>VRYO01001463.1:86028303-86132521 GCA_009812075.1 Sialia sialis | reverse complement strand
GTTATGTTCGTGAAATTACTGTAATTGTTCCAGCTAAACTAGCACCTTTCTGGTATTCCAGGTAGGAAGGAAGCCTTCAGGACACTGAAGGTTGCAGCAGCTATAGCAGGATCCAATTTATTCTTCATTGACCGTACAATGACACTCAGAATTGTGTAATGTATTGCAGGGGAAAAAAAAGTGTAAAGGAAGAAAAAAAATTAGGTGCAATGACCTAAATAGAATCAACCTGTTCTAGAAATTATTGAGTAGCAGGAAGAAAAAAATCACAAACAGAAGTTAATATACTGTAATTTATAAGTGGCCAGGAGGGAGAGGAAGTATATTGAAAATATCCTAATGCTTTCACAGAATCATCAGATGGGTCAGGTTGGAAGGGACCACAGGGGCTCATCTGGTCCAGCCTCCCTGCTCAAGCAACCCAGAGCACTTGGCACAGGATTGCATCCACAAGGTACTTAAGTATCTCCAGGGAGGGAGACTCCACAACCTCTCCGGATAATCTGTTCCAGTGCTCAGTCATCTGCACAGTAAAGAATTTCCTTGTATTCAGGTAGAATTTCCTGTGTATCAGTTTCTGCCCATTGCCTCTTGTTCTATCGCTTGGCACCACCAAGAAGAGCCTGGCTCCCATCTTCTTGTTACCCTCCTTTCAGATACTGATAGACATTGATAAGGTTCCCTCTCAGTTGTTTCTTCTCAGGGCTGAACAAGCCCAGTTCCCTCAGCCTTTCATTGTAGAAATGCTCCAGTCCCCTAATCAATTCTGTAGCTCTCCCCTGGACCTCCTCCAGGAGCTCCACATCTTTCTCATGCTGAGAGCCTCTCTTGCAGTCTAAAATGGTTTTAAAAGATATGTACAGGGATTTTACATAATTTTTGCTTTTTTTTTTAATAGTTGTAGAAAGAGACTGCTGCACTTTTTTTGTTTTGTTTTTTGTTTTTATGTTTGTTTGGGTTTTTGTTTTTGCTTGGTGTTTGTTTGGGTTTTTGCTTTTGTTTGGTTGGTTTTTGTTTGGTTGGGTTTTTTGTTGGTTTTTTTTTCTTTTTGTAGCTTGTATGTCCAGCAGTTGTATTTCATGTTTGCTTTATATGGAAGCAAAATCAGTTGCTTAATGTATGTCTCTTTCTGAATCAGAGAATCAATTAGATTGGGAAAAAACTCTGAGATCAAATCCTACCAATGACTAAACACTACCATGTCAACTAGACCAAGCAACAAGTCCAGTCTTTCCTTAAACACCTCCAGGAATGGTGACTCCACCACGTCAGCCACTGCAGCCCATTGCAGTGTCTCATCACCCCTCCTGCGGAGAAATTCCTCCTGATATCCTGACACACCTTGAGGCCGTGTCCTCCTGCCCTGTCACTGGTTGCCTGGGAGGAGAGGCCAATCCCTACCTGGTTACACCCTCCACTCAGGGAGTTGTAGAGAACAGTCAGATCCCCCCTGAGCCTCCTCTGCCTCAGGCTAAACACCCGCAGCTCCCTGACGCCGCTCCTCACAGGACTTGTGCTCCAGCCCCTCCGCCCTGCTCCGCACCCGTGCGCTCCTGTCCCTCACACCCGCACGTTCGCGGCTTCGGGCTCCTTGGGGGCGGCTCCGCGGCCGGCGCGCCGCGATGACCTCACGGCGCGGCTCCGGGCCCGGCGGAAGCTCTGCGGGAGGCAGGGACGGAGGGAGCCGGGGCAGGGCCGGGGCGGCCCGGGCTGTGCTGCCCGGGGCCCGCCGAGCGCCATGAGCGGGGCCGGTCCCGCGTCCCCGCCGCTCGTCGACAGGAGACGGGACTCTCCGGCCGCCGGGTCCCCGATCCAGCCCCTCATAAAGGGTAAGGAGGCAGCGGTGCGGGACCCAGAGGTGCCGAGCCCGGGTTGGAACCCCGCGCAAGCGGCGGAGAGACGGCCCAGGGGCCCCGGGAGCGGCCGGAGTGTCCCGGGACCCGCCCCCCAGGCCCCGTCCGCCTCTCCGGGGTTCCAGCGCACTCCAGCCCTCCCAGCTTGGGCGGCGTGTGCTGAGGTTTAAAGCTGGCTTTCACCTCTCAGCTGGAAACCGCGGTGTCTCTGTGACTTTTTTTCGGGGAGCCGAGTCGGCCACCGAGGCCCTTGCCATGGGCATGGAGTTTCTTGGGAAGCTCGCTGTTTTGGTCTCGTTCGCCCAAGTTTTGTCGTTGTTAATCCCTACACAAAAGTGTTTGGACTGGGAAGTGGTTTAGCCCATGTTTTATTTACTGCAATCGTGCGTTCCCCGAATTTCTAAATAATGGTTTTGCAGTCGATTTGAATGCGGTGGGATTCAGGGTGTTGAACAAACCCGGGTGGATACGGTAGAGCCCCAGGGCGGGTCCATCGGCTAGGGCAGGAGAACGCATCCTTTAGTGCTGCCTAAAGTCTTTTTTGGGACTACGTTGTGTATTTCTTGAAACAGTATTTGTTATGTTCTCATGGTGCTTTTCAATTTAGCAGGCCTTTTCTTTGTGACAGGCGAGCCTGTTTCTCCACATATACTTAAATAGTAAATACTCTTTTCCAAGACTAGAAATGGCCCTAGAATACAGAAAATGTATTCTAGTAGCAGTGAGGATGCCTCCTGTCTCTTGCTGCAGAAGACTCCCACTCTTACTCTGTGGATCTCTGTTAAGCTGCTGCGTTTAGTTCTGGTCTTACCAGCGCTAACAATCAGATATGGAAGCTGTACTGAGGAGAAAGAGGATTGTGCCAAAGGGTGCTGAACCACAGAGGAGAGCATTCACCTTTACAGAAAGGTGTCTTTAGAATACTGGTTCGTTGTGTTTTATCTAAGCTGGTGGTTTGCTGGATTGATAGGTTACCCAACAAATTCTGTTCAGGTGCTCTTTTGGATTTGAATGTACTTGATGAGCAATAGTCCTTCCTCACACTGAGATATCGTGCGCTACCTGTATTGTGTAGCCTGGTGTGAGAGAAAAACTAAAATTCTGGCTTTCATTAATCTTCCAGATGTTGGAGAAGTCTATTCAAGACTGCTGGATCACCGCCCAGTAATTCAGGGAGAAATACGTTACTTTGTAAAAGAATTTGAAGTAAGTATTTGTATCTTATTGGATGCTGGCAGGCTCCTAAACTTTGAACAGTTTTAAGCATCTTTTTAGATATCATAGTAGGTACATAACTTCGTTCAAAAGGGCTTGACATGGATTTTTTTTCCCAAAATAATACACCTGTAGTATATGTCTGCATCTTTAGCAAACAAGGCAGTAATTGAGGTCTTTTTTCTTTTTAACTTTTGAAAAGAACATGTGTTTTTTGGGCTTTTTTTTTCCTGCGGAAGACTGGCACGAAGTAGGAGAATAATGTAGTCGTGACATCTTGGAGAAATCCTGTTGGTTCAAAGGAAAGTATTGTTGGCCAATGTAGGTTTAAATCTTATTGAGAAACTACTTTGTGCCTCAGCTGGATTCAGCTATCACAGATACATTCTTATTTTCTTTGTTTTTCATTACACAAGAGAAAGGGATGCTACTGGAAGAGAAGAGGAACACTTTGTGCAAAGTAATAAAATCACTGAAAATTTAATAACTTATTTGTTTGGCTGCCAATAAGGCTAAAGTACTGAATGTGTAGGAGTGTTTATATACACCTTTGCCTGGAAAGTATAATTTGGTTTCCACAAGATGGCAGCAAAAGTTTAGAAAATTTGAATCCTATGCCAGCAGAAGGCTCTTTCTGTATAGATTTTCTTTCTTAGAGAATGTGAAATTTAAAAGTGTAACTAAAAATGCAGTAACATCTCAAAATTCCAGTATGCAGACCTAATTTGAATGACATTAAAATGTCTTTCCTCCTCGTTCCCTCCCAACCTAGATTGTAGCTTATATTTCAAGCAGGTTTATTTTTGTCTCTGCTGCTTTAGCAAAATAGAGATATGAAATAAAATCTCATCAGATTTGTGTCATATGGATTTGAGAGTCACAAGAAATAATTTTCTGTTTTCCCTAACTAAGTTATAGGTTACAGTAAATCATTTTAAATGTCATTCCACGGGAAGGAAAATACTAAACTCATGGACAAAATTAGGACTTATATCTATAGGTTGATAATTCATATATTTGTCTTATTTCACCTGAAGTCTTGTTTTGTTTCTTACACAGATTTAATATATTCTTAGGTCTTTTATTGAAATTTAGTTACTGGCTTATACTTTTATGAGAGGAAAATAGCAAAGTAGAAGGTTGTTTAAATTTTTGCAATTTAGAATTTCTTTTAAGTGGGCTTAGGACCACTGGCACCCAAAAATTCCACTTGTGTTTAACTTTTGAGATATGAGATACTTTTTGATTGTAATAGGACATGTGTTTATTTTTTTAATGTTTAGCACCTCATGTGCAAGGAATGGTGATTCGCACTCAGGAAATCTGGAGCCTGTTTAATTAAGGAGTTTTACTTGTCTGTGCCTTTGTTTCTGATGTTTTAAAATGGATCTGGTGTTCCCTGTCCCTTTCATGTGATAGAGTATTTTTTGTTTATGCAGAGTTTTTATCCAAAGTAAAATGCTGGTAAAATTCAGAGTGGGAATAGTGCTGTGGCTTCAGAAAAACAGATTATATTTTTAAATTTAGTCAATAAAAGAAGATTTCCTGTACTTGTAATTAATCAGTAGTGATCTAGAAGTGCTGCCTCTTTAGTCAGCTGTGTTACATTATATTTTAGTCAACTTCATTGCTTTAGTTTAGTTAAAACAATTTTACTTGTTTTCACCTCCTGCCATACTAAGTGTGGAGGGTCAGACATCAGGCAAGCTATGTTATTTCTCAGTAACCCAACTGAGTTATAAAAGTGAAATGCTTTCAAGCTCTGTTACACTCGATTTTCAAGATGCTGTAAATTATCTATACAAAAGAGGCCATTTTTCCTCATGGTGTGTAAATAGTTAATATTGTCTTTTCTCACAGGGGCCAGAGGAGTCATCAAAGGATTTTTGTATTTTAATGTGAAGAGTGGATATCATTGCTCTCTTTTTTTTTTTTTTGGCAAATTTTTCCTGTGTTGTTAAATCAGTAGAGTAACACTTTAGTATGGTCTAGTGTTTGAGATGAAGCTATTAGTTTATCAACTGGGAAACCATCTTTAATTTGTGAAGTGGAATTCCTTGCTAAGCACTCACTTCCTTTCATTTCTGTGGCAGGAAAAACGCGGCCTTCGAGAACTGCGAGTACTTGAAAATCTAAAAAATACCATCTTTGAAACAAATGAACGTGTTCTTCCAAAGTGTGAGCAGGCAATGCAAGACAATTTGAGTGAAACCTTCAAGAGATGTAAGCAGGTTTCTTCTTACTGCTCTTGATACATCATTTTGAGTAATTAAGTAATTTTGATTCAAAATAAGATATGCTAAAAAATTACCACACTTGGGTGATTTTCTATTCTTTATGTGATTTGTTCTCACTTCTGTGCAACTTTAAAAGGGAAACAACAGGGATGTTGTGCTCCACATTGACTAAAGCTATAGACGAAATTTCAGTTTCTTGGTTTGTTGTGCAAGCGTGCTGTGGTGTGACCTTCAAGTTTCTTAGTTTTCCCACAGGAGTGCATAATACTGTCTCCCATCACTTAAAACAAAACTTCCTACTGTATAGCTAGAAAAGTATTATTATTATTATTATTATTATTATTCAGTCCTAAATTGGGAAGTAATGCTAATTGCATGCTAATCTTAGTTTCGTTACAGCTCAGATTTTAAAAGAATGTTTTGAAATTTTTAAGTGTTCTTTTTTTTCTTATTCATTTAGAAGGATGGCTTCTTCAAAAGAGATTCTGAGAGAGTGTGGGTACACAGCTTTAGCTGCCAAATTTATGCAGTTGAAACATGCCACTGTGGGTTTTGTTACAATTTGTGTGTGGCATGTTGTATAAACATTTGATTTCCTATAACTTATTTATATGGCATCTGGCATATGCAGAATAGCAAATGGTAAATGGTGTTTTACACACCAAAAGGATTACACTGAAACTTAAAATTTAGTCTTGCAAATAAGACGTCCTAATACCATCTAACTTCTTCAATACCGCTTCCTGAATTTCTAATGGCCAGTAAGTTCTAATGTGCAGTACATCTTCAGTAACAGAATCTCAGAATGGTTGGAGAGGTCATATCCAACCTTCCTGCTCAAGTAGCAGTAGCTTGAGCCAGTTGTCCGGGACTGCATCCATTTGCTGCTTGGGAAATTAGTGTATTTAATTCTATGTTGAAATTAAGTGTTAAAGTAGTTGGAAGTGGGGAGGTGGGCAGTGCGTAGGAATACAGTTCCTATTTCCATTGACCAATTTTCCCAGGCTTAGTTTAGGAGAGAAAAGACGGACTTCAGCATAAAGATGTACATGTGGAATCTATACACAGCTGATGAAGAAAAATAAGGGAAACTAAACTAAACTAACTAAAACATAGAGTTTGATCACCTGTTTCTACTTACTGACTTGAGAGTGGTTTTTGATGTCTTCTGAGGTGCTGAGTAGTGCACTCCAGCTGATCAGCCACACTAAGAGTGTGGGCGCAAGAGGACCTCACTGCCTTCCTGCTTTTGGCTTCTAGAACATACAAAGGTTAAACTCTGCAATAAGCCTACTTACTTTTCTAAGTGTAAAAGTTGTAAGTGTAAAACATTTTCTGCAAGATGACTCTTGGGCAGAGTTAAGTGACACGTTGGAATATAATCTTCACCTTGCAACAGCCTTGAATCTTCTAAATCGTTTTCAGGCAAGTTTCTTTGATTTCCAGCAGCATCCTGATCTACTGCAATTTGTTGTTTCAGTGCAAGCTGCCAATGCTATGATCCATAGACTCCAAGAGAGGGAATGTGAAGCAAAAAAGGTAAAGGATGGATGGATGGATGGATAGATTTTTATTTTGTGATCTAAGGGTCTTGTGTTTCAAAGCAAGTTTGTCTGCCTTCAGTATAGTAAAACTTAAAAATATATGTTTTATACCTTATATACTTGCAGTAAAATTTCCTCTGGGGTGATTTCTGCACTTATAAAATGCACACTGCAAAGTTAATGGATCTAGCTAACTCTTTTCTACAATCTCCTGGTATATGGAAACTATTTTTTTATTTCCTTTGCTTTATTTTCCCTCCTAGCTCAGACTATAACATTTGTCACATACAGGGAAAGCTTAAATATAAAAATGCTGATTTTTGGTGGAACAAAAAACATCTACTAACCTACCAGAATGGAAATGTAAATCTTTCCTAGTTAGCTGAGAACATTGACCATATTATATATATTGCTTGTTGAAAAGGAAGTGTTTTTTTCACTTGTGGATGGGTTATTTAATGCAGGGCTATATTATAGGAACATGCGAATCATTGGAACCTTTTCAGTTGGCTACACTTTGCTTATTTGAAATACATGTGCTCTGAATCTAAAACCTGGAAAATTACACAAAAATTAGCTTAATGTATTCCCATTACTGCTTCTTTATTGTGTTCCTGTGTTATCTCTTTACTTGCAAAATGCCATTGATAATAATTTAGTTCAGGAAAAACTGAAGGCGTTTCCATGGCCATCAAGCAAAACAGGCTGTGCATTGATGGATGTAAGCTGATAGTCATGTTTTTCTTTCCTTTTCTGCAACTGATGAAGATGGGCAGTCCAGTGGCAATTGAATACTGGTACTGGGCACGCAGCACACGTCTGAGCACTGAGTTTGTTAGTGTCTGACACTAGAGTAGATACTCAGAGAGAGGTAGGAAGTTCTTACGGTTCTGCCGCTGTTTGTTTGAAGTAGAACTTCAATAAGACATTTATAACTTAGAAAACGAACAATCACTTAGAATGGTGACTGTCCCTTTTTTAAAAATATTAGCTGTATGTTTCCACCTTTTTTTTTTTTTTTGTCCCCAATATGTAGTGAAAGAGTAGTTACAGGCATCCAGGATTCATAGCATTTCTTAACGTTTGTATGGTAAGACTTTTTGGCTTGCAACTTTCCAAAAGGAAGTAGTAACATGTAGGTAACATTTTAAAAATATAGATAAAATTTGTCATTGTAGTGCAGCCACTTGAGGAGAAATCCCTTTTCTTTTCTGAAATGATGTGTTCTGAAACAATAATGGTATTTTGGAAGAATGTAGTGTCAGGTTTGGATATGTAGTGTGTAATTGTGTCAAAAAGTGTTTGAAACACCAATGTTTCAAAACCTGTTGCACACAAAGTAGTGTACTGGTCAAACACTGTTAGTGTGCACTGGTGTATTTTGTCAGCAGATGTTACTGTATCTGTTGCAAACAAAATGTATCTTGGCATAGTGTTGTTGAAGTGTATCAAAGGCTGCACTGAAAAAAAGTAGTGTATTTAGCCCTTGCTGTGTGATCTTGAAGAACAGCAGAGAGAGTGTTTAAGAATACATAAATGCGTTCCCAGTGCCTTTAGTTGAAAAAAATTCCACACATAAAAAACAGGGAGGGAGGCTAAAAAAGGAGGATTAATCCTCTCTTTTGTTGGCCTAGATTTATTTTGGCCTCTCCACTTGTAATATAAGGGGGCCAGACTGTCAAAACAGCTCACAAGCAATCCACAGAATTACACTGCATTTTGTCATGTGCACTGGATGTGTATATGATCTCTTTTTCTAGATATGTAGACCTTTTTAATTTTTCTTTTCAAGATAAGATAGTGAATGGAATTAGACTTAGCAGATGCCAAGCAGTAGGAAAGTATGAGGGGAAAAATAACTTATTTATGAAGGAAGACATTAATCACAGTGAGAGCTAGCTGACTACAGCAGAAACACTAGTTGCCAGTTTCAAAACATTTCATACCTCTGTTGTTGTATTTTATAGAAATAGCATCACTGCTAATACAATCACATTAATAGTATTGCAGACATTTTACCACTTGTTTTGGAGTGGCTATACAAAAATAAGTGTTTTCTTTTTAGTTTCCCCTTTCCCTATGTTTTCTTGCTAGTTTTCAGAAACTTTAACATTATGTAGCTCTCATTAACACCCCACCCCCCGCCGTTTTGGTATGGAAGTTATTGTTTAAAACTTTGTATTTTCTTTCTGTCAGCTTCAGGCAGACAAGGTGATGGCTCGTGAGGAGAAGTGCATTGCCCATTGGGAGGAGTTCATGAAAGAACAGCAGGACAAACGCGCAGAGGTGGACGAAGAGCACAGAAAAGCTATGGAGCGCCTCAAAGAGCAGTATTCTGAGATGGAGAAGGAACTGGCCAAATATGTTTCTTTTTAAAACCTTTTTTAATAATGCTGGATTTGTGCCATGCTCAGTTGCTTCTGACTTCCATTAAGGTTCTTTTGGAAAGCTGAAGTTGATAGAAAAAAAGGAGAATTGACTCTACTGGCTTGGTATGGGAAGAAAATGTTTGCATACTTTCAACTTAAGTGCCTATCTATGCTTCTTTGGTTCAGGGCAGGTGGAATGCCAGTATTTGTTGGCAAGTGGAGCTGAAAACTGTGTGTCTACATCAGCTCAGGGAGTTTCATACTGGAGTTCTCTCCCATCGGCAGAGTATCATATCATTTGGGAAAACAGAGACTAATGTAATATCAACTATCCTGGTGTGCAGCCGCAACCCCTTCCCAAAAAGTAGGCTAATAGATCCCAGCCATAGTTAGCTGAGAATTCACTGGGAAAACTCTGTATTCTGCTCGTAGATTTTAAGAAAATAAACTTTTCTTATGGAATATTTTACTTCCAACATTAACCAGTGAAAGATCTAACAGTGTTTTAAATTCAATTGCAATTCAAACTTTTAGGTATGTTCAGTATTATGATGTAGAGTTGCAATTTGAATGGTTTTTGTTAACATAAAAATTGTAAGTTTGGTCAACAATTCCTTTTTTTTTCCTCCCTATAAATGTCTCAGGCCTCTCTTTTTAAGCTTTACCCTTCTAAGCAAAGCCAAAACAAGCAAAAAAAGTGATCATGAGAAGCATATCAGTCTTTGTATTAGCTTTGTAGCTAGTACAGGTCTACGTTAAATATTTGGCATGCTGTTGGTTTACTTAGGATAAGCTTGTCAGAAATTTGTGAAGCAATTGAGTAAGATTTTTGTTTCTTTATCAGAATAACAAATGAGCAGATTAGTAGTTAAATGCCTGTAATACTGATCTGCTTTCTTAACAAATTTACATGTATATGAATTACACTCCTGCACTGCTTTCCTTTATCCCAGATTTGCAGTTACCAACAGTGTAACTGAAGAAGTTAACTTAATCAGTTCATTAACCAAGGAAAATGAGACGTAGTACCTTAATGAAATTTGCTGCAAGCTAACCATTAGTGCAGGAAATATCTTTCCATAATTTAGTTGGTGTCCAATGTAGAATGGAAAAAGGTAAAAATAAACAGAATTTATGTGTTACCTGTATTGCAGCAGTAATATACCAACAAGGGTTGCTTGTTTAGGTTTATGGCTTGGTTTCAAGGCTCCATTCCTGGCAGCATGTTGATAGTGTGATTAAAGTTAGTAGAGGAGATGGAATAAGTATTTGAGATTTCTTTCAATAACACTGAATTCCTGCCAAGCTGCTCTGCCTGCTACCGTAGGCCCAACAGCTTCATCAATCATCATCGTGTATCTGGACTGAAAAGAGGATTTGCCAACACTGGGGCACGCTGGAATGTTGTTAATTCTCTGTTCTGAATGGAAAAACATAGATGTCTCAAAAGGATCCCACTCATGAAAAACAGGAAAGCCTCTTTTTGAACAACTCCTGTCTGAATAGAGGGTGATTTTTGTAATATTTCTTAGCTTGTGTACCCGTGATGAATGTTGTAACTAAGCTCAGACTTTTCATTTAAAAAGAAAAAATTAGTTCTTGCCTGTCTTTAGAATTGAGTGTGGAATAGTTTTGTTGGGAGCACTGGAAATGGATTCTCTTACTGGATTCTTTGGTGTATGTGTGCTCAAAGCCCAAATATCTTTGTAACAAAATGCATTTAACTACATACTAAATTAATTTTTATTTTTGCACTGATTATTTTTATTAAGATTTAGATATCTAATTAACTGTGCACTGGAGCTGTAGGTTTTAGTATTTCATCAATCTGAAGGCTCATAAGCAATGATGCAAGTGTTGTAAGTTGGATATTCACTGGAAAATAAAGTGGTATTTCCAAAACCTGGGATGTATGCTTCTAATTTTTTTGAAAGCTTCTTAAGTAACAACACTGAAAACATGTTCCTCTTTCTGAATGTGTTATCCTGAAGAATCTTTTATGCTGGAGATAATTTGAAAGCACACTTCTTTAAAATCTGTCTACCTCTTGGTGTCAATGTTATTGCTTGTGGGGACTAAATGAAAAGCATCTGTTCCTGAAATAATTTCATTTAGTAACTTTCACCTTTTTTTGCAGGATATGCTGTAGGTACTTGGAAATGCTTAATCATCTTTGAAGCAACTTGGCAGCATTTTCAGGGAAACCTAAAATTCGGTCTAAATGCTTGGAAAAAGTCACTACCAATGTGTCCAATACTATCTCAATATATCAGACTGATGGAGAAAGATTGCTGTCTTCAGCAATTTTTTATCAAAGTGGGACGGTGATCTGTCTGGAGCACGATAGTTCTCCACAGTGCAACTTTCTTTACAAGATTCAAGTTTTTGTTATTCACAGTCTTTGCTGTTTGGGAAAAGTAGGAAAATCAGTAGTTTAATAATTGGGTTTATGCCACTGGTGCATGAAAGAAGTGTTTCATCTTATACTTGCAATTTTACATGACTGAATTCCATAGCTTTAAAAATCTTGAGGACTTTTTAAATCCCTGTTAAATCTGATAGAAGTTTGCATTGGATTCCAATAGGAGTTGAAAAATGTTCTCAATATTAAGTTAACTTCTAGTATGAAAGGTGAGTTTTCAATCCATCTTCATACCAGACTATATGTATAACTTTTCATGTAACTGTTAGTGCTGTTTATTTTGCTGAACTGTTCTTTGGAACTGAAAGTGGGATTGGGTGTCGTGTAACCACTGGAATATTTTCTTAGTCTTTCTGTTCTAGTGAACACATAGCAAGAAGTTGGTGTCTTCCTTGGAACTGCTGTATGAGAACTATGTTAAGAAGCAATAACAAATTGAGGAACTGAAGAGGTGTTTAAGGGTTTGGGTTTTTTTTAACTGCCTTATGTTAGCAATGAACCTAAGTGCTGTTCTTCGTGGAATGTTTTGTATCTAAGGCCTACCACATTGTTTTATTCTTAGGAATGAGGGAGAATGCTGATTTGTATTTTCTTCCTCTGCTTCTTTCTATGGTGACACAAGGAAATAGATTTTAAAGAAAAGGTAGGTTATTAAAACTGGAGCATCACATCTTCTCTGATAATTTATCTGTTGTTAGATCTTTCATTGAAAATTGTGGAGTTTTTTTCATAAATTAAATTTTACAGCAAATACATGGCATGATCAGCCAGTGAATCGAATCACTTACTACTGAGTAGGAAAATGCTTAGTATGTCTCAAGGGTTGGGATTCTGAGGTTGACCCAAGTTTCCCAGCAGGTGTCAGTGTAGTCTGGATCTGGAGCATGAGGAAGCCTGGCTTTACATGAGGTATGAAAATTAAATGCTGCTGTTGTAACACAGTGTTTTGTGTAGGTAAAAGACATTTTGTGGATGAAGCCGTGCACTTTTAAATATAAAGTGACGCTGCTTTCCAGTGGCATTTGCCCCATTAGAACAGGACACTCTTAAAGTTATTTATCTTACTTATGCTGATGTGAGCAATGTTGTCTGCAGTTCTTTTGCATTCTAATTAAAATATATTATAATCTGAGATTAGACTTAAATGTTGGAGATGAAAACTGTCAAGAGCTGCATTCTTACGTTAATTTTGGTTTTAGTGGATCAGGTTTTCTGAAGATTTGATGCAAAAATCTTAGCTTATAGAAGGAAATTCCTTCCATAAAAAGGAAATGGGATCTTCTGCAAAAAAAATATTTGTGATCCAAATTACTGTACCACACATTTTTAAAACAGATGAGTTATTTTAATTGTTTATAATGAACAATTAGTACTTCTCAAAGTACTAAAGATGCAGTATGCCCAGTGCTGTTGGTCAGTCTTCTGGTCTGTGTGTCAAGGTGCAGCAGAATTTGCAGAAAGATGGAATTGAAGCAGCTGTAGTATGATGTTAATGAGTAATACAACTTTCATAAACAGTTTAGTCCAAGATTGTTCAAATAATCCAAATAATGTAGACGCTTAAAAGAGAGGGCAGAAGTCAAAAGCATCAGAGTCTATTTTGAAGCAATTAACAAAGGGAGTTTTCTAAGGGTTGAAAGAAATCTTGTAGAAATACATTATTCCACATCTTTGTACCTTCCAGCTCTGCAGAGTATACAGTTTTGTTTGCACTACCTTGGTGGTTTCATATATAAGCAATGAGCAAAGTAGGAACAAATTTACTCAAGGCAATGCTGAGCATTAGAAAGAAGAAAATCTTGGAGAAGTCCTGTTAGGGTGTAAAACTGTAGCTTTGAAAAATCCAGGCTTAGACTTGTACTTCCCTACTAGAAATTATGTAGAACTATCCAGCAAAACTAAATTTCAGTTTGCCACCTTATATGCTTTGTCCGGGCCAAATCAGAACATAAATGGTTCCAATTTTTATTTAACATCATTTTGTAGATGGTGGAGAAAAAGACAACCCTTTCAAGGTGAGATTTCAAGACAACTGTACTGAAGGGTGGACAATACTGTATGGTAAAACTGTAATTTAAAATAAAATCTTGCATTTCCTCAGTCTTCCCCAATAGTGACTCACTGGGTGGATACAAGGAGACCTGCAACTGAGTATATTTTTTTATTATTATTTTTATTTCTTATCAGACATCACATTTAATGTGATGTAATGGAATGTAGTGGGAACCAAAGCATTATTTATGGCTTCTACTTGGTACTCATTACTAAGGTTTTGAGATGGATGTATTCTAGAAATTTATCCGGCATTTTATGATATATGGTCCCAATATTCTTTAATATGGAAAAAACCAAAAAAACCCTTGTTCTTGCGGCATTAAATGTTGCAGGAACTGGATAAGCATTTTTACTTGTTTTTGAATTAATTGTAAAATGAATTTGCCATCTTGATTTGGAAAGATTGTGGGATGATCCCTAGTCAGTGGTTTCCCAGGTTTGGATATGCAAAAATGCCTCTTGCTACAACATACTCTACAATATGCCCAGCACTTTTCAGTAGCTTTAGCCCTGGGAAATTTAGTTCAGGTTTGCTTGAGGTCATAGGAAGTCCTTTATGAGTGGACACAAATTTGTCCTTTCCAGATGTTTTTAGCCCTTGTTAAATAAATTCCAGTTCCTGAAAATCCCCTCTCCAGATGGCTCTAAATATGTTCCAATGTTTACTATGTCAGCTAGAAACCTTCTAAGCTGAATTACGTAAATAGGAAATACTGTGCATTATTCCAGTGTACTGATTTGAAAGAAAATTGAGCATCCTTACTAAACAATGAATGTTCAAAATTGTAAAGTAGAATTACAGTACTATGCCTCAGTAGCAGCTGGGCTTCAAACAACAAATTAGCTTTTGGAATCCTAAGGAGGAGTTATTTGTCAAGCTCTCAGAGTCCTAAGGATTCAAAACTTTTTTTAGAATAAGTAGCCTGCAATACATCACCAGAGTGGAAAAATTTTCTGGAATCAAGAAGCACTTGAAGCTAACAGGACTCTGATATTTGTGTCTTGAGCAAGTTTAGAGATGCTGTTTTTAGCAGTCAATGTGATTAATTTGTTTTCTGTACAGAATACAAATACTGCACAGACGCCTAGTGTAGGACAGCACCTTTCTCCCATTTTGTTTAAAAATTGTGTACCCATGCATGCAGGACAAGTGGGCCTAATCACTGGCTACCATCTCTGGTTGTAAAAAAGACTCAAAAAACCAAAATATCAAAATACCAAATCTCAAAATATATACACATGTACCAAAAAAACAAAATTTGTGGTGACCAGGATTCATTGTGTTTTGAAGTTTTCTTGCAGCTGTCACTTGCAGATGGTACAGTAAATGCAATTTCCTTTAAAACATCCAAAACAGAATATTGTGTAATAAAGCTGTCTAATTATTGACTTTTGTTTTTTGGGCAGATGTTGAAGTAGGGAGGAAGCAGACGATGCAGCCCTACTTCATCAGGTTCTTGTACAGTTTGCCACCAAGGAGGTCACTATCAGCACTAAAGGCAAAAATCTCCTTTCGGTTTGTTTTTACAGCATGCAAGTCCTCGAGAAATATGAGGTGATCAATCTCGAGCATGTAAAGCCATAGCAGAGTTTCTGCATGTTGTCCCTTAGTCCTTAAACCCCTCTCCCTTAGAAGAAATAGTGTGCCCTTTCCAGGCCCGGTTTTACTTCAATCAAAAATTAAATTGAAATTCAAAAACTGTATTAAATGATCACCATTATCTTTAGTCAAAATAATGAGAGGCTCTTGTTCTTAAAAGTTTCAGTCCTCGTTATATTTTGCCTGTTGACACGTAGCTGGACTAAGACCACATACCTCTGTGAGGAGGTTATCCTGCAGCCATTGTATCAGTGCTACTCTAGGTCATTGCCTCAATGTGCTCCCTTTGAAAAGGCTGCCATCAAGAGAAACTTCAGCTGAAAACTATTTCCAAATAATTTTCACACGGTAAGGAATTATTCTTCATATATGATGTGATTTCCACGTGCACCTTCCTTCTGCTTTCAAGTTCCCAGACTGGTTTGTCCCACAGAATCCAATAAAGAAAGTGTAATTTCTCCCTAGGGTCTTTTCTGGTCATGCTTGATATCACTTAACATAATGAGCTTTTTACTCTCACATCATAAAAGGTTTTGTTTGAAATTTCTCTTTTTTTGTACTTCAACAAAAAGTGTTGCTTACATCCCTTCCAAAGAATGCTCTGAGTTATGTGAAATGTGGACATGTTGTCTGGGCCAACCCCTTATCTCTGCCAGATTCAAAAGTCTGGTTCAGTACAGTGGTTTAGACTGCATGTTTTTATTGTGTTTTGTTTCTTTTAAAAATATGTGTGTGTGTGTGTCTTGTTAAAAAACATTTCTGCCCCCGTCTAGGAACAATGCAACACTCACATCATTTCCTGAAAGAATAGAGTTGGAAGGCAATTATCTACTCACCAAACAGGCTAAAATAACAGTTCCTGATATTCTTCTCAAATATTTCAACTTCCCAGGAATCCGGAAAAAATAATTCCATGAGACGGTGTTATGAATGAAGGTATGACATTTCAGTTTCCTTCGCTTGGAATCAGACATCCAGAGGTAATAAATTACCATGTGCTTGGCACTGCTGGGAGGGGGGTCTGGCTGTGGCAAATTGTTTTTCTTCAGAACAGGAACAATGAAGTGCTTTTACATCCTCCTTTGTCCAGTGACAGGCAAAGGCTTCTTTCTTAATGAGCTTTCATTACCAATCACATGAATTACAAATAGAAGCAACAGGAACCTGATGGCAAAGTACCTTGAATCAAATTTATTTAGAGATAGGAAAGCACAATAAAGACTTCTCTTTTCCTATTTATCTCTGTGAAGTAAAGCCAGTGACATGGTCTCAGAAACATGCGGTACCAGAAAAACATATGGGGAAAAAACATGAGTGGTGACAAAGCATTTTTACCTCTTTCTTACACGTCTCAATGAGGGTCATTTTTACCAGCATTATTTTGGTCCAGTTTCTGTCACTCTGAAAACACTGAATCTGCTTTCTGTGTTCATTTTATGCCTCGTCTTTTACTTTTATCAATGCTTTTAATAATAATAATTGGTTTTGCAGGTTAATCTTCAGTTTGCTCGTTAATTTGTGTTTGAGTAGGTCTTAGAGGGGATTGCAATTTAGATTGTATGATAGACATTATATTGGCATATAAAAAAATGAAACACTGCTCCTGGGAAAAGTCGATGCTCTTGATCTTTGAAGAGCTCCCTTTATGTGTTTAACAATCAAGCAAATGGAAAATACTTCTGAAAATTGTGTGTTTGGATGCAAAATGATGAATCTTAGCAACGCAGCACAGAGAGACTTGCATTATTAAATTTGTGAAGTCATAACAAGGAAACTGCAAGTCAATGCACATCAAAAATCAAGTAGCATTAAACCAGAAGCCCTTAGCTAAACTTTGGGTGGAGTATGAAGAAAACATTCTTAAAAAGGAAAGGTATTGATACCATTTAATTAAGAAGGGAGATATTTCTGATTTAATAATGATATGTAGATATCATATAACTTTCCTAGAGTTCTTTTCTTTTCTTACTTCTTTGGGAGGCTGGACAGAGCTCTACCAGCTCCAGGGCTGGGTGAGATCGCTTGTAGCACGGCAGCAGAGGCAGCAGAGTCTGTCTGGACTCCGCACCTGGGAGCACATTCAGCATTTACAAGGGATTGCTTGGCCAAAAAGACCTGGACTCAGCAGAGGGTTTTGCATTTTTCACATTGTGTTGTTTGTGTGCCAGGGAAAACAGGACAAAATCCTGCTCCTACTGAAGCCTTTAGCAAAATTCACATTAACTTCACTGCAGCTAGGATTTAGCTGGGGGTTTTGTAATCAGGCATGACTTCTGGAGGACAGAAGCAAGTAGTCCCTTTTTAAAATAATGACCCTGAACTGTGGTGAGGAAATCTGATTAATGTAATCACTGTTCTCAAGCCACTGAACTTTCATGCCCATGCTATTTAGATCTTTCTCAAATTCAATCTATTTCTGTAGATTTGCAACTTTTCTGATTATTTCTATTTCATTAAATAGTGAAGATGATATCCTATTTGCTGTATCAAGATTTAATTAGTTCATCACAACTCAAAACTAGCTTTTTCCAAGCATTTAAAATTTAAAGGCATCTCATGAGTAATGAGGTCAAGGAACTTAAGCATGTTTCATGGCTCATGACATATTTTGTAGATAGTAGGCTGGTTGTTAGTACCTGTGAAGGGTAGGTGATGACAGTACTTTGTCTTTTACCCAAAATGTCACCAGTGGCTTTTACATGAAACAAAAGATAATAGAGGTTAAATTTACTTAATTGTTAAGTAGACTTTCCTTTCTTACCTGATAGCCCTGGATGCATGAACAGGCACGTTTGAAGGTGAACTTCTTATTTCCATTTTGCCTTCTCTACTCTTGTTCACTGTAAGGAGGTGGTAAGCTAACAGTTTCCACAATTATTTTAGTAGAGCCCTGCAGGCTTCACCTCCCATCCTTTTTCACATGGGCTCATGGCTGTGACTGCTGTAGGACTTGATGCTCTGCTTTCCACCAGTGCTGTCCCTTTGGCTTCACTTCAGCTCATTGGCAGTGTAATACAAAAGGAGTAAAAGGCAGTAAATTATTTCTGTTCCATTAGTGGCCATTAAGCCAGTAACAGATGTTTAGCTGAAAGGTCAGATAATTTACAATGTGAAACATTATTTTGGTTGCCATCTTTCATTAGAAGTATGTAGTTTACCTACCTAGTACCCAAAGTGTTTGTGGCCCTGTGAAATTAGCTAAAATCTGGGCTGAGAATCTGATCCTCACTCCATTATGGGATTATAAGGAAGAAAAAGGAGGGGAGAAAAACAGTCCCAGAGAGCTGAGTAAAACAAACCAAGAGTCATATCTATACTGATATTTTGCTAAGCCCTTTGATCAGAAGAAGTTGAACTGGGCAATAAACAGCTAAAGATTAGATAAGAAGACTCAAGTGTCAGCTTGCTTGGAAGCAAAGTATATTTTAACATATGTGGTCTGGAAACCTTAGGCAATCTATTATATATTTTATTTTTTTAAAAACATGGCATTTATTAGAGAGGAGTGGAACTGATTATAATTATTTTCATGTCTTTAGAAAACAGGATTGTCACCTTTACTTACTGTGCCAGTAATTGAGTCATGAAGGCTCCAAATTTATTTTCTATAAAATTGAAAGGAAAGAAAAGATTTCAAATTGTGCTTCTTTCTAACAGGTAACTGTACTGTGCATCCAAACATAGTAGTGGGGTCGGTTCTAGGACTTTTTTTGGAGTTTTTATGTGGGGGGGCAATTCCTGAATATGCTGATGGAATCACAGTGTTCTGTGCTAAGTATAATATCTTGCTCCTGAGGTCTGTGTAACTAAGGAAAAGGAGAAAACCCAAATTGTAGAGACAGGAATACTACATAGATAAGGCATTGGCAGTTATGTTATTTTCATGTATTTCTTGCTATTAAATGCTACAAACAGAGAAGGGATGAAAGCTAATAATATTCAGAACAGAACCCATTTATTTTGCGTGTTACATGAATATTCATTTAATTTTTAGACTGGTGGTTGAGCCAGCATTTAGGATAATTATTAGAAAATAAAAATTGACTTTCTGGGGGCTGTTGTGTTGCCAGCCCGTGGCCGGACGCTGGGGCAGCTTTCCCCAATTAGCAGGGTGCGTGCCCGTTCTGGTTGGCCAACTCCACAGTTTATGCGTCCTACACGTTACCGCAGTCGAGACTCAAAACAGTAAACACCTCGGAACACCAAAAGTGCCAAAAGCCACCTTATTTTTGTTGTTATTTTCCGTAATTATACCTGGGAGGACTGGAGAGTTTTAGCACATTTCTTCCATCCCTTTTTTTTATTTCTTTTTTATGACTTAGGTTTTGCATCCCATAAACCCTTGGCAATGGATACAAGAGTTGCCTTCGGACTTGCAGGAGATGAGGTCCTCGAGGACATGCATGTTTCAGCAATGACCAGTCCCTTCTTTGACCATGCTAGGTGTTGGTGGTCTGGCCAAGAGAGTGGCCATCGTTTGTATGGTCTCCTTGAGTGGTGTGGGACTCCCCCTCAAGGCTCAAGTTCACTTCTGTGATTTCCCTCCTTTCTTTTTTGTGCTGGGCTTCCTAGTGAGCAATGATGACCTCTGAGCTCCAACTTCCATCTTTTTACTCACATTTTTCCTCAACAAGTCTATATCAGGGATTGCAGAGTTCTGATTTTTTTCCCTCATTTTTTTCTTTCTTTAACATGAGAAGGTCACTTTGGTTTACTTTATGGTAGAAAGTATGAGACTCTACAGCAGAAAATGTGGATGCAAGTTGTTTTCAAGAGTTTAATTAAGGTTAAGCGGAGTTCCCCCAAAGTTTGTGCTGGTGCCGCTAATGTTTGATTTGGAGGAAGGTGCAAGCAGTGGGATCGTAAAATCAACACATGCCCCAAAGAAATTTCTCAGTCACATTTAGAAGGGAGGAGAAGGAAATGTGGAAGGACCTAACAAAGGTCAGGCAATCTGACATGATGATGAAGCTGCTAGTGCAGTGTAACGGGATTTAGAGAACAATGTTGGCTATTTGTATACGGGGAAAGGACACAGATGTGGCTGTGAAGAACTGAGAGAAAGGATCTTTCCATCATGCCATGTTGGCTGAAAAGCAAAGAGATATATGGGAAATGTGGTAGTAGTATTAGGGAAGAATAATGAGCAGTACTGAAAATAAAATAAAGTAAAACCTTGATATACATGCATACCTGGATACATATACCTGGACTACTAAAAGCAGTCTGCTCCACCTCAGAAGGAATATGACTGAGAAGGGAAAAGGACAGCAAAAAATCTAATGAAGTTTTGAGAGCAGTGTATGCAGGGAGAAAGTTTTAGGGGCGTGGTGTGGAGTCTGAAGTTTTTAATACAGTAAGCAGCACAAAGTAAATCATAGATCTATTAATATTCCTTTATTTTCCAAGAGTAGAGAGTAAATGGATTAAATCTATTTGACTATTTCAACTGATTAGAGAAATTGAGTTTTTTATATAGTAGACAATTGATTTGTTGTCCACACTATAGGTTGTCATTGACTAACTGCTTTGTTGGTGAACTTTCTGAGAAAATTGTCCACGCTTCATCGAAGGACTCTGCTTAGGAAACTTTCCATGGCCTAATTTCATTGTGACCTTTCCTAACTCCTGAACACCATCCTTTGCACATAACTTTTTAACACAGATGAAGGCATCTCATCAGACACCTGTCTTAAGGTATGTGTTTTCCATGGATTTCTTCCAACAATGAATTCTTCCAACAATCTATTTCACGCTGTATATTGTGTAACAGTTGCTATCTAACTCTTAGGGAACTCAAGAAAGGAATTAACAAAAAAACTCACACTATACTGGAAGTATGATGTATCCTTTTTCCTTTCACATTCCCACCTCCTATTGCACCTTGCTGTTTTCCTAGGTGGATAAACATTCATGTGCATTTCACAAAATTCTTGAAGAGGGGAATGCACGTGGCTGGTCATATCTGGTTTATTTCCAGTGTTAAACTTGTCAGTGAATTTTGGGCAGGAAGAATTGTGGGAACCCAGGACATTGCCCTGGCTTCCTTGGATGCCTCAAGACCCGGGCAGGGGGCTCGGAGACCTTGGCACAATGCCCAAGACCTCTGTGGGTTCGATTGCAGTCCCTGGGAAAAGTTACCATCGTTGTACGAAGAATCTAAACTTATAGAAAATAAGTAGAGTGCAAATTGGACTATTAGAAAGTAGAAAAGGGGATTTTTAAAATTGTTTATAATAAGGGGTTTAAGGACAAGATGGAGGATTTTGGGTGTGGTATGTCTTTCTTTCTCCTTCTTCAAGGTGTCCATCTTTTGGGTTAGGATGGCACTTTGGGATTGGCTTGGGAGAAAGCTGGACAGTGCAATGTAAGTGGCATGTATTGGAAAGCAATTGTAAATTATAGTTACGTAGTTTGTAGTATAAAAGATAAGACCTGCCCCGTGGGTAGGGAGAGTGCCTTCAGCTGACCTGCTGAACGGACCTCTGCTAGTCAGCACAGAAATTCCTGAGATAAGGAAGAATAAACAATCTTAGAAACCTCAGAAAACGACTCCAGCGTCTTCCTTCGGTGCCCGAGCTTGAAAGCAAAGACCTTCAAACCATCACCTAATGTGTGGTCAGTGATCTCTGGCCATAAATAGAGACACTGCCATTCACAAAGAATGAGCAGTGCAGTTTCTTGGAAGTACCTTCTAGGAGGTGGGGTGACATTGGATCCTGCATGGCTTTGAAAGGTGCCATGAGGGGAAACTTAAGGGAACATTGACTTGGGGGGAGACAGAGAACATACTTCTACTAGGAAAAAACAAAGAATCCCAAATTGTTTTTTCCTTATAAAGCAAATACATCCATGCCATTAGAAGGACTTTCTGGGCTTTCAAGTAAATTTACCATGCAAAGGTTTGAAAGGCAAGGTGGATTCAGACTGTGCCAAACTTGTAATACTTTGTTGCTCTTGCTTATTAAGAGTTTGCTGTAAATAAGCTTTCTATCTATGTGCCCTTACTTTATGTGGAATTAATAGTCCAGCAGCATGCTTGCCTACAGCTCCTTTTGCTTCCAACTTTTCTGAAGTGCAGTGAACCTGTCTTGCTTAGTTTTAATACCACTGGAATAGTTGTGCACTTGAGTGGGGACTGACTGTTGAAGTGTCAGCTGAAGAAAGACTGGCTTCTGAAGGTGAGAGAAGGGCATCTGGCTGTGGACATCTCACACATGAGGAAACTGTGAGATTTCCCCAGTGCTGGCACAAGGAAAGTGGGGTTGCTGTCCTTAGGGATGGCATAAGGAGCATCAAGAAAGCTGTGGCATGCTTTGCTTTTACCACTAAAATGGTGTTGCTGGACAAAGACTAAGGCCCCATCCAAACAAAATTTTTTCCTGGTCGACTGTGGACTGTGGACTGTGGACAAGGAAAAAATCCAAATACCCTCTCCTTAAAACAAAAAACAACAAAAAAACCCCAAACGAAACAAAAAACACACAACAATCACAAAACACTAATACAAAGCAAATCACACCAATCCCATCCACCAAAAAGCTGCAACCCCCCGTCCTCAAAGTCCCATGCTCCTGAATCTGATCACATACTTCTGCTTCAGCAAAAAAGAGAATTCCATGAGAATTTAATACTTCAGTCCTGAGCTTCCCACAGAGCAGCTGGCTTGGGTTCCTTCACTGAGATAGGGCAACCAGTAGGTGATGGAAGGTTTTCCAGTTAGCATAGCATACTCTGCAAAGCAGGGAAAGTATAGAAACAGATTTAAAGTAATAATTAAAAATAGCCCACTTTCACCAGTAACAACAGAGAAAATACTTTCCATGCTATGTAAGTAATACATCAACATTTAGCTGATTAAAATTTGATAAACTACTAACTTCCCTGTTTTCTGATAGGAAGGCTGGGGCCCAAGATAAAGCAGTGTCATGCTGGGGAGGACAAATACCCTAGCATCCAATAAACTTTCAGAGCATTTATTTTGTTAAGACTGATCCCTGCTTCCTTTGTAACTCTTTGTTTATTAATGAGTTGACTCATCCAAAGTCCAGCAGCTTGTTTCCACACCAGAGAGATGGATTTGCACCTCTGCCAAGTGGAATCTGAGGCAGAGATAACAGCCAGCAACAACAAAAGTCTTCCCTGCTCCCTTTGCCAAGAACAATTGGCAGAAAGGACTTGAGGAGTAACTTATCACCAGCACGGGGAGAGGCTGAAGCTCTGGAAGCAGAGGGGCTGCTGCTTTCCTGCCGCAGATAAACAGCAGGATACAGCCCAGAGCCAACATGAATTGCAGGCTTTACCTGGAGGAGGAGAAGGCATCCAGCAGTTAATGGAACACTCTAGAAAAGCCAGCCAGCTATTTCAAGTGGTCTACTTATGGTACCAGCCTAATGCAGCAGGCTTTTTTCAGGTGCCAAAGCCACACTGACAAAACCCTGTAGATAATTAGGTCCTGAGGTAAGTATTGTCCTCAAATGCATGCACATCCTTGAGCTGGTTGAGGTCTTCTCAGGTGAAGTGCCAGGTTTTTTAAATGTGAGCAGTACCTAGCTCCTGTAGTAAGAGTGATGTGAAACAACCTCATAACAGCTCACATTTCACATTTTAACCTGTTTCTCTCCAGTGTTATTCTACAAAATAGTGATCACCTGTTCATATCCATGCCTCTGTGTTTGATCTGGATGAATCTTTTGCTCAAGGGTAAAAATCTGGCAGCACCTGAGGCAAATTCTCTTACAGAAACTGTATCAAAATTTGACCTTGTGACTGCATTACAGTTCTCTCTGAGAGGTGATCCCTCTAGCTAGCTAGTCAGAGAAACTCAGGCTTCACCGAAGTGATAACTCTTAAGTTACAGCTCTGCAGCTGATATTTGCATGGCTTTTGACAAAAAACACGTCTTACCAACTAGCATGTTGAATGCAACTGAAACACTGAAGGAGATAAAAGTCCTGTTACATGAATCTCATCATGATTAATGAAATACGACTCAATATCTTTGATTTAACAAAACAATATAGCAAATCTGAGGGTTTAGATGGGCAGAAGTAGGAAATGGTATATTGTGGATTGTCCACCACAACTGGCCTTCATACTGCTAAACCCATCACAGATTCAGGAGAAATTGGAGCATGCAATTTTTTTTTTGCATCTCTTACATGCCTTAAATCAAATTTACTTCTTGATATGACTCAATGTCAGAAACTGTCTTTCCAATCTGGCTTGGTAGACATTATTTTTTGTTATTTTTTCCTCTTCCCTGTCAATACCTCTAGATTGTATTGAGATCCTTCCACTTTTTTTTTCTGCAGCACTGTTTATTCCACAACTTCATCCAGCTTTCTCATTTGAGAATTTATTGTACCATGTGTTACTCTTCAGCTTGCAACAAGCTCTTTGCAAGGGTCACAGAGACATATGCTTCCCCCCAAAACAAGTGTTCCATTCCAGCTCCACTTATATTTATTTGATCATGCTACTTCTCACTTCAGATCTCAGATCTGGCTTCCATAAAGCATCGTATCTAATTTAGGAGTCTAGTTCCTTCAACACAGGACAGAAAAATTACTGTTGATTTTTAAACTTTAAATTTCCTGGTATTTTGAATTCTAAAGCTAGCCTTTACTGAACTATTAACATTATTTTTGTTTCACAGCAGAAACAGAGGTTAAAAAACAGCACGAAGATGGTTTGCAAAGAAATTTTTTATAACCACTAGACCAAGAGATAAGAAAGTTACTGATTTCTGAGGTATGAGCTCAGGATGGCAAAATAATGACTTCCTTTTCAACATTATTATTATAAAAACTGAACATTCAAAATATACTTTTGTTGTAATCTTTGTCCATGAGCCCATCTCACCCTTCAGCCTTCTCATTCCCACTTTACCCCATCACAAGTCAGACTTTTAGCACCAGAGACCACACCTTTCCTATATCTATTTTTTTAAGCATTTATCCCATTTTTGCTTGCTCTATAAATAACTAACAGCTAGTGTGGTGCCAAGGAAGGAAAGAAAAACCAGATAAATTAAATCACAAGGCAAAATAAGAAATCAACAAACTTAAATATTTTCCTTTCAAAATGCAGCCACCCTTGGGAGAAATCAACACAGCCAGTGTTATGAATTAAGTCCACCTCTTCATTGTAGCACCATACCAGCATTAGGAGTGCTGCAATCTGTTTGTCATTTGATGGACTTTCTTTTGACCTATTTTTTTAATGATGTATTATTGATTCTATTTGCCTGTTGTGTTTTCACTGTTCCCCTTTCCTTCACATTTAATAGCTCCTGAAGTTTCCTTTATGTGGCATCACCTTAACATTGCAAAGATTCAGTTCTGCTTTTCATTTGGATTCTAAGGGTGCTCACAAGGATTTGAGAAAGCTAGAAAGCAGTTCTGCATCTTGAATGGATGTTACATAATTTTTTAAAGTGTTGTAGATATCTTATTAGTAGCAAAATATAGATGAGGAACATGACTGACATTGGATTCCCAAGAGAAATGTAGGAAGAAAGAAAGCTGAGCACCTTCTTATGAGTTGAGAAGGGACATTGTGTTGGGGCCCTCAGCTTCTTCTTTAGACAGAACTCTAAGCAGGTATCTCATCCTTCTTCATGTCCTTTCTTACTGCAAATGTTAACAAACTTAAAGATGACACCCAAAATGTGTAACTGGTAGCTGCGCCAGGTAGTAGCCTTCTGTTTGTTAACGGAGTAAAGGACTCTAGAAGTTGGGTAACACATACAGCTGCCCTCTCATATTCTTTGTGGGCAGACACAGCGGTTTGTGGCTTTTCCCCCTCCCTGGAGCGTTATTTTGCTAGCACCTGGGAAATGCACCTGCTAGGGGTTTCTGGGACTGAGGTACAAACAGCACTGAGCACGCTCACTGTGCTGGCTGAGAATGAGCACATGATGTTACTTCAAAATAACATTTGAAAGTGGTAAAGGCAAATAACCCTTCCTCTAGCTACAGTTCAAGGTGAGAATTATTCTAATTTAATACAGATCTATAGGTTTTGCAGAATCTGTCCCCCAAAGGATCTAAACAGATCAGAAACTTATAGATCTAAAAGTTTAACTTTTGAACAGATACTTCTATTCTGAGCTGCCTGTGGACAATTCCTTCTTATAAATAATTGCATACACTCATGGAAAAGCAATTTTCTTTCCTCATTAAGAAGACACCAAGGGCTTTCCCATAGTTTGAGACATGGTGCATGCACAGCACCAGAACAACCCCCACCAAAAGAAAGGTACATGTGGGGCTGCAGCTTGGTTTGGAGGTTTCAGTTCAGAAGGTGGAATTTTAGTCTTTTTTTTGAACTGATTCTTTTCCCATTTCCCTCTCTATTTCTTTGACAAAGTTAGAAAATGCAGTGTCTTGAGGTACCGGGCATGTCAGAGAGGTGCCTTGTAACAATGGTTAGAAACATGCAACACTGAGCAATACTGCCATGTAAAATTAATATTTTACACACTAAAACCAAGTCCATCTGTTTCAGTGGGACTTCAGATATGTCTATATGAGAAATGTGGCATTTAAGCCTCCATGTTTTTCTCCACAGTGTCCCATTTTCCACAACTGATGAAGATTTAAGCAGCTAGAGGCAGTGCTCTCCAACCTTGTGAAAGACTGGGTATGTATCTCAAATTTGTAACTCAGGTTTCAGTAATTGTTGTAATTGTAGTTGAAGCACAGTAGTTTCTGTGCTAGAGGACCTGAAAGGGTGAAGTCTCCTTCCACTGTCAGATGCTGAGCACACAGAGGTTCTGGAAGGGTGACTCACTGCAATTAAAGCCGGTGACGTGTTGACTTTGTGAGCTCTGTCAAGGAACTACACTTCCTTCTTCTGCTGCCTGAACTTTATCTGCAAACTGAGGCCCCAAGCCAGGTGTCACAGATGTAAAGAGTAACAGTAGATACTAAAAAGCTTATTTTTTAGCATGATTTCTCATAATCACATTGTAAAATCCAGGTTTTCATATTTTGCTACACAGTAGGAATGTCTAAGTAGAGTTAAGAGCTGCAACCTCACCCTAATTTGAGTGACTATAAAGAACAGGAAATAACAAACTTAATGGAAGAATGAAGCAAAAGTTGTCACACCATATGCTAGAAGTTGCTCCTGCATTTGCTAGCTGGAATGTTTAGTAAAACTTATTTGGTATTTATATCTTTTTTCCAAAGTAATTTGCAAGTATTTATGAATCAACCCTTACAACACTCTTGTGGATTGAGTATAAATTTATTTTAAACTAAGAAAAAGTACAGACTTATCACTGCTCAGTGGCCCATCAGGAAGTTGTTGAGCTTATTGTGTCTCTCCAGACCTGGTGCACTGGAGTCTTTGGTTTGGATATTTTGGCTGATGACCACTGAGGTAGGTTTGCACAGACAGTGCCTGTCTGCCAGGAGTGCTGGAGGCTTGAGCCAGCTGCCTGTCAGTCATACACTGCCAATAAAAGATCAACTTTAAGAGCAGGATCTGCCATTAAAAAAGAACTTCCATGTCCAAACATGCCTTATGTACACAGCCTTATCTAGAGAACCCTAGATTGCCTCCACTCTGAGATAACAGAGAAAGAAACCTTAGCCAGGATCACATCTCACTGGATGAAACAAGTGCCCGTGTCATAGGTGCTGCCCACCCAAGCAGGATCTGTTCTGCATCAAACAGGATCCAGAGCCTGTAAGTACATGGGATGGATGGCTCCTGCATGCCTTGAGGTACAGCCAAAATGTCTTTCTCTTCACTTACTATGGTCAAAATGTTTTTTCGATGTGGTGTTCATACAGATCCATCTCATTCACACATGGAGGAAAAAGGTGGTTTCATGGATTTTTTTTATGCCCTGTCATTGTAAGGAGGTTAATTCAAAGTCTGAGATTCCTTTTTTGCTGAAAGCTTCTTCAGTTCCCAGAACCAGGTAGATATTTCCAATCAAAGGAAGTCCATTACGTGAATCTCTAAGCAGAAACACTCTGTGGCACATAAGCCTTAATGGTGAATGTAAAAAATTTCTTTACAGTTATTTTCACTGCAATATCTTGAAGCAGGGGTATTCTGTAGGCAGGACACACAGCCCTGTTCTATGCTTGAGTTATTTCAGATTTACACTGGAAATAATTTAAACTCATGTAGACTGGATTCATTGCCTCTGAATGAAGAGTCTAACTGTCAAGTGGACAAGTGTTGCATGTTAACCCTGGGTTTCCCCTCTCTCCTGGCCCTATCCTCCAAAACATGCTTAGTCCTTGCCTCTTATTGTCCTAATGTTTGTGGAGCACAGCGCAAAAACTCTGAGATAGTAATTCAAAGTTGAGTCAATATTCCTAAAGAATTTAATATTCATTGGAGTTAACTTTGTAATTTGAATAAAAAATATATGCAGTGTGTAGGGCATCTTGCTGGTGTGAGAGTAAAGGTGCTTTCCTTTTTTTCCCAGTGTGAGAAGGGCACTTGGTTTGCTGTTGCCTGGTGTGTCCTTTGCCAGCAGGAATGGCTGTTAAATGCCTACAGTGTGTTGTTGACCTTGTGATATGATCTGTTTGCCATCAGGGACTCCAGGTAGTGCTTTGTACACATGAAAAGCAAGTAGTTAAGGCTCTGTTTCTGCTGTTTGCAGAGGTTGAGAGTCCTTTAGTGTGACAGAAATCAGACCCTGAGGCAATTGCTGGTTTTGTGTGAGTGAATTCATTGATCAGCATATAGAATACAAGTTCAGTAAGTGACATATGAGGATAAATTAATACTTTATGTTGCAAAAAGAGAACAAGATTTTCCCCTCCCCACTTTTCAAACAAAGTTGAGTAGTAGAATAGGTAGGGGGAAAAGGAACTTTATTTACTGGAAGGTTTGTAGAGGATGAAACTTCAGAGAGGCTTTTGCTGGTGACTCGCTGTCTTTGACAGGAATATTATGACCTGCAGCAGAGCATGAGGAACTGGCAGTACTCTCTGGTGAAGGGTTTTCAGGTACCATGAATGCACAGGAACAGGAATTTTGATGGGTTTATGCCACTGGTTGAATGTACCCGGGCTACACTTGGTAGCTCCTTGTTTTGTGATCAAATGGAATGCTATTCTGGTTGAGATGGAAGAAAAACTAGAATAAAGTGTTCAAAGGTTGGTGGCAGGATGTTCTAAATCATCAGTAACTTGTGATGCTCCAGCCTCTTTGCAAGCTACTGCTGTTTTCCTGCAGGATACCGCAATGGAGTCCATGGGCCTCAGCAACAACTTCAGTTTTGTGTATGAATAACTGATTGTCTTTCCTTCATTTTCAGAATCTAAGTGAAAGAGAAAGAGGAGTTAACTACTCAGTTTCAGAGTAGCAGCCCTTATGTGGTTGGTTGTATAAAATCTAAGTTGTTCAAAATGTATAGAGCTGTAACTATGTAATTATAAAACTGTGCAACTGAGTAATTATAATATTTTAATTTTTCTGCATGAAGAGTTTTAACTGTGTTAAAGCTTGCACCAAGGGAAAGTATTTATTCAATGTTCTCTAGCAGTAGGCACACGTACAGTCTATGTGTCTTGGCAAGATGGCAATCAAGGAAGGATTTGCTTTATATCACATAGACTGAGCCTTCACAGAATATGCAGCAGGTTTAGTTTTGTTAAACTGCTTAAGGTTCCTCAGATTTTCATTGAGAACGTCAGCACAGAAAATTAATTTCTCCCTGGCTGAATGCCTAAAGCTACAGTCACTGATTTAGTCCTATTTACCCAAGGATTAGGTCAGAAATATAGGTACCTAATATTTTCTAGCAAACCAAATGCATTAGAAACATGATCATGTTTCATGAAATGAGATAAGATTAAATTCTGTCCACAAAAAGAGCAATTTTTCTCGTTAAGAATAATAGTTGTGAATTATCCAATAGCTAAAGCAGTTTGGAGCAAGCTGAAATGGCAGGGAAACAGTCAACGTTCCTAAAACAGAAGTCTCAGCTTAGAGACAACTTGGACACAAAGAATTACAGAAAACCTGATGAAACTGCACTGGTCTCAAGGCATCAAAAAAAACTTCAAAAGATCCTACCACAGCCCCTCTTCCCATCTTGTAAAGAAGTAGTAGTGAAAAATCTGCTGAAGACAGGGCTTAGCCTGCACCATGTTTTGATGTCTCTCACAAAGCAGGAGTTGAACAGATCCCTCAGGGTGAGCTAGAAGGACCTAATTTGGCTAAATCATTGTCTAGCCAAATTTTTTATCTCTAATCACTGTTTTCTGCCATCCTCTAATGTTTTCTCTTCCTTCAGAAATATAGTTATACCCATTTCCCAAGAGTTTGTGAATATATCTCGCTGTGCTCAGGGCAATGACGACATGTTTTTCTGATATGTTTGGCCTGCTTGATGACTTCATCTTCTTTGAAGATTTGTCTTTTGTTGAGTTTTGTGACATTATTATTTTCCATTTCCTCTCTGTTTTCCTGTCTTCTTTTTCCACTGAGTGCTCTCCCTTCCCCTCTTTGGTTTCTAGGGAAAAGTCCCACTATGTTCTGTCTTTGGCCATCTCGCTGTGTAGCCAAATGCTTCCCAAGCACTTTATGAAGCTCTTGCCTTCTGAACACCATCCTTTACTCTCTAGATTAGGGCATGATACCTTATTTTAAAGCACAAGACACTTTATTTGGCTTTGCTAAAGTGTCCAGCTTACCAAGAAATTAGCATCCTCTGCAATATTTGCCCCTTTGATGACCTTTGCCTTACCTGCCATGAGCAAATCCATCAACAAAAAGGTGTAAGTTTTGACAGCCCCTTCTGGGAGCTCCTCTCCCTGCAGTGATAGGTAACATTTTACAGGGCTGAGTGTGGTGTGTGCTCTGTGATCCCTGATTCACTCAGCAGGCTCAGATGGGATCTGCCAGCCAGAGCAGTTTACAGCTGCTGTCATGCTCTTAAGAACATCCAGCTTTGAAGGGAGAGAAGTGCACGTAATGAGGGCATGTTTGTTTACATCCAAATCAGCAAGCTCCCATTTAAAAGGTTAGGTGTTTGTTTTATTTTTTTAAATCTCTGTACATCCTTCTTTGCCACAAAGCCTGCATTTGACATCAGCTGTTGCAGTGAAAAGAAGTTCATTAGTGCTCCAAAACTTCCAAATTAGATTGTGTGACATACTGCAAGTATAAAACAAACATTAAGTAATGGGAGCCCTGTCATTTAGAATTACAGTCCTTCCCAACTTTGGGTCTTCTTTACTAAAGAGAGATGGTGTCGCTGTTCAAATGAGAAAAACGAAGGGGAAAAAAATTACTCTTATTGGTCCCCTTAATTGCAGCTGACTTTCAAGGGGTAACATCAGAGTCCAAATTTTCTTTGGGTGGATATTGGAGTATGCTGGTTATGAGCCACCAGAAGAGTGCAGGGCAGATCAGGGAGAAACTGCTGATTAAAAAATAATTAAAACCAGTTTTCTTGCTTTACAGCATGCAGAGCTGGCCAAAAACTAGGAGTGAGTAACTCTGTCTACAGATGTGCTTTTTGGTTTCTTTTTTTCCTAGTCTTCACTCACCTTCTCAATATGTCAAGGCATTTTAAAATTCTTCTGCTTGCAGCTACCACTTCTTGAGCTTTAGGTTGGTTTTATTTAGGGTATGTGGAGAAATCATAGGGGCTCTGCGATGTGTCAAATATCACAATGGATCAGCATTTGTACTGGCAGATAAAAGCAGCTGCAGGTTACTTAAGAGGGTGTGTGCAGTGTAATGGAAGAGAATTCAACCATGGAAAAAAATAGCCTCCAGTATTCCATCATTAAGAGGAATACATTAAAGCAGCTGCAGAATTAATAGCAGGAAATTCCTTCTTTATGATCCATGAAATTTTCAATCTATATTATCCTATTCTTCCTAACAACTTCTAATTGCAAAAGTGAATTTCTCCATTTATTAATTTTGCCACTTAGTGACTTACAATTGAGAGTGAATTGCCTGAAAACAAAACTCGGTTTCATTTGACTGCACTATAAAAATCAGAGGACCATGGAGTGAGTAGCATTCCCAGCAATTATATATTCTTTTCCTGCAGACAATGGAGAGAGCAACCATTGAAACTGGGGTTTGTGGCCACAGTGGTCAAGAGTCCCGCAGAGACAGTAGTTGGCCAGCACAATGAGAATACATTTGCTCCAGAAAGAAGAGGCCTCTCTTGCCATGAGGCTGCTCTTTCCTTACTGCTGTGCCATTTGCTAGGCTGACAAACTCGTAACATTTTGTGGGTGGCAAAGTGATGTCATTTTACTCAACAGCTTGTAGTAATTTCCACTCCTAACCCTTCATGAGAGGTACAAATTACCAAAGAAAAAGGTCTATAAGCTTACAGATGGCAGAATCGCTTTTCTTTTCCATTGAGATCACAACATCCTTCTTTCTAGCTGAATGACAATTGGGCTGTCACTAAAATTACATAATGCTGTGTCCCCTGAGGGGTTATAGTTTGGGATTCAAAGGACAGCTGTCAAAATATGAGTTGCTCTGTTTTGAGCTTTAAAAGTCTCTTAGCAGAGTGTACCAAAGAGTTTGTCTTTTTTTGTGTATGTGTGTGAATTAGAGATAGAGTTAACAATGGAATGTTAATGAAAAAACTACACTTATACACAATGATACACACAAGGTACAAATGACACATTAAAATAAGCAGTTTGGTGTAAATCATAGGCTTATGCAAATGGCAGCACTCTAAGGGGGTTTTGGCGTCCTGTGGTAAAGCTGATTTTCCCCTTTGCTTTGTATGCTATCACATCATACAATGTGTAGCAAAATCTGCTCTGATTTTCCAGGTTTTGTCCAGTGTCTTGAAGTCAGCTGTGTTCTAACAGCATTTACTGCTGTTCACTGAATGTCTGCAAATTACTGTGAACAAGCATTAAATCAAAGAGTCTCAGTACAGCCTTTGACTATGACTGGAAGGGACAACTTGGATAGTTCTAGAAAACATCTCCAAATTTTCCCCAAACAAGAAGAGGAAAAAAAACAAAAGGGGGAGGCAAGGTGGAGGAAAAAGATTGGAAAAAGGATCTTGGTGGGGGCCTGCCCCTAAACAGCTTCATGCCCACTCCCTCTGAGTGGGATGGGAGAGAAAATCAGAAGATTGAGATAAACGTAGTTTAATATGTGAAGCAAAAGATGTGTTCACAAGCAATTCAAAATAGAGGATTCATTCACACTTTGCAATTGGCAGGACAAGATTCAGTAGCCTCCAAAAGAATTGAGTTCTATCTCCCATAACAGTGATTAGGAAGACAAATGATAAAACTCTGAACTTACCTTTTTCTCCTACTTTCTCCCAGCTTTTATTGATGAGTGCAACATCCTGTGGTGTGTCATATCCCTCTGGGCAGCTGGGGTCAGCTGATTGAATCTGCCTCCTACAGCAGGCAGTTCTACATTCCCCTGGTCCCTACCTTTGCCTTCTGTGACTCAGTGTGACTGGACCACTTGCAGGTGAGGACCAAGGCAAAAATGTCATCCACCACCTCAGCCCTCTCCATCTTTCTGGTAACCAGGTTTCTTGTTTCCTTCTGAAGAAATCCCACATTTTCCATAGTCTTCCTTTTATCACCAAAATACCTACAGGAGCTTTTTTCTCTTTGTTGCCCTTGATGTCCCTGGACAGATTTCATTCTCTCAGGACTTTAGTTTTCCTAACCTGATCCCTGCTTGCTAGGAGAACTACCCTTTACTTCTCCCAGGTTACCTGTTAGTGTTTCCACCCTTCGTTTTTGTGTTTTACTTTGTCCAGGAGCTCCCTGTTCATCATGCAGGCCCCCTGGAGTTTTTGCCCGACTTCCTCTTTGTCGCAATGAATCATCCTTGAACTTGGAGGAGGAGATCCTTGAATGTTAACCAGCTTTCTTGGGCCCCTTGCAGGGTTTTGTCTCATGATATACTACCTAACAGATCCCTGAAGAGGCCAAAGTCTGCTCTTCTGAAGTCTGGAGTAGTGAGGCTGCTGTGCACCCTCCTTGGTGCTCAAAGGAACTCCACTATTTCATGGTCTTTGCAGCCCAGCCAGAGGGGGTGTTTGTGTCAGAATGCCTATATCTGGACTCTATCAAGCAGGTCAGTTTTTGCTGTACATTGCTTTAGCTGACAGCAAGAAAATGACATTAAAAAAAACCCGAAACAAACTGAATGTGTACAAAATATCACCTTTCCAGGTCTGAGTCACTGAGAGGAAGTAGTTGTCTGACATGAATGGAAACGGAAACATCTGCAAAATAGTCAAACTCTTAGATTAGATGTTAGTCCCATTTCTGAAATGCATTTAACACAGGGGGTTAGATGACTGAGATGTGCAAGTGTTAGAACACACATTTGCTGCTCAGCTGCATGGGAATGAATGAGAGGATGAACGATTGTTTTCATTTGCCAGTCTGATTTGTGCAGGAGATTTGTGGGATGGTACTCAGGCATGAATGGGAGCTGTTGGCTTGTTTAGTCTAGTAGAACAAAAGAGAGAAAGTATGTTACTGCTACCTCTAAATACTGTCAGAGGGGAAAAGAGGATTTCACTGAATAGACAATGCTGGCAGAGGAATGCCCTGGTATGAATGAGCTTTAAGTAAACATAGGCTGACTATGAAAAAAGTTAATAATCCTAGGCAAGGAACTAATTTTCAGAGAAGTGTAGGCAAAAAAAACTCCAACCGTTTGCATGTTTTAAAGTAGAGCTGAGACAGTTTACAAATAGGATTGTATGATGCTATTATCTGGTAGAATGCGGACTAAAATTCATCCACTCTGAGGTCTTTTCCAGTCCTAGGCTCCTTGGTTCTACAAAGTATTTAGATCAGACCTATGCACTGCACAGCCTCCCTGAGTACATACTACCCACTGAGGACCTTCTTTGGCCAAGCACATGGGGAAAAATAATTTGAGTGTCCTGTTTTGTGAAAACCTTTGGTCAAAGCTTCCACTAAGGTGGTTCCTCTTAGCCAGAGGGAGCTGGCTGCATGGGGAGCTAAGAGGCAGTGGGCTAGATTTGAGGTATAAGGATCATTTCTCTGCAAAGATTTTAGGATTATTTGTGCCTCCAGAACAGAGATCAAGAGAATGGAGGACACTGAGAGGTGGCATATGTGCACAGGGGCTGTAGGATTCACTGGGAGTCATAATCAACAGTGACTGACAATATCTAAGGAGGAGCCCTCTTGTTTATAAACATTGTCAGCTAATTGCTGTGTATTGGCAATTTCCTCTCCGTTAAGAGGCAAGTTCAGATCAGTCTACACAACCATCAGCTGCCATCTGTAGTTTTGTTTTTCCTAGTGTTTTTTTACCTCCAGGTGAATGTTCTCACCCAGAATGAGTTTCTGTGAGCTGCAATTGCAGCAAGCATAAGTGGTTGATGTTGGTGGCTCCTCATCCTTGGGACTATTTGCCCTAGGTCTTGCTTTCTCAGCTGTTCCATAACATTTACTCTGGGACAGGCAGAGGAAGCAGACAGCTGGAGGGAGGTGGTGGACAAAGTAACTGAGTTTTAATCAAAATGCAAATCAGCAAGCAGGAAACATTAACTTATATAAGGGATATTAAACTCATTAGCATTTTATGGAGAGGAAAGAGGTATTCTCAGAGAAAGAATTATTCTTATTGGCAGTTCTAACCTAGCAGTAGTTCTGGCTGATTCACAAGAGCTTAACTATAATCTGTACCTGTTCCTCTAGGGAATGTTATGATATATTATAATCACATTTCTACTGAAAGTGATGTTGCATTGATGTCCCTTTCTCTGTGGTATGTACCTTAGATGGAAGCCTTAATTCCACATATTCATTAAAAATATTTTTAAATAGTTTTTAAATTAGTCCATTTTTAATTAAGGTAAGAGGATCTGTAATTTAAAGGTCTATTTTTAAGTATGGTAAATGTACTGAGAAAAAGCAGATCAAAAATACACTCATGGGGAAAAGAAACTGCTCTCTTAAAAACAGGAGGTACTTTCTGTGGTTAGAAACTCACCTGGTTGTATCAACACTATTCTTCAGGTCTGAGAATTAGTCATTCTGTCATTCTGACCCTTTCTGATACTGCATTTTCGTTTAGGGCGTTTTTTGGTTTTTTTCATGTGCTGAAGAGGGAAATAATCTGCACTTGTCTTTTTTTTTCTTTTTTTTTAATGCATAATTAGTCAATTTGAACACCACAGAAAGAAACTTCATTTAAAGAAAGAGCTACTGCTTTGCATTTAAGCTTAGTGATTTGAAATTAAATTTTTATTCAGGTGAATAACTATTTGTCTGGACACTCCAGGTTTGTCCTTTCTTCTAGCTTGCCAATAAGCGTAGTTTGAGTCTTTTGTAGTTGTTTCACACATACATAATGAGGAATTTTGGAAGACTAATTTTGAGGCAGATAATAGCTTTAGAGAGCAATTAGAATTTTTCAAAGAAAAGACATCTCTATTTTTTTTCCTATTTTTTGGGAGGGATCAAGAAGTGATTTTTGGGCTCTAAGAATGGCCTTTGTAGCATAAATGTGAGCTAAGCAACCAGGGTCAGAATAGTCTCTAAACAAAAACCCAGGAAATGGGATGGATGCTACACAAGCCAAGGAGAAGCACAGTCAGGTCCTTCCTTGTGTTAGTCCAGTGGAAGAGGTGATATTAGAGTGAGGTGTTCAATGATGAGATGATGTGAGGAAGAAGGAGTCTGGAGGACAAGATTTGAAGCGAACTTCACTGTCTGGGCACTTGACTGCAAGCAGCAGCTTGTCAGTGAGCAGAGCAGTGCCAGGATGAGCCTGTCTTGCTGGTTTTGAGTCCTGCTATTACACCAACACAGACTGCTGCAGGTACAAGGGTCAGATATGTGTCTGCGTGCACATGTGCAAGATGAATTATTTTGTTTCCTGACTTTCTCATAAAAAATGTACTTTGCTGTTAAACAAGGTGAGTCCCTGATTATTACCCACTTTGGTCTCGCAAGCTCAAGGGCTTGAGTTCAAATCTAAACTGAAAAGAATTAAAATTGAAGCAATTATAGAAATGCTGTGGGATCTCCAACACAAGAAAGTTATGGGCCTGTTGAAATGAGCCCACAGCAGGGCCACAAAGATGCTGAGAGGGCTGGACCATCTCTCCTATGAAGACAGACTGAGAGAGTTGGGGTTCTTCAGCCTGGAGAAGAGAAAGCTCTGCACACACCTTGGAACAGCATTCCAGTACCTAAAGGGGGCCTGCAAGAGAACTGGAGAGGGACTTTTACAGGGACATGGAATGATAAGAAAAGGGTAATGGCTTTAAGGTGAAGGAGGGTAGGTTTAGATTAGATTAGATTAGATATTGGGAAGAAATTCTTTATTGTGAGAGTTGAGAGGCCCTGCAGCAGGTTGCCCAGAGAAACTGTGGATGCTCCATTCCTGGAAGTGTTCAAGACTTTGGGGGGTTGGAACTAAATGATCTTTAAGGGTCCCTTCAACTCCAAACCATTCTGTGATTCCAGGAAGTACAACCCCTTCTCCCATGTTACATCAGTTTGCAGCTATCTCATACTGATCTCCTTGTCCTAATATTTGCTACTACTAGTACTACTATTTACTGATCGTCGTTGCAGCTCAAAAGTCTTCAAGCAGTGTGAGCACCTATTTGTTCCCTTCCCTCAGAAGTAAGGGAACCAAGCCAAGGGAGCAGAGACCTCTTTTCACTTGGGCATGGGGCTGGGACTGAGGACCCAGGGGTCCAGGCTTTCTCCCAGAGGCACAGCACCATTACTGACCTGCCTTCCCATCACTCATGAGCTGTACAAAAAGCTTTGTTGCAGTATGTGTGCATGTGTAAATATTTATAAAAAAATTAATATTTGAAAATAGTATAATACATAATATAAATAATACATAAAAATCCATGCATCCATGCATAAATATAATCAATATGCAACAGAAAATAGATATTGAATGCTACAGAAATTTTGTGTTAAGGCCTTTATAAAAGTATTTATTTCCAGAAACGAGTTTCTGTACAAAAAGATATAAAAATTGCTATTTAAAAAATATTTTATATAGATTTACGGATCTATATAATGAAAATATAATAGAAATATATATATTATTTGGTATTTAAACAATATCTTAATGCTTTTATAAAATTAAAGATTTCCAGAAATGAGCAAGTTTGTATATTGAAAAAAATTATATAAAAGCCGCAATGATTTTGAATTATAATATGGATGTATAGAGCACTTTAATTAATAGGCAAGGTGACAAAATAGATGTCGCGTGCTAGACGAACATCACTGTCCCAGGGCGGTGTGTTTCCAGAGGGAAGGGTCGGGCAGTGCGTGCGGGGTGCCCGGCAGGGAGGGAGGCGGGCGGGGGCGGGGGCCGCGGGCGGGGCGGGGCGGGGTGGAGGCGGCAGCGGCCGCCCGGGGCTTTGCCCGCTCTCTCTCCGGCTCTGCCATGGCTCCGCTCCGCTCCGGCCCGGCGTGGTGGCGCGTCCTGTCCCTGGCCGTGCTCGGCCCCGTGCTCTGCGGCAGCCCAGCGCGGGCCGAGCCGGAGCCGGGGCCTGGCCCGGCGGCGGGGGACCCTCACGGGCGGCACGTCTACAGCGCGGAGATGCTGCGGCACGGCGCCGCCGCCGCCCCCCACTTCGTCATGTTCTTCGCCCCGTGGTGGGTACTGCCCGAGCGCGGTGCGGCCCGGCCCGGCCCGCGCCCTCCGCCCGCCTCTCCCCGTTGACGTGGCGGCAGGAGGCGGCGGCGCCGGGCCGGACCGGCGGGGAGGCCGCGGGGTTGCGCTGCCCCGGGCCCCGTGGCGGGGCCGGAGGGGGGACCGGCGGGGAAGGCCGGCCCCGGGAGCCGGAAAGGGCCGGGACGGGGAGCGGGAGCCCCGCGTGTGCCCGGCCCGGGCCTCGGCGGCCCCCCCGCCACAGAGGCACGGGCTCAGTTGGGTTGGAAAAGACCTCTGAGATCATCAGGTCCAACCTCCCGGCGCCCGAAGCCGCCCCCGGCCGGGGCTGCGGGGGCGTCGCTCCGGTGTGCCTCAGAGAGACCCGGGGTCTCTCACTTACCTTGTGCCCTCCAGCCCAAGCTCGCAGATGCTTTCATTGCAGAATCTATGTTCTCTTTGCAGTCACGAAGTTTAAGGGTAAATTTGCGGTGTTAACCACCGTGCTGTGTTCCCGAGGCCACAGGTAGCCGTAGGAGAGCTGGAGAGCTCTGGAGTTTGCAAGAGGGCTTTTGTCCTGGACCGGTGCTTTTGGCACGAGAATGCTTGAGACGAATGAGGGAGCAGTGCTTTACTGGATATTCCTAGTCAAGAGGACAGTACTTCTCATCTCTGAGTCTTTCTGTGGTTGTTCATATTCTTTTCTTTGCCTCTTCCCCTACCCTTTTTTTCTTACTGATATCCAGTATAGATGTTGTTGGGAGTTCTATTGTTAGTGTTGTTAGGTTTCTTGCTTGCCTTTTTTTTTTTTCTTTCCAAGTTTTCTTTACTCTAGATAAAATAAAGTTAAGGGAACAATGTGCAGAAGTTATGTTTTGATCCAAAGTTATCCATTGCTACATGGTGCCATTTAGGCATATGAGAGTCTTCGAAATCCATAGCAGGAAAGCATTTCCTTTGAAAACTTATTTTGTTACTAACATTGACTTATTTATGCCATGTGAAAGTGTTGAGTAAAAGCTCAAAGAGCAGATGCCTTTGTTCTCTGATGATCACAAAAGTGGAGGACGCTTGACTTGCTGGTGGAGGAGTTTTGCCTGAGAGTGCAGGAAGGCCTAAGTAGTCCCCATGCAGAGCAGGAGTGCTTCCGTTCTCTTCTGTACCCAGGTGATGATATCTGTGTCTGTCCAGGCTTTGACTGACATCCCTAGGCATCCCTAAAACTAGATGAGCTTTCTCTTATCCCAAGACACTCTTTGTAGGAGACCCTCTGCGAAAAGGGCTTTTGCAGAACCCGCTATATGCTGCACATCCTCAGTACAGATCAAAGGGAGTGCTGGCCTTGAAGACTTGGATCACACAGTGCCCTTGGGAGGGCTGAGGATCTCTGCCCAACTTAAGTGTGAGGGAACTGTGTTGTTTACCAGATTTGTTGCAGCTTCTCTGGATGTTCTCCTCATCTCTAGCAACTCTCCAGCTCTCTGGGTCTTGGCTTCAGAGTCCTTGGTCTGGATGTCTGGCTCCTGACAGGTAGCACCAGGGCCAGGTTTCAGGTCCAAGGGAAGAGCAGAACAAAGGGAACATCCAAGTGCCTGAGAGAGGTGCTTATACACATCAGTAATTTTATTGTCAGTGGGATCAGGGGGGCAGTCTATATTAGAGCCTCTTGCCCTATTGTTCCGAGGTGTTGTTCTAATCTCCAGTGCTTCCCACATGCTGTTATGTGGTATCAAGGCAAACGGCAACCAGCCCTACTCTCAGTGGGGATTGTGTTTCGGATTTATGTGGGTGCTGCTAATGTTGCACCATCACGCTACCAGTTAGAGCTGGATTAAAGCCAACACTACCCTTCTCTTTCAGATTCTTGAAACAAATGTTGCTGAGCGCCTCACTCAGAAACAGTAGTGGTACACATGAGGGCCTACATTTGTTTCAAAGATGGCATGGAACTCCATGAAGAGAGCATTCCAAGTCATTTGCCACCAGATGTCATTAGGTTTTTGTTCAGAAGGCTGTCCCGTTTGCTAGGTACACCTGGGGACAGAACATGTTACTCTCTTGGTGGCACAAAGTATTCTTAAGTTGTTTGCCATGCTAGTTGCATTTTTACAGAGGAGTGAGGTTCTCCAGGAAGGAATCTCAACTGAGTAGTTTCACTTCATTATTTTGACTCTTACAGCTTTTTTCAATGTATGTTCTTTCTTGGTAAACCTGGTGAGTCCACAGCTGCAGCAGAATTGATCACCAGAGTTCATTGTTGCTGAATCAAACTCTGTTGACTGGATTTTACTTCAGTTGAATTCTGTGCAGAGCAAGATGGTCCTGGTCCTGTGATGCTTATAGCATTATCCATGTTTTTAATTGGATAAGGATTTGAGCTGTATCTTGCTGTGGAGCTGTCCTTGCTGGCTGCACAGCTCAAGCTCTACTAGTGAACCCCAGAAACATTTATGTTAGTCTCTTTTGGAATGGAAGTCTCTTTTCACAATGGAAGTTGTGGATGCTTACAAATTTCTAGCCCGTGTAGGGATAGAAGAGCAGAACTCCTCATTGACATCCAGGTGTCCACTGTCCCCAGCAGCTCCTCCAGCCCCACAATGTGTTGTAGAGTAGCAGCAGTGAAGGACTGTGTAGTGTAGATGCATGGGGCTGAGGGAATCATGTTATTGCATGGTCTTGCTCTTTGATTTTACCCTCCTTAGTTTTATATATATTTCCATGGAAACTTCAGAAAAAGCATTTTCGGGACTATCATGTATTTCCTTCTATATAATACTGGTTTGGGTTTTTTTCAAACTGGGAATGACTAACTAGCCAATTACTGATTTCAGATAGGAACATTTTTTTCCTGCCTTATTCTCAGTTTTGGCGTCCATAAGAAGGAAGGGAAGGGGTGTGTATAGCAGAGATCACAGTGTTAAGTAGGGACAAGGTAGGTTTATTGTGCCTAAAAAACAGGAGGTTGATTAATTGGGATTCCCTTACCTAGTTTTCCATGCTCTGTTCTCTGGTGTTTTAAATCACTGCATCCGCTAGGGGAAGGGATCAGGGTATCTAAAATCTTAATTCAAGCTCTGAAGCAGTTGACTATGGAGAGACTTCAATCAGAAGTTAAATGTTTAAAGAATATTTGATTTTAATAATAACATATTCATAACATATTCAATCCCTTTACCAGGACAATTCAGAATAAGATCATATAGGAGATTGTATTCAGCCACATTATGGGAGCGCGTGTAACCCACTGTGCCTGACTGTTACAGGACTTTCTTAAAATCAGAAAACAATCTTTATCTTAAAGAAAATCTCAAGGTTTTTTAGTTTGGGTTTTTTTTTTCCCCTCTTAATGATCTTAGGATACCTGAAAAGGTGTGAATCCATGCAACTTTTCTACAAGTGTACTCAAAATAATTCATATGAGTGAAACTATTATATGTCAGAGCAAAGTTCTCTGAAGTCCTAGTGGTGATTTAATTGTTACTTACAAAGCAGGTGTTGTAGGTCATGCCAAGCAATAGCTGCTTTCATACTGTTAGTCTGAGAGTGTTTTCTGTTACTCCAGCTTTGTATTTTTTAGGTGTCTTGGAGGGCTGGCCAAAGCAGCCATTAAAGAGAAATGAAAATCTGTTCCTTAAAATTTTCCATCACACTTTGAGGAACAGACTATTGATATAATGACTTGAAAGACTAGGAAAACAGTGAGAATAATAACAGGTATTTTTTGCTTCTGGGGAGGTTCTGTTGTGGGTACATTATGAGGCCAGTTTTCTGTGTGTATGCAGATGTAAAGAGTTGATGGTATCCTCCTGGGGCAGAGCACAGGATGGAAGAATTTTCACAGAATATTCAGAGTTGGAAGGGGCCCACAAAGGTCATCAAAATCTTGGGAAACGGTATTGTGAAATCAGCTGTGATGTTTCTTGACTTATGTGTTGCAATTCCTCTGAAGCTTGGAAGTGCAAGTGGCCTTACAAAGAGGCTAAGAAACTATTATCTTCTTACCTACTGCTAAAAAAAAATGAATTTTGAAATATTAAAATGTCAAGAAGACTGAGCAACCTCTCAGGATTTTTCTAATAAGCTGGAAGACTGGCAGTGCTTTGATTAATAGCCTTACTAAGTTTGGGGAGTAAAAGGAGAGTAGCAAGAGGTTCTCAAATCTTGATGATTTTTGCATGAGGTGTATTTGCAGCATGCTACAGTTCTTAATAGCATTTGCTGTTACTTAGTGTAACAGTGCTTGAGTATGGATGATTTCTGATGTAACTGATTTAACTTTTGATTTAAAAATCTGTTTAAATTTATCAAAATCACCTTTCTGCACATGACTTTTCCATGGGTTCATTCCCCTCTAAGTGTGAGCAGCTATTAAACAGTATCTTGTTCCTTCTGTCACAGGTGTGGGCATTGTCAGCGCCTCCAGCCAACTTGGAATGATTTGGGAGATAAATACAACAACATGGAAGACCCACAGGTCTATGTTGTTAAAGTGGATTGTACTGTAGATCTTCCACTGTGCTCTGAATTTGGCGTGCGAGGATATCCCACGTAAGTATTAAAAGAAGTCTGCTCCTATTTTTCTTTTTCAGTTTTCCATGATCCTCTGCCAATTTCTTGAAGCAACTTCTAAGCTCTACTTTTTGCTGGGTTTCTTTGTAGCCCTTTGGACCTGATATATACATTTTAAGCCTTTTTACCACCTTGAATCATGTGATACATAGTACTCTGATGCTTTTTTTGCTTTTTTTTTTTTTTTTTTTCAAGAAGCTGTTTTATGTCTTGGAAGGCAGCTGTGTTTAACAGAAGTCCACAATTTTCCTGTTCTTTTGTCTAGGAGTATCTCTGAAGTAACAGTACATTGTGTAGCTGTGATATGCATGACAGAACCGGTTTCTACTAAGAGTACTTTTAAAAGTAACTTGCCAGAAGTTTGTCAGTACGCTGCACCCCTCATAACTGCATTATAGGTGATCTCTTAGATTTTTAGTGAACTTAGTGCTCATAAGGCAGTAAATTAATCGTATCACTTAGCATAGTGGTGGTGATACAGTGTGGACTTTTTTCTAGCTAAATTTGCATGTATTAATCTAGTATTTTAAGGTAGTTATATGCTCATGCTTTTTTTAAGGATGCATGTCTTACTACCTCAGCTTTGGTAGGCAGGATATGGTCTGGAGTATCTATGACAGGTCAGTACCTTTGGTTACATGTGTGTTCCCTTTTGAACTGCCAGAAAAGGTGCAAAAGGATTTATATCTCACTCGTGTCTTCTTTTAAGTATCTTGCAAATACAGATGGGATCCTTTCAACTGCTTTATTAATTACTCATCTTAATGGAGATAAGTGGAGATTGTAATCATCTGTAGCCTTTTCACAGCCTGTATTTTTCAGTTTCCTTCCCTTTGCTCACTTTGTCTGGTGTTTTTGCCAACCCCAGCAACAGCCTGAACTTTTCATTCGCTCCTGGCTGCACCCACTTGGACGCAGATGAGTGTGACTGAGTGGAAGTTGAGAGTTATAAATAGCATAGTCCTTGTTGAGATAGGAATTGTCCTTAAGGGCAGCGTGTGTCTTGCTTCCACTACAAATACCAAGAAATAATGAATATTACAGTTCTGCTTTCATATCTCCAGAAGTGAGCATTGGTTGTCATTGCATATTTGCATAGATTATATTGTGGTGCTGTTCCTCTTAAAATAGAATGACAGAAAATTTTGAATAGGAAAAAATCAATGGATGTGTAATTGCTGGAGGGTTTTTTCCCTTCCTTCCTCTTTAAGGTCATTAAATATATAGGAATAGTTAGTGTTTGCTTTTATCTATTTGAAAAGTTAAAAATAAAAAGGCAGTCATCTGCTAGATATAGAAATATAGAAATGAAGGGGAATTCATGGTATCAACTCTCTTCCTGTCTGAGTCAATTTTGAACTAGCCTGTTTCTGAAAACCTCCAGCAAGGCAAATTTCACAGCTTCCCCAGGCAGGGGTATTGTCACAAGCACAGGATGTGCTGATCCCTGCACTGCTTTTCCAAACACCTGTCAACGGAAAGGCTGCATCCCCTTCTCATCTCAGAGGAAAAGTGGCTGAGCAGGTGCCTGCACCGCCTATCACAGTTGTCTCAGAATTATTTGTTACTGCAAAATAAATATTCTCTCAACTGAACTAGAAAAAACTTACCCTTGTTTGCAGAAAATAAAGGTGCAGCTAGCTTTTTTAAAGACATTACCTGAATTTGTTTTATTACTTTTCAAAAGTATTGCCAGGAGGTGTATTTTAGATGTCCTTTTCCATTTTTGTTGCTTCCTTATTATTCTGACTTTCTGTCATTACAAGGAACATTCAAGAACACCTTGAACAGAAATGATAGTGGGAGCTCCTATCTCTTTTGAATGTATTAGCATTATGGGGTTTTTCAACACTTTCATATATTAATTTCTTCCAACTGTGGAACAAGAAGAAAGAGAAAAACATTTCAGGAAACTAAAGAAGCAGTATGAAATGACAGCTTGGCAAGGAGAACTGAGGGCTAGGTGACAGTAGTAATTGAAAGTCTGATTTGCTTTAAAAAATAAGACTAGGTCAGAATCCGGTATCGCACGTCTATTAAATATACTTCAAATTTTAACTTAAAATTTAGTAGTAGAAGCTTTATGTAGTCTATGGAAATGTTTTGATAGCGATTATTGAATGTTACAATCATGAAGTCTGGATGCCTACAAGCAGTCACTTATCTTGTCCTATTGACTTGTCTCAGTGTGTTTATAATCAGTTTAATACCACATGAGAAGCCCTACACTACAACACCAGTCAGGGGACAAAAGGTGAGAAAGAAATTCCTGGGAAAATAAGCACCAGAAATTTTTCTTTTGGTGATGGAGAGAGGTGAACGAAACAAAATTTATGCTCTCACAAACTGAAATAGGATTCATAGAACTGAATGCTGCAATTTTAAAATTTCTATTTTTTATTATCAAAGTAATACTACACTGTTGATTTTTAACTTGTATGTCTTATTTTCATATTTTCAAATCTCCTTAGAGCTTACATGGGAATGAAAAAGGGTCCTAAGTTCTAGCTATGACACTTTTAATCTGAGAGGGGTGTCTGATACTGATGTTAATAGTAGAGAGATCTGTTACTGCAGCCTTAGCAGCATTGCTATGGATTAGCAAAGCACATTATCTTTCTGAGAATATTTACTGTGTGAAAATTTTTGCCTCACTCTTCTCTGTATTTTGACCCTTTAGGCTAAAGTTGCTTAAACCGGGACAAGAACCTCTGAAATACCAAGGCCCTAGGGACTTCCAGGCATTGGAAAACTGGATGTTGGAGAAACTAAATGAGGAACCATCTGTAAGTGAAAAGGAAATACTCCTTTATGCAGGCTTTCTTATCTATGACTTCTTTAAATTATGTTTCAATTTCCAGGGGGATATCTGCCCCTGAGAATAAAAGTCAGGTTGTAGTATCAGTCTGAAACAGTTTATGTATAAGTCAAAGTAGTAATTAAAATGTCATCCTGTGACCATTCTGTTTCCTGCTTTTTAAATTCCAGTACATAATGCAGTTTTAATGCTTATACATTCAACCTTTTAAGATACAGTCCTTGCTGTCAATTCATTTGACACCTGTAGGCCATAATGTTTCTAGAGTAAGAAAAGGTGTTTAACTCTAATACATTATAAATTGCATTTGTGTTTGGCTTAATTACCTCTTAAAACGTGGATGCCATCTTTAGCTGAGTTACTTTCTGATAATATTGTGGCCTAAAGAAAAGGTTTAAAAATATGAGCTCAGTAAGATAAGCTAATATCATCACTAGGAAAGTCCTTCAGTTTAGGGATATCATTCACATATGGGAGCCAAGCCTTGCCTAAAATTAAATTTGTGATTGCTGTTTCTAATCAAGAAAAAGCTTTAATGATTGCTAAACCACAGTTAGAATGCGATTAAATTTCAACAAATGTGGTATTTTTAATAATTAAACTTTAAATACTAAATTATTTTAAGAAACATACTATGAGGTTCCTAAAAAATTCTTTTCAGCGGTAGGGTTAGAGTCTGGAAAGTATTCACCTGCTTTTGCTGAAATGCTCATGAGTTTCTTGCAAGCTTTTTATATTGTTTGCTCTATTTCTGTTGTCGCTGTCTTCACGGAGCCATTAGGTAGACAGCATTCCTTCTGGCAACAGGGGAGCAGAAAATAGCTTTTGCATTATTTTTAAATAGTCCAGAGATCACTGAAATGAGTGTGATGGCAGTTGTGGCTGATGTGTGATGCTCTGGAGGGGCACTGTTATATAATTTAAGTGTGTTAAAATATGGTGATGCAATGAATGCTACAGCAATTACTGTGCCCTGTGACTGTACTACAGCACAGTGAAAGACTGGTATTCCACAGTCTGGTAACTCTTTTACGTCGCAGTCCTTTTGACCTTTTGCTTTCAAGTTGCTTTTTAGGAAACATAAGGTACCTAAATCAAGCTAAATATGGACATTGCTTTAGGAATTTAAAATTTCAGAGTTTATGACACTATCACAGAACGATGTGATACAGGTAACAAATGTTGTGTATTTGCTGTAGAAGAGAAATAAATTAATTTTTTCTTGTGAATAGGACCCAGAATCTGATGTGGAACCACCAAAACCTAAGCAAGGAATGTATGAACTCTCAGCAGACAATTTCAAGACGCACATAGCAGAAGGTAACTTTGTTGCAGGGACATTAGTAGTGGGAAGTCTGCACCAGAAATGTTAGTTTTCAGGGTACCTCTTTCCCACTTTTTTCCAGTAATACCTAGTGAAAGAGGATGAAAATGCAAACTACAAGTAAAAATGCACTAGTTAAATTACATATAGCAGACTATGAGAGTTGAAGTACAGCACTCAGAAGGCAGTAAAATTGTGGCTTCTAAACCCAGGGAAGAATCTAGTGGGGCTTGCTCAAGTAATCTGTCTTCTTTCCTGAGTTCCTTGCTCAAGTGACAGCCTTGCCACTTGGTGTTTTTGCAAGTCCCATTTCCTCCTGCCCTAGGTGCTGGCTTGTTCTTCCTCCAAGGCAGTTATTCTGGATGAGTATAATCCACCTGCTTCCTCCTTTCAGACCCCATCCCACTCCAGTCTGGCCCTTTATTTGTTATTGTGTAGCTTCCTTCCTCCAGAATTTAATGTGGGCAAAACAGTTAGTCTGTTTGGCTACTTTAAAAAAAATTTTGTCTGGAAGCTTTAAAATTAATGCCAGGAGGGATATCTAATATGGGAAATTTCACCCCTCACATGATGTTTTTTTAGACAATGAGCAAAGTCTTAGAATACAAACTTGGGCTGGCATGACAACGGAGGATCCTACTTTCTCCATCTGTTATTCGAAAAAGGCTGGATTAAATAAAATGTTTGCTGATTTGATATCACTAGGAAAGTTGAACTAGGACTTCTTAAAGTAGCCATTAGCTGGTTAGAAATATTTTCATGTGCAAAACAGCATTTTGTGCAACTAACTTAAAATTTTCCAGCATGTCTGGCTTAATATAGAATTCAATCAAAATTCTCAATTAATTTTCCTCTAAGGCATCAGCAATATGCTAAGCATTTGTAAATTTAACTACCTTCTCAGACTACAAAGTTCAGTGCATTGTAAATGTTTTAGTGTTTTTATTATGTATCCACTGGCCTTCATAGAGATAGTCTCATGGTCATATCTGATGGTCAAACAGGTTTATGATCATCTATAAATCTGTTGTCCTCTCTTGACTTCAGTTGCAAGAAGTTCAGTGCTTAAATTTAACATGAGGCTTAGCAGTTACATCAGCAAGTTTGATTTCTGTTCTTAAATAGCCTCCTTTTACCTTTTTGCTGCTCTGGGACAAAAATAAATTATATTGTTTTCTGTTGAGGAGAGTATGTCGGAGTACCTGGTAAAGAATAGCTAACTGAGACTAGTGTTCTTGTTACTTCGTGAGAAATTTAATTTTGCAGTTTACTTGACCAACACAGAGCATGTCATTTAGTTTGAAAATCTTCCACATGCAGACCAGTCAAGTTAGGGTACACTGCTACTGCAGTTTGTTTCCTGGCTGTTTTGTACTGCCTTTCCTCTGACCTTCCTTTGTGGACAAGCCTTCAAACTAGAAATGAATTCAAGTAATACCAGCCCCAATGCAGTCTTCAAAGGATTATGAATGTTTCTGCTAAAAAGAGCTTTTTTCCAGTTGCTGATGTTTCCTGCAAATTATTTTTTTTCCCCTTATTTTAATTAAGTTCATTTTTATTTCATTTAACAGAGCCTTGCCTTGATGTACAGCAATTTGAATTAGCTAATCTTAATTGAAAGAAATTGCATATTCTTATACTTTGCAATCACTAATATATACTTTTAAACTAAACATTAGTAGGAGATAGCACAGAGACTCTACTCTGCATAAAATTCACAAACATCTACTAAAGGCAGAAATTTCTGAGTAGTTGACATGAAAATTCAAAGAGAAGGGCAGAAAAAGAAGAATGGAAAACTGAACAACATTTTTTGGGTTGTTAATGGACTTAAGCATTTCTTAGGAAACACCATTGCATGAAGTTTAATACTACAATTTATGCTGTTATCAACCTATATTTCTTGGTAGTTCTTTCTACTCTGTAACAGGGCAACTGATAAGCATGGTAGAATTAAGCACTAAGGTAAATGGTTAGGTTAAAAGTATCAGTTTTAATATCTCACTTGTTGGTTTGAGATTATGAAACTGTTTGGATTTTCAGGAAATTTGGCAATGCAATGGGACTGCATACAGTATTGAAAACCTAATTGCTGAAGTATTTTGTCCTGGCCTTTGATTCACAGCGTTTCCTATCTTTAACTCAGGAAATACCATGATAAATTTGCAGCCTGAGATTAGTACCTAGGCTTTAATTGCAGCCAAGTTCATTCCAAATTAGCGAAATATTTTTTTATTTTTTATTTTTTTTACTTAAAAGGTAATCACTTCATCAAGTTCTTTGCCCCTTGGTGTGGTCACTGCAAGGCTTTGGCTCCAACCTGGGAACAGCTGGCTCAAGCCTTTGAGCATTCAGAAACTGTCAAGATTGGTAAGGTAGGTGAAGCACTCCTAGTCTGAAAATACAGTTTGTGTCAACATATGTTTCAGCCAAGAATCATGCCTTTTGTGCTATGATTTGCAAATAACAGTTGTTTTGTTTGTCACCTCTTAAATCCTTTTATAGTCATAGTTTGTATTTTGATTTTTGAGACGGTCTTTTTTTTTTCCTCACGCAACCATAGTTAACAGGACCTCCCCCATTTTAAGCAAAACCTTGTCTCAAACAAAGCTGCCTCTCGCATTTCACAGAGCTAGGAATAAGTCTGATACTTCAGATGCAGTGAGTAATATTTTGAGACTTGTTTTTTTGTTATTCATTTGCTTTGTCAGAAATTGATAGATTTCAGTATTTATTTTGAGTGGTAAAGTGACTTCTAATTTGGTCTTTGCAGCATTGGATTCCTTAGCAAGCTTTAGCCTGTCTGGGTATTTATGATGAGTTATTTCTTTGTTGGTTTTGGCTTTTTTTCCTCTTTTACCCCATAAAATCTTTAAAAGGTTTCAGGGGGTCTTACACCTTAAAGATTGAAATCTTGTCCTACTTTACTATTTCCGTTAGGGTTGATAACCAGGTTCTGTGGTGTTTTTACCATGGGAGCTTGTTACTTTTATGTGGAGTGACTTCTGTGCAGAGGTATGGAGGTGGTCTGGCAATTGCAGTTATTGGCTTTATTTGCTGACCCATACCTAAGCCCAGGTGGCTCATGATGGGATTCTCTCCATCTGCCAACAGTGGAAATTGGACCAGGCTCAACTTCCACATCTCTAAACTTTCACAGTGGTTCCACTGATCTCAAATGCTGCATGGCAGCAGTGTCGTCAGTTCTGCAGAGGGACTCTCCCTCTGCTGTCTCCCCCTGCCTCTGCCCTCACAGCACTTTCAGCTGTTGTAGTAGAAGAAAAGAGCTTGACTTTTTTTTTTTTTTTAATGCTTTTGAAAATCTGTTATTTCAGGTATGCCGTACATGTACAGCACAGGCCAGTAGAACTGAACTTTAGAGGAGACATATATACGTATATATAAGCACAGTTGAACTTCAGAGAAGACACAGAAACGTATATATGTATTTTCAGATATAAAGTTAGATTCCATCTGAGAATGAAATGTCAGAAGCTTTTGCTCCTTTGAATCTTTCAGTTTTTCATACCTTTGGTTACTGTCTTAGGAAATCTTTGCTGAAGTATCTTTATGAAGTTACCATTCTCTGGTACCCAATGGAAAATAAACAATAAATTTCAAAAATTTCTGTTTTAATCAGTTCTCTGTGGTGTTTGCAGTTTGTATTCCTGTGAGTTGCTATTTAATACCTCCACTAAGATTTGTCTTGATGCCTAGACGATTTTATGTGACTGTATAGCTTGTGAAATTTCTTTTGAAGCATGTCTTGGCTAAGATTTTAAGTCTGTAAGTAAACAGGAAACATAACTGTTTCTAAGAAGGTTGAACCATGACCTTCATCTAATCTGGGGGAATAGTGTTTTAACACTGTTTAATCTTTAAAACTGATCTTCAGTGAAAAGCTTATAAACTAGTAACTTTTCAGACTAGTTTGTGAGTTAGAATTGAATGTTGCTATGTGCTTGGATCTTCCCTTGGAATACAGTTCACTTGCTAACTGTTGACATGCCTTCTGAAGTCTTTAAAGAGTAGTCTTTTAAAAAATGGGTGAGCCAGTATGTCTTCACTTTAAAGCTCTCTCACATTAGTGTTTAGTGTTTCACTGTCCACGGATTGATTTTATTAGCTGAGAATACCAAGTATTTTTAATTGAAATATTTAGTTATGTCTTCATTGTTCTTTGTAACTGCTACTACTTCCTTCTAGCCATACCTCCCTCCCCGATCCTGCTATAAAAAAATTAAATAATTCAAATACACACAGAGCCTCCCAATTACACCACCAAACCACTGTTTGGAATGTAGACATAATAATTCTCAAGACAGTACTTGGGACTGAGTTTTGCCAAGCCTTGTATTGCTTGTTTCTGTATTTTTCTGAGATTTTAAACAAGGGAGGCTGTGATGCTTGTTGTATGTTTATTTTAGACACTGAATAATTTGGGGTTTTATTCCCAAAATGTAGGTGGACTGTACCCAGCATTATGAAGTCTGCTCTGAAACCCAAGTTCGTGGTTATCCCACACTCCTCTGGTTTAGGAATGGTGAAAAGGTGAGTCTCCAACTTCAGCAAATTTTTCTCTGAATTTCATTTCTCTCTGAATAATATTTGGACTATGCTTACATTCTGGGAAAAAAAAATCAAGTGGACATATACAAAAGTCTGCTTGTGAGAGAAAAGATGTTTGAGGTTCATTTGGGTACTAAAAAAGGTAGATTTTGTGCACAGATAAAAGTTTAAGGTTTCTGTTTTCTGTTTTGCAAACAACTGATAAAATGTTCATAAATCTGTTAGCAGTATCTCCAGTTGTGCTGCTGTGTGAGAGAATTCTGGGTTTACTTTATCATAGTATTTTACTTTGTATGGAACATAAAAACGTGACTGAAATAGAAATAATAATAATAAAGCATGTAATTTTCACAATGTGTATTAGAAGGTTCTCATCTCTAAGTGGTGCCCATCTGCTGAGTAATGTCTAGAGATGCAGATTTTCTTTCTTATATAAACCTGAACATTTCACATGACACTGCAAGTGAGAATCTTGTGAGCCCAGTTGACATTTTTCCTTGCAGCAATTCAGAGAACTAAAACATTCTGAAATTATGGGGAGATAAAATATTTGTAAATGCCACATACATGAACAGCAGTAAATAGACATATTACAAATTGCAGTGTTATTTATACTGTATTTCACAATTTCAACTTAGTTAAATATATTCAATGGATATTAAAAACAGGCCTGCAAGAGAACCCAGGAGTACACTTCTAGCTTTTCCCTGCTAAATTCTGGGGAAGGAAGAGGGGATTTTCTCCTATTTATCTTGCATCCCCTTTTGCACATTTACAGTATCAGCAACTCAAAACAGTTTAGTGGCTGCTGCTTGTGGCAGTTTTCTGGCACTCTAAAGAGAAACTGGCCATAAGTATATACCAGTGCATATGAGGTTTGGTATAAGCATCCCTATAGGATCAGACACTAGGGAATTTAAAGGAATCAGCCCCTGCATTTTTGAATCTCAACCAGCTTCACATAAGTGTGCAGCCTTGTGACCTCTCAAGGCACATGTCAGCAGCACAACTGGCATGGTGGCATGTCCAAGGCTAGAGGTTTTCAGTTAATTAAACTTTAGTTTAAATGTTGTAATAATTGAAATAGGAGTTTCTTGGAGTTAAATCAGTCAAGAGCGCAGTGAAAGAAAAAAAAATCATTGCTGTTGTATTTGGTAAAGCTGAACCTCAGCCATTAATCTGAAAAATATATTCCAGTTGAAATCAAACTGCCTTTCCCCACTGGCAGTGTGGCATTCCTTGGTGGAATACTGCCACCAAAATCACATGTTCCTCCATGGGCCGATACAACATATTTGAAAAAACACAGAGCAACCACAACAATTTTCCAATAATTTGGCCCAGAAATTCGTGAAACTCTCTGTGGTGGCTATGATACGGATCAGTAAGGGGAAGAAGGAGAACAAACTCAGTCATCCAGCCTTGTCTGTAATATCTTCATCCCCTTTACCATAACTGAAGTCTGACATAATCACAATACTGCTGTTGGTGAGATGCAGCAGATAGATACCCTGAGAGGAACCATGACCCTGCCCTGCTGACATGGGTACAAACAAACAGACTTCTTGCTCCTTAGGGAATGATACCCAGTGCCAGGAAAGGGGCAATAGTTACAGGAAATGTTATCAATTACAAAAGAAGGAAAAATGTGTAGAAAGAGTTCCAGTGATAAAGGAAAGTTGAAGAGATACCTGTTCTTCCTTCTAATGTATGGAAGATTATATGTTGTTTCCTAAAGAGTCTTTCTCATCTGCAAGAGAAGAAACATCTTGCAGCCCACACACACCACATGGGACCATGTCTCAAGAATTCTATCAAAAATGGATAGGTAATGCCTCAAAGATATAATCTCTCTTCTGAACAGGAAAATTAGTACTGATTTTCACAGACAGCCCTGAGCCAGATTGGAGAGGTTGGACGGTGGATTTGAGACTAGAAGCTACTCCCAATGCTCTGATTTCTTGTTCTGACAATCTCTTGATTGTCTTGTTCTCTAGATATGGAAAGTACCTAAAATATGGGGAAGCATCCAAGCTAAACTGGCCTCTCAAAGATCTGGCTACCTGACTGCTTTATGTGCAGGTTAAAAAATAGGATTAGACTTTTGTGAGAGCGGTGCCATTGGAAATGTCTGCCCAGCAGAAGGTTGCTCCCAGGTGAACTTAAGTGCCCAGGATGCATTACTTTACTGTTTGGGTTTTCCAAGAATTTGTGGCAAGTGTGTAGACCAGACTAATGGCTGTGTAGTCCAGAGACATGCAAGTTAAGATTTTCACCCCTGTCAAAGCAGTATGTAGAGCTCACAGGGTAACAGAGACCACACACAAACCATAGTGGGTATTTTATTGTTCTTTGTAGTAGAGTTAGATTCAAAAAAATAAAACTTTGAAAAAGCTGACTAGGATGAGACCAGAAGGTCAAAGTGGAAAAGTTTCAAAAATTTGCTTCTACATTTCTAAAATACCTCTCATTTCAAGGAAATTTTAGATTGTTCCCTTCGGGTACTGAAGAATCTATTGCAAAAGATGAACACATGGAGAGAATGGAATGTCATAGAAAAGTTTAAGAACTAGATAATCTAGAATATGCTTACACTTGGCAATCTTGTGTTTTACTAGTAATTATTTATTTGCTATGTCAACTGCATATAGAAGGTTATACAACTATTTGCTTATTGTAGGGTGACCAGTACAAAGGGAAGAGGGATTTTGATTCTTTAAAAGAATACGTGGATTCCCAACTACAGAGCTCTGGGAAAGAGCCACCAGCAGATAAATTTGTTGAAGCCCCACAGCCACCTGCAGAGCCCACCCATGTTGAGGTAAGTGCTCCTGCAATCTGCAGCAATGTAAGGTGTTCAGACTGTTTCTGCAGCCTGTCTGAGTCTTCAAGTGATTGCTTGACAATTTCCGGATGTACCAAATACTTCCCTGGTTATTTTTTGAGTAGTTAATGAGTGGAATCAGATCATAAATCCTAGAAATAGTTTTACTAACCTGATAAATTAGAGAAAGAAAAAATCTGATCCCTATTTTATGGTTGCAGTAAGTTATTTAGATACAGGTGTAAATATAGTCTTTTTGGCCCATGGAACTGGTGGCATTTGGGTCCGTATGACAGTTTATATCACCACTATAGAGATGAACGTTTCTTGCAAGTTTGTCGCTTGAACCAGGAGGATGGTGCATACTTCTAAGCCCCTAAAAAAAAGCCAGCGTTCTATACTTAGAAATCTATCTGCAAAAACAATGAGCAAGGATTATGAAGACCAGTACTTATTTTAATCTTGGTTGTAGGAGCTACAGGCTTATATTGTGAAGAAATTGGCAGAAATAACCTTTGCACAGTTGTAGTTCATGTAATATAGTTTTCTGTCTTTTCTAATCTCTTTGGCATTTCATCTGCTATTTTTCTTGGAGATGAATGAAAAATTGGTGAGGCTGAGAAATTAGGGATGGATTTCAAACAATTTTTCATTAAATGTGCAAAACATACTTTCTGCCTATAAAATTAGGGACAGGAATTTTCACTCCCTTATGATACAGAATGAACTTAAGTAACTAGGTAACCTCATTATTAATATAAATACAGTTTGTATGCAGCTTCTTACAGGAGAATATTACCTTTCCCAGCTGACTTTTCCAGCAGCATTACCCGTCTTGCATACAGTGGCTTACCAAACATTACAGACCACATAGATTTGAAATTTTCATACTCTTCAATTTTTATTTTTTTTAATTGACCTCATATTTGGAAGATCCCAATGAGCTGGTGTTAGTACAATGCTGAAAGTAATTAGTTGTCTTTCTATTTTTATAGAAGTAACACAGACCACATGTGACACAAATTCCCACTTCTGCCTTGCACTCACCAGCACACACACAAGGAGGAAAGGATTGTTGGGGGATTTTTTTTGCCAAATAATAGTGTAGAGCTCAACTTATCCTTACAGCTTTTATCTTCAGTCCCCTTAACTCTTTATTTTCATGAATTTTGAAACAAGGGACCAGCCCCTGTAGCCAGCAAACACTGACTGCATTTGTCATCAGTTGACCACAGCTGGTATCATAGGCAGCAAAACAATGAGTTCCCGCTCCAAATTTGTTTCCCAGTGTTGAGCCCCTACTTGGATGTCTTCTGTAGCCCAAGTACTTGTCAGCCCTTTCAGAGAAGCTGTACTTTGACATCTGTGATATTTCTCTACTGCCTGACATGGCTAAAATAATTCCAAAAATTATCTAGGTGGATTAAGGCAGTGTAAGCAGCAGATGCTCAGATTATGTGATTGCATTTTCAGACACAAAGCTAAAATTGAGATATCTGATATTAAATTTATTTTTGTTGTTATATAGTACACATTGCTATTCTGATAGTATTCTACAGATCTTGAAAATTAGTTTTACTGTGCAAATCATGGGAAAGTTGTTACTAATCAGGTTTTCAAGTTTTGTATCTTAGATTGAATATTATGTTTGAAACATCAGTTTTAGATATTCATTTAGGAAAATCAGAGTAGAAGCATAGTGATTGCTTTTTGTTTTATTTAGTTATTTCTGATTATTTAATAAAGTATAAAAGTATAATTTCTAATTTCTAAATAATTTGTAAAAATAATAACACTTCAGCTTAGTGAAATAATTTTGTGAACTAACAGTTATTTACAGAAATGTTTAAAGCTACTGGATAATTTTGATTTTCTAATTTATTTTTGGCTTCACAAAACTTACTGGGGTTAAAATAGAATTGATAAAACTGTCAGCTGTGATCTTGTTTTTCCTTATGTTTTAATTTGATTTTTAAGTTTTTATAGGCATGAGGTACAGTAATTTCACGTTTATAAGCCGCACCTTTTTAACTGAGTTTTCGACCCAACCCTGGAAGTGCGGCTTTTCATCGGGTGCGGTTTATATATGGACAATTCCAGTGAAAGGCCAACCCAGAAGTGCGAGATGGATCGGCCCGAGGTGGGGCCGGAGCTGCCACAGCAGGGGTGGGGGTGACTCCTCTCGGAGCCTCTGCCGGGGTGGGGAGGGGCGAGGGGGGTGGCCCCTCTGAGAACTGCCACGGCGGGGAAGGGGGGACAGGCAGGGCGCAGCCCCGAAGCAGGGTGGGGCTGGCCAGAGCTGGATCCTCCCTGTAAAAAAAAAAAAAGTGCAGCTTATATTCGGGTGCGGCTTATATATATGGACAAATCCCGTGGGCTACACGGATGTGCGGCTTGTAATCAGGTGCGGCTTATAATTGTGAAATTACTGTACATTTATTTGATTTTAATCCCTCCTACCCTTAAAGGTGTCACGCAAAAATCAAGTTTTAGCTCCATGTTCTCATATGAGACTGTAAGCAATGTGCTTTCCTCCCATCGTTCCCTTGCTCCTGATATTATCAGGGGTAGAAACATTTCCTGGCACCCATGCAAGTATGGTGTTGTGATGTCCTGTTGACGGCAAATCTGCATTTCTGGTAACAGTTTTTTCTGTGCATGTAATGCGGGGGAAGAAAGAACAGAGAGAGCAGCTCTTAAGACATCACTTGTGTGCCTTGAAAACCTCATTAAAATCTCAGATGGCCATTACCTGCTTGAAGCCAGCTCCTCTAAGGGCTGTTCCTTGAAACATAATGTATTAAAATTAAAAAATTTTTCACAATTACTGAAAATTAGGATACAGGCAAATCCTTTGAAAATAGGAAAGCTTTGTTTCTCCAGTTATGGATGAGATTTGGTGTAAAATACGCTATTCTCTGCATCTCTTTAGGGAAGGAAAGTAGCTGAGAAGTAAAAGGCAAGTCTGCTGCTGCTACTACTCTTGTTTATATCACTAACAATATTAACCTTTCCAATTTCCCTTTCAGGAAGGTGAAAGCTCAGTAGGCTGATTGTGTATATACAAAAAAGTTTTGACTTTTTTATCTGTTCTTTTTTCTGGGGGCAGGCTGCAGTGCTCTCTCTCTCTGAAAAAGACTTTGATGAAACCGTTGCTAGGGGGATCACCTTTATTAAATTCTACGCTCCATGGTAAGAAGTTTGCAGCTGCTGCTGTTCAGAATTATTGCTGGTCTAAGCTATGAGTGCATTAGTTGCTATAGGTCTTTGAGCTGTAGTACTCTATTTGTGGTCTTGATCTAAACTTCAAATTAGCTGAAGAATGAGTGTTGGTAAGAGTTACAGCAAAAAAAAAAAAGCTCAGTCTTGTTCAGCTCCCTTGAGCTGTCTCTCTGTGGAAATGCTGACACAGAAGCTTTACTGTGTCAGCCTATGGGTACTGCTGGGGTAACAGGGAGAGTGAAGCTTTCTTTGCAGGTGCAGCATGCTCCTATCCCTAGATTAGAGTAAAATGAGGGGACCATATCTCAGTGCTGAGAAAGGAGAGGATGCTGGCCTTAGGGCAATCTCCAACCTCACTTGGCAGCTTCATTCAAGCACCTGAGTTTTGATACAGACTGTTGAGCTATGGATAGTTAATTGTCTATTACTCTTCAAAGAACTGTCAAAAAACTAATTTGCAAAATTTTAAGATGTTCTTAAGAGTGTATGTTCACGTAGTATGTTCTTAGAGGGACCCAAGGCAGAAGTGCCCACTGCAGATGGTGTAGGTGTAGAAGGCATTGGAAGAGGAAATGAAAGTAATGTCTGGCATCTGCCATTCCTGCTATATCCAGTAGAGCCTGGGTCCCCAGCTGGGCTAAGACTTCAGTATTACAAACTTGAAAAATGCCCTTTGTCTTACTATTCTCTTTCTGAGAGCAAAAAAAAGTTTCACGGTTCTCTCTTTGGTTTATAGAATTCATCTTATTTGTACCTCTACTGAATTTAATGAAACTTGCATGACATCTTGCTCATCCAGTGCTGGTCTTTTAGCCCACAGCAGGAAGCCTAGTGTATAGTGAGAGATTAAAATTAAGCTGTATTTCACTACATGAAAGATAACACATCTCTGACTTAATCACTAGCATTCCATTAACACAGTGTATAAAATATAAAAAGATACTTTGTTTGGGTTACAAAAGGTCCCATTACAAAGCAACACAAGCAAATGCAACCCATATTTAGGTGTGCTCAGGCATATCAAAATATTGCAATTTAACTTTGACAGTAGGCATGATTGTGCTTTTTAGTGTAAGCAAGAATTACCTGGGAACATTTCATTTCACTTAAGCTCAATGCTGCATTCTTTTCCAGTGTTGCCACCAATGCTGCTTGAAAATCATTTCTGTGCTCTCTTCCATCTGCAAGATCTGCTTTTGGATGTGAGCAAGTATCTGCCACCACTGGGTTAAGAAATACCCTGCCCACAGCACGCATCCCCCTCATCATTTACTGCTCTTTCCTCACTGCCTTTATCCCCTCTGTACTGTGGGAGAGACTTAGATTGAGTCTGTGCCTGTGCTGCTTCTGCCCCCACCTGCAGCCTAGGAAATTCAATTCACACCTGTGCTCAAGAGCAGCTTCCAGTGAGATTTCTGAACCCAGAGCTTGTTGGCATATCTACTAGTTCATTACCTGGAGCAACTTTTCCTGGGAAAGTTTGAGATCAAGAAATGCTCCCTTTTTGATTATCTTTTATTAACAATACCATGTCCTTATCTCATGAGATTCTCATGGGATGCTGCTGATCTCACAGATTGGATCAGTGTTGGATGGCAGGCTGAGAAGCAGCAGTTTCAGGATGTAGAATCACCACTGTGTGCTGTCTGGCTGCAATGCTCAGGAAGCCACCATTTAGGAAAATGCTTCCTATACTTATGTAGCTAGTATCCTAGTTTTGGCTCTGAAAGTCAGGCTTGTGACTGCCTGTAGTGCTCTGCATATAAATGAACATATTCTCTTCCAAGTGGATTAACTTATGTAGGGCTCAGCAAACACTATTATGTTGCTTTCTAGTTCTGCCCTTCAGTTCGTTTTGGATAAATATTAACATTAACTTGCATTGTAAGCACAAAATCGTCCTGTTCTGTAGTTTTTGTGCATGATCAGAAATGCTTTTATACTGTCCCTGTGTATTAACAAGGTGGTTTAAATATACACTGGCTTGCATTAAGAAAATTTCTGCTGAGACATCTTTCATTATTTTTGTAAATGCCCTGATCCAGCCTTGAGGCAATTATGGATCTGTTTTAATAACCCAATTAAGGTTCAGCTGGGTTAGAACGGAATGAGCAATGCAGCTTTAAAGTGCTTTGGGAATTCTTCTTGAAGGCAGTAAGAAGTTCACATTAGGAACTTGGCTGAGCCAAGTTCAAAATATAAACACAATGAATGCTTTACTATGCATTGTTCAAGGAGGCCATTAGGAACTGGAAGAAATTTAATAAGGGAATTAAAATCTCATATAACTAATCAAACTCAGGCTATGTAGCTTTAGCATAACTGGCTTATGCTACCTGGAAAATGAATTCATACTACAGACATTCTGTGTCTTCCTAAAAGCATTTTTGTTTCCAAGAGATCTTTTATTCCAGTTAAATATTCTCTGTGCTTGTCTTCATTCAGCTTCACATTCCTCTGTGAGGTAAAATGTTAATGTACACTGACATCTAGAATACCATTCTAGGCAAGACTAACAAAGGCCATAAAGAACTTCACTGCTTAACTTAAATAAAATCACTTATTTTCTTAGCTCATAATAGTGCAAGGGAGTTGGAGGGCTAAATCATGAGGGGATAGGAAAGGCTGCTAAACTCACAGCAATTGCAGCAAGACAGTAGAGATAAAGTGGAAATTGTATCTGCTAAACAAATCTCTCTTCTTTGTTTCTAGGTGTGGTCACTGTAAGAACTTGGCTCCAACCTGGGAGAACCTTGCCAAAGAGCAATTTCCAGGTTTGACTGATGTCAAAATAGCAGAAGTGGACTGCACTGTGGAACGTAATGTCTGCAACAGATTTTCTGTAAGTGTGAAAGTTCTGAAATGAAGGGGACAGTATTGTCTATCAGATGTTGGAGGCTCTAGTGTGCAGCCCAACTGGCTGCTGCTCTCCAGGTGCCTGGTGACAGTACAGCTGTGGTCTCTGTTAGCCAAAAAGAGGCACCTGGTGACACCATTTCTTTCCTGAACTGTTTGTTAGGGCTTGGTCATTTTTATTATTGGACAAGCTGAAGAAGTCCCTACTTTAGGAAACTTCTCTCTCTGAAACCATCAAGGCTGTCTTGCAGTATCCAATGCCGAATTCTGTTCCTAGAAAAAAAAGGTCTTTCAGAGCTGTTAGGTAGACAATTGAAGACAGAGCTGGAGCTGTCATTCCAAAAGCCTAGAGGAACCCCATTCTGTTAAAAATGTTCAGAAATTGCAGGTTGGCATTGAAAGTTCTGCTGTGGGTTGGCTTTTTAAATTAAAACAGCTTACTGTTTTAGAGGGGTTTCATGGCTTTTCAGAATTAGGTAAATATGAGTGATGGATACAAGTCTGAACATTAATCAAGCAAGTTTCTTTTTCTGTATGTGTCTTTTGAAGGTACGTGGTTATCCTACACTGCTGCTTTTCCGAGGTGGAAAGAAAGTCAGTGAGCACAACGGAACAAGAGACCTTGAATCACTGCATAGCTTTGTCTTGCGTCAGGCAAGGGATGAATTGTAATAAAAGTCTGGATGCTCTGTCCCTGGCTGTCTCTGTACAGTAGCTGAGGGATTTCTATCTTTGCTAAGTTTCAAATCGTGTATTTGGGGGGGTGGGGCTTTTTTTGTTTCTGTTTCTAGGAAATTGAATGTACTAAACTTTGGTATCTTCCCCTTGTGTGTGTGTTAGAGACATGCCTCTGTGTGTGAAGGAAAGCTAACAAGTAGTTACTGTGTAAATCAAGAGTATTTTCAGCATTGGTAGTTGCACTGCATTTCTGCATTCACGCAATGAAGTGTAAATGGTTTCCTTTGAGACCAGAATACATCAAGAAAACCAACTGAAGGGCAGCAGTAGAATATTTTTGTCTTCAAGTTAGATCTGGTTAAAAAGTAATCTTTACAAACTGCTTACCATTACTGGAAAGGCAAAAGCTACAGCTGTATTGAGTCAGTTTTTCCTCTAGAATTGTACTTAATCCCTATTTGTCTTAATATAGCTGCTGAAAGGTTGAAAACACACACACCTTTGGAAGATACCAGGCCACCATGAGCTGGTTGTTTCCTGTTAATCCTCTCAGCACGGGAGGTCTAGCCATAATGAAAGTGATGGTACTGTAACATGTGCCTGAACGTTACCGATGCCATAGCGTACATGTGTCAGGTGGATTTCCATAGGCTGCTGCCATTCAGCTCCAGAGGCACAACTATGCTCTACTTCTCTAGAGCCAGAGTGAAAAAATAGGTGCTGTTATAACTGCTCCATTAATGGTAAATGATCAGTTAGACTCCAGAGCTGACGACATGTTTCCTATCCCTGACTGAATCCAGACATTGTGCTGACCTGCTCCTTAGTCAGAGTACTTAGAGAACAAGTAGTACAATGTTAAATATTTTTTTCCATTCAGCTCTTCTGCAGTAGTGCAAAATAGTTCCCCCCCCTCTTCTTGAGCCTTAACGTTTTTCCAAGCTGTAAGCATTGATAAGTTTGACTGCTAGGACCACATACTTTGTGGTGTCCTGGATTATAATATGAATCTATTCTTTGGTGCATAAGATGTTCCATATTAGACTTAACTGAAAGCCAAAGAATTTACATTGCAGAGACTGACATGATACAAAGGCAACAGCAAATCAAGGACTGAATTTTCAAGGCTGTCTCATGTGCACAGAAACTCATGGAATGAGGATTGCTACAGGCTAATTTGACAAATCTGTCAAGATGCTGGGTTTTGTCCATCATATGGAGTATGTCGGTTTGCTTTTTTATTTAAAAAAAAAAAAAAAAAAGGCAAATCATCAATGAACTTTTAAACCAGTTAATTTCTCCTGGTTTTTCACTTCACTGTGTGTCCAGAACTTTTGATTCTGTTCAATCTGAAAATGTGTGAAAGTGAAAAAGCCACAGTGAAAACTAAGTGTTGTACTGGCAGATGTATTGGATCACCGTGTGTACTTCTGCCTTTCAGGAAGCCTTTATTATGTTTTTAACAACTTTCTAGTGAAGCACAATCTCATGAGTTTCTTGTATAAAATCAAAGTGGTACAATTGTTTACACTGAGATTTTTTCTAAATAAAAACTTTTTTAAAAAGCAGTCTTTCTATAAATGATACAGCACAATGAATATACAGTGACAAGTGCAATAAATTATAGCTTGTATTTACAGGAAGCCTTTTAAATGCAAGTAGAGGTAAGTGCATTTAATACAAGTTTAATATTGATCAAAATTTGCTATTAGCTTCTGCTAGACAAACCATGGCTCTATGCTGCATATCCTTTATACCACTTTGTTAGTTGCATGAGTTGAAAGGGAAAGATTGCAAATGTTGACATTCTGTCTTCCTGTAAACAAACTGTCCAGCTAGAGAACGAATGGCCCCTAAGCTTTTACATCTGAATTACAGCTGAAGAAGTGTCCTGACTTCCTTCCTAGGCAAGTGGTAGTAAATGAGGCAGCTCCACGTGGGGAGTGGAAGGAAGTTACGTAAAAACAAGTGTATAAATTTGTATTGCTCAGTCAGATGGTGAACTGGGAAAATGAGCCAGAGTCTGAGTTCATGGTAGTGTTTCTAACACAGGGTGCAACCCAAGCCATCTTACACTTGCAAGATCAGAGTTAAACAGTGCTGGGAGCATAAGAGAACTGAAACATATGCTTTGGCACAATTTACTGTCATGACAGATGTCAGAAGAAGACTAACAGTCTAGGTGCAGTAACTGGTCCTTCTGACCAAAAGGATCTTGCACAAGAATGATGTACACTCTACGTCTTAAGTGCTAACACCACTTTCTTTAGCTTCTCTGCCTCTCCCCCTCATCTCCCCTCCCTGCCCCCAAAAAGACACCTCACTTGTTTTGGGTGTTGAATGCTCATCAGGTAAAACTGCAGCATGTATCTGTAGCACCTGCTACAGGCCAAGCTTTTCTGAGATTAAGACCATCCCAGCCAAATAAAATGTGTGGGCATTTTGCTGCTGCTGAGTTGAGCAGCCACCATGGTGTAGGATCAGTCTGTAAGAAGTCGCAGTTTGCTCCCACCCTAGGTGTGGTCCCCACACTCCTTCCTCCCACAAGGCACATACGTGGTGTTCTGAAGGGTGGTTCATCACATGTTTTTTATCCCAAGGTCATAAAAACGGGGAGGGTTTTGTCAAAGTTCATGGCAGCATCACAGAGTCCGTGTGAAGACAGTTTGTCAGTGACATCCACAAGCTCTTACTACCATATTCCTATATTTCTTCAAGATTACATTAGAATTATCATCGAAGTAAAGGACAGATATGGCATTTAGTTTGGTAGGTGCACAGCATGGTTTGGGAACGTAATCAGGATTCATAAGATGAACCTGTTGCCAAGAAAGAAAACACAACTGAGACACTGGTATACTGTTTACAAACTCACCTGGTGCTTTGGCACTGAGCTGCCTGGAGACTTACCAAAGTTTGTACAATGGCATGATTGGTTGCGTTCATATGAGCGTTGAGTGGGAACGAGCACTCCCCATCACAGTAGTTGGCTGCATAGCCCTTTGGAGCGATTATCCAGTCCTTTTTAGGGAAACAAACAGAATGTGGTTCAACAGACAATTGCATGCAATTATGAGCAGCTGAAAATTTTCCACTAACTTCTTCCTTAAGGGTGAAAATGTGTTTTCACTGAAACTGTTTGGGTTTTAGTTAGGGTTTTTTTTTTTTCTTTCTTTTTGTGCGCCATCACTTTTCCATGGACACATTGATTTTAATGTCCAAAGAATGGTGCACATCTATGTGCAGCTCAACTACACTTAACCAAGAGGACTTTATCCCTAAAATTCTCATTGGGTTGCAGTGTGGAGATTGTGGTTTGGAGGCCTTTATGTTCCAACATTTCCTGCAGGCCATCTGGCTGAAATACCTTTCCTAGGTTGAGTCACAGCCACAGCTGGTGTCCTCTCATGGAGAAAATCACATATAAGCAGGCACACAGGCACAATTTCATCAGGGAGCTCCACAACAGGAATTTAAAACCTGGTGTGCTGCCTCAGAGATAGCCTGGCTTATACACTCTTCTGCAGGGACACTACTCTGCTAAAGACACTGGGAAATCTTAACAGTGTGATAGCTTCTCCACATCTAGCAGACTCCTAAAGCAGGGCCACGACAGCCAGCCTGAGCTGCATGAGCAAGCAGGTGCCCCGGTGGTAATCTGAATGCCATGCTAGGCAAAGAGGGGACTTCTCACCAAAGGGCTAATAAAAAAAAATGCAGCTTGTCTGCTGCTGACACAAAACAGCCAAAGAAAAATTAAAAACAGCACCACATAACAGGAGACACTTGGCCTTCCTTGGTGTGGGGCTCTGCAGGTCACCCTGCAGAAGGACCTAGTAGTATGTTTCACTTGCATGAATCTCACAGGCAACTTCCACTCTACCTGACAATTACTTGAGTCTGCCTGAATTTTGCTACAGCAGGCTTGAGCAGCCACACACTGTTGCTGCAGCTTTGCTAACCAAGTTTGTTCTGAAGGAAATAGCAGTGCCCAACAACTGCAGGGGTCTCTACCTTGCCTTGATCATCTTCCTACAAAAAGTAGGACCTAGATTCCAGCTCTTAAAATGAGTCCTGCTGGACTGTGGCCTTCCTTTGGCAGCCTCTTATCTTCCTGCAACTAGAAAGGTGAAGGTAGTCCCTTCAAGATCATGAACTTCCCAACTGGGATCCACTTCCTGCCCAAAAGCAGGGTGAGTAAGATAAAGAAGAGAGGAAAGACTGCTCAAGTGAAAAGCCACCCATAAGTAATGGGGAATGGACTCAGCACACAACTACAGTTGCCGCTAGTGGGCTGGAGTTGACACATAAGCTACAAAAAATGCTGCTGTCCCACTAGCTGAGAGAGAACTGTCATGTGTTGTGTATTACAGAAGCAGCAATGACAGCCCTGGCACCCTGAATTATAACCCGGTAAAAACACTAGCTGATACAAATGGGACCTCCCTCACAAGTGTTGAATGAAAATATGAAAAAAAAATTAGAAAGTGAGGGCATTCTTTGAAGTGTGGATTGCACTGTAGCCTAGACTAATTTACTAGCCTAAATTACTTACTCTAAACAACTTTCTGGCCCCATGGTGTTGCAACTGAACTCAATCTTCATTCTACCTACCACAGGCAGTGCTAATTGTGGGGCAGGGATAGTGGAGGATTTCAAACAATGGCCAAGGTTAAAATCAGGGTGATCACTAGAAAAAAAATTAGTTAAAATCACTGCTTAACATCAGATTGTTTTCCTTATCATTAGAGGTACAGAGATATAAGCCCTTGCCCGTACCATGACTCCCATGAGTGACAGAGAATGACTGTATACTTGAATCCCATAAAGTATCAAGCTTTCTCTGGGTCTTATCAAATGTCACAACTATCAATATTTATTTGCCCTTCTCTGTGACTGGTTTTAGTGAGGAGGCACAAGGGACATTTTAAAGCATAATGGCAGAGTCGAGTGGAATTACTGTGACACTGTTTAGATAACATTTCATAACAAAATGTCTGGTTTACCCAGAGAGAAACATCACACACCTGCCATCCCAAGTCTTGGAAGCTAACGTAAAGCTCATGCTTTCTGCACGCAGTTTTTAAGTCGCTGCTGTTGTAATCTGTTAAAAGAAAAAGAGCAAAACAAGAATTTAGAAGATAAAACAGGCAGAGAATTGCTGGAGGGCACATCTGGCCAGATGCGTGCATGCTGCGGGCTCAGCAGTGAGAAGTGATGAGCTCCCCCAGCAGCCAAAAGAAGAAGGGTATTGAGGGACATCCAAAGCAGGGCTGAAGCTCTTAAGATGCCTGTGGGAATGGAGGAACCCCAAGTAACAGTGACTCAGTTCTAGTTACTTCAGCTGTCTTTAAAGTGCTTGGAAAACACCTCCAGTAAAATGACTTCCTAAAAAGAAAGCTACTCCTTCACCCCAGCATAGGCTGCATCCCCACTGGGTGCTCACACCCACCCCACTTCCTTGGCTCCCATTTCTGCCATGTGCTGCCCCAGGTGGGGAGCTCAAGCTGCACACACTCTCTGAGGGAGAGAATCGCAGCCCCAGGAAGGTTAATCATCACCTTGTGCCCCTGCACCAGTCTGCAGAAGTCCTCCAACAGCTAAGGTATCCTGTAGGCAGGGAAGCCCTGTCCTTGCTCCTCTCTGTGCCTTACCCCAGCTTGCCCCACATATCTCATGTGACCCATGGCACCACCTCTGCCCTTGGACCTTCACAAACCATGCCCTGAAAAACACATTTCTCCTTTCCATAAACTGCTTATCTGCAAGATGACACAGCAGTTGGCATGCTCTTGCCATTCACTTGCTTCTTATTGTCAATAAAAGTGGGGACACAGCCCTGACCAAGACCTCCTGGCACAATGTATGGGGATGTTTCAACCGTGCAGAAGCTGCTCCTGATGATCCCACATAGTACAGCTTTTGACAGCGAGCTTAATTTGCCATTTATATTTGGAAAGAGAGGCGGCTCAGCATGTGAACACCTGAAACCACAGTGAGCAGAGGAGCAGAGCTGTGACAGAGGAGCCTTTCACCTCCAGGTGGCTGCACAGATCCACCCTGATGGGTGGTTGCTGATTTTGTCACACCTCAGGTGGCTGCTGAACCTCAGCAGAGCAGCCACAGAAACCACCCTGGCAGTGGGGTGACTTGGCCATCAGCTACAGCTGCTGGTCCTGTGCTTTGCACCCAATGGTAGCCATGAGAGAAAGAGATGGCAACAAATTCAGCCAAGCAGCTTAGGAGCCCAGGTCACCATCCATGTTTTCTTCCCGTGCCATTCTACAGGGGCCTTCTCCTCCCTCAGAGCCCTCATTTGCAAATAAAGGCACTTCTGTCAGCAGGCAGATGCCACAGGCTGATGTCCTGCTGCTCTGGATCTTTCAGCTTACCAGCCCTCTGGTACCCCTAACATGGCTTGAAAGGACACCCTCCCAGTGCAGCTTTCCCCAGATGCAGCAGCTGGGATAGAAAAATATTTTCAGTGATTTTTTCCTTGGCTCTGAATAAGTCTTTCTTTTTCTTCCCTCCAGCACAAACTTCCCCCCCTGCCCCACCCCCAAGTTTGGGAATTACAAATGCAAATATTTATTCAAAAGAAAAACTATAATACTAAAAGCACATCCAACTGACATTAAGGGCAGCACAGCAGTACAGCTGGGTACAGTTAACACTGAGGGCTGAAAAAACCCTACACCTCAAGCCCAGCTTCCCAACCACCAAAGATTAGAGAGTTGTTTTTAGAAGCAGTTGGGTTTTAAACTCTAAGGATTGCATTTCAGGCTTTGAATAGCTTCGCTTCAATCACGGATTTAATCAGGTGAGCAGAGCTGGTTAACAGCCTGCTGCAGCATAAACATTCGCTCTTCCAGGAGCACGCGGTAGCAAGAACGGAGGCGAGCCTCTCTATTCAAGCTTTCCATTTTCAAACCAGACATACCCAGAAGAAACCAGGGTGTGGTGGTTTATTTCAGATGAAGCTTTCCAGTCCCTGGCTCAGCCCAGGAGCAAATTTCTAACATGAGATGTTTCAAAATTATTTGGTCATAATGACGGGAAAAAAAAGAGAAGATACTTTTAGTGATCCATGGCTTTCATTAAAGCACCTGAAAACACAACTTCATTGTTCTTCAATGGGAAATATATCATTTGTTTAGAGGAAAACCATCTGCATTTGACAGTGGAGTTGCTCTACTCACAACTGCGTGGGTAAAATGGTGCTACGTTCCAAATCCTGCTACAATTTACCCAAATCTGGGAGAAGGGGAGAAGACAAGGGAGGCAGAGAAAACAGGAGTGGGAAGGAAGGCTGCAAGCAATCACAAGTTTAAGCAAACATAGGGGTAGAAAAAAAGAGCTGCTTAACAAGCTACACCAAGCAGAACATGTTATAAACGCGTCCTCTCACACTACCCCAAAAACTCGCCCCAGCTCACTGGTCAGTCACCTGATTCACACTCTGCATGGACCCCTGGCTGCTCTCCATGCAGGGCAGATGCAGACAGCTCTACCTCCTCACTTGCCCAGCCCCAGTCAACACACTAAACATCCCCACTCCCTGGCTTTACACTCTTCCCTGTTTAACCCTCACCCCAAGATCCTCTGCCCTCCTTTCTTGTTATGTGTTTGCCTACTATGTCTGCTTTATGGAAGATATTTTGGCCTGACTTTAGGTAAGTCACAAACCTTAGCAGTGGCTTTCTGAATTGGGGAAAAAGATGCAGCAATACAGATGCACATAATCACGACCCACTCCCTGCAGTTAGGGGCTCAGCATATGCCCTACATTGAACATACATCTAGTTATGGGACTGAAAAGAAGAGGAATACACGGAGTCACAGGGTTTTGGCAGCAAGCTAAAGCTCACTGAGCTACTGAACTTGGCTTCCACAACACATTTTCTGCAAAGCCTGGAAAGCAGCATCAGCCACCGCAGGCCAGCATGCTCAGCTGTTTCAGCCCAAATTGCCACTAGAGGTGGTTTGCAGTGCAAGATCCAACTGCCAAGAGGCAACAGGGTTTGTGTCCCTTCACGCCAGCCTTGCAGCAGGGAGGCAGGAGGGCCAAGAGCAGGCAGCCTGCAGAGGCGAGGTGCTGCAAACAACTGCCACAGGGCTGGTCCACACTGCCATGGCACAATTGGCAGGGACTGCTCACCATCTCTGAGAGGTTAGGGAGCTGCTTTGGGAGCTCCTGTAGGCTCATTGTGGGTTTAGCAAAATTGTCTCTATTTTTTCCCCTGAACATACCAATTCAGAAACGCTAACTTGGCACTTACGAGGCACTGCATTTAACCATACTGCAAACCATTTTGTCTAAAACAGATTCAAAAAAAGCCCAAACCCCCAGTTCTGCACTTAAAAATAACTCCCGGAGCAGCAAAGTTAAAACAGCACAGTTAAGATGGCTTGTCTCTGTGGTGTGTTTGCACTGAATGTTGTCTGCCTTCACCAGGACCCAAGTCTGACTTTCTGCAAGCACAGATGTTTCTCTTAAGACTGGACACTGGCATGTGTGTTGCTGAAAAGGATGAGAGAACAGCCTGACCCTAATGGTCTTCCTCCTACAGATACTTATGCACCCACCTTAGATTTCCTACAACCTCTCCCACGTTAAGTGCTGACAAAGAACATATAAATATTTACTGAGGCTGATTAATCTGAGAACACCCTTGCTGCTCCCAAGGTGCCAGTTTACCAAATTCCACACAGTAATTAATTGCTTCTGTGATTCAAAATAGCTTTGACAGAGGTCTCCAAGGCCAGCCCCTTCTTCTTGGTGTTTGACTTTGGTGATTTGTCCAGATAAAGCTGGTGTAAACTGATCACACAGTTAATAACAGCCCACTTCACATGAAAGTGATCTGCCTGGGTGGGAAGAAGGGGAGATGTCGGGCTGATGTGAACCCACATGTGAAGGCACATACAGAAATGCTGGCCACGCTGCTCCAGTATGCATCCAAACACTGCACTGAGGGGAAAACTGAAGCAAAGATTGGCTGCCAGATAACAAAGTTTATTAACAAGACCCTTGCCATCACAAAAGCATTTGGCCTTATTTGCCTGCAGTGTTGGTGCATGCTGCCCTTTGCAATATCTGGCTCCTGTACATACTGTCTGGTGCTATGCACGTCTGCTGCAAGTAAAGGCCATTTGAAGGTCCTCTCCATTTTTCATGGAGCACCTCACATCAGTCCAGGGGGCATTAAAGAGAAGGACCTGAGCAGGGATTTGGCTTGAGTTTCATTCAGAGCAGCAAGTGCAGCCCAAAGTCAGGCATTTCTCTCAGTGAGGGGAGGCTGACAGGAAGGGATGTGCCTGGAGGCTGACTTGCAGAAGAGAAGGATTATCCCCACTGGACAAGGACACAGCCCCCTGCAAAATCTATAAATCATGGAGCTCGCTGAAGGGCACAGGTTACACTGGACAGTCCCACCTCTTTGGTCAGCTGGAGGGTCAGCACCAGTGTGAGAGCACGAATTCAAGCCACGGCAAAATCCAGCTGAGCCAGGGCCTCCAGGCGCTGCAGACAACAGCAGACAAGCACCTGCACACTCCTCCCACCCACTCTTTGCTCCACGGCCAGGGTCAGACCTTGCATATGACCTTCTGCCCCAGCAAATGAAAATACTCCCTTTTCTTCCTGCTCATCCTCCTTCTGCAGGAGAATTGAGGCTCCAGGAATGCACTGACGCAGGACTCTATGTCAAAGCAGTTTATAACCATGGGGGTTGCTCAGTTCTGCTTTACATAAGCCAGTGATAATTATGTGTTTATAATGAAAGGAAATAAGCATTCTTGGCAAAAAAATACAGACCACTGAGAACCTTGTGCCACAGCCTTAGCATCTGAGCTCTTGGTACTGACTGCAGGACAATAACTGCACATCAAAGGGAGCACAGTGGGGTCCCTTTGGGTCCCTTTCCCCCACACAGCAGCATGCCCTCACCAAAGTCCCTGCCTCTCCAGGTCCAATACCAACCCAGAAGCGCACTTCATGCACTCCAAACTGATTGAAATACTTGTCATATCCAGAAAGTAATTTGTGCTGTTTAAAACACACTGCTCCAAAACAACTCATAGCATCTTTTGGGAAAGGGGTTCCTTTTCACAGTAAAAAAAGAAACCTTGTGTGTATTGATTAACATAGAGGAAGGAAGTTGCAACTCACAAAAAACCCCCATCAAAACCAAAAACTGCCTTGCTCTAAAGAAGAGAAACTGCTCTTAAGCCCTGGTAGGGAGCAGCAATCCTAGCTTGGGGAAGAGCACAGACCAAAAATCTGACAAGATGTGAGACACAATGTGAGAAGAGAATTCACAGGCAAGGGGAGACATGGAAACTGCAGCATCCCAGTTCTGCACCCACTTTGGGTCCAGATGCATCAGGGCACCCTCAGAAGAGCTAGGCAGCCTTCAGGATAATCCCTGGGCTTGTCTTCTGCTTCATCCTGGGGCAAACGCTTCCTCAGCCCCACCGCGCACCAGGATTTTTTATCCTCCCAGGTTAAAAAAAAAAAAAAAAGCCCTGCGATCTGTAATGTTAAAAACACTTTTTGGTCATTGGTGCCTCTTGGGCTGTTAAATCAACCACTTCTTAAAGAGAACAGAGTCTGAGAGTGTCACACTTAGAAAGGAAAACAAGATGATGTAGTCTCTTTTCTAAACACAGAAACCAACCAAATATACATCTTGACTTTAAATTCTCCTCTTTTCCCCTGCCTTAAATCCACAGTCTCAACTATACCTTGTTGTCTACTGCGCTGCCAAATTCCAGGTTTTAAATTAAAGCTGGCCCAAAAAAAGCCCTCGAGACCACAGAATGCCAGCTATTTTCCCTTTTTGTCATCTTAGAATTTTATGACCTGATGTGTGGTGTAGTCAAGAAAGCAGCAAAGTACAAACGGCCCTTTTTGCCCAACATATCTGCTCCCTCTGGGGTTTTGAGTCGCATCACCCGATTTAATAGTGTGAGAATTTTGTTTTAGCACTGTGAAGTTTGCAGAGCCAGGGAGAGAAAGCTGGAGCTTATCCTGACTCCAAGTGCCACTAGCACCACAAAACAGCAATGCAGCAAGTAAGTTTCCAAAAGCACCATGAATGCATTAAAAAATTGGCTCTTGTGGAGAGAGCTAAGCCTACCTAAGTGGAGAACTGCCTGCATAACAGCTGGGCTTACAAGACCCAGCTGAATAAACTACCTGTGTCCTTGGCAAGCTCATCATGCGGAAAAGTAACTCAGTAAGCAGCTACAATGCCCAGCTTTAAAACTGCAGCGTGGAAACCTGAAGGAGGACTAAAGCAAGTCTCAGCAACTTAGATCCACAGAAGGTGTTCCCATGGCAGATTAGATGGTAACTCCTCCAGAAATGCCAAGCTGGCACTGGCCAGCCTCCTCTGGGGAGGTCGAGCTGCAGAACTGAGTCATTCCTCCTGCCCTTAAAATCCATGAAGGGACATCTCACACCCAGCCGTGTCTGGCACTTGCATGGCATGGCACCAGAACCCACGGCCATGCTGCAATGTGCACCACAAGGACATGCAAAGGCCACTAGAGGCCAACTGCTGCTGGAACACACTAGCCCAGAGGGCAAGTCCATCACCACAGTGGGCTGCAGCAATTCAGCTAAGCCAACACACAGCCGTGCACAAACCCTGGCTGCCAGCCCTGGAAGGGCTCCCAACCTGGCTCTGCTCCCCGCAGCATGGAGCCACCTTGGGTAGAAGTGTGGCTCACCCACAGCCCAAGCATGAAAGAGCAGGGAACAGCCTACAGATTCCCACTAGCTAAGTGTCAGCAATCCTCTCCCTCTGCTGTGCAGAAGCTGCCTCTCTTCCTTGGGGCATAGTCATTTCTAGACATGGGAAAAGCAGGGATCCTATTGGAAATGAAGGGGGCAGCATAAGCAAATTAATCAAGCAGCTTGGAATAGGCTGAAATGTTTGAGAGGAAAGAAGGTACTCAGTGGATGAAGGGCTTTAGCACTGTGGTAGTAACACCTGTGAGACAAGACTAAGAAGACAGAAGACTTGCAGTTTTTGCTACAATGTCATTGTTACTCTATTACCCCACCACAACATCACTCACAAGGCTGCTGTACAACACCTGCAATGTGCAACCTCTCCAAAGCAAAAAGGCAAACTTCTTTGCCTGCCTGGAAAGCTACTTCACCATATGTACAGTGATGTTCTCACAAGATTAATAAAAAAATAAAGCATCTCATACTGTTCTTCCATGTTTTTTCCAAATAAAACTGAAAGACGAAGCTGGTGAGAATGCATACATACAACATCATAAATCTCAGCATATATACAGAAAGAGTCTTTTAAATACTGCATTTCACAAGGTATAATTCTAGACAAATAGTGCATAGCAAGCAACTTACAGGCACAAGAGTTGCGGTTAAAATGCCACACCACCTTGAATTCAATGGATGAATTTCCCATGGGGGGTCTGGACTCCATGATGGATTCAAGAGGACTCCTGAAAGTTTCATTGTGTGAGACCTCCTCTTCCACAACCTTGCAGATGTAACCTATTTCCCCAAGGAAGAGCATCCCACCTTATGACCCCCTTCTTGCTTCTGCCTTCCAAAGCAACCAGAGCCATTACAAGAAGTCAGCCCAGCTTGTGCTGCATGATTGATTACCCATGCTCCATGATTACCTGTGACACTGGACACCCTGGAAACGTCCTGGGTCTGTGTGGAGCGGTTTCGGCTCTGCTGCCTGCGCCTGCTGGTCGCTGACCGGGTGGTGCGCAGGTGAACCTCACTCACTTTGAAGAAGGCCACCATGAAGGGCTGCTTGTCATAAGAGCCATCTCGCCCCACCAGCCCTGCTTCTCTAGGATTCACACTGAAACCTTCAAGCCAAACAGAAAAAGGAGAAAAGTCAGAGAAACAGCTCAATGGCATTGTTCCCTTCAGCAGCTTGGTATCCCCATAGGCAGTTTGTCCTCTCCTCTTGCTCATATTCTCCTTTAAACACCAAACATTCCTTTCCTGCCACCATGACCTATGGACACTTTTATGACAGTGCTCCACCCATGCTGGACAAGACTTGACTGCAGCATCTGTTTCCTTGGCTCCCCTTCAGCATCTCTAGCCCCGTTTTGGCAGTAAAGTTATATAGATAGGTAAAACACTAAATTCAGATGTGTAATGAAATTAGTCCTGCTGCCTGTGAAACAGAAGAAGCAGACATGAGATTAGGAGACATTTAGGGACAGCAGAGGGCAAAGAGATGGTGTGCTTTTTCCAGGGGAACAGTGGTGGGCTCTCAGCTCAGCTGGGGAGGTAGAGGTCGGCACTAATATTGCCTCAGGGAGAAGTGGACAGCTCCTCTAGTCTTACTTGACATCACAGGCAAACCAAACTCCAGCATGAAGCAACAGAAAGAAAACAAAGTTGGAGACTGGTTCCTATAGAGGACAGATGTCACTGTCACCTTCTGCTCATCTAAATCCTCTCCATTGCTTATCTTCCAACACTCACTTTCATGCTCTTTTGCAGTCTCTTCTTTTCTTTTCCACTCTACAAAGTTTCTGCAGGCTGTGAAATGCTGCCATTACAGCTGCCCTACACAAGTAACCACAGAGTTTCTCCAGCAGTGCTCCCACATCAGCTGTGATGAGATCAACAGCCAGAAGGGCTGACATAAACCCACATGGGGAGGAGTACATACCTCTGCCCTTTCTCTTCTTCTTATCCCTAAACCTCACCCCATATGCCATCCCAGCTCCATGCCCCCTTCCACCTCCAACCCAGAAACTGGGGCCCTACCAAAACCCACCTCCACCAGCTGGTCCTGGAACTGTTGAGGGACACCAGACCTCACTTACAGGGAAACACATGTCCATCAAAGAAGCACAGCGAGGACAGTCCACCACTTGTGCCCTCAGACATCTTGCTTGTAGCGTTGGCTACAGCTGCCTCAGGAAGGCAGAGTGCTCACTCTGTCCCATCCCAGCTGAATGCTGTTAGCACCACTTGCAGAGTACATCCCAGAGCCTGAGGGGTGACTTGTGTTACCTGGCCCATAACCTACCGTCCCGGGTCACCACACTCAGCTGCAGCCCCATGTTGTGCTGGGGGTTCATCACCCACATGTTACTGGTGGCAGTGACATCAAACTCCAGCCAGCCCTCCTCCGACGCCCACACCGCCCGCGTGTCCAGCAGAAACAGGTCAGAGGCCCTGCAGAGAAGGGTAATGACAAGATTGTGAGGCCGGGGATTCCCTCTCCTGGCTTTTACTGTTACAGAAACAAAATCTGAAACAGTTCTAAGTTATGTTAATGTCTAAAACAAAACAACGTCTCAAATCTGCCTGTTTGTATCCAGAGTTTTACCATGAGGCCCACGTTCTTCCACACGGGAAATCCAGGATTATAAAGGTCTTCATCATTTTCTAAGATAGAGGAGAGAAATCCTGCTCCTCAGGGCTGTCCATTTCTCCACCAGCAAGGGATTAGTAAGGCACTCTTCTTCCTGAAGAGTGTACTGCTAGCCCTGACATTACTTCGTTCATACATTTATTACATTCATAGCCAGTGGAACCACCAGGCATTGAATGGCTTTTGCCACAGCGGTGTCATGGTTTAAGCTCACTATACACAAACACGGGCTTACTTCAACTGACCAAAATAAAGAACCAAATAAACAACTACCAAGCATCAAACAGTAAAGGAAAATGGACCTCTAAAGGCCTCTAAAGACATTTTTCTGAGGCTTATCAACAAGGATTGGATGCCTTGTTCCAAGGCTGCTGGTCTTGTACCACCTTCAAATGCTTTTAAGTCAATAACTTTTTTGCAGCACCAAGTACTCACCCAAACTCTATTCAATGAAATCAGCTGCAGAAGCACCCAGAGAAATCCCATGTACATTTTCTTACTGTATTAGAAATGCAACTTTCCTGTGCAAAAAAGCTACAATTCCTACCCTTTACCTGTGGCCGTCACCACAAAATGGATACCAGGTGTCAATCCCATCTTCATCTCTTTCCCCTCTGTATTTTTTTTTCTAACAATGTAAATGAGGAAACAGGGTACCTGCCTCCTACCCACTAAAGGTTAAGTTCAGAAAAAAAAAATTGATCGAGCTATGTTTTATTGTTGGCCAACTGCTATGTCATATTGCCCAGCAGCTTGGTTTGCATGAGATCACGCATGGAAAAATAAGCACTTAAGTGTACTAGAGCTCCTAGTGCAGCTATTTTTACAGCATGGAGGCTTTCCTCCACCTCACTGGTAGCTGTACACTGTGGTTGACTCAGCAGCCTTTCCCACAGGAGTCTTTGTCACTGTTCCTGCAGCAGGAAGAGGGCTCAGGATCAACTCTGACCTTCACCTCCAACAGCAGCAAGCAACTACAGCTGGTCAGCAGCTACATGTTTTGGAAACCTTGAGAGATTTGGGCTTTCCCAGGCAGGGTATATAAACTGAAATGTTGCTTAAAGGCAGCTGCAAACAGCAGCTGCAGCTGTGACCACTCTTTCCAGTTTTAAGAGAGGAATGAACTTCTAGATCATTCCCACCTCTGAATATGACTAAAACATTGAGCCTCTCCAAAGCTGGAAGTCAACTACATCTGAAAAGGGGTTTTCCTAGTACCTGTTCCAGCCTTTCCCTCACACCAGTTGTTTCGTGATCTCTGTACTTTGTAAATCCTTTACACAAGGAACTCTGTAAGAGCAAACCCTCCTGAATATAGAAACAAACACACAGGTCTAAAAAAACATGAAGAGGAGAGGTTGAAAGTTTTTACATTCCCCACTGCACTGACCTTTGGGAAGGCACTTGGACATCAGAGAGCTGTAAAGCCATAATGGTCCACATGGCTTCATGTAGCCTATTCCCCTGAACTCCAGGCAGGATCACCTACATCCATGTTGTTCCTGAGAGATGTTTGCCTGACCTGGTCTCGTGTATCTCCAGCCTCAGGAATTCTCTCATCTTTCCAGGAAATTGAATGGGCTTTGTGTAACCTTGTTGTCCCCGCTCTATTATCCAACTTAAATGTCTCAACAATATCCCCTTCTTATTACAACAATCTCTCAACAATCAGTCTCTCCTTAACAAGCCCTGTTTTATAGACTTTGACTTCTTTCATTCTTTTTATTGACCCAACTCAGATCAAGACCACACTGATGCTGAGTACAATGAAAGCATAATCTTGATACATCTCACAGACTGTGCCTCTACTCATACGCCTCAGAATATGATTTTGGCTTCTTCACAAAACTCACACTGTTAACTCATGTTCACCTTGTGATCTACTATAATCCTTAGATTCATGCTGCTGAACCACAAAGGACACAGCCATTCCCTAGGGCGTACATCAAGGATTTTTCATGTCCAAATGCAATTGTCCTTTCCACCAAATCAAATTTACCCCCACCCCACCCTACCTCAGACTGAACATCCACAATTTTTAGATTACTTAAAATACAGACTTGCGTTCCAATTATCCCCCACTTCAGTGTCGACCACAAACATAATAAGAAAAGTGACCAAAGAACAATTCTACCAAAAAGAATAAGCGACTTTATCTCATTCTGTCCCTCTCCCTTTGGAAAAGTTTTGGCTCCTTTGTAAAATGAAGAAAAATGGACCATCAGGCTTTCCAGTACACTTAAGTCTCTGCAAGAAGTCTCATACAAGACTGTCTTTCAATCAGTTCTGCTATTCAGCTGACTTCTGCATTGTCCAACTGGATGAAGCCAATGCTGAAGGTTCACCACACAAGTATTTTGAGTACAGTGGATGTGTAGGCAACACATCTGAATACCTTTTCTTTAAGCCTCTTTTCAATCAACATTTGTAACCCATGCCGTAGCAGGCTGTGCAGAACTGCATATCATTACTAGTTTCCATTTTGGCATGAAGGTTTTAAAAAAATATTTGGTCACTTATATCCAAACACAAAATTAGCGAGAAAGGTGTGGGGCATGGGGAGAAGAAGAAGAAGAAGAAAGCATTCACTCACATAAAAAAAAACTTCCCAACTTCTTAACTATGTGTCTTTAACCCTTCTTTATATTTTTCAGAACAGAAATCTTGTACATCCCTCCACCCTTAAGAAAATCACCTCAAGTTTGGCCAAGCAGTAAATACTTGAAAATTGCTGCCCACAAAGGCTCAACAGAGATTCAGCTCTTAGCAACAAAATCCTCTGGACTTCTTGCATGCAGGGAACATACTTTCCTCTCCTTTCCCCCTTAGTAAACCAAATACCATGAATCACCTGAGGGGAACCTGCTCTCTCCTACAGCCACGTAGCTCAGAGATACCCCTGCTACTCCTGCAAAAAAAAGCCATATCATGACTGATCTTGAAATGGAAAATGGGAAATTTCCCAGACTAGCCTCTGGTGAAAGGGAAATAGGCAGGAAGGTCAAAGGGAAAGAATATGCCATCTCAGCCCCTGGTCAAAGGGAAGGAATATCTCATTAGACAGGGAAAGGTGGAGGGTTTTTTGCAATCGTGGAAGTCATGTAAGTACTAGATGGAGAGACCTTGGATAAAAAGTCTGCAGAGAAAAAGGGATTGCAAAGATTTTCATCTGCACAACAAGAATGAGGCCTCATAGCCATGTCCAAAAGAGAAATAGTTTAGGAAGCAGTCAAACACCATGCTGAAGACCACCACACATAAGTAGATGTAAGCCCACAGTCGAAGCAAAATTTAGGAGTGGACAAGAAAGTAAGAAATTGATCATATACTGAGCAAGTCACACAAAACAAAGTATTGAACTTCTAGTCTGCACTGATCCTGTGCAGTGAGGCAGGCAGTGGCCTTCCAAAAGAAAGCAGCAACTGTGAATGTGGTCATATTCATGGAAATGTGTCAGAAAGCTTCAGCTTTTGAGAACAAGAGAAGCAAGATGGAAGTGATAGAAACAAGAAGGCAGTGTGAGGAGAAAGAAAACCTAGAAGAATAAAGGCTGGAAAAAATTTTTCAGCCAGCATCACTGAAGAGAGAGGAAGAAGAATCTGCTCTCAACATAGGCTGAAGAAAGCAGAGTTAGTCCAAAGATTTCATGCCCAAGCAACCTCAGATGTCAAGGACACACAGGACCTCTGGCACCTCCACAGGACATTAAAATTCAGTGTACAGAAGATAAATTTAATCACCAAAACAGGCAGCTTCTTACCATACTCTCTGTCTAAACCTGCCTCTGGGTTTTTACACAGCTACTGCCACCTCACTGTCACAAATACGCTCAACAGCCTCATCTTTATCGTCAGTGTGTTTGACCCTGACCAGTTATTGATTTCCATAGGAAAGTTGCTGCAGGCATAATATGTATTAACTTTTAATAATAAAAAGGAAGCAAGTGAATGCGAGAAACTGAGGTGATGAGCTGAAACAATTTTCCTGATACAAGAGAGGATATGGAATAGGAAGATACAAACTAGAGACTCTCAACTCAAAACAGGAAGTCTTTGCTCTGCATCAAGGCCCTGAAGTGCAGCCCAAGTCAAAAGAAGTAAATGGGAGTGTTTCCATGGTCTTCAGAAGACTTTGGAGAAGGACAGAGAAGCAAAGGTCAATGGAGCAATCACAAGTGGCCGCAATAAACAGAACCGAGTACACAGTTTACTGGAGGAAATATGGCCTGTGTAATTCAGAAGGTAGGATTTAGCTCCAGTGTCCTCAGAGAGCAGATTTGTCAGATATAAATATCAAATATAGCTATTATTCTTAATGCCAGCATCCCAACCATGTGCTCAGGGCATTTATAGGAGAAACAGCTTGCATTTAACTTCAGTGCTTTTCCTCCTCTTAGACAAATATTTTTTTAACTGAAACCTCTGTGTAAACCTTTCAACAGAATGTCTCTGGGTGTTAATTCTCTTTAATTGAACACTAATTAAATTAGAATTCAGTCAAATTAGTAACCAGGTCAAGTGGTTTCTCTTAGATACTATACTTAGTGAAATGTTCACATTAAAATAATTTCTCTGTTCTGGATACACATTACAACATGGAACTTTGCTACAGGAAAAACACCAAAGTTATAAAAAGCTAAATTTAAAGAAGCATCTGTTGAACTAATTTTTTTTTACTTTCCCACCCTCCCTGGCCTTCTTTCCCAGAGCAGACAGAAGTTTTAGCAGGGAGACAGTGAGAACAAACAGAAATCTCACCTTCCAAATGACCAAGTTAAAGGTCTCGTATTTTAATTACATGTCTTGGAACAACATTTTTGGCCCAACTTCAAAGCTTGCAATTACCCAGGTGTTTAAAGGATTGCTACGCATCAACAGCCATTTACCAAAGCATTAATTACTATAAGTCTCTAAAACTTTCCTCGGTTCAACCTTTTTGTTTACTTTTCTTCAAAGACAAGTTGACATAATAGTCTAGACTGCCTAGCAGCAGTTTCTCAAAAGGGAATTTTGCACAGAAGTGTGTGCATTTTAATTAATACACCTTCTAACTCCTCTGCATACCTCAGGATCAGCGTCTTTAGTTTGCGGTGACATCAACTTTCTGTAAAAATTATCCTGCTTATAGCAAGCTAGCAAGATTATTTGCTCTTCTCTACTTTCAATGGGCAAATAACTCTTAGCCGCAACTGACTTAGTCTTACAGAGCTGGATGGAGCTCCACATAGATAAAACTTTGAAACTGCAGCCTTTTCAGACCTGTAGATCTCCCATCTTGCAGTGGATATAAGCACTACTCCAAATTTAAAAGTGTTTATTACTTATAGAATGGACCCTATGTGGAGCTCCCCACGGCATGAGGTACTGCCAAGAGATGCAATACAAAACCTTAATAACTTAGTGTATCTAAAGGACCAGCACTCAAAAGATTTAACAGCAGAAAAAGACATTTAAAAACATGGAAAATCGAATCTATCGGTGCTCTCCTGTACAGAGAGCGTCAGGCAGGGGAAGGCCAGCACCTGGAGTGAGCTGCCATGGAAAGCAAAGACAGTCTCTATTGATTCATGAAAAGTGAGGTTCAGTTTAACTGTCCTGAAGAAGCAATGCCGCCTGTGGGCCAGAAAGCCTGTAAGAGTTTCTTAGAAACAAGGAAGGAAATACGAAGAAATGTCAACGTACTAATGAAGTTGCTTCCAAGGCAGAAGAGAAGACCAGCAGCTGGGCACTGATTTGCAAGGACCAAGAGCCAGCAGAGGGAAAAAAGCATGGAATGGAGACATTGGGACATTCTGGAAGAGGTCTGCAATTCAGCATAGGGAGAGGAAAGCCATCCTGGATGCATCTAGACACGGAAAAGCACAAGAAGGAATGGATAAGCTCAGCCTCACACCTCCACTGCTCCATGTAATGAATGAGTGACTCTGTGCTGAAAAGGCTGTCCTGTAACACTGTGCCCATTGCCCCTGGGAGTAAAGCGTCCCAGGACAGAGGGTTAAGTCTTCCAGACTCACCAGAGAGCAGGAGGGTGAAACCCAGGTTTCAGAGCTGCCTCTGGCAAAGAGTGGAAAATCAGAGCCTAGAGGTAGAAGACACCAAGACCATGGGAAGTTCAACCTACAGGTCCATGATAATCCCCAGTAAAGTCAACATGGATATCTGGGTGTAAAGGTGTCCCAACCCACTCAGTTTAAGGTCTTGAGCTTAACAGATCTGAGGAATTAATATTTTACCAACTAGAACAGTTAAAGAAAAGATCATCCCAAATCATAGGAATAAGAAATGTATTTACCTTTTTTTTCTTTAACTACAATTCTATAAGAAAAAGAGGTATTCCAGCTGTAGTGACGGCTATAGCACTACACTTCAGAGTTTAAATGCAGTTTAAGTCACAAAGATGGGGGAGAGGACAAAGGGGTAGGGTCTATCTTTGCCCATTAAGTAAAGAAATAAGGCACTGATATGGCAATCTTTAGTTTAGATAGAAAATGCCAGCTGGTTACAGAACAAGTGTGTTTCACCCAGAATAACTCTGACTTTCAAACTACTCTAAACCAGCCAGCGTAAAACACAACAAATCATACACCCACAGTGGGCGCTGAGCTGAGATGCGGACAAACGCCTCTCCATAGCATCATGGAAACAGCTCTATCATATACAAATATATGCACACTATATACAAATCTGACCCCAACTTGAAACAGATTGATGCTAGCTTTGTCATTTGTATTACACAACCCATTCCAAAACCCAGTTGAGGAGGGTTATTTATTTTCCAAGCTATAAACACTGCCGTTGAATCAATTTGCCCTTTAGATTAGAAGCTCGGATCGCATTTGTATAAATATCCTGTTGCAAAGAGGAAGACTTTATTACCACTATAACTGGCAGCTAAAACCAACAAGCGCCTTAACCCTTAAGGCATTGTGTTCAGTAGAACAGGAACATGGTCCCCAGGCAGTTGCTCTGCAGGGCACATTTATGTCCACATGTGTCTTTTCACGTAGGAGGAATCTTCCTGACCATCATGTTCCCATATTTCATTCTGGGTGCAAACGAAACTGTTTAATAAACTGACCATTAACGTACCGTATCTTCCTTTGATCACTAACACAGGCCACTGTGTTTTCCATAGATCAGTTGTTTGGACAGTGTGGGAGTGTTTTGAGGCCTGCATTAGCAGGATATTTACACTTGAAAACATACTGATGAGCCAAACCAAGGACTAACATCTTTGATCAACCATAAACTGCCTTCCCTAGTCCTGACCTGACACCTCTCTGGGTGAGGGCATGGAATTTTTGAGAAAGAAACTGTTTAAATAATGATCTGTTTTCAGGGACAAACTCATTTCTTCCCTTCCCTTGTAAAGGTCTTGTTTACATGGCATTCCACTCCCAAGAGGTACCAGAAATCACAGAGGGCTTTGCTGGTTCTTCCACAAAATCAGTCCTGCACTTAAGACTCAAGCCTAGGTGCTGGTTTTAGCTGTGCATTGGTACCACACAAGGCAGGAGAGTTGAGGCTGTGTAGCTCCTGCCTGCTGAAATTAAACAGTCTGTCAGATACAGCCAAGGTGGGACAAAGCACCTGGAAGCTGACACTGCTTGCCTTCCTAAACTGGTGTTTTGGCAAAGATCTCTGTTTTCTGCAGGTTCCAAAGGAGAGGAAGAAAAAAAGAAAAAAGAAGAAGAAAAAGATCCCACCCTAGTGTTCAAACAGCCCAGTCTCTTAAAACTCTGGGGGGTCAGAAGCTGAAGGGCAGCAACATCCACCAGATGTATCGCCCATTCCCTTTCCCAGCACCAGCCCCTACAGCCCTGTTTCAAAACCCAGACATCCCCCTCAAAGCAAACCAGATGTCACCTCAGCCCTGCCTGGTGAAGCCTCTTCTCCACACAATCCAACATGCATACCACTGATGGCTGGCCACAAGTTTGACCCATCCATCTCAACGATTTCATAAATCTCCTCGCAGCATCCCACTGACAGTTCCAGCACTTTGTGTTATGACAAAACGTGGCTGTTAACCACAGTTTGGTTAAAAAACAAAAGCTTAGTTTCTAGGCACTATTTTTCTTACCTTGCGAAAGGGTAGAAAGAATGGGGAGATGAAAATATTACTGACACAAGTGAGTCAGTATTAAAAATGTTTTCTCTTTTGAGAGAGAATGAACATAGACCATATTGTCTTCAATGTGAGTTTCACTGTCTGGAGCCCCCACAACTACATTTTTCATATTTCTGATGAGAAAAGGTCACATTTCTGCCCAGAGGGTTTATGCCATTTGAATCAGCATTGATCTGTGATCATTCACGCTCTCTTTCCATACATGTCTGCCTAGGAGACAGCCTCAAATGGGCCCACATAGTCCCTGCTATTAGCCTTGTCTACAGGGCAAGAATCAGTTTGATAATTCAGTAACTGGCAGAAATTTTAGTCTCAGGCTTGGTTCCATTTTTAGCCATCAGGGAGCAGCCAGCAATGCCTCGCGAATCCGTGCAGCAGCGCACATCTGGCTGGAGTCACATGCTCATGCTGTTACTGTCCAGATGAGCTTTTTTTTCCCTTTGCTCAAGTAATACTGAATGAAGCCACTTCATTACGCTTAATTGGAGCCAAGGGATACTTCCAGGCTGTGAGCTTTGGTGAAGATTTGTATTTACTCAAGATTTCTCTTATCTCCTACCCTGCCAAAAGTGTTTCTTTGACAGAAGCAGGCAGGATCCTTTTTTCTTTATGTTTTTTTCCCCCAGAAGTGCATAGCTGCTTTTCCCTTGCAGACTCCTGGTTTAAATCTATACATGCCAGCTGCCCTCTTAAGAATCATTTGTACCGAAAAGCATTTTAGGAGCTACCAATAATTGCCCCAGACAACTGTTAATCTCATAAAAGCCAAGATTAACGTGATGTTTTTGAACTTTCTCTGAAGACTGCAAATGTTAACTGAACAGGCACCTTCTGCAGTCCTTAGAGATGAATTGTCATCACCAGAAGGAATATTTGTCACCACAAAAAGATGAAAAAAGGTGTGACATCAACTCGTCTCTCTCACCTGCTAGTTCACCAGCTACACTTCAAGAGCTGTACAGACTACTCCTCATGCAATAAAATCTCATAAAATGTCGGGAAATATCAAGCTGTTAGTAAAAATCATTAATCTAAAGGAAGTGTGACAGAACTTTTTTTAGTAATTTTTGGTTTTTAAGTCAAAGTCAGCTGTTATGTTCTGGCTCATAAGATGTTTTCTAAAATTCAATAGAAGCCTTACAAATATTTAGCAAGTTCCTTCAAGACCCAGTGCTTTCTTTCCCTTATAATTTAACCTTCCAGTGTTCTGAACTGGAAAAGAGAACATTGTATTCTAAACTAATCCGCTGAGACAAAATGGGAGAAAAAAATATTTTGGACTTTTTTTCCTCCGGTAAAAGCAAGTAAGTGAATGGATGAGTAAAACCCATAACCTCTCAAATAATATAGTTTCTTCAGACATACCAGAAGAATCTGAGACATTTTTCGCCTCCATGCAGAGATATTAGTGAACAGCTAAATACAACTTTTTAGTGTTTGTTTTCAAGAATGTTTACAGGCCAAAGTCCACCCAGGTCACCAGTGAGGGTGAATGTTTGAATCTATGGCAGCTGTAGCCAATGGAGTCAGACCTCAACTGAATATAACACTGAATATGCAATATGCAGCTTCTACTATCTTAACTCTTTTAGCATCTGCATATTTTTAATATAAAGGGTACAATTAATAAATATATATGCCGATATGTACAGAAAATACAAGTTTATCCATGTATTCATAGAGAAGCATACGTTGTCAAATACTATTTTACATTTTACATACACAGGAAACAGTCCTTTAAGCTGAAAGGAAAAAAGAATGGAAAAGGGCATGTCCTTCCTAGACCTGCAGGAATCTCTGAGCCACATCTTGCCCCCTCAGTGAGGATGATGTGACAAGTTCCGCAGACTCATCTGAAGCACAAAATGCTTTAGCCAAATGTACTCCCTCCTTCCCACCAGTAAAAGTAAATAAATAAAGCAGGAAAAGAAACAAAAAGGGAGCCTTGAGGGACTGGATGAGTCAGAGGTTAGTAATGAACTAGAGACACTCATCCCTAGGTCAGCGGCTCACGCCTAGCCCCTGTCAGGAGGGACAGGGAATTGCTGGCAGTCTGGCCTGGAGGAAGCCGCCTTGCGATTCCCAGTCCCAGCAGTGGGATCCCCTCTGCATGGCCGCCAGCAGCAGTAGAAGGAACGTGGCAGAAGGGAATGGAAAGACCCAAAGTACTCGCCAGGTCCTGGAGAGAGACCACCCTGGTGATCCCCACCCAGGTGATGCTGTCTCTGCTCTGTCCATAGGGAGGTCTCTAGCACCCAGGGATGCCCAGGAGACACAGATGCCAAAGGACACGTGGTGGCACAGCTTCGCAGTGCAATCCCATTTTGGCATGCTTCTGGCATGGTGTGTGAAACAGAGACACAAGGTCCCAGCAGCATTGCTGCACACAGCCACTTTCAGAATAGAGAATTTGTAAATTTGTTAGGAACACAGCATACTAGGGGCCATATCCTGAACTTTATCCAGTACTTTATTCTTTTTCCCACATTGCCTTGCTTGCTCCAGTTTACTTCAAAAACATGTTATATCCAGTTAAAAGCTGACAGCTCTCCTACTCTGTGCCCTGGTCCAGTGACTATCACAGAGCAGCATATTAATTTTTTCCACAGACACTTGGCAGAAGTTTTCTTCCTGCTCCAAAGGTGGAATCTCTACTTGTGGAATCTGAAGCAGGCCAACACTCACCATTCCTCCTGCAATGTGGCTCTGAATGAACAATACATCTAACATCTACGAAATCTGCATGACTGTCTGGACTTTGATCAGTTCTTCAAGTGGGCATTGATGTAACATCCTAACCAGCATGCACATCACCCTAGGAGGCACTCCAGCAATCTGCAAGTTGAAGTACAAAGGGAACACTGATCTTCCAAAACCTACATCTTCTTCTCCATCACCTATTTATCCAAATATTTCTCTCTTTTCCCCAGAGGCCACACTTCCCACAGAACAACCACAAGCCATTTGATGTTGCCCTAAGAACTGCCAATCATCAAGGCAATCCCTCAAAATGGTACCAGTGGAAAGGCTGGAGAAAGAAGGAGCAGAAAGGAAACAACCATGAAGCCTTCACAGAGAAAACAAATTGAGCTTTTTTTAAACACTGCTGGTTTTAATTTTTTTTAATTTTTTTTTTTAATGCATGCAGCAGAGGAACAGTTACAGTCCTGACATGTTTTGGTAGAAGTAATGAAACACTTTTGTACCATAGCATTACTCTGACATTTAATTGACCATGTATTTCCATCTTTTAGCCTTACATGATTCCTCCATCTGAAACATTACTCTTTTAAAATTAATCACTCCATTTACACTTGTTTTGGATTTTTGTGTCACAGTTTCTACCCTGCCTCTCTCACTTTTCCTCTCTCGTTGCCACTGAAAGACCAGAAATAATTTTGTGCTTGTGGTCAGCATGCTGAATTTTCTTCTGCTTTGTTTACTTTAATATAAGCCCAGCTGAGAGCAGATCAAGTCTGAACTAATTACCAGTATTTTTCTAACAGGCTGGTAATATTAAGCTGAAAGGGGATATGTGAATTTCAGTATACAACAGCAATGCCAGTAGTGCTTTAAAAACTGATGCTTTTCAGCAGATTCTTTCTTTATTTAAAGGCAAAGTTTGCAGATAAGTCACACCCTCATGCACACTCTATCATGCCCATTTCCCATAAGGAAAGGACCATGCAATAACATAACCCTGTTAACATGAACAAACCTGATATTTATTTCCAGTCCTATCAATACTAATGCATAGGTTCAGCCTTCTCCAGGACAGCAGCTGGTGGCACAGAGCAAGCACCCTCTTGCATACCTGTTCTGATGTTCCTGCAGCACCTGGTAGATGCTGATAAGGAAGGTTTGATTTTTAAAGCTTCCCACAACGCAGTCCTTGTAGATCCGAAACTCAGCGGCTGTGACGGCCTCGCCCTCAGGAATCTGAGACAAATTAAATTTGAATTCCTTGTGGTGCCGCTGGTGAGGCGTGAACTCCTTGTCATACTCAACTGCAGATGGGAAAAGGAAAGAAAAGGGAAAAAAAGGAACCATGACTAAAATTTAACAACAAAAGGTTTCTACATGCTGCCACCTGTTCCTTCAAAAAAAAACCAAAGAATCTTGATTTTTTTTCTCCAAAATAGCCCTAGCAAGTGTCAGGAAAACTTATGCAATTAAAGCTTTTCAAATACAGTACTAAGTGAAGATAAATGTTCCTCTTCTCTAGCCAATTCCTTTGGGATTTCCTATTTTTTAAAGAAAAGCCAGCTTTGACAGGTGAAATATGACCATGCATTTTGCTCCTGTATGAAACCCTGAAGCTTGTGACCAATCCCAGCATTTTCCACCTGTGGCTCTCTATGTTCTTTACAGCATTTCCCTAGGTCTCACAGTCCTCTTCCAAGCAAGGAGACAAATAGTTCCATTTTGCTTTAGCACACACAGGCACAGGCAGAGACAAGTGACAACACCAGGTCAAGCAATTCCCTAAGTGCCCTAAAACGTCCTGTTTTCTGGCTTCCAGGTTTGTTGATAGCCATTGGGTCACCTTGTGAGTTAATACGATTAACATGACATTTATTTACAGGGTTAAAGTCAACCAGAACTCCCCTTCCTTTGCAGAAACTTAGTTTAGAATTAGAGAGCTGAGGATCACTTTTGGTTTCTGGTTTTAGACCTCCTTGGGAACACTCTCAGGCACAAGGTTTAAGACAGACACAAAACAGAACTCTTCCTTCTTTAGGTCTCAGGATTTGCATTTTCTCTGAGGGTCCTTTTGCAAACTCTTGTATTACTTGATTACATCTCCGTTTAGTCTGACTTTGATTAATTGTTTGTTATTTTTTCTAATTTTCTACTAGAAATTGCTTAAAACATTAACACATTATATAAACATACAAAATTGCATCTTTACAAGCCTGAGGGGACAAAAAGTAAAAACAAAAAGCCATTCCCACCAGTGGAACAGAAGGAGTATATGTCAGTGATGAATAAGTCACCATTACACTATCATCAGGGACATGATTACATGCAGAGGCAGGAAGGGAAGAACAGATCCCTTTTAAATGTTTGTCTTTGTGGTCGCTTTTTGTTGACCACCCCCCCATTCAATGCATCAGACTGCAAAGGCGTCCACGAGGCTACTCTACAACATGCCCATGAGGTAAGCAGCAGTGCCTGTTCTCCAGCTGGGATACTGAGTCACCGGCAGAGTGACTTGTCCAAGGACAGGCGGCGGAGGCTTGTGGCAGAGCCAGGAATCACAGCCAGCGTACTTGAGGTTCGGCACTTTACCCACAGGTTACCTCCCTGAAGAACAGACATCTCCCAGCTGCTGGAAACAGCCCATGGAGACTTTCCTCTTTACCTTGCCCAGCTGCCTGCTCCTTCTCATTCTCCAGTCAGTTTTGTCCGTCCTCTCCCTTTCTTTTGGCAGCCCTTACATGTGAGCTGCCTCATCTGGCTGGGTCCATGTCCTGGCTCCCTGTGAGACAGTTAGTCACATCCTTCTCTTTGAAGCTCACCTGGAAATCTTTTCACCTCTGCATGACTACTGCCAAGCATTCTGTGGGACATCACACCGGGGGATGCTGTGTTAAGGGCTATCACAAGGCAAACAGGCAAATCCCCAAACTACTGTCAGAGTCAGACACAACTGCCAATTTTGTTAGTCGTGCACTGCTTCTGTCTGAGCAGCTCAGATGTCAAACAACACACAAATGAGGGTGACTGGGCTCTACAGCTTCCAGAAATGAGGCTGTAACACCTAGCATCTCCGTCAGAGACTGCACCAAGGCAAACAAACAATGGTTAACACACTCAATTCCAGTGCCACAGGAATTACCTCTCTGGGTATTGGCTATGGGTGAGTTGGGCTTTCCTTTGTAGCACCTGCCCCAGTGTTTAATAAGGATCAACTCTGGCAATACTGGACTGGTTGATGTCACTTGCATGCACACCCTCTGAGATAGGTCTTGAGCTGCCCCATCACTGCCCATCCTGAGGAGAGTCCCACAGGATACCCTTCCCAGAAGAGAGGAGCCCTGTACTTTGAGAAACTTGTCAGCAGCCAACCAATGAGAAACTGCATTGGGCTGCTTGCAGCAGGATGTGCCCAGCTTGGCCCGTTCACTCGCTGCTAAAAGATGAGAGGATGTAATTAATGGTGAGGGAATGTCTAAATCCACGGGTTTGGAGAGGCACACATATGAAGCAACAACTCTCGATTTAGAACTCGTTACATCCTCACTCATGGGTGCAGTGACCAGCTGAAACCCACGCCCCCTTCCGTGCTGTCACAGGGATGAGCTGACCTACAGGCGAGGTGCAGCGACACGGCTTTTCCCCAGGCTCGTGGCTGAGGATGATAAAGAAGAAGCAGGAAGAGCAAGGGGAAGGACACAACCAGGATAAGCAACAGAACTCCATCAGGGTGCCAGAAAGCTAAAATTAAACCAGAGGCAGCAAAGGAGTCATTGATGCTTCCTGCCAACTCTTGCCCCACATCAGCTTGTGATATGGTCTCTCCAAGTGCACAAGAGAGAGCCTGGAGCTGTCCCACACAACACAGAGCTCAAAATGAGCCCAAACATCACTTTTTGTGGTTCCTTTCTGACCTCAAGTCAGCTACAGTGGTCTGACCTCCACTCATCACTACAAAATGTGCAGTTTAAAAGTGATATAACCAAACTCTAGTCCTTTAAATCAGTATTTCCCTGCACTCCTCTCCTGAAAAGTCAAACACAAGTCACAAGAGGAAGAAAAGTCCACCAAAACATCTACCACGGAGCATGACAAGCAGCAGCAGGTATGATGCTTGACTCCAATTACCCTTTTCCAGTTTATAACTTGCCTGATATATTCACAATAGTATTTTCCTGTTTTTTTAAAACTTTCTTCCTTTATTCCCGTCTCTGCCTGAATACGCCACACAATCATAGAAGCTGACTAAACTGATTACAGGGGAAATATTCAGACTGATTTCGTTATCAGGCTTGGCAGAATAAACAACCTGAAACACATAAACAAGGAAATCTTTTTTTAATCCTTCAGATTAAGCAATTCATCTTACTCTGTTACAAGAAAGGCAGGTTTCTGTTATAAGAAAGTAATACTGCTAAGCTGATGGTGTCCTCCTCCACTGGGATCAGTTCAGAAGCAGCCCAACAACATCACAGGATGGAAAAAAGCCTACATTAAGCTTGTATGAAGCAAGTATAAAAGTTTAACGAGTTGGAAAGTTTTTCTGGCTATGTATCTTCCCATGATACAATGGAGGGTGGATTTTTTTTTTCTTTGTGGGAGTGGTGAGATATTTAAGTTCTATATACTCACTGTCACCCCATCAAGCTAATAATCAACTGTTGTCATTCAGCAAGACAGCTTAAAAATATAAAATGCCAACAGTCCTCCTCTGGGGGCTTTTTGCCCCCTGGAAACTCTTCATTTTTAACAAAGAAGTCAAGTTCTAGAACAGTAAAATTTGGAAAGGCAAGATTCAAGCTGCTGGTTCCCAGGATTACCCAGTCTGGATTGCTACCGCATTACAATGCATTGTATGAGCTTGCATTCAAAATACAGACAGCATACACCAAAATGCAAGGCAACAGCAAAAAGCAGAAATCATTTCTCAAGCTTCTTTCCCGTTATTATTTTTTCCACATGAATACATTCGGGTCAGTCTGACCAGTGATGTGAAATCCAAAGCTAATTTCCATCTGATGATGGACGTAAGAATGTCTCAACTGTGCAAAGCTCTTGCAGGGAAAATCAGGCAGCTCACAGCTGGGGCAGGTTGCAAGGTAGAATCCCTCAGTGGTGTTGGGCTCCTATAACCTTTTCCCAGAGTGCTGGCTGGAATGTTAGGACCAAGCCAGGCATAGACACTGTTTGCAAGGTCATGGCATAAACTACAACCTATAAAATACATCTTCACGATCAGACTGTATTATCCCAACCATTACTATTGTTTTGCAGGAGTAAGTCCTTAGAGGTTACAAATCCAAGCCTGAACGTATCAGGGTGAATTGGAAAAGGAGATGTCAAACAGATTTTAGCCCATCATGAGTCAGAGAAACTGCCCACTCCACCTGGCAGTTCTGTCCCCATCCTGGCTGGTGGCTACTCCTTTGCCTGCAATGCAAAGCAAGGTGTGAGCTCTGGACATTGGAGTCACCCCTGAGTTTTCACAAGAACCCATTTCTGAGCAGACTGGCAGAGCGTGCAGAGTTAACAGAGATGCTTGCCAGTAGCTCTTTACATTCCCCTTAACAAATATTTTTAAATACTATACAAACACAGCACTATTGTTGAGCAGTTAAAAAGGCAAGAATGGCAAAATGAGGGTTACTGTGGTTTTGAATTTTGTGTATTCTAATTCTAACCCAGTGTTGCAATAGCCAATTTCAAGCACAAAATGTCCCTGGTTTAAAAATAGCAGGCTGCTTACAATACTTATTACTTAAAAACACTGCACAGATAAAAAAAATTAATTGAGAAATTAACACATCTATTTTGGCAACTATACCATCCTACTTCCATTTGACTGAGTAGCACACACCTTGGACCAAAGGAAACGTAAGCCTAATGAAAATCATGGAAATAAACTCCTTCTGCATTGGAATTTTAAGCATTTCTTTTTGGATCTAAATTAAACCAGTATGCAGAAATAACAAGACAAGAGCCTTTCCTGTAGAAACACAATTTTCACTTAGAACAGCAGCACCAAGTATCATGATATGTGGTGATTTTCTCCAGTTCTCAGCTGCTGAGAAAAGCGTTAGGTCAAGTGCTCCGGTGAGAATTAAAATACTGGCTTAAGAAACTCTCTAGCTCAAACTCTAGGTAATAAAATACTAACCTAGAGCTCCAGAAGTAATTTTTTTAAAGTAAATTTCTTATATAATTATGATTTCCATGACAATGTGATTCCTTGGAGGGCACAGAGAAGGAGTGGGGCTGCAAATTAATTAAGATAGGACTATTTAGGACAGGCCATCCTGCATCTGTTCTGACCCCAGCAAAGCTGAAACTACTGAATAATCTTTTGCACATCAAGATCTTTAATGGTGACTCGGTTTTGCAGGGCCACAGCTACCATGCTCCAGGAAAAGCAGCCAGGATTCATAGCCTGCTTATGCAAAGTGAGTTTTGCATAAGTGTTCCTGAATTCAGCTTGAGAACAAATGTAAGACATTCCTATCCATTTCTTCTCATCCTCCACTTGTGACCCACTCCCAAATAAAATGAGAAAACATCTGAAAACTGGAATTGCTAACAGGAGATTCACCACCACATCTACATAAGCAGCACAAAGACAATTCCTCTGTATTACATCACCAATTTCTGCTCTAAGTCAACAGCATTTATCACATCTGGAGCAATGAAGCAGTGTATTAGGCCTCAAATGCTTTCAGCATTACTAAAGCTCCAACAGACCCCTCTAATAAATGGACCATGTACGCATGTGACTGATGTACTGCTGTGAACTTACAGTGGCATCACCAGAATTTCTTCAATACTGGCTGAGAGCATCACCAGAATTTCTTCAATACTGGCTGAGAACAGCTTGCACAGAACAAAATTTATGTTGGCTTAAACCCCCCACTCCTTGATCTTGCTACAGTTTCTAGTTGCTTCTTGAAGCAAAAGAGAGCAAGAATGTGGGGGTTTATACAGCCAATCTGAGGGATGCCCAGCTTCAGAGCAAGACTTTGTCTTCATGCGGGACTTACAATTTACCTTCTGTTTCACGGTGTATTTACATGGATGAGGTCTGCAGTGCATTCTTTTTACCCTGAAGAGATACTCACGATGTGCCTGAAGGCTTTTCTGCATTTTCCAAATCCATCAGGTCAATCTAAAAAAGATATCATGTCTCCCAAACAGTCCCACATCTCTGACAGATGTACGCAACTGCAAAAGCACTGTTACTGTAAAGATTAAAGCTGACATTTCTTCCTAAAATAAGCAGCATTTCCTAAACACTGTTTTAAAACCGCAGAGTACAACCCAAAGAGCAAAATGTACCAGTTTGATATCTTCAAACAGGAAAGAGAGAAGACTAAAAGGCTTTACAGGTACTTTCTGCTGTTTAACAAGGAAACAGAAGTTCCCTTACTCTAGGTGGACCTGCAAGCTCAAAAGCAGGCCAGCAGCAAAAACAGATGGCTCCTGGAAGTAGTGAGGATGCAGCAAAGGATCACTGCTGCCTGTTTTTCACACTTACATATATACAATGTGTTCCACTGTCACTTGGGCACTAAGATAAAGAGGTAAGTGGTCTATCCCACTGCAGTGACATCCTAAATCCACTACTGCTTACAGATAGGACAAACCACTTTCTCTTTACTGCAAAGATCCAAAAGAAAGCAAAACCTTCCCCTTTTCAAAATTATGATTTATTTACAAGCCATTTCACAGGTGGTGAGAAAGACAATTCTTTATAAGAAAAGAAACCCAGATGAGACAAGGTCTGAAAGCAAACCCTTCCCTGCCCAACATGAACAAAAGGTGGGGAAATAATTTCTTACCACCTTGGTCTCAGCTGAGCAACTTCAACTACCTTCTATGATCACAGAAACTCTGCACAGCCTCCCAGAATCTCCCAAGAAAAGCCTGTTTCTTTCAATCACCCCAATCACAATGAGGGATTCATCGCCTACATCAAGTCCACTGCCTACTGCTCCTGCTGCTGCTCTCTTTCTTACATGCCAGATCTTCCCAAATTCCCTCTGCCCCCTTCACGCATTTCTGAAAAGCAGCAAGAGCAAAAGTAACTAATTCCAAAAAGAAGCAGCACTCTGCTTCTCAGACATCTCCCCTGGATTTTCAGTACGGTATCCCAAACAAACCGACCAAGGTTTGTTCTCATAGATAAGAACATGTAAAAGTTTGCCTGATTAACTTGTTCCACATCCACAGGGATAAAATGCAGTCTTTAAACACAAAATAAAAGTCAGGATGCCTATGGCTCAGTCTGGCATTGCAGCATTTGCTGATCCCTCTGGGTCCAGCTGAGGTGGTTTAGACACAACAACCATAAATCTAATGCAGTTTTAAATTAATCCTAGACAAAAAACTCCAAAAGGTTGCTTTCTTCAAAACAACTCTAATATCACATCTGGACTGACACAATGAAGTGGAATTATTTCACTGACTTTGGTGGAGTGATGCCAGTTTACAGCCAATGAAGACCTGGCTTTATGCTCGACAGCTGTGTGTGCCAGAAAATAATGACTCAGAAAATAACCCATCATTAATCCAATCCCAGTGTAATTATGGAGATTAAATTTAAACAATGGCAAATCTCTCTCTAAACATAACACTCTACAGAAGAGCTTCAAAGGAGGAGGGGGTTTTTACTTTTGGATGAAAAATGCAACTGAGCTCTTATTTGCTTCTTTGTGCTGGGAATCAGGCTGGAATCGGCTTGTAAAATCAGATTAAAATAGTTGCACAACAGCTTCCTTTCAGGATTCTTGAACCAAAGGCAGTCTAAAAACCAAAATAATGCCCTAATCAAATACATAATACCCATGGGACACCAGAAAGCACTAAAAAGGCATTCTCACATTTTCACAAAGATGCCTACTGTATGGCCAGTAAAGCTTTTCCACTCTGCAATGGGAAGAGGCAGCAGTAAAGACCAGGCTTGCTCTAGCACAAAAGTTAAAGCAAAACTGAGGAGAAAGAGAGCCCTTGGCAAAGTGCTCAGGGGCAGCTAAGCTGGGAGACTGACTGCAGTCCACCAGCACCTCTGCCACCAACACTCATTTTTGGGCTTCCTGGGCTGTTCCCCTTGCAATAACAGAGATCACTTTGCAGCTGCTTCCACAGCCGCCTCGTACATTCCTTACCCATAGCTCCCCAACACAAATGGTAACAACACTGGTATTTTCTTTCCATATGCTGGCACATACGGCAGGTCCCTGCACTGCAAACAGTGCTGTATCTTAGGAAAATAAAACATCTTTTTGCTTAAGAGATGCCAAATTGCTTTATCAAAGGCACTACTGTTTGCATTTTTGTGGCAATATTAATGCAGTTCCCACTGAGAAGCTGATAAAGACCCTGACTGCAAAAACACCCCTCTGGAAGAAGTGATCTGAAGCTATTTCTGTATTGTGCTTCCAAATAATTTATGATTAAAATAATATTATGCTTTCCAAAAAGCATTTCTATTTCACAGCCAGGCTTCATGCGTGCAGAGCCAGCTCGTAGGAGGGGAGGAGGTGATGCTGTCAGCCCATCGGCACAGAGACACGATCAGAAATGCTTTGCAGCTTGCACGTGGTGGGAAGAGAATTTTCCTACTGCTCCTGCTTGCTTCCTTGGCTTAGCATTGGCTCCTGTGCCCATACCCACACAGTAACTGCCTGGGACACTCAGAGCAGCATTTCCCAGCCTCTAGGTTTGCCACGGGTCACGCTGCATTTCCTGCTGGCACAGCCACTGGCACGCAGCTCCCTGGAAGCACAGCTGCCCCGGGTACACCAACTGGGCCTGAAAATATTTTCAGAATTTTTTTAATGGCATAGTCATCTCACACCATGTCTCAAAATTATCTCTCCTCTGCAGGAATTCAACGCAGGACAAACCAATTCACTTGCAAGCTCCAGCTAAATTTCAGAATGCAGGTTGTGCAAAGTGGGGAAGTTTTTCTTCTCTGCTTTTCTTGCAGGTGAGGTTTTACGTTTTTTGGTGCGACTGCGAATCAACCAGCAGCAAGTTGGAAAGCAGGCAACAGACAAATGTTTGCCATTTAAGTTTCACACTTTAATTTTGTTGAGCACTCATCTCTTGGCATAGGAGGCAGGTCTCAGCTTTTCCTTTAATAGCCCAGCTGAGAAAGATATCTCCTGAGCACAATGCAATCACTCCCCATAAAAATATTGTCCAGAGCGCTTAAGGTTTTATAAATTTTTGGAAAAGTTTAATCCAGCACTCAAGACTCAGATACACAAAAGAATTCAGCCCGTCTCCAGAGGTTGTCAAGCTGAACTGGAGACTACACCACAACTGTAAAGGCATTGCCATTGCTGACATGACTTGTGACTTCAGCTGATACCATGAAATGCTGTTACCTCACTTATTGTTCAGTATTTAGTGTTTTACACAGGGCTCCAATTTCAAATGACTGAATTAAGCAGCATCCAGCCAGAAAAGCATCATGGGCTTAGGGGAACAGGCAGGGCACTCTGTAATAGAGTATGGACACCCGACTTGGCATGAAAGATACAAGAAAGGAGGAAGCTCTGCCCCTAAGAAGGGCAGAGTGGCCACAGGAATAAAAAGAGTAAAATCATGGACTGGAGACCCCACAAGTTCCCAACCTTTAACATGATAACAAAGGAAACACTCTTTGTGACAGTCAGGCAAGAAGATGCTACAGCTCTGAAGACTGAGAGCAAATGCAAGAAGTAGCTGAAGAAACAATGAAGTGTTTTAAAGACTATTATTCCTGGCTTTGTCTATTTGTCCAAGGAACAGCATGGTTTATAAGTGAACCTCCTCTGAGTGCATCCATTCACTATGTGCTAGCTTGGCACACTGATCCCTAGGAAGGGACTCCAACATGTCACTGGGGTGGGAGATTCTCAACTACCACCAGGGCTGAGCAGCGCCACAGCATTAGGACAATTCCCTGTGCCAAACGGACAAAACAGTGCCTTGGGAGAAATTGATCTACACAGGAATAGCAGCGCACCTTCGCTAAACCCACTATTTCTCTTGTCACCCTTCTTATTTAGCACACCTTCCTCCACATCCTTCTGTCCTGGTCATCCTGACAGGTTCCCTGAAGGTTCAGACAAGACTCTCTCAGGCCCAGGAAGCTGGCAAAGAGAGAGAAGGATGAGCAAAGACGGGTGGAAAAAGGCAAAAGAAAGTCTCACCACTTCCACAGCCTTCTCCAGCAAAGGCAGAAGGGCCGTGAAGCCGCTCACTGTGCAACCCTAACACATCTGGGAACTGCTCAAGAGTGGCAACCATGAAAACTGAATAAAAGCCCCCCGAATTCCCCGAATGTTTTACAGCCCTTTACAGCAACGTGAGGTAAGTGTTCCTCTTTCTGAGGCAATAACATCTTGCACAGCACTCTCCCCACACTAGGCCTGTGTCAGATTTGCCCCCACCAGCACGCAGCCAGAGGGAACCAGAGGGAGCTCTTGGCATGCCTTGTCCACAAAAACTGAGTCCTCCTGCCTACCATGCCGCTGAACTCTCATTTTTTAATCTGTATACTGGTCATGCCAGCAGGGTGCAATTTGGGAAGTGACTTTTTTACCTCTGAAACCTCATCTGCTGTCAACCAACATAATGATGCTGCAGAGAGCCAAGCAGCCGTCAGACATTTAAAAATTTGCAGCCGCTGTGGGCGGTTGGAGCAGAGGTCAAAAAATGGTCATTAATAGTTTTACCTAACCTGCAGATTTCAGCTGCTCAAAACACAGCTTTAAAAAGAAAAGAAAATGACATCACATAGTTTTAACAATCTGCTTAGGAGTAAAGAATGTCACTCTTTAAGAAAAAAAAAAAAAACTAAGGGAAAAAAACACCTGGTTTGACTAACAGCTTTGGTCTAAGCTTTCCTTTTTCGTTATTTTTTATATTCCCATATCCCACAGTGACCAGAAGCATACTTGGAATGTCTCTGTCCATCTGATAAAGCCATCAGTGGCAGCAGCCCTGCGCAGGGCCTGCGGAGGACACGGCTCCTGTTCCCAGCTCAGAGCTCAGTACCCAGCACGGGTGAAAGCCAGGGAGATGCAATGCTTTGGGAATGATGGGAGACTCCCAGTCAGGGTAGGAAATCCTAGGGAAAAAGTAAGACTTGAGGAAAAGCACCATTAAGAGAACTATTAAAAGAGGATTTGTGGAATAATCCTTAGTTCCACATAGTTGGCCTGACTTACATACAGTAGCATAGCTGGGTAGTTCACCTGAAAAACATCCAGCAGGAAAACGTACAGACACTGCCAAGTATTACTTTTTTTTCACTCTCCTTTCTCCCTACCCCCCTCACTTTCACCAAATACCCAAAGCAATCCTTAGGCTCTAGGCATTTAAAAATCAAAAGTTGTCTACAATTGTTCTCAAAGCATATAAGTTGACTCCAAAAGGTCTCAGGTTTACAAATAGGAAATTCATAAACTTCACTAGTTTAAAAAACAACCCGGTAATATTGGCATTTCCAGCTTTCAGTTTATCTTGCCCTTTTTCTGTAAGTTATCAGGTTCCTGGAGGCAGAATTTAAAATGGAAAAAAAAAAAAAAGAGACTGTGTTAAAATTTTCAGCAGAGCCACTTGCCCACAAATTAATTTTTTGACATTTGGCTTCTATATCTTCACTCCTTGCAATCATGTCCTGGCTGTTTGGCTATTCCAGCATTTCTCTGCCCCACCCAATCCAGCCTTGTCATCACTGATTTTATTTTTCCACTCTTCTCTCTTAGTAATGCCCTCCTCTCTTGCCTTGACTGGTCGCATGCCATCCTTGGATAAAAACACCAAAACTCTTTCAAATTTGAGTATACATAAATATATGAAGAGAAATCAATTTAAATAAATACCTACAACAAATTTCTTTTTAAAATACATCTTTTATCTTTTGTGGTGTCTGAAGTGTTTTTAATGCTGTCAACTAAATCATCCAGACACAGATTTTAGTTTATGACTCAGTTTATGATTTAGTTTGTGACTATTTATTTTAGTTTATGACTTTAGGCACATTGGTTAAAAGAATTGCTTTTTTTTTCCTTAAGTCCTTTAAAATATTTTTTTTAAAGTTACAGCAGGAGGGTAATGCTGTGTATCTTAGAGTACTAACAAAACTCCATGGAGACAGCTGCCATACCTACACAGTTTTTATTTGTGTTTTAATAAGAAAACCGTCAACCATAAGAAAGTTTGGATCAGGTTAGCACATCAAAGCACTCTTTTTACAAACATATAGACAGTGGGGAGAGTTGAAAAGCACCAGACCTTTTAAATGCAAATTTACTAAATCTTTTTCAACCCTGCACACTAAGATACCCTAACAAGTGGGGTTGTGGCTTCAGCAAGTGAATCTTTTTACGGCTATTTTCTCATAGACACAGAAAGACTGAAGTTTTTATAATGTTTGCACGCAGACAAAAAGGCAATTAATTATATGGCATGTCCTAGTAAAGAACTTCCTCCAGTCAAAATAGGAGAACAGGAACCTCAGTGTTGTATAATTGATGTTATTAGCTGCAGCCGCTATCATACTTGGAGAAATCTCCAACCCAGAAACAGCAGCGATGAAGTGCTCCAAGATGAGTAATAATATGCTTGATATTAAGGGAGGGGGACAAAAAGGATTCTAAAAAATGTGCTCCCCAGTAAAGTAACAGTCTCAGATAATTGCCAGGCAGAAAACACTGAGGGATACCAAAAGAAAAACACACCACATTGAAAGTGTTGTCTCCATGAAACTGAAATTGAAGAGGGGAGAAGTGGGAGAGAGAGGAAACCCCTCATATTTACCTAATCTATATGAATGCTAATGCTCACGTGTGTTGTAACAAGATTGGGGAATTTGAAAGCTCTAATCAGTAGGTGCATGAGCAAATATTTATTCTGATCCATTCCAACTCTCTGTGGTTTGTAAAAAAAAAAATTCGAAAAGAAATTTGCAGAACAAACCAGTCGAGACCACAGAATCTGGCCACTTTATGCTAGTTAGAAAATTACAGGAAATAGACCAACTCAAGAAGGGATTATTTGGTGGAATTTTTTGTTTGTTTTCTGGAGACCTGTGACTACCTGATCTATGTGCACTTGTTTTGGTAGCTGAGGAGAATTCTTTTGAGCATTCTTTCAAGCATAATCACTGCAATATTGAATTCCACATGCTTGATATCTTAGTGAGGTGTTGATGTATATAACCTTCCAGATTCTTTCTGACCCACACTTTTCATCTGAAGACATTATAAAGAAAAAAAAAACAACAACCCTAACCTGAATAATATCGACTTTATTTTTCAAGATCCTGAAGAGCTTGTAGCAACATTATTTTTCACCCTGGAGCTCAAATGCATGGAAAGAATCACTCAATATCTCTTCATCAGAGGAAAATCTGAGATGGAAAATATTTTAGATAGACGGTTTATCTTACTAGGGATAGCATCCATTCAAAGTGATAGAAGGTCTTTACATCCAGTATTAGAAAACCTTTTCTATGAGATGAAAAGTTTCTGCCTTAACATGTGGAAAATGTCAATAGCTTGAACAACTCTACTTTAGGCTGAGTCAGAAAAAGGCTGGGTGAAAAAGAGCTCTCAGTTTCTGCTGTAGTCACTGAGATAACGCTGGGGACCTAAAAAAAAAAACCTGGCAAAGACAAAATATTTTCTAAGAAGTATTTCCATAAGGAATGCTTCTCTCATAATTATGCTCTTAATATTTTGGAATCTGAAATATCTTTTTTCTAATAGGGAAAACAAAAAAAGAAACCACATAAAGTTGGGGTTTTTTTGTGGGAAGAAATGTTTTTCAAAGATAAGGTTTTATTCTATTATACTAAAAAAATTTGATACTCAACAACAGAAAAAATGATAGAAACCTTTTTGACTACCTATTTTAGCCTCATATGTCTAGCTCAATTTTATGAAAAATCTCTTTCCCCTGCCACTGCCTTTCTGCTGTTTCTTCAGCAGAGCAGCAGCTGGGAGGGCTACTGCATCCTATGCATTTTTTGTCATAGGACCTACCCAAGTTGCATCTCACCCAAAAGGGCTCTGGGCATGGGCAGTGGTCTGAAATCTGACAGCTTGACTGACCTGAGATAAGGTTATTACCCCCTCTGAGATTTGCTACGCTCAAATGTTTGATTTGGCTCAGTGCATCACAGTGCAGCCCTGTTTGGGTACCGTGGGATTACAAAGCACAAACATCGAAGTCTTTAGACAGGTATCTGAAGCAGTAGGACTATTTAGTTTTTAAAAAAGGAGTCAACTGTACACTGCACACAGAAGAAAGTGTGATTGAAAGGCTTTGAAGAAACAGTCAAATGTGAATTCTGCTTTCAGAATATGATCTAGTCAATCCATTAATAAATGCAAGTTCAGCTGGATTTGCTAAGGTTTTTAGTTTTGGTTACATTTCTAACAGCAGAATGTGCACTGATAAACTTCCCCAACTAGTACATATATAAATGTGGAATCAAGTATATGCTGATTCATTTTGAATTAAAAAAAAAATATATATATATATATTTTAAAATGAAGAGAAACATGAATGCAATAGTTTTGTGCCTTAACCCTTAAAACCTTCTGTTAGATAAAAACAGCCAATCCTGAAGCTAACATTCTGTGCTCCATATTCATGATGTCCTGCATGCAGAACAAGAGTAGAGGCTAAAGCTGCATTTCTGTAAGGCTCAGGTAAAGCTGTTGTGTGTATTTTCACTATATTCTTCTGCAAAGACTTGCATTTCCTCTATAAGCAGTTTTGATGTTTTACTTTCTGACATGGAATAGTTTTCTTCTTAAAACTAAAAGTTTCTGAAAGTCTGCACACTCTTAAATAACCAGCATGGGCTGAATCAAAAGTCTTTTGGACTGATAATGTCATATTCAGAGTACAACAAATATTCCTTCTATCCCTACCTTTCACTCCTTGTCCAAGGAGACACAGCTTACAAGTTCAAATATTACAAGTTCATGCATTAAGCAACAGCAAGAAACTGCCCCTCAGAACCCCTTTCAAATGCTGCCACTTTTGCTATGAAAGTCACGGTCTTGCTTGAATTCCACATAACTGGAAAACAGAGCTTCAACAGGGAATGTTACTGAATGAGGAACAAATATTTCTTATTTATATTCCAATTTGAAATACAGTAATTTCACGATTATAAGCTGCACCTTTTTCATTGAAGAATCCAGCCTACCCCAGTACTGCGGCAAATCATCAGGTGTGGCTTATTTATGGACAAATCTCAATGAAATGCCAACCCAGAAGTGACAGCCAGCCGAGGAGGGTGCCTGGGGCTGCCTTTAAAGGCTTTGCTGGTCTGTGAAAACTGTTTGCAACTTGAGCACTTGACACCAAACCCCGCTGGCAGCGATTCTGTTACTAATTTGTTACTTTGTTACACATGGATCCTCGCTCAAAAAAAAAAAAAAAGAAAAAAAAAGAAAAAAAAAAAAGGCTTATATATGGACAAATCACGTGCTCTACCCGGATGTGCGGCTTATAATCAGGTGCAGCTTATAATTGTTGAATTACTGTACTTAACAAAGTTTATGGATACCATCACAGCTCAGATGCATTCCAGGGAAACATTAAAAGATGAAAGTCACAGGAACACACCCAGCTGTCTTGGGATCCTGGAGTTATGATAGGGTTAGAAATGGAGCTTCCATTCCCAAAATTTCAACACTTCCAAATGGATGCTCTTTAATGTCAGACTGGAACCAAAACATCCCTAAATTAATCAAAACCACTTAAATCATATTTCATTGAAGCAAAAGGTTTCATGCTATCAGTACATAAAAACTCCAGCTTGTAAGAAAACTCAAATCACTAGATGAAAATATACAAATGGCCTAAGTTCACCTCATTAGAGGGCAGAGCAAGCTAAGGGAAAAAGGACAGGGAAACCCAACCTGGTTTCATCAAAAGTTGCTGCTTTATCAGATAGAATCTAAAAGTACACTTAAACAATTCCTGGTAATTCAGAAAGAACTCAGCTGAGCTGAAACAGCTATCAGAAACACAGAAGGTCTTGGCCCTTCTGGTTTGAGCAAGAAGGCTCAACCAAAACCATGCCTGACACTCCTGAGTTATTGGAAGCACTGCAATCAAAACTGAGCCCCAATTAAAAGGTCTTTAGGACAAGTTACAGTAATTTCACGAATATAAGCCACACCTTTTTCATTGAAGAATCCAG
>VRYO01001463.1:86007833-86027303 GCA_009812075.1 Sialia sialis | reverse complement strand
AAAAAAAAGTGCTGCTTATATTCAGGTGCGGCTTATAATCGTGAAATTACTGTATTTAAGTGATAGGATAGCCACACCTTTCACAAAACTGCAATGGACAGGTAAAGACTCCCATGAAAACCCCTTTCCATTCTTAAGCCATTAAGAGTCTCGTGAAAACCCCTTTGTACAAAAAAAGCTGCTCTCCAAGTTATTTTACCAACTGCACTTTGCTTTTTTGCTTTTTTTTTTTTTTTTTTTTTTCTCAATAAAGACCTTGGAAAGACCCTGGAAAACCAGAATGTAAATTATTTTGCAGCTTCCCTCACAATGCTCTTCTTTCTACAAGATGAAATATTTTGCTGGCAGCCATAGCAAATCTATATTTTTAATACCAGTAGCATGATGGAGAAGCAAGGCAATTTAATGGTGGAAAATATTCTACTTGATTTTCCTCATTTCCCAATAAAATTGGCTGAACTTTATTTGGCTGTTCACCTCCACCAACTCAAGACTAACATCTGCTTTTTGGTCTATGTAAGTAATAGAAAGTTTCCATATATTTAGAGTACATTTTGCCTTCCTATAGATAGCAGAAAACTGTAACAAAACTTTGCATTTGCAGAAAATAGCATCCACATCACAAGGCACAGGGGCAGACATTCAGAAAGACTAGAAAATAAGCGATCAAATACTGCATAATCTACTTTGCTCAATAGCAATTTTAACTCCTAAAAATTTACTCTCCACTGCTCATTTATTATACATGCAGGCACTTTGCTAAACTTTTATCCAGATTACAAATACTGTAGTGCAAAAAATGTGTTTTCAGGCCACTTCCTAATTTTTCCTGTAGATGTACGGTAATTTCACGCATATAAAGCGTACCTTTGTGACTGAAATTTTGATCCAAACCCGGAAGTGCGCCTTATACGCAGGTGTGCCTTATATATGGACAAGATTTGGAAATTTGTCAACCCGGAAGTGTGAGCCGCGAGAGCCATGGGGGGAGCCGGTGGCAGATCCTCGCTGGAAAAAAAAGGTGCGCCTTATACGCCGGTGCGCCTTATATGTGGACAAAGTACGGGAAATTGCTGACAACCTAGAAGTGCGCCTTATACTCCCGGTACACCTGATATGCGTCAAATTACTGTAACTCTTTTGTAGCTGGGAAAGAGCTCTGAGATAGGGGGTATTGCCAAGTCCCAGTGTAGGTGCATTAATAAAGAAATGGAACTCTCCCTCTCATTTGATCAGCATACACTGCAATAACACAATCACAGATGAGCTGCAGCTCTTACATTTCTTCCTCCTGCCCACCGGCTGCACCTTTGCCATGACTCATGAAACACTGTGGGTTTTCCACCCTCCAGCTGAGCTGCTTCCTTCCCAGTGTGTGATCCCTTGCTCTCGCACACACACTCAACCGACAGTAGTGGGACAGAGTTTAAACGCTTGCTTTCATTTGGGTGATGAGAGACTGGCACTAGGTAGGTCTACACAGATGTTCAAATTCACCATTCTCTTGTCTGTCAAGTTTGCACCCACACCATGAAGGCCTCAGGTCCTCCATACCACCAATTATCACCTAGGCTTTGCGCCCAGCTGACACAAAGCGCTGCATTAGCTCCTGCAGCAGACACTTGCCTCCATCAGGAAGAGAGAAGCACCTCTGTGGCACATAGACCCATCCACTTCTATTACTTGTCAAATAAGAGATTAAGACAATTGCTTGAAAACTAAATTTACATCAGGTGAAACATATGGCTACATGGACCAGGATGTTGGCACACTGCATTGTCAAGGACCACTGGTGACACACTGGGAGGAGGGGATGTGTGCCTCTTTCTCAAGCACCTGAAAAGTCAGAGAGGGAAACAAGTTACTGGTTCCCTAGTCAACCCCAGTACATTCACCAGGAGAGCTGTGGCAAGGACCTGGCTTTTTCTTACTGAGCACAGAGGTTCATCAAGGGAATAGGAATTTTGGAAACATGAACTTCTTCTACATATTAGATTCAGCTTTGATTAATTGGACAAGGGGAAAAAGGCTTTTATGATATATGCAAACCCAGTTGGAAAGCACATGGAATAGATTTGACAGAGCTGACAAAAGCCTCTGAGTGTAAAAATGTGAATTTCAGCTTCTTTTACATGTGGCCACAGCTAATGAGAGGACTGATGCTAGAGTCTGTTTACAGAAGTTTGGCTGGCCACACCAGACCTCATGCAAGCTCGGGCTGACTGGGAGGCATGCTGGAGTGCCAGGACATGGGCTGGAAGCACCGGCCCAGATCCCAGGAGGGTAGAGCTTAACTTCTAAATGCAAGTTTAGAAACATACAATGTGTTGGAATTGAACAGGGTTAAGCCACTTGTCTAGACTTAGCCAACCACACTTTGAAATAAAGCCTTTTAAGACTGAGACTACTGAGTGCAGTATTTTCAAACTACTTTATGATACTGTACTCAGAGTGCTGGCGATGGAGTGAAAATAGAGAAGACAAATCCCCTTCCCTAGGGCAGTTGAATCTGAGGTTTAGCTCTACAAATAGTTTAAATCCCCAGGAAGAACTTGCAAATGCCCAGAATAAACTCCCCATTCTTGTCCATGGAACCTTTCCCACCTGCTCCCAGCACAGATAAAGCCTCAAGTTCAGATATAAACTCAATTCACCAGATGCAAAAGCTTAGAAGAGATACAATAAACTGCCCCTCACAAAAAAAAAAAAAAAAACCAAAAAAAAGAAAAAAAAAAGAAAGAAAGAAAAAAAGAAAAATTGTACAAGTCTCTTGCCACTTCTTTGCTTGTGGACTCTGAAAATCCCTAATGGGTGGTGAGTGGGATGTGGTCAGTGGTCAGCAATGTCTCCTCCACACACACACTTTCTGTGCAGTCCTCCAAGGAGAACAGAGGTTGTCTGTGTTTGATTTCTGAACCACATTTTCATCCTTTTCTGCCTGCACTCAACCACAAAGAAAAAACAACATCCACATTCTTGTCCCAGCTTGAGAGCTGCTCTTCCACTTTTCCTTGCGACAGCTCATCTGCTAAAAAGTGCTTCATCTCGCAGCAAGGTAAGCTGGGATGCAAACAGAACGACCATAAGCACTATTTTTTGGGGACTGCCAGCCAAATTAGCTCTTGTAGGGATGTAGATCTCTTTCTGTCTGCAAAGGATTATACACTGCAACCACTTCTGACAGTCCAAGTTAAACTGCAAAAAGGAGGAGGGTGGGGATGGGGTAACGGGTGAGGCCCTTCTCAATGTATGGATCAAAGACATGAGTGTATATCCTGTCATTGCTTGAAAGCACTGGAATTTTAGCCAGATTATATGTGGTTTTCAAATTTAAAAAAAAAAAAAAAAAAAAAAAAAAAGCAGAAGACTCCATGCTTTCCTTACAGTCTCAAGATTTCAGAAGTTTAAGGAAGCATCAGAAATAATGAGAAGCGGGTGATGCTGGTTACTGTGGTTCAGCCAACTGTCCAATTTCCCTGCCTCTCAAAGTAAATAAAAATAGACAACTCCAGTGTTGGTGGTGAGGGGGAAATATCAACATATTTCTAAGCCTTTCTGTTTCCTAAGAACAAATGTTCAATTAAAAAGAAATAAAATTCAAAACCAGGATCTCAACAGAGCTGTTTGTTCCACTGACTCCAGAGTAACAGATTGTGACACACCAGCTTAATGTTCAAGACAGTGAAAAATGCTCCTAAAGAAAGATTTACAAGATTCATAATCCTGTTCTAGAAATATCTCTCCATTACACCTTTCTGATCAGAATATTTCCTTTCACATTCAACAACAAAAGCTGTGAGAGGACCTTTAGAGAGGATACACTTAGAAGAACAACACTGATCTTAAATTTTAAAACATTTAATTAATGGTGCTCCCTTTTACTAAATCATATAAAAAGCCACAAAGCAATATACGTGAGTTTAACTCATCTTCCCACTGTTTTACACAGCCACAAACTCAACACTGACATAATCTATGCCTTTCTGAAATAAATGTGCCAGTAGTCTAGGTTAAAAAAAAGGCCTGAATAAAGAATGTTACCATCACAGAAATGTATTCCTCTTAAGATTTTATACTGTAGAGACTATTGCATTCCTTTAAAATTATGACTAAGGCAAATTGTCCACATGCCACTCCAAAAAAGGCAGTATATTAAGCAGTTTCTTAGCCAGTCTTTCCTGAGTTATTTAGACTTAACAAGGAATGATAAACCATCACAAAAGTGATACTCCTGACAAGATAGTAGAAGATATCAATTTCTTTTAGTTACTCATTTTAGACATCTACCACTACAGTTGCAATGCCAAAAGTCACCAGAGATACTGTGTGGCATGTTGGAAAAGCTCATAGAAGGTTTTTAAACGGCAGGCATTAGGAGGGCACTCTGTCGCCTATTTTCTGCCATTAAAATGGCAATAGAAACTGCAACCTTCACCCTCCTGGTTAAGGGCTTTTGGGGGCTTTGGTTTTGTTTGGTGTGGGGCTTTTTTGTTGGATTTTTTCTGGGTTTTTTTGTTGTGTCTGGTTTGGTTTTGGGTTTGTTTGATTGGGCTGGTTTTGGGTTTTTTTCAGTATATGATCGGAGGAATGCAGAAGGTAAAGTCAGAAACAGGAAACTCCTGCTTGAAGAGTAGCAACACCTTGCTTGACTTAGGTTGGACACTTGCTCTCCTCTCACAACCCTAGACTGACATGTTTGTGTAACATAATTTGTCCTGGCAACCTTTGAGGATGCAAGAGAACAGAGACTGCCAGGACCACTCTGTGAAGAACAATAGCGTTTGAGAAAACTATGTTCTTCTGGTTTTGTTTCAGCCCTCCACTGCCAGCAGTAATAGCACACTATATTCCTTGAAACAGCTGAATATCAAGAAGTCTCAATCACAGATGTCCACAGGGTTAATTTTGTATTCTCAAGGACTTCAGTTTAAAATGTATTAAACATTAATCGTTTGAAATGTTTTGAGCCAGAGCGCTGACCTGACCCATTAAAACAGAGCAATCCCTGGGGGTGAAAAGCGTGTAGTCTTTTTAACCTGACACTTCACACTTCAGCAGTAATGAGACTAAAACCCAAATGAAGTCATGTGTCGCTTTGACTGGAGATAAACAGAGCTAGCTCTGCTTTACTTGATGACCTCCCATAGTGTGGGAAGGCTCAGCCTGAAATTTTTCGCATACATATTTAAGGCATTGAAGCTCTTACGACATTTTTCATTGTACAGTATTTTATGCTCTCATTTGAACCCTTTGATGCTTCTCTCTGGGATTCTATTTTGCCTTAAATGGTTCTGCAAGTTCCTTTTTGAAACAAAGGCTGCTAAGCTCACTCTTGATGCCATGTTTGTTTACTTTCGTCATAATGAAGTCCCAAGTAATTGATTCATAGTCATTCACATTGTATGAAAACTTCAGCATGACCCTCACTGGGAAAGATCTGGCTTCATTCCAGAGTATCTGATCCAGCTGTACAATTAAAATGCCATCTATTTTGAAATATTTAAAACAGAGATAAGCTGTGAGAAGAAAAGCAACCTGTGTAATGCAAAAAAAACCCCCAACATCAGCATCTCAATGTCTGAAGTCTGCAAAGTTATCATAGGGAAACAGTTAAGTCTAGTCTCCTATTTGAGCTAATTCCAATCTAGATAACAATCTCACCTGTGCTGAATGGATCCAGAGCCTTTCTCATACCTGTATATCAGTAAATGATTTCATAACTCAAAAAACATGAGGCATGAACTACACATTGTTAGACATTTACAATGAGCCCATTTGTGGCAGTCCAGCTCATCAAGACTAAGTGAATCAGCATCTGACAAAGGTCAGTTTGTTGTAAAGGAAAATATACATTTCTCCCTTCCTGCTTCCAAAGCAGGGAAACAATAGGGCACTAAATGTCACAGATGGTTTAAGAAACATCAAGCTTTTATAATCATCACAGAAAGAAAAAAAGAAAGGCAAGCCTTCAGCGACAGCTTCCACTAAAACAACCACCAAAGCATCCATGCTGGCCTTCATAGACATGATGGAGGAAACTGGTTACTGTATTTCTGATCAATTAATGGTAAACAACAAAGGCTTTTTAAAAAACTTTGCTTTTGAATGGTACAAATGTGTGCATGCTGCACAGTACAGTGTGTGAAAAGCATTTTTGTTTCTTTCAAATGAAGTGAGTGAGGCAGATGCTCTGCTCTTCTCCTCATATAGAAAGGAGTTTCAGGATGCCCAGTGAGCGATAAGAGGCTCCCACCCAAAACATTATATGTCTCCGGGGTTCAGGAAAACAATATCAATCCTTCCTCCATTATTCCAAAATGTTCTGTTCCTCATGCGACATTAGCTAGGTAGGTTTTCAATTGTCATTCAGACTTCAGACCAGTGAGGCAGACCAAAAAAAAGAGAAAGGCAAAAACTTCATTGTGACAGAAACCAGCTTACAGATGAATGAATTACTTTCTCCCATTGCTCTGCAAGGAGAAGCCAGGGCAGTCGGTTCCCCAACCTGACAGCAAACAAGAATGGCTTCCAGGAGTTGAACAGGAAAGCCAGAAGAGGGATGAGCCAAGAATCACAAGTTCAAAGGGCAAGGTCCCTTATGTTTCTTAGGGGAAATTACATGATTTACACAAGGTCAGTAGGGAGCCAAGGTCTGAGCCATGATCCAAATTCAGATGTTTTTGGAAGCTTCATTTTTGACACAGTTTAGAGTGTTTCATCTTATCAGAAGAGAGCCTGGGAGTCTGTCTTGATGTTCCCAAATTATTAAGTGCTCAACTAACCACACGTCCTGCAATTCCTCTTTTCTTGCTCCCTTCAGGGCTTTCAGGGACAAGTGTTTCCCAGGACCCTCAATCCCAGCTGGCAATAAAGCAAGCAAAAGTGGTACCAATCTACTGCACCCTGGGAAAGCACAGGGTAACCAGCTGTGGGGGGAGTCTGTAGCCCACATCATCATCATCATCAACATAATCATCATCAGTGCCTCGGCTTCCCCCAGCACCAGCCAAGAATTAGCACACTCTGTCTCTGCCATAAACCTCCCAGCTCAGCTCTTCATGCCAAGAGGGGAAGGTTGCAACAACAGACACCCACAGCTGCTGCAGCATGGGGGACACCTCAGCATCAGCATCTGGCATCAGCACTGAAAATACAGCATGGAGAAAGTTCTCCTACCCTTCTGAAATGTAATCTTAGCACATCCAAGCAAATCCTATGTGCTATAGCTCTACAGAGCAATGAGGATCCAGTCCTGTGAGCACAGAAGTCACCCATGCACTCAGGGCTTGTTGCCTTTTTACAACACTGATGTATTGAACATTGGAAAGATTTCTTTTTTCCTTGGGACTTTTTTTTGTGTGGGAGGAGGAAAGAGTGCTTGTTCTTAGGAAAAAATCTGCAACAGATTTTTCATGCAAAAGACTCTCAAGCATTTAATAAAGTGGAAAGTTAGTCTTTTTTTGGGAAAAAAACTAACAACATTTATAGCCTTCACACATCTGTGCCAAAGTTAGACCTCTTCAGAAGTGAACTTGGTGTTCAACAGGCAAGGATTAGGAGATCACAGAGAGGAGTGGGGCAAAGATTACCCTTGATTACTATGCAGCTAGTGCAATTCAGTGTTTATAACAATATTTTTACAGGTCATGCCTCAGAACAGCAGAACACACAAGGATCATTCCCCCGTGTGAGGCCAGGACACAGGAGAGGAGGAGTGATGACAATTTCTTGTAGCATTCCCTCCTTCTCAGCCTACAGAATTTAATCTGCAAACTGAGATAACTTTACCCCTGTTCTGCCCCATCATGTCAGTGGAAAAGCTCCCTGGGAGGTGCTCTTAACCATCACGAGGAAGGCGAAGGTACAGCTGATGCCTGAGGAGAGCACCACATGGGGGATGAGGACATACCATGCCAGAAACCCAGAGACAAGACCCAAAATTCTTGTCTCAAAATGCTCCGCATGACACATAAACAGACTAAAAGCCACTTCAACTCTCAGCTAGATCAAAAGGAAGAAAAACTTCTTGGCACAATAAAAGAGAAAGCAAGCAAGGCTTTATCATATGATTCCAATCACAGACAAGAGGCCTTTCAGTCCTCCAGAGATTAGCTTGAATGAGCAGTGTACGTTTGGGGCAGAATAACTCTCCATTTCTCAGGAAGTTAATCTGTCTAATTTTGGAGAGTGTTGGGGAGGGGGCTCTCCTCCTCAGGAGTTAAGCTGCTTTTAGACTTGGCAATTCTTACAGCTGCCAGGGGCATTAACAAGGCTCATACACACAGCGTGATCCTCTCTGCTTTCAGTAAGAGCAAAGCTAGCTAGAGCTGCTGGCAGCCCACTTTACAGCCATCGGGTCACACCACTGACAAACAGGTTCCCAAGCACTGCCAGATTGTTTGCATTAGAGACTTCCATTTGTGGTTTTGTTGTTTGGGTTTTGTTTTTTTTAATAGGAGGTAAGGAAAGTATCAGCATTTCCCTCAAGCATAACTACATTTCTGACATGTTAATTGCTGCTCAGAAAGCCTGCAATTAGCCAAGCCTAACTTCATTGCTCTCCATGTCTATCATCGAAATCATAATTTCAGACCAATTAAAGGAGCCCCTCACCCACCTGATGAATCGGGTCAGGCTCCTTTGACACAAAATCCCTTTTGTGGTGCATACAATTACTTGAGGGATGATGCTGGCCCTGTCACCAGTTGGAACAAGGCTCTTTCTTGATAAAATTTTACTGACAGAGAAGATCTGCTTCCTGCCCCTGATGGAAAGAATACAAAACTACTCTGAGACCTTCTTTGAATGTCATCCATCCCATTTGCTGACTGGCTATGCTTTATGAGCAAAATCCCCAGTTCATACTAATGTGAAAGGCTACTGGCATTCAAACCTCCCCATATCATTTGTGTCTTGCCATGCTCCTCATAATTACCTTTCATTTACTAGTGACCTAATATTTTGGCCACATCCTCATGACAGGATCTCTGAACAGTGGAGGTTAGATAAAGCAGCAACACGGAGGTCTCTGAATACATCCCATTACCTTCCCATGCCTCCTCTGAACAACACCTCCTAACACAGCTGCATTCCCAGGTGCTGCTTCCCTGTTGTTTCTATCACCATTTTCTTCCCCCATGTGCATGGCAGAGTGCTCCCAGGATGACCATCAGACAGAAGAGAGAGACCCTGTTAGCAATATCCATTTATATCAGAGGATTAAGTACACAGTCCAATCATGGCATTTACCCCTTTTCATTTTGGATACTCACTGTAATTAAGATATCAGAAGAATTTGTCCATGATCTCTCTTTAGCTGCCTGAAGTACATAAAACTCCCCTAAATACCTTTTGCCTCCTACAAACCCTCATCTGTATCTCTTCATGCAGATTAAGATAATCCTTGAACTAGGTAGGGGGTTTCAGAAGCCACTGTCAAAATACAAGGGATTACACATCATTTCATAAACTTGGTTACAGTATCTGCTATAGAGAAAATAAGTTTCCTGAACAATGCACCCCCATAAATTCTGCTTGCACATTAGAAACCACTCCAGAGAGATGAGTATCTTTGAGTTATTACTTCGTTACTGCAGTTGATATACAGAGCAACTGTGGAAGGGTAGTGAGGTACAAAGTTCTACTACTTGTCTCTTTCAAAATACATGTAGTATTTTACTTTGAATTGCCTGAACAACAGTAGCATAACAATAAACCTATGTTCTGGACCTTTTCAGCCATTTCTTATAACTATTGATGAGTATATTAGAAAAATAAATATGCAAGCAACACATGGTGGGAGAAAATCCATTTGATTCTTGTCTCATAGTAGGTCAGAGCATCAAAGCCTAAATTCTGCCCCTTTTTGCCATGGGAATAGTTGCAACACAGGTGCAGCTGAAGGTGAAATTTACTCCAAAAAGGTTGGCAAAGAGGAAACAATTTTCCCTTCATCTGGATTTGCTTCTCTTTAAAAAGAAGATACCAGGCAATACCATACCCAACCAGGCAAAAACCAGCTTCACTGTGCAAATTGTCACAGGTTTGTCTCTAACACCCTTCAACATCTCAAAAAACAATGACAGAGAGCTCAACTTCGGTCTAGAAACATAACAATCAAAAATGAAGCTTTTAAATGAAACAAAAACAAAGCCTTCCACAGCAACTGCAGCCTAGGTTTGAAAAGCAGAAATATGTGGCCATCTGATATAGGGAAAAATAAAAAGCATGAGTGACAGACAAGAGTACTCAGGTCCCCAGCCATCATTGGAGTGGCAAAACTCAGCAGAAAACAAAACAACAATTTCGAGAAGACATGGAAAGCCTTTAGCTAAAAAAGGACAAAAGCATTATAACATAACTATATTTACTGTGAATTCAATAACTCTTTTTTTTTTTCCTCTCCTCCTCCAAAGGCTCACAAGCAGAAAGGAGAAAACTTCCCATGGGTTAGTTAAAGGCAGCACGCTTCTGTACAAAATGCAGGTGTTAGCCTGGGGGTGTTCCTGTCCCTGAGCCTCACAGCTAAACCACAGTGGATGCCGTGCTGAGGATGACCCCTCCAGTTCACTGGAGAAGCCTAAGCAGAAAATACCACTGTTCAATCATGCTCTTTCCAACATATGACACACCTGCTTCCTCCTGTGACTAATCCCCTTTTCTGTTGTGGAAATATCTGGTTATGAAGACAGCGTGGGCACAGAGAGGTGGCTAACAGCCTACAGCACTTGCTGACATTCCATAAACACGGGTAATGGGAAGACTGTGGAGAACAAATAGGCTGTCCTTCAGTGACAGCATTATTAAGTACAGCCTGCCAAACACAGGGTCTAACCCAAAGGCCAACAAAATGGATGGGAGCTTTTCTGGACAAATATGCCCATGGCAGCCTTAGCAAAGGCTCAGTTACACATACCTGGGCAGCAGTGCCACTCGCACGCCCTATTGCCACCAAAGACGGTCACAGGGATCCAGTACCTCCTTAAGTCAAGCCATGTAGGCTCAGCTTCTAGCGCTCTTAAACCTCACTCTACACAGAGTCTCGTTTGAAGTCTGGGCAAGTGAAGCAAATCAGAGGAGCACCCATCTGCCTGCAAGCTGCTGCCACAGAGAGCCTGGGACTGAAACAGCTTCATGACAAATCACATCACTTCCTCGATTTCTGAGACAGACAGAGGGAAGAGGTATTTTGGAAGATATTTTATGGATGGGATTTTAAGAACACCTGAAGCCTTTTCAAGGAGTTCCCTACAATCCCAGTTGACAGAGGCATTCATTAGTTCTCATCTGTGCATGTCCCACATCAAATATTTTAATTCAAATCCTACCTTACTTGGGACCCAAGATACTGTCTTCATTGTTCATGAAAGCACATGTGAGCATTTAACACACAATGCAACACAAAGACAGAGCAAAAAAAATGTAATAACTTTTTTATAACCAACTTGTCCTGCCTAATGAATAAAACATTCTCTGACCAGACAGTCAGGATGATAACAAAAGCTTACTTAATATGCTAACAAAAAACACCATGAATTTTGCCTTTGGTTTCTTTTAGTATTGTTAAAACGTGCTTAGGCCAGTCTTTAAATACTTGTTCTGATCTCCATTCACTGCCTGAAGGCATCTCTCCAAAGAGAGTTCTTTCCTCCTCATCTCCAATAATAGTCTATATTAAAAATAAAAAACTGAATAGAAGATTTAATTCATACATCCAGAGTGACAAGAAACTTCACCCTTTTCTTAATGACAGTAATGATGCAGGTTTGTAATGATGCAGATGTTTCCACAAAGATTTCTTCTTACTGGCCCTGCTGTGCTGAAGCGTGCCCTGAACAAATAAACTCCTGATGAAATGTCTGTAACCTTTCTAGAGTGGGACGGTGATGGGAAGGGCAGTGGTTTTTCCCAGTTCAGGTTCTAGAAGAAATGTCAACTGTAAGCCATTTCAGAAGGAGTCCTTCTTGCCAATACCTGTGGAAAGGCTCCTTAATAGACAAGAGGGATGCAGCCACCATGTCCCCAAGCGGAGGAGAGAAGACATCCCTATGGAATAGCACTGCAGAGTGTGTATTGCTGCTGCTCATCCCAAATCTGTCCACAGGACTCCTAAGGATGACCAGGTAGTGGTTTAACCCTCCTGTTTTACAAGGCAACACCTTTCTTTTTCCAGCAGGGCTCATTCCTACCAGCAACATGGGTTGCAACTTGCTTGTAATCAAAGGCAGAGACAGGACTAGGAGCAACCTGGCATCGTGAACAGGTCAAGACATATATTAAATGTCTGGTCAAGGCTGCCCAGTAGAAGTGTAATAATCAGAGACTTTTATTAGTTCTCTGCCTGTGCTTCTTTGCAGACTGTGCTGCCACCAGTTGAGGCTGCAGCACTTAGGTCCAAGACCCCAGCAGATGTGTCTCCATGAGCTCTGCACTTGTCCAGGCTCCCACCAGGAGATCTTTCTACCATTGAAACCTTCAAGCCTTCATCTGAACACAGCTGTAGAAATCCAACTGTGAAAAAATGCAAAGTGTACCAGCAAAACAATGAGTTTCATAACTTAAAATACTGCTTTCACCATTTCCTATGAATTCGGGGGCTTTAAAATGAGAATCCAGAGACAACAAAAACCACCATGCCTTACCATTTCCCTTTCCCCATTCCCTTTTGAATTCCTGGCAAAGATGCTTATTGCATATAGTTTCAATTAGACTACGAACTCTCCTAGACCAGGACTGATCTTTATGTAGAGTGCCTCGCACAACAGGAGAGAGCCAGTTCAGATCAAGGCTTCCAGATGTCAGCATAAACCAAACAAAACAGTACGTTCATAAATGTCAATGCCTGGAGTAGCTCTTAAGGCATAAAAGGCCAGTTGTGTATGTACTTCCTTCACTTATTTAGCCTGAAAACTGCCTTTCCACTTTTAAGCCCCACAAAAGCAAAGGTAGTCCCTGAGAATGGCTTGAAGACTCAGGAGTGGCAAGATACACATTCATAATTTTACAGCCATCAACTGACATTTTCTTAGCTAATTAATATGCCTGCAACCAACATAAATGAAAGATACTAGGGCATACATCAAACTGTAATAAGCTTTTACAATCAAACTGTTTGGAAATGTAGCTCCCAAGTTCATATTTAAAATGCTATGATGTTTCCAAGAGGGAACAATATTTTATACTCTAATTCTATTATGTAAAAATATGTTTTCCCTGCCAGTAAAGCATATGGGACAGTTTTTCTGTTGTTAATAAATGAAGTCATGCAGTACAGATTTTCACATTTAGTATTCTGAAACTAAGCCCTTTTTGGTAAAAAAACTTGGCCAAAAATAATCCTAAACAGAAGTGATATTAAGTGCTTTCCCATAATCTTCTCTAAAGGATGAACTTCTACACACTGTTTTAAAATAGTAATTGAAATGCAACAATATGGGTGACAAAGTTTCTCAGCATGGATCTTTCACTGAAGTCAGATGGTAACAGCTCTATAAGAGGGGCTGCAGAAAGAGGCTCTCAGAAGATGCACGGTTATGCTTCTTAAGCTACACAGAACAAAGCAGTGCTCTCATTCATTTGAACCTAAACGCTCCATCAGTCCTCCAAAATGGTATTCACGTGCACAGCTTTTCAAGCCATCTACATTCCGCTCAAATTTTAATGGTTCTTTTCTGAGTACACAGGTTTAAGTATCAGCTTAAGTTTTTGTGGTGTTCAAACCTAAATCAGAAGCAAGCAGGTTTCAAAGACAAAGGGAAGCTGTCTAGCTAAGCTAGCATCTAGGCAGGACTGGTAAACCTACACGAACTGAGAAAAGAAATCAGACCTCTTATTTATTAGGAATAAAAGTACCTCACTTCAGGATATAAAAAAATCCCAACTTTTACTGTTTCATTAACCTTAAAAAGGGGGTTTGTCCTAGAGAAAATATTTAAAAATGGAAAAGCCAAATGCACCTTTCCAGCCTTATAATACTTTTCATAGCGCATTTCCTAATACTGCAAATGCCATAAAAATGATAAAATCATAGGAAAAACTTGCTGCATAACCTTTTTGCTAATATCAAAATGCATTCCACCATGCTAACTTTGAAGAGTTTACTTCAACAGGAGATAAGCTCTGAAACAAATCAGCTGCTATAACAGAAAGAGAAAAGAGCTCAAAGCTACTGCCAAATACCCAAAGTATGGAAATGAGTTAACTAGCAAATGCCATCCCTGTTCTTGGCCCTCCTGACTCAGCAAACAAAGAAATGGCATTCATTTTTGCATGACACATGAATCTGGCATGTTCAGCTTCAATCCACTTAACCTGGCATGGGACATGTAGATCAGTGACAGCGATGTAGAAAGAGCAGCATTGACAGGAGTGACACTACTCAAATGCCAACAAAAAGTGACTTTCTCTTTCAAAAGCTAAGCTGGAAGGTGTTTCAAATGAGAAATTACCTCCAACCACTTGCAGAACAGTAGTCTGCTCAAGGTGAAAGAGAGAGAGGGGTCTATCTTTGATCCAGCTAAGTGAGGAAACAGGGCAACAGGCATGAAGGACAGACATGGGGAGTCTCCATCAGGATTACTTACACATCATTCTCTTTCATGGGTACTCTGACCCCAGTCCAGAGGATGAGTGCCCCACATTCCTGCCTTGACTCTCTTCTCAGGTATCCTTGCAAACTTCTGGCTTCCCTGCCGCCCAAGCACACATTGGACAGGAGCCCAACCCAACTCACTCACCCTCGGGCATTTCCCCGCTGCCCCTGGACAGGCAGGACCCCCAGCAGTGGTGCTGTCTGCTGACCCTGCTGCTCCCCTGCCACAGGCAGTCTCCACCTCACCCTCTGCTGAGGATCGCCAGAAATCAGCTCAAGCAGAACTATCCTTCAGGCCCCCTGTCATTCCTCTCCAGGACACAAAGCTCCCTGCCAGCTTCCATAAAATCGACTCTATTCAAATTTGATTTCTCAGTGCTTCTTCCTTCCATGCCAGAGCTGCCCCTACTCCCCATGCTCTGCAAGAAGCCAGAGCACGATGGCCATTTATTAAAAGAGAATGGCAGTGTCTTGCACTTCCTTTTGCAAGACCACACAGCTAATTTAACTCATCGTTAGGGGTGGCCAGCTGAGCTCTTTGACAAAGAATCACAAAATGCAAAATCATTCTACCACTTGTCTCTGTATCCAGCAAACCGTTTGGTTTGCCATCCAACATTCCAGCTGCTGCTGTGAGAGTCTGAACTGAAAAAAAAAAATCAACCTTATCTCTCAGAGTTGTGAAGCTGTCACATGTAATTATCTGCCCAGCCTAGACTTGACAAAACAATGGCAAAAGAGTTGACAGGCCTTCGAGTTAACAAAGCTGGACCGGACCCTCAACCAGCCAATTCCATCAGCATCCTCCAGTCGAGCAGACATCTGAAATCTGCTGTTATAAAATCTGAAGCCTTGTTGGGAAAAAGCAGCCCTGGATTTATTGGCCCACACAACAGAAACAAACATGGCTGTAACAACCCTGGAGCCTCCCAACAGCATTTACTTGTCCTGCACTCCAACAAGAAAGGAACTGCCATAAAGAAAAAAAAAAGAGCAGCAGATGAAATATATTTGGGATTTTGCAAACAAGTTAAGAAACAAACAACTTTGTTAGCAGGCAAGTGGAGAAAGGATCCATCTTTGGACTTCTTCCCCTGAAACAATCCACAGAAATCTGCCTGCTGAAAGGGAACATGAATGGGAAAAATCCGTCTCATGAGACAAGGACTGGTCGCAAATGCCCAGGGATTTTTGTCAACTGGCCAAATAGGGCCCTCTAGCTTGGTTTCATTCTTCCTTCTGCCCACTACCTGCAATCAAAACTCTTAAATTCAGTAGAGGACAAATGTCTGCTGAAGGCACACAAGGGAACACTGTGGGTGGACGACAGCAGCAGGTGAGGAAGTGTGCACTCCTCTCCAGGATGACAGGGTACGTGCCTTGACGTTTTAATTCATTTAATCCATTTAATTCTTCAATGAGAACCTGGATTGGTCCTGGATGGACTAAAGTATTCAGGCAGAGGACAGCTCCAGCCACCATAGAGGGGCCCTGGCACAACTGACCCTTGTCTCAAGTGCTTTTCCATTTTTTTCCAGACCATTTTAGGAGAAGCTGTAGGTATATTGGATTGTCTGCCCAGGGCTCACTGCAACCTGTTGAGGTGACCTCCCCAGCAGTAGCAGGTGCTGCTGGGGGTCTGCCCCCGGGCTCTGTGCTACAGCTCTAACAGAGGGACCCCTGCCAGGGTTGAGAGCAGTCAGCCTTCCTCAGGGACTTGATAAATAAAGGAAAAACAGACGAAAGAAGGAAAAAGCAGCTGTTCGGAAACGAACTGTAAAAACATCTGTAGCACCACCAACTGCTTCTGGCTGTGGCCACAGAGTGCTTTAAAGGGCCATGAATTTCCAGCGGAGACCTGGGACCTAAGCACCCTGACTAGAAGGACGCCAGGACCAAATGGCATCCCCAAACAAAAACAGAGCAAAACTGAATCGTGCTGCCACAGTGAACCCTCTGCTTTTGGGACCAGGCAAAAGAAGGAAAGACAAGTTAGAACTACAAACAAGAAAAAGTCCTTAATAAGACTGTACAGCACCTCCAACAGCCCCACACAGGTGATAATCTTTTCAGTGAGTGGCAACAAGGGGAGATTTAAAAAGGGCTTTGTGACGTTTTAGTTCATTGCTGGAAGGCTGGCGGCTGCACCACTGGAAGTGGTTAGTTCACACACAGATGAACTCCACCACTGCCTGCACTTGACTAGCTGACAACATACCAAAGAAACATTAAAATCAATCTATTTGGCTTCAGTGCGCATCATTCCAGCACAATTTTATGCATTAGCTTCAGGCCTAGCGGGAGGGGGAGAAAAAAAATAGGAAGGTTCAAGGGTCTAAGTAGCTCAATTTATTTTGCAGTAACTAAGTTACCAGAAACTTGTAGGGAGATTGTATTTACTTTTTGAAGAAGGCTCCAAGTTGGCAGAGAGGCCTTTGGAAGTACATATTTCTTCACGTTCTCTTGATCTCAGTGTGTGGAGATTCACTTAACAGCTGTTTTATGTGCAAATATTTTTTCAGGCATGTCCTCCCCAACCATAAACAGATTTTTAAAGGAAACCCTCTTAAAAAAAGTTAAGAAACAACAAATCTCTGAGCCTGTTCTCACTCAGACCTGGAGAAGAGATTTGAGCAAAGCCCAGAGGGTCTTCACACTACAGAATGTCGAGGGGATTTGGGAGGGGGGTTAAGATTTTGTTTAGGGTTGGTTTTTTTTTTCATTTTTCCCCCTTGTTTTTAATGTATCAATACTGATAAAGAACAAAAACAAGGTTCTGCCTTCTGCACAGCTGTACTTTATTCCTTTTGCTACATATACTTGTATTTACATAGATTGATATGTGCAATATCTATATCACGTCTACCTATATTTAACCTTAAAATTACAAAATCAACAAGATTTTCTGGCAATGCAGAAGCAAGAGAGACAGTCACCTTACAAGAGCCGCAATAAGATCACGCAAACATTTAGCTGCCGCACAAACAAGGCACACCAGTGTATCTGTACATGTGTGCCTACAGGCAGGAATGAAGAATTCTGAAAAGAGTGAGGCCAACCCATCCTACCATTTTCTGATGGTAGATTTAACAGAGAACATTTGGAGTAACTGTTTATGAACATATCTAAGAGCCTACAAAAACCACCTGAAAGTTCTTACATCATACAACAAAATCACTTTTGATAACTTCTTCAGGTTCATTAGAACAAAAAAGGATCTCTAGACAGGGCTTCTAAACAAATATATCATTTGTGATTGTAATGATAAACTGTCAAGAATTCCAGCAAGAAAAAAAAAATATGCAAAACTGGTTTTAAGCACCAGAAAAGGAAAAAAACAAAAAAGCAAACAACCCCAAAAAGAACAGAAGAAGAGAAAAGAGAAACTGTATTTTGAAAGGAATAACATTCAGCACCAGAAGAATCACCTCTGAAGCCACCTGGAAAGCTAGGATGGCAGATTCTACATCCCTTGATGGCAGAGACAGTTTAGAGGTCTGCCTTTCTACTTCTGGGGTGCCATTCTAGACATCACATCCTCAATGGCTCTTGTTGGCCCCTTGTTGTGCTGAGTGAAGTGTGAAGTGAGTGAAGCCAAGTTCCAGGTCAGATCTGTAAAACAATCTAGCAAAAAAAAGCAGAAGGAAAGGGGATGAAAATCAGTAATAATGCTGATGCTGCAGTTTACTGGTGTGGTGAATCCACCTTTAAAACTCCTACCACCAAATTTTCAAAAATGCAATAAAGAACCAAGATACAAGAAAAATTTCCTCTGCTGGTTGAAGCCTGCTCCACTCCTTGTTACCTATTCAACTTTGTATTGGCAGGCTCCTGGCCAAGTCATCTATCAGTCTGTGCCTCCCACAGGCACCATAAGACCAACATAAAAGCACTGAGGTAGCTTTATATCCCATGTCATCTGTTCACAACTGATCCAGATCACATCCATACTGCAGAGTGATCTGGTCTGAGACAGGGACCTGGAGCCAGACCACAGATCCACAGTGGAGTCATTGCCTCACATCAATGAGTAGGCAGGGCAGTTGACAAAGCCCCGATGAAATCTCCTTCCTGCATTTAGCAGTGCCATTACCTCTTCTGTCCCAAGCTGTCAGCCTGTAATTGGGATCTTGCAGGTTGTTTCCATTAGGAGATGAAATTGGAGCCAGGTATAGAGCTGGCAGAAAAACAGCATTTCCAGTTGTCAGGAAATTTTCATTTCGTTTGAGTATGGTTTTGGGCTAAATTGGATGTACTTTTCCTGCTGCTGGGGATCATGGTTGAGATTCTCCTGTAATACCTGTGCTGGAATTGGGGACCACAACAGTCCCAGCACCTCCTGCCACAGGGGAGGGCTGCCACATGCATCCTGGACTCTAGATTCACCAGCAGCTCAGCAGCCCAAGATATTTCAAGTGAAACAATGTAGGGTCAGCTACTGGCATGTCCTCTTTAATCCATACAAGTATTTCCTCGAGGTAATACACCTGATCCACAGAGAAGTTATCCCTATGCAAAGCCCTACTGTCCTGAGTAGACCAGACGGCTCTCCAAAGTTCTCCAGAGTTCTCTGAAGAGCCTTTTACATCCCCCAAACTGCAACCCAAAGTTGTGTCATCTATATTCTGAACTCACAAAAGTAAAGGACAGTCAAAAAAAAACCACAGGGTCTGAGATAAAGTGTCAGAAACATCTAAGAGAAGCACATATGGTAGAAGTAAACCTTGGAAACCCATCAGCCCAGTGAGTAAAGAAAGGTGATACACTTCAGATGGTTCACAGGTGAACTAGAGTATCACAGAATATGGTGAGTTGGATGGGGCTCATCAGGATCATTGAGTCCAACACCTGGCCCTGCACAGCACCATCCCACACCATGT
>VRYO01001463.1:85926864-86006833 GCA_009812075.1 Sialia sialis | reverse complement strand
ATCAGCTGGCTTCCCTAGGTCAGCTGGGTGGGTTATCTTGTCATACAAGGAAATGAGGTTTGATAAGCAGGATTCTCCTCTCATGAAGCTGTGCTGGCTGTGACTGATCACTGCATTGTCTTTCAGGTGTTTTTCCATACCTCACAGAATAACCTTCTCCACAATTGTACCAGGCACTGAAGTGAGACTGACAGGCCTGTAATTTCCAGCATTCTCTTTCCTGCCCTTTAAAACCAGGACACAACTTATCAAAATTATCAGGAAAGGTTTTCAGATTGACATCAGCCAGCTCTTTGAGGATTCTCAAGGGAGTGAGGGCAGTTCATATCACACTCACTTTCCTGATAGTTGCTGTGAAAGGTGTCTTTCCAAATTTCAACTTATGAAAGGAAAAAAAGCAACAAAAACTCTTGAACTAGTTTCTTTCTTTGAAGCAGCCCTCCCACCATCAAGTACTACTATTCTCAAGGCTACAAATCCTTCAAGGATTTAACCAGCCAAAAGATCTTATTCCATTTTCCAGTTGTCAGTGAGTAGCTTGTGAACACTACAGATCTGTTAGTGGAAATAATTCATTCCACTCTTTTTTACAACTAATTTCCAGGGCCTGTCAGCTGCAAACAAGCCATTCATGCCATTCCATTCACTTCTTCAATGGACACTAAATCTGCAGCTCCTTTTCATTCACATATACAACCCTACTAAAATCTTACACCAAAAACAGATTTCTCGTTTGTCTACTCATTTGGCTGCAAAAGAGTCCCAAACCAAAACAACAAAATTCTTGCAGGATCAAAAAAGCACACAAACACACCATTACCTCCCAAAACATAATGCACAGTGCATAGACCAGCATCAGGGAAAGCAGCCTCACTGCAGGACTGCCACCTGGCAAAGGCTCAGCTCCCCTCTCCACTCTGAATTCATGGGTATCACTACAATTTATGCTGGTGCTCACTTTTTTAAGTCATTTCAGGGCTAAGTCAGTTTTAAGATCTCCCACCTGCCTTGAACCAGAACTTGGCCTAAAAAAGCCTGAGCAAGAACTGGATACTTTCATTCAAAACAAAACAAAACAAAACCTTGAAACATCTGTTTGCACATTTTTGTTTTTCTAATCGTACGTATGTCCAAACCAAACAATCTTGCCTCAAAAGGCTATCCCTTCTTAGTGCTTTCATAACTCAAAGTCCATATTGGTAACAAGTTTATTTTTCTCCTAGGTCTGTAGTTCACCACTTGGGTATCTGCTCAAGGACCTCTAATGAACAGCTGTTACTCGTACCCTCTTTTTCTCATCAGTGTAACACAGCATGCCTGGTGCACAATCTGTCCAGGAGAAGAACAGGAAGAGGTTTCCTGCAGCCACAGTACAGCTGATGCCCTTGTACCATCAATATTGCACTTCATCCATTCCCATATTGAGAAGTTTCATCGTGAGTCTTACATTATACGCTTATATTTGCTGCCATATATTCAAAATCCTTGAGTCAGCCACTAAACTAAACACATCTCCTTCTGGTATTAAATGACACATATAAAGAAATCTTTTTAGATTTCTATAGGAAAATTCAGAACTAAAGACTGAAAAGCAAAGAACAAAGATATTAACCAACTTCTTCCTTTCAGTCAAGAAAACTACAGTAATTTCACGCACATAAGGCACACTTTTTTGACTGAAGTTTTCATCTGCACCCAGAAGTGCACTTTATACACTGGTGCGCCTTATATATGGATAAAGTTCCTGCCAACCAGGAAGTGCGAGCTGGGCTGGCCCAAGGCAGGGCAGGGCTGCTGGGAGGCGGATCCTTGCTACAAAAAAACCCAAAAGTGCATCTTACACACCAGTGCATCTTATATGTGGACAAAGCATGGGGAGTTGCCGGCTACCTGGACGTGTGCCTTATAGGCGTGAAATTACTGTACTTGAGGAGTTTGATCTCTGTTGCTCATTTCTGCTCTAGAAATACACATGAAAGAAAGGCTGGCAATCCACTCCCTACAGATTTTATGTGGGAAAAGGCTGATGGGGGCAAAAATCATAGAAGTGGTTGTGGGTCCCTGGCAGTCTGCTCACAAGCTTGTGCCCTGGAGGCAGGTGCTGTAAGGCAATATTTTAGCAAAGATTCTCAGAAAAGAAAACCAGCAACATGCAAGCAAAGAGACAACTTCCAATAAAGCCTCTTGATCCTGCTCCATGACAAGTTCAAAAACTGAAGGATCTGCCTCCTTTTTATTTGCTCAACCAAAATAACAAAGGCTGATGGAGGGCTGAGGCTGATCCTTCTGCCTGTGATGTGGCACTTTGCAAGTCACACTTATTTACAGCCGTAACCAGACAGAGTCAGATTGATGAGATCACAGAAACAGCTTTACTAGACCAGACCAACAACTCAGGAAGCAAAGAGCCTTGTTTCCAAAGGTGGCCAGTAAGAAATGTTCAGGCACAAATGCAGGACAACACAGGAGGATCAGCACCCAGTCACAGCCTTCCAACCATCAGCTTAGCACTACAAAGGGAGTCTTGGAGGGGAAAGAGGTGGGGAGGAAGAGAAGGAGAAGAAATCATACTCATCGGACAAACTGAACTGGAACTGATGGTAAGACACAGATAGACTGTAAGCCAAGAAAAAGTTGGTAAAACAGTGAAGGTATAAGAATGAAATTAATGACAAAAACACATGTTCTGAGATAAAATCAGAGAAAAACAGTAAAGGAATTTTTGAAGAACTGTGCAAGAAACAGTTTTGAAAAGGCAAGATCAACACTAAAATACTTATGCATGACTGTATGAAAAGAACTGATTTTTCAATTATTTTAAAAGGGAAGCAAAACATTTGCTCCAAAGTGCTGCAATCTGGTTATTTTCTTTGCACTCTCCAAGCTAACTTTCAAAAGATGATACTTTCTACCAGTGTTTTTCATAATGCATGAGATGCATGTTTTCTGCATAATTCATCTGGACTAACAGCTTAATCTATACACACTCTCTATCTTTTGGCTGATTCTTTCATTCTAATCCTACTCTGGCAAAGAAAAGAAGAGGGAAACTGTTAGGCAGAGATCCTCTGAAAAAAAAAGATTCAAGAGACCAACTAGGTAACTCCAGTTGGTAAAGTGAGCTCACAGCAAGAAAAACTCTCCAAAATTAAATTAATGAAAAAATTAAGTTAATGAAAAATTATGTTTTCCATATTTAAAACACTTCCTTCAAGAAAAAAAGGCTGGGACTCTTAAAAAAAAAATGAAAGAAACTTTTGCAAATAACCCTCTCATATGCCTGTAAAAGGATGGAAAAAAGAATCTTAATGGGAAAGACACTATTTTTTTTCTTCCCTTTTTAATTTCTATTTCAATAGAAAGAAGAATAATGTCCTTTAGAAGTCCAAACCATAACACTTTAGCTCTTTTGTTAAAAAATCCAAAATGTTAATTTTAAAAAAAAGACTGGCCAACAATAATGCTGAAATGCAGAAATGCAACTCATCAGAAGTCATATTTACAGAATACCAAAATTGATATTTGCTAGAACTAATCAAAAATACAGAAGGAGGGTTACTTTCAAGCCAAATTCCATCTGCTCAGAGCTGGTATCTGTGAGCTAACTCAGACTCCAAAATAATTACAAGCTGGTGGCCCCCAGCACTTCCAGAAGAAGAGGCAAGCAGAGGTCATGCTCAGCCTTCCCCCTCGATCAGGTATGCTGCAACAAAGTTTGGAATAATTTTATATCCATGGCAGGGATGCTCAGGCTGGTCCTGGGAGGTGGAGGGGATCATGCTGGCAGGCACCCAGCTCATCCCCAAGTAGGCCTGGCCACAGACAGGACAAAAGACAACTTGGAGCAGGAACTCTGGCACCCAGCGCTCAAGAGCCTTTTCCTCCGTCTTGCAGATGTTGACATTAGATTAGAGCACCTCTGAAAGTCAACAGCAGCAAAATTACTCCAATTTTCTTTGCAAACTTGTCCACTCCCTTGAAATATCACTTGTAGGTAATTCAGCATCTCAAATTCATAAGAACAACTCTTTCAATTTCTTTTATGCCACCATTTACCACTACTTCCACAAAAAGCACTCACTGCACTTCTGCAGTGCTGTGCAAGCTATAACCAGAAGCTCAGCAGCAGCCTCACACCCCAGCTTGCTCACACAGTCCATCAGTGATCCACCTCACTCACTCCTCCACCCAGGAATCTGTGCAGAAACATTTCTGCCTGACTCATCTGCTTCACCAATCCCACATTTCTCTCCTCTCCACCACTGACCAATGCAGAGTCATGGCCCCCGCCTCTGGACACTTTTTCCACTTCAGCCTAACTTACTTCTCTGTGCTCACCACCAACAACCAGGAACATAATTTACCATCTGAATTCGTCACTGCCACGTATTTCAGAGGAGTCCACAAGCATCCAAACTCACCCTGGCACCAGCTACCTCTCACCCATGAGGGCTAGCAGTTCATCAATGCAAACCACAGTGTGTATGAAGCCAACTCAGAAGTCATATTGTGAACACTGGCTGGACTGTGGTGGAGATTGCTGCTTTCTTCAAAGTTAAGCACAGGAAGACCCAGAAATGAAGCCCTAAAACTGAAACCTCAGCATTTGTGTAATCAGCAAATAGGAGGCTTAAATGGTAAAACCCAAGACAGCAAGGGTGTGACGTGGCACACAGCCTCCCACATTCATCCACAAAAATGTGACCACCTCAGAATTACTTGATCAAATTACAAGCCCTTGCATAGCTGAACAGACAATGCTTCTCCACTGAGGCATGGGCTGTCTTCAATCTCTGCAGAAAGCCCACAGCAAACAAACTCAGAGCTGAGACCAACATCCGCATTAGTGTAAGAAATGGGAACGCATTTGCATTTCCAGCCTTCTCAGGAAACTTTTGTCCATTGTTCAACCCACTTGGTCTCTGTCATTTCTCAGTATGGACTTCAAGATGGCCAAAAAGCCCATTTAGCAGACACGGGAAGAATGGACTCCTCTCACTCCCAGGGAGTCCGTAACCTCCCCTGTAGAAAACATCATGAAATGCATAGTCATGCCTACAAGCCTCTGAAAATGCCCACAGCAAACAATGTGGGCAGCAAATGACAGGTTACCTTTACCTCAGTGACTGCTTTGTGTCACAAACCCCATAGGAACTCTTGCCATCCTCCCAAAAAAAAAATACCTTTAAGGGGAAAGGTTCCTTTCTGTCCAAGTTTAGGCTTTGCACTGAAATAGAAATGTGCTTGCTTTTCTCCTGTTCAGTTGACTGACTCAATCTCCTACATGCTGTTATCGGAAATAGCAAGTGATTCTGAATATTCTGCTGAGACAAACCATCAATACAGGTCCATCACTTAACACGAGAAACAATCTCTCTGTTCTCCACCAAGAAGAGAGTTCAAAACATCCATTTATGAGCAGATATCCAAGTTCTAAACCCAGACACCACTGATGTCTCATTTTCTGTTTCAGCTGCACCAGCCTAAAAATTATTTCCATGTACACATGCCTCCCAGGGACATGGAAGTAAGATTAGGTATAGAAGACTATTCTGCCTGTATAGAAATAAACTCTGTACAATCCTTACTTTTCCTTAGATATTTAAAAACCATGTAAATATATAAATGTGGTGTGAAATACTGTAAAATGCATATTCCTGCATATTGATACAAAACACACTGTATTTCAAATAATTTATTTAATGCGGCTAGACACATATTTTTCTGTTAATCTTTGAGCATTTTGCTCCACTGTCCTCCACCCCTTTTGTTATTCCTGTCATCCCGTTGCATCCTCTTAGCAGTCAAGGGCAGAGCTGCCTTCTCTGTTATGTATTGGTACAACGCCCAGCACAGACTTCTCATTACGAACTCCGAGCCCTGCTGTAAAAGAAATAGCAATTAAGCCCATGAATAAATAGATAAATTTCTGAAGAGAATGTACAATTTACATAATGACACAAATTCACAAAAATGCTAGTTTCGTGTCAGTCAGCTCTGCAGATGCCAACTCCCTCGAGAACCTCCATATTTTATAGGGTTTTTATGGTGTGCTGGGACAGAAGTGAGAAGACGACAGCCTAAAGCCAGCCCTTAATCAAATGCAGTATGCAGCATGGGCTAATAATTAGCAAGTTGCATTAGGAAAAACCAAAATGACTTCTGGTGGTAGTGAAACCTCAGGTCACCTGAATTTAAAATAAAACCCTTCAAGAAAAGACTCTTCAGTTAGCCATCATTTTTTTATTACCGGTATGTGGGACACTCCCTGCTAAAAATTCCTGCTTCTCTGGGTGGAGACTGATCACTTCTGAGCCATTTCTTCACTGAGTCTGAACCACCCACATCTACCAGGAACATTTATTGTGATGAATAGACCTATTAATACCAGCTTCACCCCACCCTATACTGCTTCAGAGTATGGAAACTCAATGGATGTATCTGGTTTTGGTTAATATGCCATGACTCTCAAGTTTTACAATGGGAAGGCAGAGGAAACACATTATGTATTTTACTGCACTATTCTGGCACATTTTCCATAAAGTGGAAAATTCAACCTATCAGGGATGCAATTTTCAGACTTTGCTTACCAAATCTTACATCCTTCTTCACCTTTTTCTACAAAAAAATATTTTCTCCTCTGTTGTTTGCCTCTTTCCCAGGAACAGCCAAGAGCAAGCCGTAGGTCCTCCTCAGCTCAAGTTAAAAACACATCCAAAAGGACAAGAAAGGGACAACTGCATGTGAGACTTGGTGTAGGAAAATCTTTCAGGAGCAGTTTTGAATGTGGCCATGGACTTGCTTCCACCTCACCTTTTAAATCCTTGCCACATCTTAACATCCCTGGATGTCAGAAATTAAATGCTGATGTAAAAATCAAGGTTAGTGCAACCTGATGAAAACTCGATGGAGAGGTGACTTAGAAGAACCACATGCAAAAAGGCAACAGCTTGGATTGCTGTGAGCTGTCCCACAATTACAGATCACAAATTTGGAGCAAAGAATATAAAAATAAGTGTGTCAGGGCAACCATAGTAATAACTGAGTCAACTCAAAAAGACAGCAGAAGTAGGGAAGACACTGAACTGCTTTCGTTATGTGGGAGAGGGCAGGCATACTAAGCCTAAGATGAGGGAAAGAAAATGCAACAGGCTTTCTAACCATACACACTTTAAATATAAAATCCAACTCCTCAGGAAAACCAAAGAGTGAATTTCCTCATTCATGGGACAGCTGAGGCTGCTACAAGGCAGGAATCCACCAGCACTTCACCAAAATGGCTTCCGGACAGGGATGCCCTAAGTACAGGACCCGAGATAAGCTCTATATAGACATCCTCTCATCAGAGTCACTTGTCTGCCTCCAAGGTGCTAGAATAAAACCCTTACTTTTCCGTGTTTCCTGGCATCACAGGAGATGCTTGCAGGCCAACTCCCTGGGGAACAAGGACTCCTTGACGACATGATCCAGAACAACTTCATTTTCATGATTACTATTGTGTCCGGGTCACCCTCCCAGCAAGGCAACTTCCTAACTACTTCAGCAACTCTTGCTCCTCCAGGTGGGACACCCAATACAGGGAAGGGCAGGAGGAGCCATCACTGCTTCATCTACATTTCAGAGGCAGCCATGACCCTGGATTGGGGAGAAGCAGCATTGCAATGACTCCACTTTCCCCAGCACATCTGATAGTGCCATTAGCACAACTGGCTCCCAGCCACCTGAGTGAGAAAAAGAACAACTGGATGCTTGTGAAGAATGATCAAATAAAAATTAAACATCTGAATAAATGGAACAGAACACCTGGCAGAATGACTGAGGTCCAACCACACATACTGGCAGCACCAAAAGAGCTCCAGTGCTGCTGAGCGCTGCTGTGGCAGGGAGAAGCCTCGAGCTCAGGCTGGTTCTGCTGCAGACCCTGTAAACAGTTTTGGGCCACTTCTTGGCAGAGCTCTTCAATTTATTTTAGATTGCCAGAACTTGCCAGAGGGAACTATTGGGAGGCCCATAAAAATTGAGTTTCCTCTCAGTGTCAACTGATGAAGTAGTCTTCGCTTCCTGACCTCAGTCATTGTAGAGTGCTACCGCCTGCTGTTACAGAAAGCTGCTGTGTGACAGTAAGCAAGCTGACACCTAATTGTTACATTTGACCAAGTGTTTTAATTAAGGGCAGAGTGTCTTTAAAATAAACTCTTAGGAGGCTTTGGCCCACATTCAGGAAAGCACTTAAGTATAAGCCCTAGACTGTCCCTATTCAGGAAAGCATGTGCTTAAGTGCCTTCCTGAATGCAGATATATTCCCATCCTGGGGCTTTAAAAGTGCACTAAATAATAAAATTTATTGCAATTTGACTTCGCTGTTTTCTTGAAATATTTGTTTAGCTGTTTCTTTATTAAGAGTAAAGCCACTTGACTTTCATATCTATTTAACAACCCTTACTGCTTGCTGATTGCGTTCCAAGAGACAATCTGTTAATGCTGTTCCAATTAAACTCTAGGGCATCTTTCCCCACTATCATGAAGCTGTCTCATTTTCTTAACACACCAGTTACTTTCACACAGGGTACCCACTGGCCACATACCACTCAAAATAATTTTGCATGGAGTTGGAGATCTTTGAGTCTGTTCTCCACCATATATCTAAGAAGGATACAAAGTCAAGCTTTATCTAAACCAACGTTTATGTCTGGGACATTTACTGAACAGTGTTCAGTCACTGCACCTACCAGTAGTAATGCCTGTATTCTTATACCAATATAGATGTCACAAGTCAGAACAAAAAGTCAAATTTCAACTAGCGGAGCCTCCCCCCTGTAGCCAATATGTAGATACATAGTACCTGTGTTTTGCATCTCTCACAAGCTACCTCCAACACCTTCACACTGCAAACTTCAGATTTTCCTGACAGAAAGCTGATGATGTTCAGCAGGAGGGGAAGTGCACGTGAACACAGCATCCACATGAAAAACTGGGAGAAGAACTGAGGTGTGCTTTGTCCTGCTTAACCACTGCTCCTGCAGCTTCTGAAATGGGAACCTGAAACTTGGGAAATGAGGACAGAGGGGTCAAATTTGTCATTGCTGCTAGAGCACAATGAAGTGGGAGGCGATCATTCATTTTCCCGTGCTCATGTGGCCCATAGTTACATTGTATCAGTACCACATTTCACTACTTACAGCAACAATCTGAGCCTTTTCCTGTGGTCCTGTGAAGAAGCATCAGGTATCTACCAAAGCTAGAGAGACTCAGTGTCGCTTGTGGGGCAAGAGCCTGCTCAGACCCCACTACTGAATTACTGACAATCTCTCACATCCTAAGGCTAGGACCAGCAATGGAATTTTCCTCAAATCAAAGCAGCAGGAAGAATTTGCATGTTAGGTGTTTTCTCTTCCCCCTGTAACATTAAGAACAGTTCACATCCACCTGGGAACACCACCTAGCAGCTGCTGCACTGCTAGGAGGACCAGGACACCAGTGACACTGCTGATCTCTCCTGCTGCCAGCACATCCCCCCAGCAGCTTGCAGCTGCAAGTGCTGCTTTACACTTCTTCACTCCTAATTTTTTTTTTTTCTTTCCCCAGGGCAGCTGGCGGAGTCCTGTGACCTGTGAGACACGGAGGAAAACTGGAACAGATTTCTGTGGAGCTTGCTGGATAAAATGCCTACAACTCCTTTGTTTTCAATAGCTCTGAGGGTCCTCGCTAGTCCTAACATGAATTTGCCTTTCTAGGTCAGACTTGGCTTTTTGTGTGCATCAGCACTGCTAATGAAAGTACCAACTGTTGTAGTACCTCTGCACTCCAAGCACATAAAGAAATACCAAAGCGATGGAAAAACAGGACATTGAAGTGATTTAACATAATCCGCACAATACACAAAAAAGTTTTCAAAGGCTGGGAAAAAACCCGCATCATTAATTGTCCTCTGGCTACACAAAGAAGCAGATGCAAATATAGATGTCCCAACTGCTGTTACCAGCAGGTATATAATTAAGGGAACACCACATGAAGACACATGCTTAATTTGTTCAGGTGGCAAGGTCAACAAAATAAGCTCAGGGTGTGAACGCAACACAAGCAGAATACTTAAAAACTAAGAAAAAGCCAGTCGAGATGAATCACACATCTCAGTCAAAAAAGGGAATAGTCTATTTGCTTTAAACTCAGTGATAACTGTTTTCCCCTCACCTTCCAAAAATGCATTTTAAAAGGAAAATAGTATTTATGGCTCAAGTTAAATCATAACCACTTTATTTATCTGTTGTTTCAATTTTTCTTTAAGGCCTGTGTTTAGAGACAACCCGAAGCACCCTGCTCTCAGCAGCCTTTTCACATACACTGCATTTAATGAGAAAGAACAAAAGTCATTACAATGAAGTTTTGTAGCAGAGGACATTGCAAGAAAACAAAGCAGCATCATTTCCCTTCGACTTCTCTTCTTAGCCCCACTAAACCGATCTCTGACCCCTCACTCTAGCAGCTGCTTGAGGATGCAGAGGGGATCTCATGGACAAAACACTTTCAGAATAAATCTCCTGCCCCCATGAGCCCTGTCTCTGACACAGTGCTGCTCTCACCGCAGTGAGGCACCATTACTAGTGTTTACATAAGTCTGAATCATGCAAACTAGGAAAGATGGAATAAGAGGTAAAATAATCAAAAGCTGCATCAGCAAGAGCTGTGGTTTCAGTCAGTGGAAAGCATTATTTTTAGAAAACCAGAATCTCTTAGTCACCATCCTTCAAATTCACTTGCCTACACAGGCAAGAGCCATGACCCCTGTCCCTGGTCCAGCTCATTCCTACTTTTCCAGAGTTTCTCCTCTCCTTCATGCCCATGAAATAAGGTATGCATGGCCAGCCCAAGTGATTTGTTGGACAAGACCCACCCATGACCACCTGCTGCATTTACTGCAACTCTGGTGTAGCCTTCCATATTTTGCTTCCAACATTCCAAGGGCTGGCTTTTTTCAGGGATCTTCCCCAGCGGGGCTTAACATGTACTTCAGCCTCAGATAACTAAAGCAGGCTTCACAGCTCAGCTGCCCCAAAAAGCACTCCAACATTTTTTTTTTCTCCTCGAGTACGGTTCAGGTTTATTCAACAAGAAAGGGCAGAAATAGCAATGTGTGCCCTTCGTGCCACACACAGTGGCGGGCAAATAGCCAGCAACCCAATCAGAGATCATCTGAACTTCTGGAGCATTGACTTAAAAGCTTGAATTGAAATCTGGAATGGTAGATCACAGGCAATTCTGCTGAGAATTCTCCCTTCCTCTCTCTTGCTTCTTTGCATCCCAGTTAGCCTGAATACACCCCATGCTCACGGAACTCCTGCTGCAGCAAAGAGCAAGGCAAAACCTGGGGAGACCTCTGCTACAGCAACTCTGGCACTGAGCATGTGGCAGGGAGCAGTAAGGCAGCAACAAGGTGGATCCCACCAGGACACTGACCAGGTATTCTTCAGCCACAAGCTCTTGTCTGCATGACTTCCTGACGTGACTTTTCCCACCTTATCCTTGGGATCCAGAACAGACCTTGAGTAACTTCCCACAGGCAGGAAGGCAGTGGGGCAGGGAGACAAACCATGAAACCCACAAAGGACAGCAAGCATCTCCTTCCTGGCCACTATGACCTGGGCTTAGTACACATTCCCTGACCTCAGCTGAGGATTTGTCTGTACGTGCTGAGGGAAAGTTTTGCTGTCCTTACTCCTCAAATAGCAGCAGTGAAATCTTTTCTCTGGGTAACTACGGCCTCTGACTCTGGCACAAGGCTGCACTTCCAGCAGGAGAAACACATTAGGAAACTGCTGTTTGATATCAAAGCCTCCACAGTCTCTTGACAGTCCTTCATATTTTGTGTAGCTTCATACAATTTTAGAAAATGTTGTTAATTTAAAAATAATTATTTTATTTAACTATGATATTTCTCCCCTCAATTGCTGAGAGGATCTTTAGTACAAATCCAGGTTTTCTTCCATCTCAAATTGGTACAGTGCAAAGCCAAGAATACATATGTTGCTAGCTGGAAAATAAAGTACCCTTGATTCCTAACTTTATTTTGGACAGTTCACTCCAAGTTATTAAAAGCCAAATTCAGTAGTGAGAAAATATATATAGCTTCAACTGTTTTGTGTGGGTTTAAAGTACTATTTGCTTTATGAGTAAGAGATTCAATAATGCATATATTTACATAAAAATAGTTTTGACATTTAAGTTAACTTCTTGCCAAGCTTGCAAAAATGGAAATGTAAAAAGCATAAGCACAGAAATAAGTCCCTATGCTGTAAGTCTGCTATTTACAGGTAATTTTTTTCCCTTGGCTATAATACCTGAACAGTATGTTTTATAGCACTAGACCTAGCCACTCTGAGTCAATCTAGTGTTTATGGAATGTGCCAGACTGACAGTTTGAGATTTAAATGCTCCATCCCAGCCTGTAGTTGAGCTGGGGTAGAGGCTAGAAGAGTTTCCAGAACCTGGGCCATTGATGGACCCCAGTTGTGTTCTGTAGACATGACAACACCCATGATGGCCTGAGTCCTGTACACAGCCATGCAAACACCCAATAACTCCTCAAGCCCCAGGGGCTTCTGAAGAGGATGGCACCAACCTGTGCTGCACAAGAACAGGGAATGAAAACACCTACCACAAGTCAAAGCCCCAGAATGGCTATAAAACGGCCAAAACTTTAAAACTGATGCTGTTCACTCTGCTAGCTCTGGGGCAACCAGGCAGAAGTCCTGAGATAATGGATTTGATGGACAGAAGAGTTTGGAAACAGTCTCTTCTACTACAGTAACCAAGATTCCTTTTTTTCCCAGAGCAATTAGTCAGCTCAGGGATGTCAAAACATATAACTCAGCCATGAGACAAATTACAGTGTAAGTGCTGCTACTTTGCCAATGACCTAGCAGGCTTGACCCTGAGATTTCTAATGTTTGAAGTCTCAGGTTCCTTGTTCAGTATTGCAGTACTTCTAAAGACATTTTAATTAAGAATAAGTGACAAGCAAACCTACCTGCATGGATCCTTCATATATAGAAACAAATAACAACAAAGCCCAGATGACCAAATGAGTGATACACTGGTATAAAAGAGAGAAATATAAAATACATGCATACATATATTCATCAAGCCTTTGGTTGCCAATTCACTCTTTTGCAAAAATTCATGACAACTGGCTCATCAATACTCTGACTGCCCCAGCAGAATGGTCTGACAATCAACGGCAATCTTTACATTCTAAGCATCATAAAGAGATGAAAATATATAAACAGAAACAATTATTCAGAGCTGAGGACAGTCTTGATCCTTACTGCAGCCAGTGTTACATATTTTTTTCTGCCGTGATCTCACTAGCAATGCATCACTGTTTTTAACCACTCTGAGCACTGATTCTACGTTCAGCAGCTGTGTTTGTTTACAGGGCTAGAAATTAGCACAGGACAAATGGACTTCATCCAACTGAAATTTTATTTTGGCATTTTCCACTACACTTCACAATATATTGGTCCTCATAGACCAATTATGTATTTGCCACTGACGCTGGCCAAGGAGAGTGCATAAGCAAAGATGGTGCTCACTAATACTACACAGGGATGCTTTTATTGCTCCAAACATGGGCTCCCAAATTACTAAGCACAGCCCAGTCACTTGTAGCCAGGAAAGTCCACTACTGTATTGTCCATACATTTTTTTCACTAGAAACATAAAGAATGTCATCATAGTTCATCCTGCACTTTGCACTCTGCCAGCTTAGTAACAGTGATGAAATGCAACAATATTTTATATTTAAAGGGACCTGCCTGTGCCCTTCACACTTATAACTGAGCTCTCAAAGCCAATTCCAAAAGACTGCAAACCAAATTCAGACAAGTCAGCCCTAACATAATTTTCCATTTCAACATTCCTATGCTTTTTCAGTGACGTTTATTTATTATAACAAACAAAAGAGCAGCCCTTTGCCCCTATGCATTTTCCATCTCCTCAACCATTACCTTAGTACAGAGCAGAGGGGTGCTTCAGTTTTCGCCATCCTGCTTTAGAATAAACTGTTAAAGAGGAGTTACTGAATTCACTGGAGCAGGGTGGCAAACACACCTGCTGAGTTCTCACACAGCTGAAAGTAAATGCTGTTTTAAATGCTCACCCTAGTTTTTTAGAATACATTTGTAAGCACAAAAGTCCGGCTTCCCAGCGGCAGGGGCCAGGCCGCCCTTGCGCAGCCCCCATTCCCGGCCATCCCCTGTTCCCACCGGCTCCCGGTGGCACAGGGGCCGGGCCGCACACTTGCAGCCCCCGTCCCGGGCAGTCTCATGCTCCCGGCGGCTCCCACTTGCCACTCTGCTTGGCCGGCTCTCACTTCCGGGTTGGCGTTTTGCTGGGATTTGTCCATAGATAAGCCGCACCTGAATATAAGCCGCACCACTGGGGTAGGCTGGATTCTTCAATGAAAAAGGTGCGGCTTATATTCGTGAAATTACTGTATGTTAGAACTCACACAAGAGAATCATAAAGTACATTAAGTTGTAATTGAGAGACTTTATGCTGCTAAAAATACTCTGGTTCTAACTTAAAAACGTATTTTAGAGAAAATATCCAAACAGTCCCACAGGCACTAAACAATTTCTTCAAGCAAATATCCACACTAATCTGTCAATTAAACTAATAAGCCCTGACCAAGTACTACTCTGGAGAGAATAAAGTTAAAAGTACAGTAATTTCACAATTATAAGCCACACCTGATTATTAGCCACACATCCGTGTAGCCGGGCAGACCTGGGGATTTGTCCATATATAAGCCGCACCCAAATATAAGCTGCACTTTTTTTTTTTTTTTTCAGGGAGCATCCAGCTCTGGCCATCCCCACCCACTGCGGCAGCTCTCAGAGGGGCCGCGCCCTGCCACCCCCGTCACGGCAGTCTGAGAGGGGCCAGAGGGGCCGTGCCCCCTCCCCTCCCTGCTGTGGCAGAGGCTCTGAGAGGGGTCGCCCCCATCCCCGCCGCAGCAGCTCCGGCCCCGCCTTGGGCCAACTCGTTTCGCACTTCTGGGTTGGCCTTTCACCGGAATTTGTCCATATATAAACCGCACCCGATGAAAAGCCACACTTCCGGGGTCGGGTTGAAAGCTCATTTTAAAAGGTGCGGCTTATAAACGTGAAATTACTGTACTGTGCAATCTCTTGAAAAAGTTTTTTTTGGGGGGGGGAGTGAAAAAGCCCAGGAACATTTGCAGGGCATTTTGTTTCTGAAGAACTGCCTCTCGCTATTTTTAACTTTGCTTCATGCAACAAACTCTGATAATTTAAAATAATAGCAATGATGATGTTCTGACATCACAAGATGCATGAAGAACCCTGTCAAAGTAAAATATTGCACTCTGCCATGTAATTATGTTATGCTGGAGCAGAGTGTTGGAAAACTTAGTATAATCATTAGCCGAGCACTGAATGTTTTGATTGTCAGACAGGTTGTATATGATGCAAATATATGACTCAGAAATGATTTCACATAAACATTTTGGTAACAGCAATCTGACTCATAACCTCCAACATAGAAAATAACAAGCTGCACAAAACATCTGTGCGCTCCGAGCAACCCCAGCTTGCAGCAACCTTCACAAGTCTCCTAGCACAGAGAGAGCAGAGGTCCCATCCCTGAGGACCTGAAGCTGAGAGATGTTGACATCTACCTTTCCGAAAAGAGTCAAAGGAGGAGCAAAAAGTGCTGCCATTCCCACCAGGGATCCCTGGCAAAGAGCTGGAATAGTTTCTGCCATCTGATAGCCTGCCCAGTGGGCATCACTCAGTTTCAGCCCACAATTAACAGGGCTAAGATGGGATGAAAGGTTTGTTGTTATTCCACGCCAAAGCTTCACCATGTCAAGTACGATACAATGCAAAATTCTTCTTCTATTTGCTTTTCATTCATTAGGAGACGGACAGCTTCTTTCACAGCCCCCTTTGGAAGACAAACGTGCAGCCTTGAGTGGCAAGGAGGATTTACCGTGTGTTATTTCAGAGGAGGTTTGCCATGTTTATTCTGGAAAGTGCCATGAATTAATGAACTATCTCTTCAAGCTTCAGTGCATCAGAGCTGCCAGCTTTCTGGCTGCCAGAAGCAACAGACTGTTTTGGGACCCCATAAAACTGTTTTTACTGAGACTAGAGATAGCAAAAGTATCAGGCAGACCCAATCCCAACAGCTTCTGAAATATAAAAGAGTCATTATACCAAGTTCAGCTGTTACACTGCATTTTTATGGGGAGTTTCTCAACAAAACTGTCAGTTAACTCAGAAGAACATCTACTTTTAGCTTCCCTGCATTGCCAAAAGTCAACCAAACCTTTATTAAGCTCTCCAACAGTTTTAAGTGAAATGTGCTGCTAGCCTGTGCCCTCTTTCATCTTTCCTATGTTCAGTTGTTGGCAAGCATGTCTGAAGAGCCATGTCCCTAATGGAGCATGGCTGCAGAAGGCACAGACTGGCCAACACTGATGAGCAAGGTTCACAAGCAGGAAGAACTAAAGCCTAAGCCAGCTGAGAGCCTGTAGGCTCCAACTGATTCATGCTGTCACCTGAAAAAAGACAGGTTTCACCAAATACGAGCCTCATGTTTCACTGGCTCCATGAGCCCAGGAGGACTGGCCAGGTCAGTAAAATAGCATGTAGGGTCATGGTGAGATAGTAAGACAGGAAGCAAGAATTTCAGGGAGCTCATTGCAGCCCTGGTCCAGCCATAACCTCTGAGCCTCAGCTTAGTTATTTGGAAAAATCAGTATAAGAGCGATTTACATTTGTCAGAGCACACTGTGAGACTTCAATGATTATGAAGTGTTTTGAGGTTCTGAATAAGAGACAGAGCAGTATCTTGATGTTGTCTAGCAAGTAACGAGCATTACATATCCTGCAGAATGGAACATTTTTGGACAACACAGCTGCTATAATCATTAAAGTGTAAAAACTATCACATGCAAGAGACAAGACACAGACATCTCAAAAAGAAAATCTATTGTAGTATGTTAAACAAATGTATTTTCTCTCCAGCTATCTTCTGAGTTGGAACTTCCTTAAATATAAGAACTTTTTTTTTTTTAAAGTTTCCCTTCATTTCTCTTCACTCCCTTCCCCCTCTGCCTTTTTTCTTTGTGGGTTTAAAAATACTTTTTTTTTTTAAATTTAAAGAGCAAGCCAAGAGATTCACAATCACCAAAGCCTGCAGAACATACAGCGAATTTTGGCAGGACATGCATGTTTATCTTTTTCATATGCTGTTTAAATTATTTTTATAAACAAGTCATTATCTTGCATAGCCACTGCTTGGTCCCTTTCATGTCAAAGATGTTTGATGTTACAACAATTAAGCAAAAAGTTCTGCATACTTGAAATGCTGTCTCAGGATGACGGTTTGTGGGCAAGAGAAGCTGCTGGTTTTCTAAAATGAAGGGTTTCTTTGCCAACCTTCATCATTTATGTTGAGCACCTGGATTCTGTACTTGTGGATCAAATCTTTGTGTAGATATTAAAACATGAATTTCAAACCAGGCTTAAAGTTTAGGCCTATCCTCCTACTATTTTGCATCAAAATTCTGCACACATGTCAAGGCCTGCAGAGAAGCCTCTATCTGTTTACACGCAAATGTTTTGAAGAACCAGGGTTGGCATCATTATGAAGACTCAGGTATATTAAAAGTGTGTAAGGCCTCTTCCTGCACCACACAACCTGTGTGGCAAAAAGAAGTGAAGAAATGTGAATGGGAAGCCCATGGTAAGTAACATAGGATATGCCTCCTCCTTTTTTCCTGCAGAGCATCTGGCAATTAAAGACTGCTGCCTCTACCTCTGTTCATTTGAATTTGAACAGAGGGAGCTTGCATCTCTGTGCCATGAGGAATTAAAGCTCTGACCACTTCTTTAATTCCTGATACAGAACCTTTATCCAGATATTTTTAAGCAGCTTGAAAAATAGGGAAGTTAGGCTGCAGCAAGTGTTCATGCTCAAACAACTTTGTATTATTACAGAATTTACAAAGGCAGGGGCAGACAAATCTTTTGCATCTTGTACACTTACAGTTAAACCTTATTTTCCATCTTATTTGGATAATTTTATTCCCTGTAAAAAGACTGGTAATGACTGCTAAGAGCTTTACTCTTCCAGATTTCTCTCTCAAATGGTCTGGAAAGCCCAGGAGAGACAAGGATGCAAGAAGGCACATCTGTTTCACTCCATTGCTGTCGACCCTCTCCTCCGCCCAACACCTCTTGGCTTACGTGTACAACTATCAGACCCTGCTCATGAGGTCTAATCTGTTCTCATTTTTTAAGTGCTCTTTGTTGCCTGGTGCGGAGCTTAACATTTGTGCTTCAATAGACATTATGTCACCCTTTAGCCCTTGTACAAACAAAGTGTCTAATACCTTGACCATACACACCATGTGAACGCGATGCGGTGAGCGACAAGATAAGAAAGCTGCAGCAGTACACTTCAACATAAACATCTCTGTGCATGCTTTAAACATGGCACATTTTACAGCCTGCACTTGATAAAAGAAACTGTAGATTTCCATTTGACAAGATTTTGGGTTGAACAAATATATATTCCTTAAAAGAGTGCTTCAAATAGCCAATTCACACATTTCTCCCACTGCAAACAACCATTAACAGACATGGAATAACACATCATTGGAATACTGCTTGAAAACACTCTCTCATTTACTATCAGGAAATTTGACTCTCCAGAACAAGTGTTAACACTGTCTTGATTAATTTGTAAAGCTATTCAAGCCGTGAAGTACATCTGCACATTCAATATATTTCCAATACTGTGCTTCTGTTTTCACTTTCAAAATGTTTTTATTTATACACTAATATTTGACCTAGGAATGTTCCAAGTTTATATGGAGCCAGCTGTTCTAAATTCTGGTTATACTGAGCATTCGTGCAAAACATCAGGTGATATCACTGGATATTTTTAAGGGAAAAGTTCACAGGAAAGCAGTTATGTATTCTTGTGATTAACACCACATTGGATCAAAACAGTCATGTCTAGCTCTCTGAAAAATACAGCTACTGTTTTAGTTAGCAGAACACTTCGGCTCTGTCTACATTATCCTTTTTTGCCAAAAGTTCCCACTGTTGCTACCACTGATTCAATTCTGTCATTGTGCTATGATGAACACTACTACGTAAAATAAGAAAGAGCTGAAAGCAGGGCTGTCAAAATCTTTGTGCCCTTAACAACAAAACAACAACAAAAAATTATCTCATTATATCACCAAAAAACCCCAACCAAATCAAAATCCAAACAAAATAATCCATTCTAAAACTTTCCCCAAGACTACAAGACTGTTTCTTAAGTAACTGTAAGTTCAGGAAATGCCAACGCCAATCCACTGCAGGTTTTCAGAATCAAAGTCCATTATGAGGTATTAAACACCCCTGCAATCCCACAGGGACTCAGCTTCTTTAATTAAGCTTTGTTCTCCTGCAGCAGCCCCAGAGCAGCTGCAGCCCCATGCCCTTCCCAAAGCCACTGTGTGGGAGCCTGCTCTGGGTGCAAAGCACCAGGCCACTTAGTGCGCTGCTGCAAGTCCAACCAGTGCTGCAGCTCTGCAGAAGGCACCACTCCTCATCCTCTGCCAGCCACAACTGAAAAAAAAGATGGAAAGAAATGACTCGCTGAATGTTCTTCAGGCAGGTCTCCTCACCCTCATATCACAGCTAGAGAATCCCAGTCCTGAGTGTCCTCTCAATTCCTACTTAGAATTCCAGGCAGTTTGTGCTGGAATAGATATTCAAAAGCCATCCAGACCAACCTCTGCCATGGGCAGGAACATTGTAAGACAGATAGCTCAAAGCCCCATCAAACCTGACTTTGAACAGCTCCAAGGATGGGACATCCACAGCTCCTCTGGGGAACCTGTTTCAGTGTCTCACTACCTCTGTTTGAAAAAAATTCTAACTTATATCCAATCTAAACCTACCCTCTTTGAGGTTAAAACTGTTTCCCCATCAAACAGGGAATTGAGGTGTGACCCAACACCAGGCTCCAAGAATCAGGTTGGCAGAAGACAGCTTTCCAGTTCTTAACCTCCATCTCCTAGCCTCCGAGGTCTGATACTTGCTGTAACAAATGGGAATCTCACCCATAATCCGTATTTCCATTTGGGCAATAGTGCTTGTTCCTTGCTTCACACTGCTATATAAATGGTCAAAGGGAAATGTTAAATGATTGGTAGGTGGGCTGTACTTTACAGTAGAGCTGTGCATCAGCTGGGATACAGCAGAAACACACAATGGGACTGTTTACGTCCCAAGCAAATCATACCTTCCTCTAATCCCCTACAAGTTAGCAATGAGGCAAGATGACCTAAAAAGAATCGTGACTCCATGGCATGGAAAGTCTAAACACCACCTTCCTTCCTCCTAAATCACAAACACCGCTTAAAGGTTTATATTTAAAACTACAAGAGAGAATGTAACCACTGCAATGCACTGGGCTAGACCCAGCAAGGATCCGCAGCTCCTTGGCAGAGGTACAAGCCTGCAGCAAGCAGTCCCAGCAGGAGCTCAGCACAAGACATCCATGACAGCTGCCCAAGTGATTTTCTGCTAAAGCCATGTTGAGCTGGAAGAAAACTGCCTAAAGAAAACCTTTTTATAAGAACTGGTTTAGCTTCATTTTTTTTTCTGAGGGAAAGAACTAGGAAGTTCTGTTTCTATTTTTACAAAAAAAATTTTTAAAAACAAGCTAATGAAAAAAAAAGCCAAACCACCAACACAGCCCCACACCTGGGTTTCTAATTCAAATTGCAAATTTTTCATTTATTTACAGATTAAAAATTTGGCTTGAAGTAATCAAAGACTGGTTTGGCAATACTAGCTTTTTACAATTAAAATAAATTGCTGTTGTTATTGTTGTTGCTGGAAGAAAAATTTGTGTGAAATGTTGAAGTCTAAGACTGTAAATTTTCAAGCTCTGAAAAGCTTTCACAAGACAGAATAATCCTACTAATGTCACACTGTCTGGTCCCAGTAGCTTAGTCCAGATGACAGTCAGACTTGGACAAATTGCTTACATGAACATGACCCTCCACTCATTTCAACAGTACAGGTTTTGAAGAGCAGCATTTCCTGGAGCCACACATCTTCAAGGGCTCCTAGCCAAAGGCAGAAGGATGACTACAGTCCCTCAAACACCAAGTCCAGAGGAGCTGAGGACTTCTAAAAGACCATTTGCCCTTTCTTTAATGATGTTGTCAGGCAGCTTCACACTAGCAGGCAGCTCACGAGCAGTAACCTCAAGGAGATTATATAAAGGAAGATCTCGAGCTGCATCAGTTGAACAGCAAATATAAGGCTGCTCTTCGGCACTTGGGAATCTGTCTTGGCATCAAAGCCCACTATACAAGGCTTGGCAGAAGTCAGTAAACTCATTCCCATCATCAGTTTCATGATTTCTAGTATTGGCCTGCTCTGGACACACGTGGAGGACACTGATCACATGCCGAGAAAGTGAGGCTGTACACAGCCAGCTGGCAGCACAGCCAGATCTGCAGCATCACACACTCCAGTTATTCCCTCTGTGTAGGTGTCTTGACCTTTTCAACACGTGGCCAAGAGTGTAAACAGATGGGATGACAGTATGAATGATACGGTCCCATCAATACAATCATGCAACATCCCTGATACATCTTGGTTGCCTAATTTCCTATCTCCCCACAGCAAGCATGGTACTGGGAAAAAGGCAGGTGGCCTGATCAAAATCCTTCAGATGAAAAAATTCACCTGCTTTAGAAACACATATAAGGATGTTGGAGCGCTGCTTTCCTCCTGTGAAAAGCTGTGCGGAACAAAGGCATATTGCTTGCACCTAAGGTGCTATGGATTTGTGCAAGATCATTCCTAGAAGGAAATCTGGTAGGTGACCACTGCCAAAAAGATGAAAAGCCTGTTTGTAAGACATGACATCCCTAAGGTGCTGCTTCATAGGCAAGGAGACAAAGAGAGAGAGAACTTGTACAACAAATCTTATATTTACCTCCAAGCAACTTCCTTGCACTGAAAGGGAGCAGCCTTGCCCCAGCAGACACTTGAAGTCTTGCAGGTAAGATGGGGATTTTGCCTGGAGTTCAGGGATTCAAAAATAGAAGGGGATTTTCACAACAACTCCAATTCAGATGGTGCTGAAGCTTCAGTGCTGACTGCAGGACTGCCTGGCAAAAGGTGAGCTTCCCCTCAACCTTTCGCATGAAGCCCTCCCAAGGGACCTGTTGGTCCTAGGATAAAAAGGAAAACCTTCTCTCCAAAAGTAGAGATACAGGAAATCAGTGCTGATAGTCTGGTACCAAAAGCCGCAATGCTGAATAGCCAGGTACCACGCCCCAAAGCACACCTTTTATGATCCTTATCTTTCACAAGTTTATGGGTTCAGACTTTTACTGCACAGCTATCAACAGCCTCAGATTTTGTTCACAGCAGAAACTCAGACTGCTGCTGAATTTCTTGGGTTTGATTGCAGGAAGTGCATGGCTGTTTTTTGTCTCAGTGTGGATGCCAGGATAGGAAGACATGGGTGAAGACCATGTTCTGACACAGGATTGCTTCACAGCACATTTCAAGATACAAAAATAATTCTGGATGCTCTTAAAGTAGCAAAGTCTTTGAGAGTCTTGTTTTCTGCTGCTTCACACAGCATGCACTACTCTAAAGACACCAGCTGGTGAAACAGAGGACGGAGTGCACATCCCCTCCACATCAGCACTGACATGCCTGAGAACACTGGAGTCAAGCTGTCAATCCAGCATCCCTGCTTCAAGAGGGATCTCCATACCAACTCCAGGATGCTCTGCCAAGAGGAGATAAGCTTATCTCGTGCCATGAGGAAGGTACATTTTCCAGATAGGAAATATTAATAGATGCTATTCTCACAACAGTATTGTGTCAAGACATGCCACACATTTATATCAAGGCTGTTCCTACAAGAAGAGCTCAACAGTTTGACAAAAATGCCTGATGGCCCACAATGTACTCCCCCATCCCAGCCCCATAACGCTGCTGTACAGCCATTTCTACAGCACTGAAGTTTCGTACCCTGCCTTGTCAATGAATTCATGCAGATGTTTCCATCTGTGCTAGCTATCCAGACTTTCTATGTGGGAAATGAAAAGAAACAGGCATTTGTCGGATGCCTCATCCTAATAAAAACATCCAAAATAGACACTTCTAGGATCATCTTCCCAAAAAAAGAGACCAGATTTACCAAGGACAGATATGTTTCTGTCAAACTATTTTTGGTATTTAACCTGATAGATTAAATATATTATCTAAGTTATCTGAACTGGTTTATATCTCATGTGATTTTTGCTTGCAGTGGGAACAAAAAATTTTTTCTCCTCCCTGATACTACTCTCCCGGTGCTTTATAAAGCTAAGTACCTCCTGGAAACTCTGGACACACCAAGCTCCCCTGTAATCAGGCCCTCTGGGAATCTGCCCACACCCTGCAAGCCCATACTACAATACAGACACTACCAGGTAAGCAAGATAAATCCCAGACTGCCCATTTCAAAGACTGATATTTCTTGTTCTCCCTGTAAGACACCAACTCCCTGTGTCTGGAAAACCTCCACACCTCTGTGACCTTCCTTTTTCACTTAAAACAACCCCCCAAAACAAAACAGAAACCATCTCCAAGAAGACCATCACCTTTAAGACGGGTATAAACCCTGCACTGCCTGAATAATCCGAGATCTAGCTAAAGTCCCTCAGCTTTGCAAGATCTTTGCAAAGAGGACTCATACCCTGAGCACATATGGAAACATAGCCTTCCCAAAGAGAAAACACATCTGATGCTCCAGACTGGAGAATGTAGGTTGGTCAGGAAGGGCTGGAGCTCTACATATTTAAAATCAGCAGTGACTCCAAGCTAGTGACTCTTTTTGGGCTACAGGGCTGGAAAAATTAAATGCACTTTTATAAGAACATCAACACCTGCAAACTTTCATGACAAAGTAGGACTCCTCTGCACAGCTGACCTAGATGATGGCTTTCCAGATGCATCAAACTTTTGTCTGGTTCTGAGCTGCAGCAGAAGCAGCATCAGCACCTAAAGGCAGGTCACCCACTCTGACATGACACCCATATGCACCTGCATCCCCAGGTGATACCATACACTCCACACCCTGAGAGAACAGCAAGGGCCCCTCACATCTCTGATAGCAGTCCCTTCAATAATGGAAGGAGAAGTCTTTAAGGTTGAACATAAAGTTCTTCAGAAGTCAGTTTTAACTGAACAGAAGCAACTGTATGTATGCCACATCGAAAAAGCCCCAGCTAAAATAATTCTGTCAATGTCCACTTATAAGCAGACTCCAGCTGTGAGTTTTCAGGGCTGTTTGACATGTACTTCATTGGAATAGTCAGTGTGCTTGAAATCAAGAATTATTCCCTTTCTGCTGTGATCCCACCATGTTTTGCTGCATTTCTGACTTCATCTAATAAGCTACTTTGATAGATCACAAGCTGGCTTTCTCCCATCGAACCTTTGGTTTCTATGTTGGAATATAACCTTAGGCCTCTTCTAGTTTTTTGACCTGAATTGCTGTTAAATAGAAAAGTAAATGTCAATACACAGGTGAAAGATCCCAAAAAATCCCTAGTATGTCAGAGAAGCAACAGAAAACAGCCAAACAGCTGTTCAGTCCCAGCCCATCGATTTGTCAACACTCTGGTAACAAACAATCACATTAAATAGCATTACAGTTTATGACTCGGGATTTGGAAGTTGATGAGAAATTTCTACAGTTGATTCATGTTTCCTGAGACACACTATTTTACTGCATTACATGAATAATTTTCCTTGTTGTTTACATAAGTGTCTGGATCCAAATTATCAGAACTGATTTGAATCACATGAGTGGAAGGGGTTATGATACGTTCAGGTCTACCATCTAATACTCTCCTGGTGCTTTAGAAACAACTAATTACCTTCTAAAACACCACATGCTCACGCTTATCCCTGAAATCAGCTCTTTTGGGAGCTGCCCAGCCCCTTGTAGGCACCTTGTTTCACATCCCTCAAGTAAAATGTGCCATGGGAATAGCTTACAAACAGCTACAGCCAGCATAATTCTTAAATTCACAGCTCCAATTACAGGTCCTGAAAGTCCCCAAGGCAAAGAAAAGAGACAGCAGCAGCAGCTCTGTGTATTTAAAGGACAGAGAGGTTTGGGGAGACTGAGAGGGAAGAAAAAAACAGAGGCAGGTGCCCTTTGGACTTGAAACCTGTAGAGTATTTCCCAGCTCTCAGCTTTTGATCTGAGACCACACTGATTTCATTGATGGACAGTTTCAGGATGTCTCAAATGCATCCAAGATCTGAGATGGCAGCACCACCTAAACATCCCCAAGCTGACTTTAAACAAGACAGCTGAGACCCTGACATGTACACACCTGTGGTACAAGGAGGCAACGGGGCTTCACGCTCCTGGGAGGTCTGAGCACCTAAGGCAGCTCAGCTGTACCCACACAAGTTTTGGTCACCTCAGTTTCAATGTAGACAAATCCTTCAACAACTATTTGCAACTCTTTTGACCTACTACATGATTTCCATCAGGTACAAAAATTAATCAGCACTTGTTCTAGGCACACACAGCATAGTACAAAGTTACTGAACACCTGTACCAGCACTGGGAGCTCTGAGAAATTTCCTGCTGTAGTGACATATCCCTGCTCCAAACACACAAGTTGGGTTTGGTTGTTTTTGTGGTTTTTTGCAAAACAAGACAAGCTATTGTCATTCTGGCACAAAGCTCTGGCAGCACAAGTAAAAAGGCAAAGTTCTCAGCTGACCGGCTAAGACACTTGAGCTTCACAGGAATTCCCTAAAAAAGGAATTGTAATTTGCCAACTGAAATATTTTCATTCGCCACATTAGGCTGAATCTAATTACACTGTTTCCTTACAACTGCATAGTACTAGGAGCTCCTTGAAGTAAAAAAGCTTAATGACTTTCCCACTGCAATGCCCGCCTCAGAGCCTTTCACAATGCTGACAAGATGATTTGTCTGAAGAGCAGGTTGACATCTAATAGAACTTAATTCAAGATTTTCACGATACAGATTTTAATCATGTTCCCGTACTCAATCACCAGAATAACCTACACAGAGTTGCATATTCACCGCTACACTAGCCCGGATCCCCTAAAATAAAAACAAAAACATATATTTTAAAAGGAGAAGACGAGGACAACGTGAAACAGCGTGACTGTACTTGGTTCAAGCCCGAAAGGCATCTCTGCGCTCCTGGACATAGCACAGAGTGAGTGCAACCTGTACTCTGCACGACACCAGCTCTGCAGCCCAAGAAGCAGAGGAGGGTGTGTTTAATTCTGAACAACAGGCTCTGACTACTACCATCACAACAAGGACTACTTATAAAAAAAATTCTTTTTTTCTTCCTTCCTCTCACGCGCCCGCCCCCAATGTACCGCCGGGGTACATTCTTATTTTACTGTTTGCGACAGGTTTTGCCCTTCCCCGGAGTGAGCTGCCCTCCTGGCCGTAACCCGCGCACTCCAAGGTGAGTCCCAGACGGCAAAGCCCCAACCCCGTCGCGCCCCACCGGGGAGCGCCCGCCCGTCCGCACTGCCCGGGCCAGGGGCGTCCGCGGTCCGGCCGAGTGGCCGGCTGGGCTCCGCGCAGCCCAGGACTCGCTCCCTGCTTCTCTCACTCACCCAGGTTGACGAAGCTCATGACCATGTCGGCGTCGTTGAGGAAGGCGCTGTCCTGCGGGCTGGGCAGCGGCGGGGCAGGGGTCGGCGGGCGGCCCCCGCCCTCCGCGCCCTCGGCCAGGGAGTGGTAGAGGTCCAGCATGAAGCGCGGAGCCGCCGTCAGCCGTCCCGGCGGCGGGGCCGACGGCTCCCGCGGCAGCGGCCGGGGCCGGTGGGGCAGCCCCAGCACCGAGAGGATCTCCCGCTGCATCTCCCGCTTCTCGTGCGACTTCAGCCGCCGGTAGAGGAAGCCCGAGGCGGCGGCGGGCGGCGGCAGCTCCCCGCCCTCGGCGGGCAGCGCGGGCTCGGCGGGGCGGCAGGCGCCGCTCAGCAGCGCCCAGCAGCAGCACAGCCAGGCCAGCCGGCGCGGCATGGCGCTCCGCCGGGCGCGGATGGGCGACGTCCCCGCTCCCCGCTGTCCCCGGGGGCTGCCCGCCGCCCTCCAGACCTGCCCCCCGGCGGTGGGTTCGGCCCGGGCCAGCGGGGGGCGGCCAGGCCGGGGGGGCTCAGCGATGGTCCCCGCCGCCGCCGCGCATGGCCGCCCGCGGGGCACCGCGCTGCGGAGCCCCCCGCGCCCGGCGCCGCTCAGGTGCGGCGGGGCCGCCCCCGGCCCGCTCCGGCCTCTCAGCTCGCCATGCCCCTGCCCGGGGGATCCGCGCCGGGCCGCGGGGGCTGCGTACGGGGCAAGAAGGAGCAGGGTGAAGAGCAGCAAACTTTTCTCGCTGCCAGGGAGCGAGAGAGCGAGCGAGCGGCTCCTGCGGCTGCAGCCCCGGTCCCCGACGGGCTGGCCGGAGCGCGGCTGCTGACAGCGAAGGCAAATGAGCAGCGCGCCCGCCTCTCGGCGGGGCGGGCGGCCGCTCCTCCGGGGCGGGGAGCGGCGCAGGTAGCGCGGCCCCGCGAGGGCGGACGGGCGGCGAGGGGGCGGCCGAGCAGGTTGGGAAGCGCCGGCCCCGTCGGATGTCACGGGCTCGCTGCGCTGGAACGGCGCTCCACCACACTGCGGCTCCGACCGCTTCTGCCTCTAGACTGTGCCGGCTTGTTTCTTGTTAAAGGAAGGGTTTCGGCCACCCCTCCTGCCCTTAGCGGGTGTTGGCTATTTGTCCTGAAAATAGGTGGAGTTTTCTAAATCTGGATAAGCGTTGCGGTTCATTTTAGCAGGTTACGGCATACTGCACGGGTTTGTTTTTTTTCTGGAGTATCTTGCAGAGCTGAATAGGGAACTGTGGTACACGGCTGGGTGTAGCCAGGTATCCCCGCCAGCCCTGATCGATGGACTACCGGTCTGCATCCTCTGAAGAAGGCTATACTGCCGGAAAAGAACATACCCCTTCCTGCAGTAATGCTGCAGGCTCTGACTTAATCACTTTCATCAAAGAGTGAAACTCCCCCAAAACCCAGACACCATCCAGCACTCCAATAACAGCAGTTTGGTTGAGCGAGAGGCAGCGAGGCAGCTCTCCCATACCCTGATCTCTGAGTTCATGGATCTTCCTCGGGCTGGATGAATAAAGCCAGTCTAGTCTCACTGAAATCAGTGCAATTGCTCTAGGTTTGAACTGGGGTAATTTCATAGGAGTTGGCCCGAGAATAATATCTGGACCATTTGAACTCACTGGCAAAATTTCCATTAACTTTATTAGAATTAGAATCTGGCAATAAGCATATATTCAGCTTCCCAGAGACACAGCTGAGAATATTCAGGACAGAATACGGTATTTTCAGAAGTGAAGGTTACACTGAGCCTTTACATCTCTGAAAGCAAGGTTACAGATGAGTGCTTTAACTGCACCAGTCAAGGAACACTGTAATGCTGGGAATTTCAAAATTTGTTTTGATAGGAAAAAGGAAATATATGGGGAGATTTGAGCATAGCAGTCACAGGAGTGGAAGGGAAGAGTAAGTATGCAAGCTGCTTTTACAACTGTCTTTTTTCTTTTTTTTCCCCAGATTGTGAAGACACGCAAAATTTGAAAATGGGGGTGCATGTGACAGGAGGGATCCAACATGCTCCTTTTGCTGTAGTGGATCCCACTACCTTCATGAAAGAGGTCTCTGTTTCCCAGGAAGCACTCAAGGCGGCAATGTCCAGGGAAATTTTTGTACTGCTGGTTCGTTTATTCACTTGTCTCAAAATAGAGCAATGGGGCTGCTTTTATTAGATGAAGAGCCTAGGGCTTGCTCCCAGAGAGGAGGTGAGCAACACCTTTCCTTCTGTAAGGCAATGTGGGATCCTGCTGGGAAAACGCAGGTTCCCAGGAGAAGAGCCTGGTGCACAAGCTGTCCCCTTGGTGAGCTGAGAGGGATGCAGGACATTTTATGTCCCTTAGGAAGGGCGTCTGGAGGCTGGGAGAAAGCGCAGGAGCCCTTAGTTGAGTGAGGGACGTTTGCTAGGCAGGTACTTATCCCGCAGGTGGTGGGCGAGGAGAGCAGCCACTTCCCACAGACATTCACTTTCCGGTCTCTGAGCTCGTTTGGGTGTAGCTCCTGTCGCTGTGTCCAGAAGGGCTTTGTAGCCTCGGCTTCCTGTTTTGACAATGAGAGAGGGAAGTGTCCCGTTACACGGTTATTGCCGAAGAACGAGCCCTTCCATCCGAAGCGTCCCCTGCTTCTCTCGAAGATAGGAAGAGATGGTGCACATTTAGCGACTCTGGAGCAGCTCTTGGGTGTTTCTGCTCCTCTGATTCTCTAACATGGATCACCTTTAAGTTTTTAATCTGGAATAGGGGTTACTGCAACAAACAGCAAACTGGAAGCATTTGGGCATCTGAGTTTAAAGAAGTTTGAGGACAAGGACACACAGCAAACCTTACAGTACTTGCCTCTTAAGTTTCCCTATACTGGAGATAAATTCCCTCGTGTAGGTGGGAAGCTAATGCCTTCCTTAAGTCATTGCACCTTGTTAGGTTTAAGTATTCCACTTCTTTCCCAGGAGTGCTTTCCAGATTTGTAAGCTACTTATGCCTGGAAATACCTTTTGCTTGTGGATGTGAACGCTTTACTGTGGGATTCAGTTAATGCTGCAAAAATTAGAGCATCACTCAGCAACTCAATGAGGCTGAGAAGGACTAGGTATCCTTACAGACGTTACGTGCAGTGAGTGCTTTAATTATTCCTGCCATCTGAAAGCACAAGTTTCCCAAAAGGATTTTAGTACTTTGGATCAGAGCTGCGTGCCTCATTCTCTGGAGTGCAAAGGCTCTGTATTCTACAACTGCTGCAGGCTGAGATGCACACGTTATAAATGTTAAACAAGTATTTTAGAACTATCGGCAGGATTTTGGATTTTTCGCTGCCCAGAAGCCTTCGCCGCATACTCGCGGTTCAAAACTCTATGGTAACACGCAATTTCACTCGAGTTTTCGCTGTCAGATCTTCAAAACTGCTGCGAATTCAGGTTTTTGGGTATAGTGCAAGTCACCAGTTTTCCCTGCTCATGACGGACATCTGGTGGCAAAGTGGAGGAACTCGAGTCTGTTCCTCGAAGTTTCCCTCTTGTTAAGTCAGCAATAGAACTTTTTTCCCTATGTCTCTCAAACAAACAAACAACACAATCAAACCAAAATGAAAGAAACCAACTAAAGAAACAAAGTACCCCAAACCAAATATAAGCAACCTCCCCTCTATATAATGCAGAGGTCTCCTCCCTCCCCAGACCAATCCTTACATAATTTTCTGTCCTCAATCCCACACCTGCTCAGTGCTTCATGAAGAAAGTCTTTTATACATGACCATGAACAGAGTCTGTACCCCACAGAACACTCATTCCAAGATGTGGCATAGTGCCAGAAAGGATTAACTATAGCAGTTAATTTCTTCTGGTAGTGACAGTGTTTAGGTTGTATAAAATTAAGAGCTGGGCTACCTGTTTCTAGTTGAAGAGAATTTAATAGATTTTCAGTCATCTACTTTTATCAAATCATTCCTTGGTCTTATTTAAGCAAATTAATTTTGCTTTCTGTTTTATGCAGAAGTTGTGAGGAGCAGTTCAAGGCATGTGAAGCACGAAAAGGGTAAAAAGGTAATTCACTTTAGTTGGAAGCCTTCTGAATTAAAAGAACCAAACAACTAAACAAAAAAAACAAAAACCCCCAAACAAACAAAAAAATAGAGTTTTCATCACAATGCCTTAAAATACACTATCTCATCTGTACTCATGAGGAGAATTATGCAAAATCTTCATCAATCATCCCAGGTATCAGGATTACACAACCCTAGCAGAAGGATACATGTTCAATTAAAGTTTTTTAGGGCTAATAACATACTGTTGAATAGAGTGGAGAATTTATTATTCTAGTGATCCCTTCTCCATCTCCTGATCACAGAAAAGACACAACTTTGCATTCACACCTTCCCTCAGATGAACCACTGGCTGCCAAAGCGCCTGTGACAAACCCAGGCTCCTATACTTATGGGGTCAGCAAGGACACTGCAGTAAGGGCAGCTTTGGTCCTCACACTCATTTTGCCAAACAAAGTGGGTATTTTTTTAAAGCCATGTGGAAGAGATGCAAGTAATGACATTTGCTTTCTAAAAAAAAACCCCAAACCTTATGTTGTACAATAATGACATAGCTGGAATGAACTATTTGCGGCGCTGCACTTGGAGAGGTTGAAAATGCAAACATGCTTCCTAATTTTAGTGTATCAGTTTCCAAAGTCTGCTTGTGCAATGAGAAAGAGTGGTTGAGTATGATCTTAGTTCAAAGGTTGAAGCAGGCTAAAAACAGCATTTGCTATGAAAGCTCAACTTTTTCTTTTTGCTTGCTGAACGAACTTTCTCCACTGCAAGTAGAGGCAGTTGAAAAATAGTAACATCATCTTATTTCCACATAGCAAACCACTACTCTCTTTACTCAGAAATCTGATCTAAAAATATGCAATGGTAATTTCCCAGATCAGGACGCTTTAAAAAATGGTTATAAATATCAATTCAATAACACAACTGGACTGCTATCCCTGCAAAAGCAAACAGAAGTGAAATAAGTCCCAGTATGAAGTTCACAAACAATTCCAACTCTGTTCCAATACTGGCCACCATCTTCACCCTATCAAGGATGTACTTATATATGAACAATTATACCTTAAATTTTATTTGAAGTCAACAGTATCAAGGGAATCTGAAGCAATTAAGTAAATACTAATTGATATAATTTTGATTGATATTGACATTGATATAGTTTTTCTGGATATTTTCATGATATTTGCTTTTAATTGTATTTTTCATTAGTGGTATCTCAGAGAAAGAACTGAATTTCTTCTGAACAAGGAAAACTAGAGAGGTACTTGGCTGCAAAAATGTGAATGCTGCAAAAAGAGATGACAAGAGTAGGAGAGGCCCTCACTCCATCCTCTGCTTGTGTCAGCTGGTGAGCCATCAATCAGCCAGTGTCCCTCCACGAGCATTGTCTGGCATACTGAGTAGAAAAAATGAACACCAGTGGTTGTAGCTCATAACATGACCAGAGTAAGACTCTGGTTTTAGCAAGTGGCACTTTCCAGCACTCTGCACTTGCCACTTACTAGAATTAGTGCATAATCTCTACCTCAAGGTCGTAAGGAAAGGATCCAGCTGTATTTCCCACATCATGGTGCTTCGGTACTCACTGCTCACCCCTCTGGCTATAAGCTCGCTGTTAACAGAAGAGGAGGATTGGGCAGCGTACTTCACTGGAACAATTCCCTTCCACTTCTGCCTCGTCCTGCTGCCAGCTGTGAGCACACAACCCGTCTGTGGCTGGTGTGCTGCAGAGAGGCACCTACAACTGCTTCCTAGGGCTGAACACCTGAACTCACTCATTGCAGAGGTGCACATTTCTACACAACAGAAAAACCGTGTATTGGAGATGTAAGAGCCTGGCCATCACCTTCTGCCTTGGATCAGAAAAGAAAAAAGAAGAAAATAACCAAGATCAATGGCAATGGTTAAGGAAAGAGCAGATGTTAAAATTGCTCACAAACACTGCAAAATGGGGCTGGAAAATATCCTGGAAAGGAAAAAAAAGAAGTTCTGAAATCTTACTTAAAGTAACTCTGATGAGGTCTGCTCTTACCAGTGTGCAAAATACATCTTTTCAACAACACTTTTCAATAAAATTGGGATAGACCCAAATAGCATGGGGCCACAGTGGGGACTGGCAGATTATTAAAGTTTGAAAATACAAATGCCATTCCCAGCAGTATCCTAATGTAAGGTCCACTGTACTCAGACTACTTTTCCCTTATCTATTTGCATACAGGGGCAAGTTTTCAAAGACAAAGGGTCTAAGCACCCTCCAAAAATAAATGTCAGAGACCATTCCCTGCTTCTTTAGGTTCAGTTGCTGTTTTGTACCAGAAAGCCAAGTGGCCTCATACCCATCCCACCCTAAACTCGGTGGACATCTCTTTCATGGATGGGACAGATGCAGGAAGCCGGACGGGCAACTTGGTGCCTTTTCCCATCCTCAGCCATCTCCAAGGTTTCCCCACTACCATCATTACCCCTTCTTGCAGCAGAGCAAGGGGTTTTCTGCCTTGTGGTCTCCTCAAGCTCTGGGGAATAAAATGCATTTCCTACAGTTCTTTGCCACTTACAAACATTCAGTATACACCGCTAGCTTTCATTCACTTTTGCTTTAAAAGGCACTTCATACAGTGCCAAATCAAACATGGTATTTTAGGAAAAAGCAGGGTCCCAGAAGACACTGCACAGGGCAGCAAGTCTACAAAGGCATTTTTAGACGTCAAGAACTGTAGCAGCTTAAAAAACCTTTTAAACCCCTGTTGTCTTATAGCTGAGCCTTTTCTTTCATACACTTTTCTTGCAAACATGCCCTCATGCCCCAAAGAAAATACTTTTCATTACCTGTACTTACTGTGACAGTTAATAGTCTTATGGATTAGTTCCTTAAGGGAACTGATTCAGCTAAGAAGAAAGAGGACATGAATTGTTCCCAAACATCATTTAACATTTAGATTTAAGAGGTGCACATTGCAATAATAATTTTGTTAACAAGTCAGGAGAAGAGCTGAGGTAAGTGGCAGCTGTGTATCAATTTTAGCTGAAAAGATGCAGCTGCTGTTGTGCACAAAACAAGTTTCCATGCCAGCTCAAGATGAGGTAACTCAGAAAAAAAGAGCCATTTTTATTCTTTCTACAGGAAATGTTTAGAGGCTGATAAAAAAGATTTTATACATTTGCCTTCTGGAGGTAGGTAGAAACCACAGAGAAAGAAATGTGGTTTCTTTAGAGACTATTAGAAGGAAGCCTTGTGAAAGAAAAAACCAAATTTTCTGTGTCCTTAGCGTTCTCTAAATTAATAAATTTCCTCCTCGGTGAAGCAAAAGTGATAAGCAGCTAGTAATTGCATTGCTTATGAGACGCTTCAAGTTTCCAGAGCAACAGCATGCCTGTAATGCAAGGCTTGTCTTTGTTGCACTGTTGGCCCAAAGAAGAGCTCAAATGTTCTGTCTCAGCCAGCTTGCACACAAGCTCTGAAGCCTCTATCCCTCCTGCAGAATGCCAGCAGCCCAGACCTTGCTGGGTCCCCAGGGGATGCAGCCTGAGAAGCCATGGCTGCCACAACTCAGGGTGGGAAAACCATTTGGGACATGGCTACTGGGCGTCACTGGGCAGCGTGAATGCTCCCTGGAGCCAGCCCATCCACACAGGTCACCATGGCTGTGAATGCAGGCTCACAGCCATGGCACTGAAAAGCAGCTAGAACCTTCCCTTGCCAGACCCAGCCCCTGCAAGCCATTCAGAAGCGACTTGGGCAGCTGATCTACTCCAGGTCCACGTGGGTCTTTGCTCCTATGTAAAAGGATGACTCACTTAGGGTGGAAAGAGTAGCCCCTAATGTACTGTTGCTGTTTTCATATTTGACAAGTACCGTACTATAATAAATAATGTAAAACAATTAATAAATAATGTCAACGAGAAGATAGGATTAGCTTAAAATTGAGTACCTCCAGTGTGTAGGATGCCAGAGGTCAGACAGCAGAACCTGCAGAGTTGTGTTGACGTGATGCTCTGCTTAGACTTTCTAGAGCACTGTGACTGTCCCATTGAGCAGAGGTGGTGGTGCCTCTGAAGTCACACCAATGCCTGCATGACTCTCACTCTCCAGTTTGAAATTAAATATTGTTAGGACTGCTCTCCGAGAATGACCTTCCAGCAGACAGGGGAGGCTCATGGCCACAGCACTCCTCCCTTACTCCCCAGGACTGCCTCTGGTCAGTACCAGCATACACCCTCCTCGGGAGCCATTTGAGATGCCACTGCCTGGCCCAGGCTGAAATAATACCCAAGACCACTGTGTTCAATCACAAGGACAATCCTGTCCCAGGACCCAGCAAAATAAGTCGTCACTGCTTAATGTATGGGAACAGATATAGTGTGAGTTGCCTGTGGTGCAGGCTGGATGCTTCCTGAGCATCTTTCATGGCAACCTCAGGAAGGGCACTGCTCTTGGCTCTGGGCAAGCGGCTGCATTTTGTGCTGATAGGAATTAAAAGTGCTATTAATTTCAATATGATACCTGAAGTTTGGGGCAGTTATTTGCAAACTGCTGAGCAGATCTCCCAGTAGAAGTACAGCATTTGGCTTGGGAAGAAAACATTTCTAAGCTAACTTCTGGCTCAGAGTAATTCTATTCTCTTACGACGTCTTTATTTCACTCAGCTTTGAAGAGATAGAGGAGTCAGATAATTAATTATAAAAGACAGTTAAAAAAAAAAATAACCAGTCATTCCAGAGTCTTGTGGCCCCCAGACAAAACTGATACACCAGTGACAGCATATGGGCCCTTGTTAGTGTGGAACCAAATGCCTGCATCTGATCTCCATTAGAGAAGCCTCTGTTCACTTCCCTCACCCAAAATGATAGGGAAATCCATTTAATCTTCTTGAAACCATACGACAACACTTGGTGAGTTTTGTTTCCTCCCACTTAAAATAAAATAAAGCAGTAAAATATGATAACAGTCCATCAAGTGATGTTCCAGTTTCATTTATGTAATGTTCAGAACAGTTTGTGGCAGTGAAAGGAATGGGTACTCAAATGAGGTATTATGGTCAGCAGCCTGTGGGAAAATATATTTAGTTTAAATACTAATAATAGCCTAATAAGATCAAAGAAAGATAATGGAGTGTGACAGATGTTGGATTTTCTCTCTTTGCAGTGTGCCAGATGTATATTTTAAATTACTGTTTACATGACAAAAGGGCCAAGAGGCCTCGCTTTTGGATTCAGGGCCCTCTGAGGCTGGGCTCTACAGACAAGAATGCAATCCCTTTCTCATGGTTTAACCCCAGCCAGCAACTCAGCCCCACACAGCCACTCACTCACTCTGCCCTGGTAGGAAGTGGAAGAGAATCAGGAGGGTAAAAGTGAGAAAACTTGTGGGTTGAGATGAACACTATTTAACAAGCAAAGAAAAGCAAGGAATTAATCAGCTACTTCTTATTTTCAGGCAGGTGTTTGGCTGTCTCCAGGAAGGCAGGGTTTCATCATGGGTTACAGTTACTTGGGAAGACATATTCCATAACTCCAAATATTCATCCTTCCCTGGACTGAGCACAATGCCATATGACCCAGGGCATCCCTTTGGTCAATTGGGGTCAGTTGTCCCAGCTGTGTCCCTCCACAACCTCTTGTGCCCCTCCAGCCTACTTCTTGACAGGGTGGGGTTGGGAAGCAGAGAAAGTCTTGTCTCTGCACAAGCACAGCTCAGCAATAATGGAAATATCTCTATATTACTGACACTGTTTTCTGCACATTCTCATAACATAGCTCCATACTAATTACTGTGAAAAAAAAAATGATCATACACAAAACCAGCACACTCTCCCTAAAACCAGAAATGACAAGTTATTTTTATCATGTATATAAATATTTTTGCATAGCCTAGAGCATCCTTAAAGGTGGCATTGTCAAAATATTCACATGAAACCCATTTATTTTCCTGTGCAGGTCATCCAACATTGAGTCTGGGTGTGTGGAGCAGTGCTTGGCGAGGTGCTGACTCCAGGCTGGCTGCCTGGACTGAGATCCAAAGCTCCTGGGGGATCACTTCATTTGGGCAGTCAGACAGTACCACCAGCAATTGGAGGAACCCTTTCCAAGAACAAATGCATACATATACTACAGACATTTTCTTGGAATTACATTACTGTCAGGAATGCTCTGTACAATTGATCACTATCATTAGGAAGCTTTTTTATATTTGCCCTTTAGTCTTACATTTGAAGAGGCAAAAAGTTATGTATAATGTCAATTGCAGGTTCACGTGATAGAAATAACTCTGAAAAGAACTGTTGACCTCTGTGTTTACCTCCCACCAGTGATATCTGATATTCATTTCCATGTAATTTTTTTGTTGTATGAACTAAGACTGGATTTCTAGACTCAGACAAAGCCCTTCACAGACATTGCTAAATATTTATCATTGGTCCATATTATGCCCTGAAATATATTTTTTTTGTAGACTTGATGCCATCAACAAAGTTTTACAGAAGCCGTAAATTAGTAAAATATGGGATCAGTGCTATAGACTAGGAGTTTCCAGCTCACATCCTCTCCAGCTTGTTGGCTCTGTGAAACTGTCAGAAGCAAAATACAGAGACCTGCTGTAAGTCTCTATAATCCATGCAGTAAGACTTGTCTTTCCATAAAGACTCTCCAGATTGGAGCTGTATTAGAATTACATGCTGAGACAAGATGCTGTTGTTGGGAATTACTCCAAAGGGTCAACATGGTCCTCCATTCAGCTACTCTGTGATTTGCTAAATAACTGTGCTCTTTGTTCTGACATCAAAGTTCTCAGGAGCTGCAAACAGTAGGCACACAGCTACACCTCTGTCCAACATCATTTGGGGCTGGATCACTCTCACAGCAGAGGATAACCCTTTAGGCCTTCAATTGCACCCATCTGAGCTCCTGCCATCGTCAGAGCACTTAGATATCCCAGCACTTCATTAAGTTATTCTTACAAGCCTCTGCAGGAAAAAAAAATCTATTTTCACCCAGACAGCTAAGGAATAAGGAGAATGGAACATGTATTCCATGGGAATTAGATGGGAAATGAAGAGCTGAATCCTGTTTTTCTGGTTCCCAAATCGTTCCTTAATCATTAGCCTCTTTTTTCTCCAATAACTGATTCAAGATGTTACAGGATTTTGACATATGGGTTTCCTCCTGCAGCCCAAGGTTTTTGAGCATTTGGGGTTTGATCAGCCACTGTCACCACGTTTCTTCAAAGAGATGTCCTGAAGTGTTCTAACGAGCAGCTGCAACACAAAACAGGGAGAAAGAGAGAAATGGTTCACAGATCCTCAGAGCTACTACGCAGATACGTGGTTGGGATAAAAGGGGACTGCAGATGACAACAGCAGTGCTTGAAAGTGATCTTGAAACTGATGTTGAGAGTTGCATTTTCTTGCACTAACCACACCACTTTGTTCTCAAATATTTGAGCAGGTTAGCAACAATGAATAAACTGTAATCATTATAACATGACAACACATTGAAGTCAGTGTGGTGAAAGTGGTTGGTATTCCCAGGGACCCTACAGTCATCATCATCTTCAATATCTGACCATAACTCAGATCCAAGAAAGTATTAAAACAAATTAGACTGCCAACAATTGAATAATTAAATACCTCCTTGATCCACTACTTCCTTTACACAGAGGCCGTTATGATTATTATATTACACTGTCATCATTAAATTCTTTGGCTGTTTAAGGCAGAGCGTGCAACCCTCTGTGCTATGAAGTACAGTTAGAGCAATCCATCTTCAGAAAATGTGGATATTTTTTGTTCAAATCATATGTGGATTTAAGAAAATTCAGCTAAGATACACTGAGCAAATAATAACTAATGAAAACTTCCCCACCCACCAAAGGACTTCTCAAATGTGAAATGAACAATTTCCATGGGAGACAGACTACACTTCACCCCCTCTCAGGCAATTTTTTTTTTAACTTTTCTTAAGGCATCTTAGCATGGTGTAGACTCTATGAAATTTCCTGGTAAATGATCACTGAGGTACAAATAAATACAGGTTTGGTAAGAAGCTCTGAACTCCTCTTACAATTAGTAGGTAGTGCTGTCCATCTGCTGGTGAACGTGGTTCCATGGGAGACAATGTGAGCTTTGGATGGGTGACCCAGTGGGAAACTCAAGGATATACAATAAGCCATGAAAATGCCACTCTCCAAAGAAGAGAGACAGGAAATTAGGAGACAGAGATCCATCAATTCCCAGATCCCAAATAATTTCCAGGACAGCAGTTATTGTACAGCTAATTATTTCTCATCCCAGATTCCTTCCAAAAATGACATGGGCTTTACTGCTCAAAATAGCAGAACTGAGTATTGCTGCACGAGTCTGAGAGACTGACACTTTCTGCCCCCTCCCTGAGCCCTGTCTCTTCCCAGCATCCCGTTCCTCAAACTTGCCTTTGCTTCTGTAATTCCTGCCTGAGACTCCATAATCTTAAAATTCCAACCCCTCCATACCAAATTTCCCACAATTAAAGAAAATACATCAATAATATGTTTTAATGCACTCTGCTTCCACAGGATTTCCCACATATCTTTGTCCTTCAAGGATGTGGTAAGGAAAACACTGGGACTAGGGGTTTGCTTTGCTGGATAATTAAAATGACAAATGACCTTTGGTTTCAGTTGTGAATAAACTATCATAATCCTTTGTGCCTTACCTTTGATTAAACACATAAAACAATTTTGATTTCTATTTTCATTGTCTGTACCCAAATGAAAAAAGCTTGACAGAATTTTAGTTGCAGGACATTGTTAGTTGTGGCTACAATTGCTAGGCATGCCTTTAGAGGAATTTGAATTAACAGTTGATCAATTTATCAGTAACTGCATCAATGAAACATCCCAAGTCATGAAAACACTGCAAGTAAACTACTTACTTTTTAATCTTCTCCAGGGTAGAGAAAATGGGAAGAATTGCAAAGGAATAATGAGATACGAGGAGTGCAAGAACTGGAGGGACTGGATCAGGAGGGAAAATTGAGTGTGGATATCACCAGAGATGTACCGGAGTTCAACAAAAAAATTAGAGTTCAGTAAAGTGAGCTACTGAAATCACTTCTTGTCTCAAAATTTATTTGTTCAAACTACTAACTTAAGAGACACTTTCAGCATTATGTTCAAAGTAATTAGAGCATTTAACTCAATTAATAACCAATTTTCATTTGTGTCACTTTTAGTGTATTTGTCCTTTTCAGCAGCATCTTGGCCACAGCATAGCGACCTAATGGTAGACCTTTCTCACATGCCTTCCCAACTGAGCATAATAGCACTTGCAAATTATCTCTATCTTTCCCTGTTGGTGGCTCTGACTGATTAGAACTTACAGTCATCTTTCGATTACTACGTATTCAGAAAAATCCCTTGCTAACATTGCCAACACATGCTTGAGGTGCACTCAAATTCAGCCTCCTTGAACTTTTCACTGTACTAACAGAAGTTATTGTGAGGTTATTAATTTTCAAGCTTACCTTAAGAAAATGAAAACTAAAAAACTGACCCCCGCCCCCCCAAAAAAAAACCAAAACCAAAAAAATCAAACCAAACCAAACCCAAAAAAAAGTATGGGTGCCAAATCACGAGGATTTAGGACTTATTCTCAAATGGGTTTGCAACCTTAAGTTTTGAAAACTGATTACACACAAACTAGAAACTGGTAAGTTTAAGAATGGCATTTACATCAAGACAGAGATTTTGCCTATGTAAAATCTGTGTGTGTTCATTTATATATAGAAGTGACTGTGAACCTAAGTGCATTTCCTCATACTTTGCCTATGCCTTTTCTATAGAAACTTTCTCAAAATTGCACTGGGATGATGCAGAGGACTCCAAAGGGTTTTTTTCTTCAAAACATATCAGTCAGCAAGAAGAGATATTTCCAGGCCACCAGCACTGCACACTTGCCTCTTTCAACAGCCCCATGCTTAGGAAACTTTTTATGAAATGTTCTAAACCCCCATACATATATATATATATACCTGTATATATATATATATGTATACACATTTATATGCTATTTTGGTATAGTAAGAAGAAACTAGTTTTACAGAAACACAGTTCACTGGATAAATAGAATGAAATGGAGGACTCAGAGATTTCATCTAAGACCTCAGACCTGTGCCTGACCTGGAGTATTTACAAATTTGACTTTTGCAGTAATTCAGTTTGCAACTAATATACATACTGATCCTGAGTTTGGCTTGACCAGTTTCTATTTTTATTAGTAGAGTTTGCTTAGCTTATTTGAGACTGCTGCACTGTAACACATCCCAAACGCCTACCAGTGCAATAAAACTCAGTAACAGCAACCCCCATTTAATCAGATCTGTATGGGCCAAAAGGTGGGACAATAGGGACTGTAACTGGTTGTCATGTAGACAGCAGAGAGAATCCTCTTCGACTGTTCCCAGCCCAGTTTAAGGTATAATGAACTAACAGTCGGAAAACGTCTAGAAGGTCCATGAACATGAAGATTTTCTTGCTGCCTTTTCTATTGGTTCACTCTTCAGAACTAAACTGAGCTTTGAATTAATGCACAAATCTGACAAAGGACAAAACAACATTTAAATTACCATTGATAAATGCCCAGCCAAAAGTAATTACTTCTACTACTGTAGCTCATTAAGAAACTGTTCCATTAAAGTATATTTAAATAATGAAGGAGATGAGAGAGTTAAGGTTCAGAGAGCTACTGTGCAAATGTGTAAAATGCTTTTAAAATGCTCAGATTATACTTTTAAAAGGCAGTATTATTCTCCCTGTTTCCAATCCATCTAAGTTCTCCCTAACATCACCTCACTGACGAAATTAATCTTGCCAATTTTGCCCATCTGAAGCTGTAAAGAATCAGGCAGGCTACAAGGGGTTGCAGGGAGATGGTAAAGGGAGAGGGAGCAATAGATTTCAGAGGACTTAAGCTGAGCACCACCACAGCTAGTCCAGCTGAGTCAGAGTGCAAGAATACGTGGAGACAATGGGCTTGAGCTGGAAGTGTTAGAGGGGGCTGGATATTGAGCTGCAGAAGGAGCTCAATGCCATTATATAAAATAGGAAAGCTAGAATAGGGTGATATAAAATTGCTGGGTGGTATAGACTGTATTCACATAATCAGGTGTTATCCTGCATTGTGGTTTTGGTTGAATATCCCAATCCTATAACTCTATTGTTGCCACAACGAAAGACAAAAATAACTGGTAAAAATAATCTGGTTTAACAGTTTGGCTTAATTTCTCCTGTTGTGATCCAATTTTACATTGCAGCACCTCTGCAAAAATTGGACATAAATGGACAGTGCCTAGCACCAAGAATCACTGGTTACTTAATAGAGAAATAACCCATATGATCATGGCCTATGGGCAGCCCACCAAGCTTTACACTTCTGCCATCCTCATTTCAAACAGTCTGTTCATTAATAGAGATAAATAGTTGAGAAATTATTTTTTTCTAAGAGGAAAGAAACAGAAGTGTGACACTGTTTGCAATGATCCATGCACACCCTTAAACAGCCCAGCTATTTTGCTCAGTGGAAGTATGTTGAGGCTAGGACTCTTAGGGAAACATGAATAAAGCATCTGGAAAACTAACTTTGAGGAAGCAAACCCTCTGTATTAGTTACATAGCTTTGTCTGTCAAAAACCAAGAGTGATCTCCAAATGAGAGTAGCTGCTACTAATTTCAGATGATACAACTGCCCTGTTTCCATTTCAACTGGAAAAGCCTACTGACCTGGCTGGCTCTAACATTACCTGAGGTGAGACCAGAAGAGATACTGTGTTGGGTCAATAGATACTGATACCTGTGAATCCAATACTGATACCTGTGTATATAATTCAAGAGTTTGCTTTCTGAAACTGTATCCACCTGCATTGCTTTTTATTAACAGGTCATTATGAATGTGCCTCTGGTAAATTCACAGCTGATGGAAATGTTGGCATGTTCCCTTGATACTGTCTGAAACGATTTCTAAAGGACAGATAATGGGACATGTGCCAGTGAAGAGGTCAGAAGCAGTGTAAAAAGTCACTTGCCCAACATTCCCTGTTGGTAACAGGCTGGTTTGTCCCACACTCCTAAAACAGGAGTCTTTCCCGTGCCGGCTCTGAAAGCACAGGCACTGTTTTTAGGACTATTTGGCTCTTCAATAATCCTTTATTCCACTGTGAGGAGGTATGGACAGCTCTCCTGACACAGTAGACACAGTGAAAGGCACTCTATCTGTAAGAGCAGAAGACTAAATAATATCTCTTCACACACCAGACAAACTGCATTCTTGCTTGCCACCAGCACTGCAAAAATCCCCAAAGATACCACCTGAAGAACTGGCTCAGGAGCTCTTGCTGTATGCTTTTCCTTCCTTACCCATGCTAAGATCAATTAGCAAGATGTCAATTAGCAAGATCAATGTCAAAAAGTTTTCTGGGCTTCAGTCCAACAAAATCGCAGGAAAAGGATATACACATCCTTAAAATCTTCAGGTGACACTGCACATAGACAATGGTAATTACTTCACGTTTGCAGTGGAAAAGTTCATCTAAGTGGGAAGTTTGGTGCAGAGGAAGCCTTTTTAGAGCTGAAATAGGACAGAGACTACTCAAAGCTTGTAAAGCCTTTGGAAAAACTAATTAAATTGGGGAGGGGAGGGTGGACAGAGACATGACAAGACATGATACAGATGGCATGACATTGATTGGGAACAAAACTTTTTTCTACAAGGCAATAGTCATGACATTCCTACCTTATAAGCATCATATTTGGACTGCCCAGAGATACTAAGTTAGGGAACTCTTATCAATTTTGTCTTAGTCTCCTCAGAGAATTTTCAAGAAGACATAAGGCAGCAGAAAGTAAAGTCCAAAGATGTAAACAAAAGAAGTAAGAATGTAACTGAGTGCCCTATGGCAAAATTAAATTAGATAAACTCTCAGCTTAAAATAGAAGGACACCCAGTCAGAAATATTCTTTCTGCTGACATACAGAAACACGATTTTATGACAGAGAAAAAACCCTAAGTGTTTCAGAAGACAATTTATTTATGGCTTAATGACAATTAAACCGACTATTATTAAGTTAGCTGAAATGAAAAAGAAATCACTGGCAAATTGGAAAAGAACATCCCTTAGGTCAATATGACAAATTTGTTATCCTGCGTGTGGGAAAACATCCCTTACAAAATTTGAACTTCACAGCTGGATGAGAACACATAAGTAAATTTAATGCAGAGCATGAACTGTTGGTTGTCACCATCCACAACAATGTACAATTGGAGCACCCCACACAAATGAGAGACAATCAGCCTCTCTCCATTTAAAGCTGCATAGAAATCTGGATTTACCAGTAAAAGTAGGATGTCTTCTTGTAATGCCAGGCCAATGCTTTCTTGCAGATCTACTCAAAGCCACTGAATATTTGAAAAGGGTTAAATGGCAGATCTGAGAATCCCCTCAACCTTTCCATAGCCTCTGCCTGGCAGCATTGCATTTCCATTTGAACTACAAATGACCCTGTACACACAATCATGTAATTCATATTTATATAAACAGAGGGTACAGTATGTATAATTTGAAAGATTTCTGGGAGGGGATGCATCATAAGTAAACTCCTACTTTTCCCTTGAGGAAACAATCCCATTTGGTTTTAGTTAGCTTCAAAGGACAAAAGTATTTTTCCTTCTGTGTCAATAATTTAACAGAAATTTGTCATTTCTGTCCACAAATCCAGCTTTCAGAGTTGCCCTATCTCAGTGACACACACACCCACAAGCAAGCCTGCAACCTCCCCCACATCCCCACACGAACGTACAGAGCACATCAACTGCAGCACAATGAAATGCTCCTGCAGCAATTTCTAGCCATGGAAATCGAGTTTAGTTTCACTGACTTGCCAGAAACCTCTCCGCACTGGGGAGTTGTATTTCCAAGCACATACCATGGGACCAGGACCTTTGGTGACATGTTGTTCCAATTTGATTGAGGTTGGGTTGCAGGCCAGGCCTTTCAAATCATAACCAGCACAGAAATTACCTCCTACAGAACACTGCAAAAAGTGAGACTGCAGCAGCAAATCTGGAAAAACTTCATTTTGGGGTCAATGCAGCTTTAAGTATTGATAACATTTTTCCCCTCAGAGTTTGTCCAGGAACTGTTTTGGAGGAGGCTGAAAGGACACTGTTCACTTTCATTTGGAAATCTATGTGTCCTGATTGCCTAATTCAGAATTTGGGGGAGGAAAAAAGTAAAGTATGAACATTTAAAGGAACAGATTTGGATTAGAAAACATTGCATATAAATCTTAGACAATCATCACTTTTTTCCAACCCACTCACTGTCTTCAGCATAGAGCTAGGAAGGCATTCTTTTCAAAACAAATTAATAAAAAAGTTCAGTGATGTCTATTGTCTATAATAAAGCCTACAGTTTAATTCATAGCAAGTCAAACTGTCCCAGTCTTAAACATCTGCAAATACATTACCCAGAGATGTAGCTGTGCCTCAACAGAACCAGCCTTAGCTCCGGGTCATGCCAGGTTGATACTCCCATGGTTCCAGATCCATGGCAGTCAAAGCCTCATCATGATCACTGTCCATCTTCTCCAACTGAGCCCTGCTCAGGCTCCACTGCTAAATCTCCAAGTATTTGCTTCTCTACAGAATCAGCTTCCTCACTTGTGAAACTGATTTTAGGTCAGACTACAGCATTTCATAATTAATTATAATGTTTGGTAGAGCTGTTAAAACATAACAGAAAATGATAACAGTGAGAAACATGTTCTTAAGTGCATCCTAAAAATGTATCTTGCTTTCAAGTGCTTTAGTTTAGTTTGGAAGTTTTCTGAATTATAAAATTCCATGGGGCTTTGGGCTGTATAAATAAGTCATATTTAGAGATATAGGGCCAGTAGATTGGAGTAGTTTCTTTGACATATCATTGAGATTATACTAATTCAAACTCTCTGGAAATCTGACTCATAGAGATACTAAATGGGAAGTAACTTTTAACATGGCTCGCTCTGTCAGCTATATAAAGTGTAATAGGAGAAGGAGAAGTACTCCATTCTTACTTACACTAAGAAGCATTTACACCACCATGGAAACACAAAAGTCCTTATCAAGGTGTGTTAAATCTCAAGAATGCAAGGAAGAGTCATAGAATATTTTGAGCAGCTTGCTACATTACTCCATTTCCCACTAACAGCTCGACATGCTCAATAACATCCCTTTCCTTAAGACTGTAATGTATTAAATATTTGTGTTAGGATTTATTTTTTTTACATCTATTAAACAGCTAGTTGGAGAACTAGTGAGAGGTAATGAAGCAAGCTCTAAGCACTAATGGATATACAAGACGGCAGAGGAGAAAGCTGCTCAGGCAGCCTTAATTCCTCAGTCCCATAGCCTAATTGTTCCTCTTTCCAGTCTTTATTTCAGGGCTCTCTAACCCAAGGCAGCAATGAGGGGGGCAAGCCTCTTCTCTAATGTGGGTTTGCCAGATGTTTTCCACCACCTGAGGGCCTTTTTGGCTGGACAAGCACATGCCTCAGCATTTGTTACAGGAGTCATGAATCACCACTCCTAAACTTTTTAATTACCAGCACTGCCTTCACCCCAAGCAAACAGCTCTGTCCACAGAGCTAAGACAAGCTTTGTACGAGGCTCTGCCCTGGCAACAGCCAGAATATCCCCTCTTACAGGGATGGGACAAGGCATACCAAGAAAAAATGAAACCCATTGCTTTGCAAGCAAGTCCGAGTCCACAATCTCAACAACACAGGGTGTATGATGGGTGGAAAAAACCCCACATCTCTCCAGGGAATGGTGAACCCATCCAAACTCCATTCACAGATAAATGGTGTCCTTCCTCTTTGCTGGGTTCCCTATTGCTTAGCTACTTCTCCTATGGGATAATAGTGAGGGAAGAGAGTGAGTACTTCATCTTCCCCCAAGGAAGAAAGAATCCTTTCCAGATATGGATGCATAAAGAAAAGATGAAAGAGAGAGGACCCCATGGGCTACAGTGTCACAGGCCATCTAAAACCAGGTTACAAACATAGATAGAAACAACTGATTCAGTCTTTTAAAATAATATTTTTTAAGTGTATATTGAGCTGAAGCATTGTCATTCTAGATAAAACATCCAGAAGATGAAAGAGATGTTGCTTTCCTGCACCTTGACAAATGCAAAGCCATATTGCTCCTTAATGAACAGGGAGGGATGTTCTGCTACAGGACAGGAATTCTCCTGGAAACACAGTATGTTGACTGCTAGTGAGCTGGCTTTCCTGTCAATAGGTTAAGAATAAATTCACAATTTTGGCCTCTCTTCTGAACTATTCTTGGGCATGCTGTGAAAGATGAGGATGCATTCCCCTGAGCACAGGAAAAGGCCCTTATATTGAAAGTGGAAAACCACATATAAACAAGTTGTGCTGATTCTTTATCCTAGAGATGATCAAAACAGAGTCCAAAAACATCCTCAAGAGAAGAGAAAAATATTTCAGCATACGAGTTCATTCCAGTGCTGTGTCAGATTAATAAATGCATATGCAAATCTCCCATGAAACTTTGGAAGACATTAAAAAGGAGCACTTCATTAGCATGATGCTGAGAGTCAGCAACAGCTGTGTAAACCTAAACATCTACTTGCATTCCAAATTGAGAACAGATTAAAAGATAACCAAGATTTTTTTTCACCCCTGAATGTCAGAGTTGCTGATAAAAAATTAAGTTTTTATTCATGTTTAGAGCAGGAATGAGGTAAAGAACGTAACGAGTGAAGAAAACTAGAATAAGGAAGGAAATAGGGAAAAAAAGAAGAAATAGTGCATACTCTGAGTCTCTAAGAATTACTGTTCAAGAGTATCAAATCTATTACTGTGAAAATGCCACAATAGTGTTTAAATAAAAACCTGGATAAGCAGGTTTTTAAAATGGCTATGTCTGAAGGAGGCTCTTGGGCTACAAAACCACCTACTGTGGACCAGATCTAGTAATGTTCAAATATATGTCCTAGTCAGGGCCTTTAAACTTATAAGATTCCTAGGGACATTCAGGATCAGGAAAAGCACATGGTTTTAGATGCACACACATATATATTCTATCCATGTAATGAAATACAATATATGGTAACACACAGGAAGGGAATGATTTACTTTCCAGTACTGCGTCCAATGAACCATGGAATATAACATTTTTTATTTCTTGGTGGTAACTGTCAAAATGCATTTACTTTGGGGAGATGAAGGGGGAATGCACAAAGAAGTGTAGAATAATTATGTGTTGAAAATTAAACCCAGTTGTCTGAACTGGGAAGAACAATATAATGTACCAAAGGAGGTCTAAAGTGTTTTGGCCAACAAACTTAGAGGTCATCCAAGACAACATATTTTGTAAATGAAAGGCAAAGGCTGTTCTCTGTAGAGTACTCCTTACCTCTGTTTTTGAGAGTTTAGATCTACATTTAACAGCAAAGTTTGTTCATATTATAGGGCTGTTTCTCTTACACCTCTCCAAAAAACTGTGGGTACTGTTTAAGGACACGGAGTCAAGCTCATGGATTATATGTGCAGGACTCCAGAAAGAGATTTTAAAGAACAAATTCCCATTCAAGAGTGGCATGAAAAAAGGCATTTTTGCTCTGCTTCAGAACAAGAGCAGTGAGAGGGTTATAAGAATTACAAAACTCTAACTTTCCAGGATGTCTGTGGAACCAGGGACATACTGGCCAAACTTTAAACTCCCAGTTTGTGTCCTGAATACACCCACAGGACAGGCTCTCTAAGACCCAAAGGGTCTGTGTCCACCATATGGAACACCTGAATTACAGCCTGCTCTGCCAGAAATTCCTGCTTAGGAAGCAGTGGGAAGACATGATTGCCACTGTGGAGTATCCATACAAAAACCACAGCTCCCTGAAAGGTCCAGAAGTCTCAGTGCTTCAATGACCAGAGCTGTGACAAGACTAGAGAGGTATAGAATGCACTCACTGTGATTAAGACATTGCTTCCCAAAAAGCAAATACAGCAATTAAATGAAACAAATCGCTTGCTCTGCTGATGGTAGAGATTCTTGCCTATCAGCAAGTTATCAGTATTGCAGTGATTTTTCTGTTAATCTGTCCCATGTTCTTTCCTTGCACCCTGATTATGCCCTGAAGAGATACTACATTCCACAAAGATGTTGAAAAGACAGCAAGCACAGAGCCAAAGCAAGCCTTGCAATGAGTCATGCCAAGATGAAGGGGCACCCAAAGGGAGGTGAGGCAAATGGTGTAATCTGAGTGCTCTGGACCACAGGGGAGAATGGCATGCACTTCTCAGGGCTGTCCACATACCACAAAATATAAAGGGAGACTGCAGGCAGGGAACAGCCATGTTCCTTGCATTTTAAGGATGGATACACAGAATGAAAACTGAACACATTTCTAGAGACTTTCGGCAGGGTAAGCCAGAATTATATCCCTTCCTAATCCACAGCCATATTTCCTCATCACTGGGGATATATATCCTCTATCTATGCAACCAGGCCAGAGAGAAGACTAAACTCAGTTTTGGGTGACTAAGTTATCATTACTTTTAGGTTCTGCAAGAAAACTCAGATGCTGATTAAACCACAGTGGTGGGAATCAGAACACACAGTATACTTTAGTACCAGGTTATATGATAACACAAATTCTCCAAAACATGCAAGGAAAGCAGGAATTTACTAGCACAGTTTAACAGATGGAATCACTGTAAATGGCTGAAAAGTTCAGTGTTACAATTTTCTCACTTCATATAATTTCTATAATAAGAAATACAAGAAATATAAGGAAACAAATAATATAAGAAAGTAAAGAAGTTCCTCATTTTTCCAACTTTCTTTTTTTTGTTGTTGTTGTTACACTAACTTCCCTTAATTTTTAGGGCTTGCCACACCAGTGCTTTCCAATTCCTTTCTTTTATCTTTTTTCCTTCTGGATAAGAAGTGGTGTGATTTTTGAATAGATTACTATCACATTAGTATTGTGATTGTGTCATAAGTCTTATAAGATGGACTAAGCAATAGCCTGGAAACTGAGGAAAAAAAGTGAATAGCTAAGTTCAAGACGAAGTTTTCAAAAACTGCTTGACATTCACAGTGGTTTTGTTTCAGAATGCTCAAGGTGAGGTGTGTTGGAAAGGCTTTTGGTTTTTTTCTGATTAGGTGGTCAATACTCCTTTGCATTATATGTGTATCTGCAAGGTATCTCAGGCCTTGCTCATGCAGACACTGCGAAGAGTTAAAGGCTTTTTCTACCTCACTCCAAGGCTGACAGCGACTGTCCCAAAGGCATGCAGACAGGAGCTCTGCCTGAGCCAAAAGACCACGATGATGGACTAGTTCAAAGCAGAAGCAGAGCAATTTTGCATTTGTTGACATCAGACTGTTGTAGGGTGCCATCAGTATCCAAAATTTAAGAAAAAAATCCCACAAAACAAAATGTAAACAAACCATCTTGTAACTTACTTTTAAAGGTGGCAACATCGAGAACACATATATTTTCACAATAATATGATGTAATTCTGAATTACAGGATTATCTGTGTTTTTCAAGGTTTTGGGGTTAGCTAACTTTTCAGGGTACAACAAAAGATATTGTGACTGTCACTAGAGGAACCATGAGACATGCAGGAAGAGGACAACAGCTAAATTCAGAGTCTGTTACTCCATGGAGGCAAATGAAGATACTGTCTACAGATATTTGGCCCATCATCATTTACTTGGAGTAAAGGAACAAAACCATTCCAGGGCTTTGAGGGGAGCTGTTCTTCCTGAAGCTCCACACCGTTTCGTCTGACTCTCATGTGATGGCAAACCCAAAGGCTGATGTGCCTACATTTTTGTGTGTCTTTGAGAAGAAGGATGACATGGTGAATGATCCACCTAGCCAATATGGGAAAGGTAGTTGATGTAATCTTTTAGGACTTCAGCGAGGCCTTTGACATTGTCTCTCACAGGATCCTTCTGGACAAAATGGTGTTTGGGCACAGGAACAAGCTCCCCAGGGAAGTGGTCACAGCACCAAGCCCGACAGAGTTCAAGAAGCATTGGACAATGCTCTCCAGCACGTGGTGTGACTCTTGGAGTGTCCTGTGCAGGACCAGGAGTTGGACTCAGTGATCCTGATGGGTACCTTCCCACTCAATATGCTCTATGATTCAATGATTCCATTAGCTACATCACAAATGTGTCCCTTGTAAGTTGCTAAACTGCGACATATATGACTTTAATTCAAATAAAAATCCTGGAAAAGCTAAGATCCCAGCAGGCTGCAACCAGCAGGGTATTTCTATTTGCAGTTAGTAGGTAATAAATAAGCTGTTATAAAGTTGACTACATTATTTTTCAGTATAAACCAAAGTAAAGACATTCAAGTTTTCGTTTGATTCACTACATTTAGCAAAATGAACTTCACTGGAGAATACTGGTTTACAAAAGCCTGGCCATCTCCAAACTTAGAACTGTAATGCTAGGTTAGGTGTTTGATCTGCTACTTTCCTGAAGCACATCTGTTTTCTCTCAAAACCAACACAAAGATTGGATTTAGACTTTTACTGATCAGAAACACTGAGTTCCACTCACTTAATTTGTATATTTAAAGTCTGTTGAAAATTCACCATATAAAAATGAATTCTTCCATTTTTATCAATGGTATTTCAAAAGCTAATAATCACTGTTTGATACTCTAAATTGCAGATCTTATGAATATGTACTTATGCATTTCTTTCACAGTATTTTGAACTACAAAAATTAAATTCAAATGCTAACTTAGTTAATTTGGGGGCACAGTATGCCTTCAATTTACTCTCTGTGAATTTACAGCACCAATATAATCAGTTCTGAGGCTACTTTCTAAGGTAAGCCAGAGGACAAAAAAAACCCCAAAAAAACCAAAAACCAAAAAAACTCCCCAATAAACCCACCACCACCAACAACAAAAACAAACAAACAAAACAACCAAAAAAACCCTAACAACAACAAAAAAAGAAGTTCATATAATAATAAGGGCAATTAGTTGTAAGTGCTGGTCCACACAAGGTCTCATTACTAACATTTAAACTGGCAAATGTAAATATTTACCTTTGAACTAAAACTGCAGAGACTTTGGTAATCATTCTTAATACTTTAATGATAAACAATAGGTACAAATGTATCCTACCTAAACAACGTCAGAGCACTTAGTTCTAATTAGCAATTAATAATATCTTTCCCTGCTTTGCTGTCTTTACAAGAGAGATGGTACAAGTGTAAGACAAGTGGGGGCACTTTTATTTCCTAGTGCACAAGCAATTTTGCACTTTCAGTGATGGGGAGTTCAAAGAGTTGGATTTTTTTGTTTTTTTACTGGAAAACCCAAATTTCAATTGCCTTAGGAAAACAAACAAACAAACAAACAAAAAAGGAGAAAAAGAAGAATAAATTAGTCTCACAGTGTTTCTTTAATTTTTTTTGTTCCTGGAGAAATACCATTCACTGTGTGTTAAAGCCTCCCCTCGACAGCTAACACTATTAAAGTAAAACCAAACCATCATTGGCAATTGACAGCTGAATGGCTCTGCCATGGCAGAAGGCAAGGATTCAGCACTCTCAGAACCCAACTCTCTTCCTAGCTGTCCCTAAGGAAGAACTGGTTCAGTAAAAACACCACAACAGAAAATAAGAAAAAGTGCATTCACAAATAAACACCTTTAAGTGCAGATAGTAGCATCTAAGGATGAGAGCTGGACTGGGGCAGGACAGAAATCAACAATCTGGGATGCAAGAACAACTCTGCATATTTTCCTCAGGCATAGTGACAAAAGCCCTCAGAAGCTTTAGGAGTCGTAAGGCGAAGGCTGGGAGACTATATTCTCCTGCAACTCACTCTTTAACTTTTGTACATGACTTAAGAGAAAAGCCTGTGTTTTTAGCAAGTTGTTTTGCAAAGCATGCATTTTCTGCTTTAACTGTGATTTATTCTTGACCAGCAGGATGACAAATTACAATGCTCAAGTAATTAGAATTTTTTAAAAAGGCAAGCACCAGCTGGGACTGAACTAGGAGAAAATTAGTGTCTTCTTCAAGGCCTCAGACACACAAAATAAGAGGACCCCCATCACAACAGTGATGGCCAGGCTCAATCCCTGCAGCTGGAGACTGTGCACTGAGGCAACAGAGAAGCTGGATCTGTTTTTTAGCCAGACCTACCTGGCCAGAAAGCACACAGGACCCTAATGAGCTCTCCAGTATAATTATCTGCTGATCGTTCATTGTCAGAGATGATAGTCCTAAGAAACTGCACCTTTTCAGGAAACAGTCATAGAGAAATCCACTTCAAAATTTTGAGCACGAGTAAAAACAAAGCATTTGTTTCCTGGGTTTTGGCATCATTAACATAAACAATCCTCTGGACTGTTAATTCAATTGTCAGAATGCTCAGTGCTTTTCTGTGTTGACCTCTCTCTTCCCACGTAAAGTCAAAAAACAATAAGAGAATAAAAATGCATTGGGCCTTTGAAGGAGTGTGCCTGGGATGCCCATGTTCTCGCATTACAATTACCATGATACTTCAAAATAAACACCAAAGGTGAACCTAGGGGATTTACTTCTTTACCCCCACAAAAGCTACTTCTTCACAAATGTGATCCACCACAAAGTATGATTTCAATTTTTCCACTATTGTGTTTAAATGAATTTTGCTCAGTTTGTATTGAAAAATCACCAAATTAGAACATAGGCTATTTCCTGGGGATTAATAAGAAGGGCCAGCTGTGAAGAATGGATGGTCTCAGGCACAGCTGGGGACCACTAATCTCCCTGCACAAAATGAAAAATACTAAACTTTTCCTTAATGCCTTAGAGAGATCTAGTGGGGTCTGTAGGCATGCACCATCTGTAGAGACTTAATTCAAAATTCTGCATGCTTCACATTGCTTGAAAACTCTCTTGGTAGTGCCCCTTCAAAAAAAATTAACTTCTAATGAGACAATAACTGGGATTAAATGAGAACAGAGAAAAATTAAGTTTTCTTGAGATTCAAGAACTCAAATGTACCAAGAAATGAAATCCAGGAATTAAATTCTATTCTCAGTAAAGAGCTAGCCTGCAAACCTTCTGGGGAGGGATTGTCTCATAGTACATATTTGAACAGTGTCTAGCAAACACAGTTCAGATTTCTAGGCACTATTGTAACACAAAACAATAAAAATAACTGCAAGAATTTACACAGAACTACTCCAAACAACTCAAGCATAATGGTGAGCACCCAAGATGAAGGTACATTCCTTGTAAATGTTTTCACTGTGTATAATCAAAGATAAAATATTTTAACTAGAACTTTAAATAGAACTACAGAGGGAGATGATGGTTGAAATTCAAAAGAAACAGTATGGCTGACTTGCACTTTGTTCTGTCCTACTTTCCTCAACACATCCAGTTGCATTTACACAAACTAAGGTTCTGTCTTAATTGCTCATTTCTGAAGGACTCCTAGACAGACTCATCTCTCTTTCTGCTTTGTACTCATAGAAATGTTAATGCCAAAAACTCTTCCACTAGAGAAAGGGTAGGAAAGCCCAATGGCAGGACAGTGAAGAAGTCTGTCAGTCCTGCCCAACTATCTATTTGAACACTTGGGCATAGAATCGTTGTGGGAATAGGGTATTTTGTCATATATTATTATTCTGAATGGAGAGTGAGGAAAAACTGCTGGCTCTCCTCGTAAAGTTATTGTATTTTCAATTGCTCACAAGGACTCCCAGAGCTCAGAGAGGTATTCTGTTAAACACTGAAATAAATAAAACCTGCTGTCTGATTGGCCAGAGATGAGTAATTTCTACTATCCCCAGATGTATCCATCTAGGATGTGCTTATTTGCATGATATGTGAACTAATTGTTTAACACTACCCCAGAACATAGCATTGTTCACTAAGAGAAAGCTACACAATAGAAATTTATTGACTCATCACACTACTATTTTTTAGCCAATTATGTGCCAGGATTTTTCCTTCAGATATATAACAATAGCAGAAAGACGCTTCGTTTCCTTGGGACTATTACTCTCCTGGGTGGCAAAATTAAAATCAGCCTCTACAAAACACACTTGAGACAGCATACAGCAGCCCCAAATGGCACAAAGGGCATACTTTAGGCTTATACATTATAAGCAGCGGTCTGGAAAATTTCAGGGGGAGTGGAGGGAGTGCTGTATGAAACCCAGTGAGGTGTGGACCAGCACAAAACCTTTTCAGCACCTCTACCCCGCCAAACGCTTCCATCACAAAAATCGGGGTCCAGAGGGGATGGGATGGCGGCAATCGCTGTAATTACTTACTAATCAAGTGCTTGGTAGAAAACTCCTTCAAAAAATTAGAACGGCCATATTTTATTTCTTTGCAAACAGCTGCCACGTGGGAGGAATTGTGAATCCCTTCCCTGCGTGAGAGTGGGGACAGCCGAAAAGATCCCGCACCAGCCTGCTCTTGCGGGAGGAATTCTCGCCACCTCTGCACCCGGTTAAACAGAAAACCCATCAGCTCAGCAGGAAGAAGGTGTGTGCAGTGTATGCAAACACACATGTGTGCAGCAGGTGCCGGCCGCCGCCACAGCATCAGCCGTATCAGCGCTCTCTGCGGCGTCCGCAGCCGGGACCGGACCGGGACAAGGCTCCGCCACCACCGTGCACCACCCACCACCACATCACTCCCACCACAGCAGGGCAAATGCCAGTCCTTAGGACACACCTCAACACCTGCAGGGTGGAGCAGCAGATGCAATAAATTGAGTAGATAATCAGATGCCACTGGGAAATTAAGCTGGTGAAGGGTCTGGAGCACAAGTCTTGTGAGAAGTGGCTGAGGGAGATGGGGTTGTTCAGTCTGGAGGAAAGGAGGCTCAAGGGTGACTTTTTCCTTTCTGCAGCTGTGTGAAAGGAGTGTATAGTCAGGTGGGGGTCAGCCTCTTTTTCCACATCACCAGTGACAGGACAAGAGGACATAGTCTTAAGCTGCACCAGGGATAGTTTAGGTTGGGCATTAGGAAGAAGTTCTTCACAGAAAGAGTTGTTAGACATTGGAATGGGCTGCCCAGGGAGGTGGTGGAGTCATCATCCTTGGAGATGTTTAAGGAAAGACTGGATATGGCACTCAGTGCCCATGGTTCTGGTTGACAATGTGGTGTTGGGGCACAGGTTGGACTTGATGATCTCAGAAGTCTTTTTCAACCTAATTGATTCTGTGTAACAGTGGTACCCTCGGGGCTAAAGCAACACAGTTGGTCATCAAACTGATCCACTTGCACAGCTTATGATGTATGAAAAAGTGAGGAGGGACAAATTTTCATAACAGCATCTCAGTGACCAAATGGAACAGCAGCCCAGTCTATACACAGACAGCACTGGCAACAATCTCCAACTGCAGTCTAGACAGTTCTTTCGAGTTTTTTCTAAAATTTCTATCAAATGTGTACAGCAGGCAACCTGTGCCTTCCCTCAGAGCAGCTGTAGCTGCTGTATCCACTAACCCAGGGACAATGGGTTCAGCAAGCACAAAGGCGCAGCCCTGTGGAAATGTCTTGGGCTACCTCATGATAAACTCATGCTGCAGCACAGAGGCAGTGCTGCGGCTGAATTATCCATTTGGATAACCTGGAGGCTGAGCTGTCTGCACAGTATCCTGCTGCTTGGGGTTTAGTGCTTTTTGGATAACCTGGAGGCTGAGCTGTCTGCACAGGATCTTGCTGCTTGGGGTTTAGTGCTTTTATCATTCTGGTCTTAGAGCTTAGGCAGATAACCTACGATTCAGACAGCCCAGCAGGAATGTATCCGCAGCTGCAGACACCACATAATAGAATGCCTCTGCAATGGGAACGTTTATGCCTTCTACAGATATTCCTAGCTTGATTTTTCCAAATTCTTCTCTTTCCTTAGAGAGACCCTGTTGAAAGTCCTTTTCACTCCAAAAACATCCTCTTTACTTTTGGATGCTGCTAATCTCAGCCTATACGAGCAAAGCCAAGTTTGCTCTTAACTGGTGCAAAAGTTTTCAAAATTAGTGCTTCGAGCATTTTCCTTTATGAAATCTCAAGCTTTTGCTGGTCAATGGTCTTCCTCTGGCCATTTGGCAGCATTCCTGATTGCCTTTTGTCCATAGCCTCTTGCTAGATAAAAGGAACACTTTCAAATAATAAACATTTAGGTCAAAACACACGTATCTGAGTGCATTTTTAAAGTGTCTCCCCAGGACTTGTAACCCAGCTCTGGTTGAGACATGAGTTCCTTACTCTAGGTTAGAGTAGAGTAGTGCTTTGGAGCCTGACACAGGCCCACTGTGACTCAGAATCAGCTACAGCACTGCCTCTTAGTAACACACACTCCTCACTTCACATCATGCATGTGAAAATTTCCGTATGTTCAGTTATCATTTTTTAAATGGGCTTTCCTGTTTGCTTTTTCAGAGAATGTTCTTCCTTATAAAGTCTGCAATCCACAAGCACTATGCAGCTAGTCTGGACTTAATTTGAAACACCAGTTCCAGGTGACATCTTTATATCTGCTGTAAAACACACGCTTTTCTTATTTTTAACCCAAGTACTTAGTGCACCAAATACTTGTTGCAATCAGTCTGTGCCTTTCTACCCTGTCAAGGTATGAGGAATGTTTTAGAGAGAAATCCTCTAGAACTCATTATATCCAATTTGTTAGATTTACTTTCATCTCCTGAAGTTTTATTGAACTATTGTTGAACTTTTATTGATTCTACATTCTCCTATAAACAGAACAAGAGGATAAAAGAAGAAAAGACAGTCTTCATTTCATGAGACAAAATTTCATCCTGAGTGCTAAGCTTCAGAATGGCTAAATAGTTGGTGCCATTTCCATATACTTTAACATTTTGGCAGAATTTGTAGTTTTCTAGAAAGGCAGTCAACAAAAAGACTGTTATTCACACAGCTATCAATCTGGATACATCATTTGGCAAACTGCAATGCCTTTTATCTTATCTTCTGTAAGGGAGTGTTGTGCTCTCTCCAGAAAGAATATTTGGCCAGTCACACAAGTCTCCAGGTTTCCAGCTAATTAGTTGATGAGTAACAGAGGTGCTTACAGTAGTCTCTCTTTACTGCTTGAAGAAAACCTCCAACAATTTATTTGCAAGGGGTTTGGCCATGACACAGAGCAGAGCTCTGAAAGCAAGGAGGCAGCTGCATACCTAACTTGGACTAATACCTGGGCTTTTTGGAAGTGGTTTAAGGAAGATGTGTACAGTCATTGGTATTTTAAAAGACTGTGAGCAATTTCTGAAATAGAAATCCTGAAAACAACTTTTTCTACAAAAACAGGGGAGACAGAAGCTCATAATTTTATTCAGGATTACTAATGCTGCTGTTTTTCAATGACAGTCCAATGAATGGTGTATTGCAGAGTGTTGTGTGATTGCCCTTCATGCTGCGGCATCATGAGGGAAAAATCCATTAGTTAAGGCTCCCCACGACAAGGCTGTGGCTGGCTAATGAGGCTACTGAGGGGACCTGAAGGGGGTATGTTTTCCTTGTTCCTCCTTGCTATGGCTAGAAGAAATAAGAGCCTCAGCATGGAGGAAATTGGAGTCTGCTCCTCAGGTACCTTCTCTTTGGAAATAGGTGAGTTGGGAAAGGGTGTGAATTTTCCCAGGGGTCCCTCTCTCACTCTGTGGATGCAGAGCAGGCAGGCAGTGCCTGGGGTATTTTATATCTGTCAAGACTTGAGAGTCACTCCATTATGACAGGGGATTGTCTCCCTCCTGAAGGAACCTCTCCTCACACCACATCATGGCTAAGGAGAAGTCTTGCCAGCTCCAGCAGAGGCTGTGTACATCTATTACAAGACAGAAGGCACAAACACACTACAGCTGTAGCAGAGGAAGGAGCAGTGCCTGGGCCTTATTTGAGTTTCTAATAACAGCTTGATCTAAGACTTCTCTTCCTCTACCAGTCTAAAACTATCAACCATACAGAAACATAAGGATAAAATAATTTTACAGTTTTGGAGTACCCTAGTTTCCTTCTCTTATTTGTCAGTGAGTGTATGCTGGCAGTAAAGAGTAGGGTCCAGGCTGCAGAGGCAGTGGCAAATGTTCTTTGGCAACAAGAGATAAAACTCTGATGTCCCCCCCAATCAGCCCTCTGGTCCTTCCTCCGCTGAGACTGGCAATTAATGCAACAATTAACAGGGACTCTAACTGCAATAGCTCAGTATAAGATTTTGTACTGATTACTTATTTTCCCTTTGTCAAACACACTAATATAACAAACTCTATCAGTTCACTAATAGATCACCTATAAGCAGAAGAAGCTATACAGGCAAAGCACCATTTCCTTCGTCATCTTGAAGATCAGCACACCGAAGAGTTTGACAGTTGTTCGCTTGAGTGCTTTACCTCAGAGGGGTTTGTTTTACAAACTTAAAAGCTAAGTACAAACAATAGATGACAAACTTCAAGGCCAATTAGCTTGCTGGCCACGTACCTTGTTGCCTTTGTCCCTTGTCTCTCCAGCATCTCATTAGAAGAGAAAATCATTAGAAAATAATATTTGAAATTACTCTCAATGTCCTTAATGTGATGCATTCTACTTTTCTCCTCACCATATTTTAACCACATGTCTCAAGTTTCTGTTTCCTAAACTACTCTGTTGAGCTCCCCCCAAGCATGTTTATAGGCCACATTTTAAAAAGAAACACATTTTAAATTAAGGGTCATATGACTAAAACTTGAGGAAGCATCTGCAGTTTGCTTTTGCAAATGTTCTGTGGTGAGGTAAAGAATTATTTTTTTCAAGCTTTACAGGAAAAAAAAACTTTTCTTTTTGGAAATGTTTTCTGGGAAGAGTTTCTTTCATTTGATAATGCTTTTGATTAGAGAATGAATATCCAAAATATTTGTGTGGGAGAGGCAGGAAAACATCTATTTTTTAGCATAATTTTATGCATCAGTAGAATTAGGAAAAACACAGCCATTCTCCCTAGCCTTATGGCTCCTTATCACTCACATATTCCTCATTTCAGGGGACATAATTTGGTTTAATATCAAGATATCTATCTAAACAAAGAAATTGATGCTGCCCCCTAATGTTCCAGATGTAACTAATTTCAATTCTCAAGATTGGGAAAGTGTAATCTTGAATTAAATTAACAGACTTATCTCCATGGGACTTTGAGATTCCTGTCTGGATGGTTCTTTGTGGGTTCTTTTCCTTTCTTTTTGGATTTTTATCATATGTTATATCATTTATTTGGGTCTTACAAGATTAAGAAGTATGTCTAGGCCTCAACACCATGGTGCCTGAGTGTCTCCTAAATTATTAAAAACAGATATAGCAACAACATGAGCATCTAATTTTATGTACAGTGCAGTCATTGGTACTCTGACCCCAATTCAGGAAAGGATGTATATTCTGAAAAAAACCCCAAACAACATATGTCTGTCTAAATATTTGTATGAAGCACATTGAAGTGGCAAGTTTAACAGCGTAATTGGAGCTAAACAAGGTGTTTCTGTGAACCATATATTTCATTATACATTCAACGACCAGTGCCACATGAAAATAGAACTGCATAACAATGCTATTTGTATTTAATGACATATAATTCAGGACCAGTTTCAAGACAGTTATACTTTGCCTTTAAATGATACATGAACATGAATTTTCTGCTCATCTAACTGCTTCTTGAACAGGTTTTATTGTTCTTCAGTGTCACTCGTTCTGATACATGTGTATAAATGGAACTAGGAATAAATAGTCTGTTTATCCCAGCGACAGGAGCAAAACCCAGAAGAAAATTTGAGTTTTAAATTAGTGGCAAGTGAATTAGAATTATAATTTCTGAGAATGATGCCTGGTCTTCTGAAACTGTTAAAAATGAAATCATATTGATTTATACTGGCTTACAGAGCCTTCGTTAGTTACAGAAAAGGATAAGTAATTAAAGAGATAATTTCTATAAGGAACTAGTACCAAACTAATAACTCCAAACTATACAGTAATAAAGCCACCGAGAGCCTATATAGAATTCAGTGGTTCTTGGGAACAAATTAATTCAGTTTGAAGTTGTTACACATAGCTACGAAATAGCAGCAGCAGCAGCAAAATCTGGTTGAAAACAAAGATTGGCTTCCTTTCTGCAGTCTTCTGGTTGCAAAGCCATGCACTCCATCCAACCAAAACTGCCACAGTTTGGCTAAAAATCTGTTCCATCCAGTTTGGCTCAGTTGTTCTGTCCCTACATTTCTAAGGAAATAACGTGCATCAGGATTTTCACTCTATCTCTGGAGACCCTCATAGGTCCGCAGTCAAATTTAAAGGTACAGTAATTTTACAATTATAAGCCACACCTGATTATAAGCCACACCTCCCGGTAGCTGGGTAGACCACAGGATTTGTCCATAGATAAGCCGCACCTGAGTATAAGCCGCACTACTGGGGTAGGCTGGATTCTTCAATGAAAAAGGTGTGGCTTATAATTGCGAAATTACTGTATTTAAAAACAGCTATTCAAAAAAGGATTTCTATGACTAATCACTTAATTTGGGGTTGTAGTCTTCCTGGAAAAAAACTAGTGGCCTGCCAACAGTAAAATAAATCTCAGTTTTTTCTATGTGCCTTTTATTTGTATATGTCCACACACACACATCTATTTTCCCATTCAGGTGCAGAAGTGAGATTCACATCCCCATCCCTGGGACTTCTGCACATGTTTTGCACAGCCTCTAGCTTAGCCAGTTTACAGCATTTTCACTTTTCATTGAGGCTGCAAACAGCTACCAAGGTCCCACCACTCACCAACCTGAGTCTGAAGCTAGCATTGGTCTGATCCCAAATTTCAGGGAGATGAACTTTCTGACATAGAAAAAAACCACCCCTCGTATGAAGCCACTAGATGGCACTTTCAAAACATGATTTTGTACTTTCTGTCGAGCTAGTAACCCATCTGGGTCTGAATCCCAAGATGCACTGTAAACCTTCCAATTTATTTTATCTATTTCCTAAACAATAAATGCTGCTTTCTGAAACGGTGATTGCCCTTAGCAACAGACATATTTAAAAGGTAGAAAAAGCAAAACTATTTTTTCACAAAGGATGGAGTTTCTATTCCTTCTCCCCATGCAACCATCCTCTCTGCAACACAAGGCCATCAATATATAACTGTGGGTTATATGTTGTTATGACATCCAATAGCCCTTATAACATATGTAGCAAGAGAAAAAACTTCACAACAGATGAGATACATGGTATAGTGAGTGCAGCAGACTGCTTCCTTGTTTAGAAACTATACAAGAGCCCAGGTTTTCCAGCCATGAAACTGAAAAATCCATTGTATTTTGAGTGTATTTTGTATGCCTCTTTCCCATTTTATCCCTTCTCTGGCATAAATTCCAGATGCAACATTGATGAAGTAACTCAGTTTTAAAAAACAGAAAATGAAAAAACATATTTTAGGCAATAAGCTCTTCAGGGCAGGATTGTCTTCATCTTTATGTTTCTCTAGCACTCAGCACCATGACAGTGCACATCCAGTGAGGTGTCGAAGCTTTCCTGTGGATGATTATGTAAAAATAATTCCATCATAGAACATCACAAAATATTTCTAATTGATATTAGAAGTTTAACAAATCATTCTTTTATCCCAGGGTAGAAAAGATGAAAACATGTTATCAATACAAGAGAGGATCATCACCTGTTTAGCCTCTTTATATGAGGGTTTCAAATGAAGATAACCCTGCAACACCTAAAATAAGAAACCGTTATGTTGTGTGCTGCTATTCAGAATTCAATTACCTGAACCGAAATTTTCTGGTTTTACTTTTACTTTCACTTTCATCACTCATTGTCTACTCCTGTCTACCAACAATCTGTCAGCAGACACTTTCAGTCCTTGAATCTTGTTAATTTTTAGAGCTCTGGAAACACAATGCATGGAATTGGCTGAGGCTTAATGTTTCTGGGTGGTTTTGTTTTCATGGCACTAGAAAGACTGCTGTTATAACAGCTGTGTGACCTCAACTCTTGAAGCATTTTCTGCAGATGGTGTAAAATGGATAACCCATGGAAGCATCTGTAGTACAGTACGTATTTTGTTGCTTGAGATACTGGAAATGTAAAGCTCTGGGACAAAAGTTCCGTAGTTCAGACTTCATGGTCAAGGAAAGATGACAGCTGTGTTTATGAACCAGACAAAGCTTTTTTCCACTGAGCTAGCTTTTTGGATGGCGTATAGAAATCTTGTTAATCGTGCCTGTCTGCTTAATCTGCAATGGTTGGGAATTTTTGTTAGCAAGGAAGCATTTTAAGTGTGTTTCAGAGTATTTGCATTGTGCAAACAGGAGGAAAGATGGGGTTTATGAAAATATATATGTTACACACAGAAACAAACAAAAAAAATGCTAAAAGAGACTCTTCAGGTGCATAGTTGAGCAAGTCAGCATCAAGAAATACCAGATTCAAGGCTACTTATGGACCATTAATTTAGTTCCTTTGAGTCTACAAATTCTGGTAGTCTTTAACTTCATTATAAGAGGCTGGTGGTACTTCTGTTTTATTGAGAATATATAACAGATGATCATGTTATTTTGTTATCTGTTTATATTTTGTTTGCTGTCATTTGATGTATAATCCTTACTTTTTGCATCTTATTTTAATCCTTCTAAGAATTGGCTCACCAACCTTTCTAAAGTATTATTTTTTTTAAACAGCTAAGGGTTTAATAAATAATTTCTTTTCATAAACTCAGTATAAATAGAGGGTTAATGAGTCAAGGGATCTTACAGATTGTTATGAAGCAGAGGTTAAAACATTCCTTTTGGCTGCTTAGACAAAATTCCTACAACATGATTTTTGCATATTTACCATTATATGTCAGTTTACATGGTCAAGCAGAACTCTCCTGGTGTTCTTGCAGTGTATGAAATAGAAACCCTAATTTTTTAATGAGTTCTAGTGACTCATTAAGCATCAAGACTAGAAGAAGCAAACAATTTCAATGGAGAATAAGATACATCACAATCTAATATCTTTTCTCCTTTTCCAACCTTTTGCTTGATTTCCTAATGTGCATATGTGTGACAAAAGAAAAAGATGCCGACGTGAAATCACATCTTTGTTATGTGGCCTTAACAGAAAAAAAATGGCACAGTAGGAAAGCTGGTATTTTCTTTGTGAATCAGCCCTAAAGGGAACTGCAACATGATACTTTGTCTGTTAAACACCAATCCTCTGAAATGACCTTTAGGTGAAGATACAGATTCCTTTACCCATTCAAAATGAACCCATTTTGTTCACCAGTCTGTATTATACCCTTGTTCTTATTTCCTGTTGCCATATTTTCTGTCGTTCTACATTCCTCAGCTAATGAGACTGCTTTTGAGTTTTCATATTGGTTCTTTGTTTCTTTGCTCAGACTTTGCCTGATTTTCCTGTTCCCACCAACTTCTCCATTTAAGCTGCCATTTACAATCCTACCAACGACTCACAGTCTAACTCTCCAACACCTAGCTTGTTCAATCTAAGTGACTCTGCCTTTGTAATGCATTTATTTGTATCCTTCCCTGGATTTCTCAGGGAAAATATTCCTCTAATGTATACATCAAGGAGAAACATTTTTTCAGGATTTGGCAGGTATATCCCGCAACTTGGGACAGTTGGTCTGTTGTGGCTTCTAGAGCCTTACTACTTAGTTAAACTAGGTTCTACATGAGTGGATTATTTTCATCAGAATAAGGATTCTTAAATGTAGTGTTCTGTACTTACTTCAAAATCACAGTGGTCAATAATTTACATCAACTGTCCTGACTGTCCCTGTGTGTAAAGGAAACCTGAGGAGAGGAATCTTTGAACACAGAAAAAGCTGGTACCCTTGAGTCATCTCACCACTTTGCATTGATCACTAGTTTAACCCTTGAATTTTTTACACCTTGAATAGGATATGACAGCTATCAAACCACAATACCCAACTGCAAAGAGAAAGTACAAAGGGTTCAGGATGTCATTCTTATGAAGGGGAGAGGAATCTCTATCAGTGCATATGTTACTTCTGCAGCATCTTCATGCAAAGTTACTGATAATATTGTATATCCTTTCTATTTTGGAATTTCCTCTGTGGAAGTCATCAGACTCAGAACAATGTCCTAAAATTACATCATCTGCTGATATTCTCCATTATTATCTTCTCACCATTGTTTTTGCTATCAAGACATTGTGCAATTTGATAATTGAATAAGACCTATGATAATTAACAAGAATAGGAGATGACACAGGATAATGCAGGAAAGACAAAAGTCTAAGGAACAAAAGTCATTCCATACAAGACACAAATTACAATACCCAATGTGATTTTTCTTTCTCCTGTCATGATTCCTATAGGTAGAATTAAGAGATCAAATAAAATGACACAAAGAATCAAGTTTACCTCTGGTCTTTTCCTCTGTGGTTTTGTTGTTTGGGGCTTTTCAAAAAGAAATAACTCACATGTCAGTTAGACACTAGTATAAGGGGCCAAGTTTGAAAATTCTTTCCAGACTGAATGGCTGGAAACAGCTGAATGGCTCTGAAATTCTGTTCTTTCCAAATCGGCACCATAGGTACTGAAACATTCTGCTTATTCAAGCACAGAGTTTGAACAAACCACTATTAAGAAATACTACTACATAAGGGGTATGACTAGCATGTCTCATAAAAATGCTTTGGTGTGCAAAACCGCTTCATTGTAGATGAAAGATTATTATCTTAGCATGAATAGCTGTGACTCAGTCTGACTAAGCAGAGTCTGAGCGAGAAACAAAAAGAAAATTCAGGGAAAGTAGGTTTTATCTGCTAAGGAACAGGCTATTTTGGTTCAAGTTTTGTTTATACCATCAGGAAATAGGAGGACACAAAGCTCTAAAGATGTGGCTTGCATGTTACAGCATATCTCCTGTTCCGTCTCTGGATACCCCTATTATTAATTTCACACATTACAAAAGGAATTGCCACATCCATTCCAAGAGACAAATTATCCAGTAAACAGCACAGAAGCAAGGGTGAGGACTTCTCACAGCAGCTCTGGCATGTGCAGTACGTCAGGCTGCTATCAGCCGTGAGGACACCAGCGCCACATCCCCAGAAGGAAGCATTGCAGGGGTGGCGGGTACCCTCTGGGGTGCCCTTTGGGGGACCGCAGCTCCTCGGGCCGCTCCGGGTTCAGCACCGGGGACAGCGACAGCGCCCGCCCCGCCGCCCCCCGGGAGCAGAGGGCTTTTTGTTTGACTACGTGTATGGGCGTACATAGGCATGTATTAGCACAACGTGCCAGAAAAGTAAAGGCAATATTTTATATTTGAAATAAGGCTGGATTAAAAGCATTCTATGGATCTTAAAAGTCCTTGGTCATTTCAGCTGTTCAGTGGGATACATGCAATAAGTCCCCGACTATGCTGAGGTGAAGAATGGCTGAAGGAGCAAGCTCTGAGCAGAGAAACTAAGAGGGTCAGATACATTTGCATTTTGGAAGCAGGTATTTCTCAGCATTTTGAGACTTGCCATAGGCCTGGAGCACAAAGACCAACACGCAACAGTTGCCAAAACTACCTTAAAAAACTATTATACCGGAGAAAGGAAAACCAAGGGAAACAGAAAATATATACAGAAGTTCAGCTATGAATGGCAAGTGAGAAAAGAAGAATCATTACTATGTGTGGAATTATTGATACATATCTGACCAGTCCCTTTAGGGACTGCAAAATTACTTCTGGCTTGAATACAAAGGAATAATATAACTTCTGTTTTTCCCTTTATAATTAAATTTACTACTTATAAGCCTGTTTATATTGGCATTCTGAATATTATCCTCAAAATTCACTATAGAAGACAGTATGGCTTTTACATAACTTATGCTAGTGACAGAATCTTACAAAAAAGACTTCCTGAAGTGTATTTAGACTGTATCATTTTCAACTGATCTTTCATTCTTATGGACATCTATTTCCATGTCATATGGCAAGCTGGTGATATTCATTTATTAAGCTAATGTTTATGGTGTGATGGCAAATTAGACACCTTATGTGACTGAAAAGAACAAAGATATCACATATTTTGCATGTGAAGAGATGGGCAAATGTGTTTATTCTTCTGACTTCCAGCTAGAAAAAGAAAACTGGAGGAGAAAAAAAAAGATGCAAATAACTCATCCTGCTGTTCTGTAATCACCTCTAATTAAGGGTGGGCCTGCCTGCACAGTCACCTGTGTGGGACAGACGCTTGTCCTTCCCCTGAAGTGGAAGCTAGATACAGCGATAAGTCTTGGTTTTCTAGACGCTGGCACAGGAATGACAGCATACAGGATAGCTGATAAGCTATCAGCATGTGAGCAGACTTGCTGAGATTTGCACCTGGGAATATTCAGGTAACTTCTGTTCAGTCTAGTAGAAATTGGTGGGACTATTCAAGAACTGCTTTCACTTGGAACCATGGTCAGGGGCTGCAAATGATCCATGCAATATAACTGCTGCAACAAAGCCTTGTCTAGTCTAAGAAGTGATTTCCAGTACTGCTACCTCAGTATTGATTTTCTGTTTAACTCTCCACTCTCTAGGCAAGTAAGAAATAAACTAAAAATTAATTCACACGCTTTCCACCAGAGCCACTGCACTGGACCCCTTTCTGCTCACCTGAGATTGGCTCCTTCAATGTTCATTTCAGCAGCTCCCACATTAATGCAAAGTGCTGAGTTTAACAGCCTGATTTAAATAGCCTTCTACCAGACACCTCATTTAAAATTAATGGAAATGCAATGGAAATATTTTCACATCCCAAGGGAGAGTACCCAGACAGATTGATAATCTGCAAGGCAAAACTGTACCTCAGAAGCTATTTCTGTGACACACACACACCTGAGACATAGCACAGATTTCTATGCACTGCTAACTTTGGTGGCCTACTTGGGCAACCACATGCTCCTCACGTACTGCAAAAGCACATACACACACACATGCACACACACATATATATATGAACATACAGAAAATGTAGATATGCATGTATGTATCTCTTGTCAGGACATACATGGCAAAAGAAAAAAATATCTTAATTACTTGTACAAATCAAGTAACTGCTATAGACTGCTGTAAACTGTTGGCTTTCTGGACCTCAAGCCTAATAGGGTAACCTGTTACCAAATAGTTACAGGGTCCAAAACATTACCTGCCTGGAACAAAAACTAGGAGACAGAAAGCCACTGCTTAAAGTTGTAATGAACCCTGTGACTCTCTAATTTATGAAGATAACGGGGAAGATTATTAAGTTGTTGCCACTTCAGAACTTTAAGCAACTATGCCTGAAATAATTTGTTACAGTAAGTTTTGTTCCACTTACAAAGAAAATTATTTCAGAGGACCACTGTATCATTAAATTTGCCTGTTTTCATCACTATGTTGATCTCCATTCATGCTCAAAGGCAAGCGCTTAAACATATACATAATCTAAAACATGTCTCCAAGATCCCAAATATCTTAATTCAAAATTAAAACTGGAAGTGATTCAATGAATCAGTGCTTCCAACAAGAGACAACTCCTTTCTTCCTCCAACCTTTTAAGAAGAAAATAAGGCCATCCCTCTTATACTTCAGAAGGACATTAAAGTAAGTGACAATCAAATAAGAGGCAAAATAAGAGCTTCAGTTAAGAAACCTGCCAAGCAAAGAGAAAGTCACTTGCAACTTAATGAAACCAAGCAAAGAGAAAGTCACTTGCAACTTAATGAAACCACAGAAAGGAATTCCTAAGTCCATAAAGGAAGACTGATTTTGCAGAAGACAGGGATTAACAGAGATGAGGCAAATTGTCCATGACACAAGATTATTAGAGCAACAAGAACTGGAGATATTTTTTGAAATTTCAGAGGTTATTTTAAGAGATCAGACACCAGAGTTGATATAAATCTGTTTTGCTAAAATGTGAGATAAGGCATATCAGAAGAAATAACACACAGAAATTGCTAGGTTCCTATAGCCATCTAGAGGAAGTGCTGGTAATTCACATAAGTCTATCTTCCCCTGAAACCATATTAAAATTTCTTCTAAAAAATGTATTATCAAATATTTTCATATTTTATCTCATAAGTCATTGAAAGTTATCAAGCCTCCAGTGTCCAGTGCTGTGCTCCTCAATACAAGAGGGACATGGAGGTAGTAGAGAGTTCCATAAAAAGCCAGGATGATGGAGAGTGTGGAGCATCTCACATATGAGGAGACAATGGCAGAGTTGGAACCACTCAAACAGGAGAAGAGAACACTCAAAGTGAGATCTCTGTGGTGTATTTAAATACCTGAAGGGAGGGTGCAAAGAAGAGAGACCAGGCACTTTCCAGTGCCCAATGACAGAAGCAGGGACAATGGGCACAAAGTGGAACTTGGCAGGTTCTCTCCAAACCAGCAGGAAACAGTTTTCACAGTGAGGGTGACCAAGCCCTGTCACAGGATGCCCAGAGAGGCTGTGGAGCCTCCACCCCCCAGAGATACTCAGGAACCTCATCATGGTCCCGGGCAGCCTGCTGTAAAGAAACCTGATTGATTTGGGAGGTTGGACCAGATGATGTCCAGAGATCCCTTCCAACCTCAATTAATCTGTATTTATGTCATTAAATGAATGCTGGTGATTGAGCTCAACCTGAACTTATTTGTATATACCAAAGAGATTTTCATTGAGACTTCTGGATGCATTTGCCAAGTGACAAACCACTAGACAGAAAAAGCAGGCATTGAAAATTACCAAGTGACAGACTAAGAAATCACATTTTACCTGAAACCATTTTCTATTACGCTTTGTATTTTCTAGATGTTGGAATTCCGTCCAATTCAATCTTCATCTGTATCTCTGTATATAGATAAAAACACTGTTCAGTAAAGGTATTGGATCAAAAGCAAAAGTAAGATTTTGAACTTGCCTGTCGTTTTTCACAAAGTCAAACAAAGAAATCATGTATTTCAGCAGCTTTCAAAATCAGACACTCTTCCTCTGTGTTCATAAAAAGTTCTGTGTAACTTTCTCTTGTGGACAGGAATGTCTAGTCTTGCTGCCAGTTGAACTTGGTTACCTACATTCCTGACTAGATTTACAGTTCCTATACACTGGGGAAAATTGCAACTCAATTCCTTCTTTTAACTTACAATTTGAGTGTCTTCAACAATGTTATATTTTAGTAAATGGTCAAAAATTAGATAGGCAAGCACAAAAATAATTCATTAAAAAAGTTATGCTAACATGTTTTTGCATAATATATTTTCAAGTTTACCTTATTACATTTTCAAAAAAAGAAAACAAAACAAAACAAATCCCCCCAAAACCTTATTATTAGGCACATTGTTAAAACAATAAAGGAATGTAGGAGGGGTAATATTTTATCCTAAGCTTATTCAGTTACAGAAACCATTTGGTTTCTGACAATTCTCTTTTTTCAATTTTTTAATCTCACAGTACTTTGCTGAACTGTTACATGTTTTGTAAGTGATCTTCAGGTCTCACCACTGATTTTAAAAATAATTGTAATTTAGGTAAATACCTAAGCCTAGTATTTCCCATTGGCATGCACTCAAGTCCTGCTTGCTCCAGATATTAAAACTGAGATGGTAGAAAGGCCACCCCATGCCATCCCTGGTGGTTATGACTTCCCAGCAGGAGCTGTTCCCTGCCTCTATAGGGAGCAGGTGTGGCAGAGGTCCAGACCTAGGCATGTTTTGCCTCAAACATTCTGAGTGTTGCTACAGGAAAGGTGTGATCAGAGGAGAGGGGCCCCCCAGAGGTGGGACAGTGCTCCTCTGAGCCAAATTGTTGCTCTGCCTTGAGGCTCATGCTCAATCCACCCCTTGGCTCACCTTCTTGAGAAGGGCTGTGCAAAAAAGAGCAAAACTTCTTGTTTACTTTGGAGGTGGACACCATGTTAAGTATAAAAGGGACTGGATTGGGCCCCCTCGCTCTCTTCTCTTTCCTGTTGTCTCACATCATCAGTTCCTGACCATCCACGTGACAAGACCAGCCACTGAGCTCTAAGGACTGGTGATATTCTTTGGTTTCTTCCCTTGCTTTGCCCAGGCAAAGCACAGTGATTTTATTCTGCTCTGTGACCAGCAAATATTGGTGTGTTGCGGTGGCAGTGACAGACTCTCTGTCATCCAGTCCCTCTAGGACCCTTGAGACTTCCCTCTGGTCCACTTAACTGCTTGGAAACCCTTCCAAATTCATCATGGTGAAGGAAGGTGGCAATGCAGCAACAGCAGACACCTCACTGAATGCTTGGAGACCATGCGGATGCCGGAGCTGGGGCCATACTGTCTGTGCCCTATCTTTAATGTGTGGTGGGGGGACATTTTCTGCGTGGGGGCAAATGCAGCCTCTTCTAGGGGAAGCCCCAGTGAGGGATCAGTTTCTCAAATAAACCTGGAGCCAGCTCATGCTGATGGGAAAATCATGCCACAGGCAGCAGGACAGGCCAAGGACAGGATGCTGCACTTCTGAAGGACACCACTGGTTTGGGGTCAATTGTTCCAACTTTATGAAATTACAGCTACCCTTCTGGTCCTGGGCACCAGTGGCACAACATTCTCAGGATGAATCCTTGCTTTTGCTGAACTCTTGGACTCCTCAGGGTGCAGATAGTCTGAACTGCCAGGCTAGAGACAGACGGATCACTGTCTGTCTGCAGGGGCTGAAGGGCTGTGACCAAAAGAAACAGAACCAAGATGAACTCCAGTGCTTGCAGAGATCCCCAGACATCCCCTCCTGTCCATGATCCCCACTCACCACCACAGATCTCATCCAGCTTCTCCATGTTTTGGAGGTGCTGTGCAGCCAGCCCTAGGCACAAAGTTCCATCAGTTCCTGCTACCTAGCGTGTTTCCAGCAGCCTGTCCCCTGGCCCTGCCTTCTCCCTTAACAGGGGTGGCCCCAGGAACCACCAGGGGCGTGGAACTGAGTCAAGTGTCCACCAAGCCCACCTACATGGACCTACTGTGGTGGCACAGGGAGGGCTGAGACCCTGTACACAGCAGGGACAGGGCAGTGCAGCAGCAGGAACGGGGGCCAGGCTGCCCAAAAGCAGGTGTCCAGGAGCTGGGGCTCACCAATGAACCTGACAGCCACCTCTCGCACGGTGGCCTGAGGGTCCCTGAGGTACGGCAAGCTCTGATGCAGGTACTCTTCAGCCCTGCTCTTGTCCTTCACCAGCTGGAGAGAGGACAAGGGGATGGGCATGTCACATAACCCCCAGCTGGCTGGGACAGTCCCTCCTGCCAGCACACACTGTGTGCATGGAAGGGACAGACCCCTTGGGGCTCTGTTCTTGAGGATAGGAAGAAGGGTTCAGCTCCAGGCAGGGCTCGTGGGGGCTTTGAGTGCAGGGCAGCTCTCACCCAGCCTGCAGCCTGGGGCTTGTCCTTACCAAGTACTTGCAGATCCTACATGTCTGCTGTGTCTCCAGCAGCTGCTTGAGCTCCTTCCACTTGAGGAGCTTGGCAACAGCAAGGAGGGCTTCCCCAGAGGCCTGCACAACAGCAGAAGCTGTGAAATAGCACCATGGCAGGAAAAGGAGACCTCTTGGCCCGCCTTTAGGAAGCTGGGATATGCCCTCACAAAAGCATCTAGGGGTCTCTTGAGGACAGCCCTGGGGTACAGAGATTGAGGCTCAAAGCCCTGAGCTCCAACACATGCCAGGGACAGCAAAGAAACATGTGGAGACACACCTACTCAGGTCTGGGTGGCCGTGGGTGGCTGCCAAGCCCTGCTGGAACAGGTAGGGCAGGTGTTGGCTTCTCCACCCCTGCACACACTGGTTTTGCTGGGACCCTTCCCACGGGCTGTGCTGGGGGAGCACTGCTCACTGCCAGCATCCCAGCCTTGCCTGTGTCACTGCTCAGCCTTGAAATCTGTACCTTGGCCACACCAGGGCTCTGGTCACTCATGCGGAAGAGGAGTGGGATCAGTACACTCCTTATGTCGCTGCTCCCCACCACTGACTCCAGCTGGTCTCTGAAGAGGCAGATGGAGAGTTCTCGCAGTTGGCTGCACTCCTGGTAGGAAGGAAGAAAGATAAGCTCTGGAAACAGCGCTCCCTGCCCACTGAGGTGGGGGGATGATCATCGCTGAGGTGAGGGGATGTGCTCTAGGGTAAGATTCCAGGGTGGGGAGAAGGAGTGTTGGGCTGCAAAGCCCAGAAGCCACAAGAGCCCAGATGAGCAGAGCCTGCTCTATTTCTGCGTATATTTTCTGTTTTGTTTTGGCTGTCCTGCTCACACTGCCCAATGCCTGTCTCAGGGCTCAGGGTCCCCCAGCAGCCTTACCGAGTCAAAGAGGAGCAGGAGATTTTCCATCAGTTGCCTAGTGATGCCCACAGTCGCATCCAGGTTTTGAAATGTGGTGGTTTTTCCCATCACGTTTTTAAAGAACATTAGGGCCTTTATCTTGAGGTCTGCACTGCCAGCCTGCAGGACCCCCATCATATCTGGCAGGAGGACCTGCATTTTTCTTGCCTGTATGAAAGATAGTTGCTTTTTTGTGAGAAGATTCACACCTGGAAAACTCTTCAGGCAGCCACCAAGCCCCACCATGGCAGTCACCTCCCTGCCTGACTCCCAGACCAAGCCAAGCCAAGCCAAGCCAAGCCAAGCCAAGCCTTACCCACTGCCCCAGACTCAGCTGCCAACATGGCTGTCCCCAACATCACCCTTCTCACCATGTCATGCATTTCTGACAGCATGTGGAGGCCTCCAACCAGCAGGGATGCTGTCACCAGTCTTGGATGCCTCTGATTGCTCTCAGTGTTGGGCTTGTCACCCAAATCCTTGGATGGAAACCGTCTGGAGGATGGCTGCAGGAGTAAGCACAGCAGTGAGATAAACTGCCAGAGCCTGCAGGCTCATGGCAGGGGATCAAGGCTTTTTCTGGTAACTCACAGGCAAGTCAGAGACGCAGGTGCCGCCTTCAGTAGAGCTGGGAATATCAGTCATCTGGAGGAACTGAAGCAAGCTAACAAATGCCATTAATATCTTCTCCCGAATCTGGGGCTTGTAGAAGATCTGGCCCCATAGTTGCAGGGCTGTGCTGCAAAGCAGAGCACTCTGTCAGCAGGGCTGCCTTGGCTGCAGCATGGCCTGGACCAGCCCCACAGGGCTTGGTGTGCCCAGGGACCCTGCCCAGGCGGGCAGGAGGGGACTGAGGTGGTTCTCCCCAGAAACAGCATGGTGACTCTGGGCTGGCTCAGCCAGCTTTGGCTCCTGCAAGCCCAGACAACGCTATCAAGACTGGAAATCTTGGTGGCATGGAGAACTCCATTCCTTGGAGGTGTCCTGCAGCATTCCTTAGGTCTGGAGGTCAGAGAGTCTTAAGGTCTATCTCCCCACAGCAAACAAGCCCTCAGGATTGTCAGGGCCAGTACCTGTCTTCTTGTGGAGCGATGTTCAACAGTGTTGTGACCACCTCCTCAGGGTACTTGTCAGCCATCTTCATAAGCAGGGAGTCGAAGCAGTGCCGAATTGCAAGTTTCTGGATGTCTTGCAGGCCGTCATAGATGCATGTCAAAATCTTTTGTACCTGGAGGGGACAAAGGTGAGAGTGATGCTGCCACTGGAGTGCAGCTATGTCCTCAGCTGCCACTTCCATCCCTCTCTGCTGCTTTAAGGGAGCTTCAGGTGCTGGAGACACCTGGGTTTGGGAGGAATGGACAGAGGAACAAGGCCTGACAGGGCAATCCACTCACAGGCCACTTACATCCATCAGCCAGAAATCCGGGTCTCTTGTGGCTACTTCCAGAATGTGTTGTGCCACCATCTTGTCAAAGACAGTGGTTTCTGTCATTACCTCCATGGCTGCAAGGATGATGTGTGTTCTCTCAGAAGGCGTGAGGTACCTTTCAAAGGGCTATGCCAGGAAGGAAGGGAGCAAAGACATGTCACACCAAGCACCCTGATGGTGCTGCTTGGCTGGCTAGAGTGAGCTGTCACAGGGTGCTGACCCTACAGAGAACCAGGGCTCCCTGGTGGGCAGAAGGGCTGGAGTCACTGCTGGGACACAAGGGTGCCACCCTCAGATAGCCCCTGCTTGGAGGACAGCAGAAGCTCTCTCATCAGAGACAGTAAGACCACATCACTGGGTCGTTTTTCTCACACAAGTGCCTTGTCCATGGCACAGACAAGAGTGCCAGCAAAGGAGGAGCTCATTACCTTGGTGTTGTGCAGGTTGACAAAACACAGCAAGGAGGTGGTGTCACCTTCTTTGTGGAGTTGTGTGTTATCCTTCAGCCTTGACCTGCCTAAGTCAGTGCAAAAGTCAGTAAGACAGAGCAGCTTTGCCAGCAAGCTTTCCAAATGACTCTGAGATCTGCCAGTGAGATGGCAGGAGAGAAGCAGTCAAGAGATTCTGGAGGGTGTCATACTGGGGTTCAGAGATCAGCAGGGTTGAAGGTGGTGAAAGGAAGGACAAAGGAGAGCAGCAAAGAAAAGATCCTGGATGTGAGGAGAGCACTTGGCTTCAGCAGCAAATAATAGCTGGATGATATGGGAAGCATCCAGAGGGGCGAAGACAGTCAGAGAGGCAGAGCTTTGAGGAGATGTCTGTGTGGAGGGGAATGGAGCCCACCACAATGTCCCTAATAATTTTGCTTACAGATGAATTCACTGAGGTGATGAAGAGCGCTCAAAGCTGTTTCCTTTTCTCTGGGGGAAGTTTGTAAAAGGAGAAGACGTCCCAGCAGCTGTCCGAGAATTGAGATTTGGATGTCTTCATAGCAGACAGTGCAGTCCTTTTTTCTAAAGAGGTTCCAGTCCTGTGTGAGGGAGGCAGAAGAGCAGCAGGGCTCACAGAAGGCAGCTGGTGTTGAAGCCCCACACCCGAGAGAGTGTCCAGAGCTGGATCCCTGATGAGTCCAAGATTTACAGAGCCTGCATCCCAGAGGAGTCAGCTGGGCAAGGAAGAGCAGCATGGCCTGTCTGGAAGGTGCTATGGCCTTACCTTCTGTGTGGAATAGTTGCACAGGAAGCGGCTCAGCACTTCAATCCTCCCCAAGGCTCTTGACCACACTTCCTGTATCCTAGAATTGGTGATGTCCAGCAGCACCTGGGCAGAGGGAAGCTGCTGGTGAGCCCCAGAACAAACACGCACTTCAGCAGCAGAAGGGCAGCTCCAGTCTTGCATGGGACTTGCATTATCCCTCAAGGCTTCCTCTGGCCTCAAGCAAAGCCTATAGCAAGGCTCCTCCTCCTGGGGTCCTTTTTGGGTCTGGGATGAAGGCCCTGCCCAACCCTACAGCAGGAAGGCAGGTGCCACGCTCTGTGCTCCTGAAGGAGCCTGCTAAGAGCCTGGTGACAGCTTCTGCTGCCCCTGGGAGGTGGGCACTGTCCTGCAAGGCACTGGTCTGGGGGGATCACTCACCCACGAGTGGGCAGCACCTCCCCCTCAGGGTGAGGAGCAGCCCTGGGACCCCCACGCCTTGCACAACCCATACCTGCAAGATGTTCTGCAGCTCCTCGCTGATTCTGCAGGGAGGAGAGCTGAGCACTATTGCCCTCAGCATGGAGTCCATGCTTCTCAGGGTCTGCAAGGAGGTCAGAGAGTGGTGCCAGTGATTCTTCAGCTGATCTGAGACTGATCTTAGTGTCAGGGGAGGATGCCCATCTTGCCCAGGAGAGACCTAGGAGCTGGCAGTCTGCTGCAGACAGAGCAGCCTGCAGCGTTGGACATGGCTGGGCCCTGAGAAGGTGATGAAAGGACTAGGGCAGGAAACCAGAGCTGAGAGACCCAACCTGCCTTGGACCTCTGGTCATGGGGAGCACAGGGTAGCCAGGAAGCAGCCCAGAGGGACTGAGAGCTTCCACAGCTCAGCCAGGACTTACACTCTTTAAGAGGAGTTGTTGATCTCTGTTTAAATGAGAGTGTGGAGGAAGCCAGAAGACAGTTCTGAAGCACGTCTCTAGAAGGCTTCTCTTTTTGTCTTCCAGAACCACTTCTGCTGTCTTGCTGAAAGAGAGAGCCTATCTGGATACTGGGGCAGTGCCTTGAGGCCTTGTGCAGGGGGATGCTGTCCTCTGGGGAAGGATCCCTGGGTGGGATAGGCAGGTACCTCAGTATCTCAATGGTGAGCATGGCAACCTGCCGCAGCTCTGTGGACAACTGGTACCAGGGCTCATCTTCCAGCAGCACCTGCAGAGCACAGTGGAGTGCCACTTGGCAGCTGCCAGCACCCAGTGCCACCAGACCCCAGCTCTGCCCAGGTGCCACTTTCAGAGGGTGCCAGTGCCCCTTCCCCTGAGCACTGGCTGTCCCCTCACCTGGATCCTCTCTACCAGGTCATATCTGCGGCAGAAATCAATCAGGCGCTGTGATGAGCCAAAGAATGCTGTGTTTATGCACAGATCGATGATTTTGTAAAGAAGGCTGATCTTGCATTTCACATCCTGGCAGTCGGGGGACAGATAGACAAACAGAGAGCATGAGAAGGGGGGACAGACAGCCAGCAGGACTGGAGTTCTGCGGGGCAGCACCACGTGGAAGCAGCAGCTCTGTCCAGCCTGCCAGCAGATGCTGGAACTGTCATCGTCCAGCTGGCCACAGTTACCTGGCTGAGGTTGCTGGCAAGGATCTGGATGGAGTCCACAACTTCCTCCTCCTCTCTGGACATTTGTAACCAGCTGGCATCTAACAAAGGGGTAGAGCAGGGAGGGCTACTGAGGGTCTGGCAACAGGAGAGAGCAGAGGAAGATCTGCTCTCTGCCCATCCCACACGTGCTCCCCTGGCACGGCCTTCCCATGTAGCCCCCAGCTGAAGGGTGCCCAGAAGCGGAACTGCCATGCTAGAGCACAGCATGGTGCGGAAAGTCCCAGTGCCCTAGGCTGAGGAATGTGCTGGCAGACAGACAAGAAAAGTCCAGCTTTCCACAGCACTGCTGCCTCCTATCAGCAGCTGCCCTTTGCTGCCCAGCTTGGGCAGGAGCTGGGGCCCCTCTTTGGGAGAGGCTGTGCTGGGGCCAGCGTGTTGGGACAGCCCTGAGCATCCCCAGCATTCAGGCATCACACCCACCCTCCAGGACCCTCGCTGCCAGCATGCCTGGGAAACATGGTCCTGGCATTGTGCAGGATGTGCTGGCAGCTCCACCCCTGCCCAGTCCAACAGGGTCCCCTCCCTCACCTGTCTGCAGTGGATCCACCACAATCATCTGGCAGGGATTCTGGAGAGCTGCTTTTCTGGGAAGCACCCTCCTCCAACCAGGCCAGCCTGAGCTGGCTAGGGGTGTCTCCTCCATTCTGCAGGAGAAAAAATGGAAAGTGGGAAAGGGACAAGTGAGAAGCTTTGTGGAGAGACCTCAGCACAATGGGGCTGCTGAGACAGCAGGGAAAATTAAGCTATGCTTGGAAGTTCCTCACCAGCTCCATGATTCCATCATCCTGCTGGACACAGCAGCTGTACTGACCACATGTGCTATACTTGGGTGTCACAAAGGGCCCTCCTTGTGACCCACGACCTGCCCCCAGCACTGTTGCAGCTGTGGGTGCTGGCAATGAAGAAAACAATGCTACGTGCTTTTCCATAATGTATTTTCAAGTCCACCTTATTTTAAAAAGCACAAAACAATAAAACAAACAAACAAAAAAAAATCTGATAAAAAAAACTCCATAAAATTTTGTTATTGTATTGTTAAAAAAAAAAATTTATAGGGTGTTTCTTCCCAAGCTTATTCAGTCACAAAAACCCTTGACTCTCTGAGATTTATTTTTGTTAAACTCACAGTAGTTTAGTGAACTGTTATAATTTTTGTAAAAAATACACAGGTCTTATCACTACTTTTAAAAATAATTGCAATTTAAGTAAATGCCTAAGCTTAGTACTTCCCATTGGCATGCACTCAAGCCTTGCATATTCCAGGTATTATAACTAAAACAGTAAAAAGTTCTCCCCCTCTGAGATGAACATATTCTTTCATTGTAGGTGATAATTTTAAGCTCCTCCTGAGGGCTGCAAGTCCTGGTGCTAGAAGCATTTTTGTAAAAGAGCAAAAGACTAATTCCTCCCTAGGAAAAGAAGTTTTTTGCAGAAAGCTGTGCAACACAGCAATGTATTGCATCTGTATACCAAAAATACTGGAGTATTTTACCTACCAAAAAATGACAAAAAATATGCATTAATGAAGGTGCTACGTCTCCCTGAAGAGCAATTGTTCTTCTCTGCAGATTATTATGTTGCCTTGGCTTAGTATATCATCACAGGAAATTGGCTTATTCCAATCATCCAGTGTTGGATCTAGTCCAACTCACTCATCAGACACAAGGCAGCAGTATGAACTCAGAACTTTAAAAATCCTGAAGAGTCCACAAAGAAACTGTAGATCTGCTATAAGCTGACAAAGTTTGTCTTTCTGTGATTACACAGGTCCTGATGGTCTTTGGCTGTACCAGCAGGTTGTCCCTGTGACATGGATAACAGTGGGAGCCTGGACTTTAGTCTGCCTTGCTGTGAAGCCATTCCACGGCAAAGGAGAAGAGCTGTCTGGACACAGTTCAGTTACTTGATATTAAATCAATTAACTTAGTTTGCCAAAAAGCAAAAGTAAGTAGAGAGTACATCTATTTTTATTCTTTCCAGTGAGATTAGTGATATTTTCAGTAGGCTTCCCAGATAGAAAATATTGTATGAGAATTACTTTATTTTACTCATTTACCTAGATATTTCTCCTTCTTAAATAGTGTTATAATATATTTAAAGCCATATTTGGTACATTTATTCCCCTTCCACTGACAGCCATAATTCCCTGGAAATGAAAAAAAAAATTAAAGAGGATTTCATAATGTTGCAGTGACAACAAAGAAGAAATACTTTTTAAATTGTTCTGTAATTTGTTTCTAGATTTGTTCTTCCTGAGGTATACTCCACTATCTTTGCCTTTCAGAAGGGGAGGGAGCCCTTCTAAGATGACATGGGAGATAAAGGACAGAGATAGGGCTGACCAGTTCAAGCTACTTCTTCATGGGTAGAGCAAGGCAATTAGGGTCTGCAATGCAGCTGAAGAAGGGTCTGGCAGTGAGACCCATCTTTTAGAACATGGCAAAGGTTTTGGATGGAGCCTGGCACAAACTTGAAGGGGAAGCCTGCTCACTGTGTGTGCAGTCCCTCTGAGTCCCTAC
>VRYO01001463.1:85884299-85925715 GCA_009812075.1 Sialia sialis | reverse complement strand
AAATTAAGCACCTGACAGCAAACCCGTGATCGCACAATTCTGTTACTAACTCGTTACTTTGTTGCACATGGATCCTCGCTTTTAAAAAAAAGAGTGCGGCTTATCACCCGGTGCAGCTTGTTTATTGACACATTCCGTGGTCTTCGCAGCTACCCGGAAGTGCGGCTTATAACCAGATGTGGCTTATGAGTGTGAAATTACTGTAGTCTGAGAATAGTGTTTGTTTTACTTCAGGTGCAATGGATGTGCTCACAGTAACTAGAAGTGACTGGCTCAAAAGTCTTTAAACCTTTTGTTTAACAAAAGAGACTGAGGAGTGTGTTCTGTCTTTTGCTTTGGTTTCTCCACAGTACAGAACAAGTCTCTGTTCCATAGTCAAAATAACTCTGGACACTGAAACTGGCAGTCATAGCATTTGTCTTCCTTGTGGCCCTGACTTGCTACAAAATGCCACCATTGAAACAACACAGGGCTATTCAACCTGGGAAAAGCAACATAGGATTTCATGCACACAAAAATTCCAGAAACTCACAGCTGAGATTGCTTCAGACCATACCACACTCCAAACAAAATGCACAAGAGATTTCCTTGATGTTTAATTTTTCCACAATTAGTTCTTACTATGAAAGCACCACCACACCAGAAATCCTCTCTATCCCATGCAGACAAATTCACAAACCTACTGAAGTCCTTCTCCCACTAACTGGGAATTAGTTTAGTCCTATATTTGGGAAATGCTCACTAAGCTAGTGAAGGTGTCTATGTGGATAAGCAGTCAGACTGGACCTAGAGAAGGTGCCTGTATGGATAGGGCGACAGACTGGACCTAGATAGTAACTGTTCAGAAAGTTTAACACCTGTCTTCCTGTTCACTTATCCTATAGATTCATGTGCCACTGTTTGAACGTTTTACAGATTGTAACATGGCAGCAGAGGAAATCTGCTGTGAAGTTCCTGGTGAACTTTGCTGACAACAAATAAGACATCTTTGTGGTTTCTTTTCCCTGAGGTTTTAAGCAAATTAATTTGCCTAGTTTTCACTGTTGTTTTTTTCCTTCACATCTTTCTTACAGGAAGATGAGCAGGCAATTTTCTTATTTTATTGATTTGTAAATATGGAAATTAGACATTTTTTTTTTTACAACTTGGTACACACAAGGCAAGTATGTACATCAAGTAATGCTTAAATGAACCAAGTTTAGCCTATCTATTCTTTAATTGTTTGCTTGTTGTTTCATATTTCTTCCCTTCACCACTAGAAATGAACTATCCTAGTTTAGGATATATGGAAACTTCCCAAATATTGGAGCAGTGCTTTTCAGATAGCCAGGTCATGCCAGTTTGCCTGGGAAGAAGGGCACATATTTACATTATAAAGCAGAGCAAGCATCTAACAATACATGAAACATAAGGGGGTTGCAAGACTATTACTCATTTGCTTAAAAAATTGCATTTGTTTGAAAATATTAAAGGACTAAGGTGGAAAACTGGTCCCACTGGAATCAGTCGTCTGTTCTTTCTGTAGAGCCAGAACTTAATCCTAGATCTCCAGGAGGCAAAGCCTCTCTCTTTATAGCTGCAAATCAAAGTACTTCTAATTCCTCTTAATTTACCTACGATTACAAAGAGGTGTGGTTACGCTGATTGAGATCTGTATTTGGATCCAAGTGTAAATTTCAGCTCTAGAGCCACTGCAAATTCAAATTTTCAGAAGATAGGCTTTTCCTAGTCTCTGAATATTTTTCTTCATTCTTCATAGGCACATTAGTTTTTACCAAGAGTGATATACACTGGGTTAGGAGAAGCCATAAATATCAAAGACAGAAATATCTTAGTATATTATATATTATTCTGTAATTCTACAACTGTAGGGAGGGCAGCCATGTAGTCACACCCAGGAATAGCAAATAATACTTCTCTGTGAGATGTTGAGAAATGAAATTTTTTTCATGCTCTAAATTTATTCCAGGTATAAAAGACAGTATCTTGGACTTGAACTGCATCTAACTGAAAGTGATGGGGTCAGTTAATATGGCAAAATGCATGAAATGCTAAGAATAGCTATTAAAAAACAGGTACTACAAGAAATCAGTGAGAATTACATTTTTGACACAGCTGCCCACTTCTCCACCCCATGACCCACAGATCCCTTCAGCACATTCATTGACTTTTCCTGGACAGCTTTTTAATCCAAAATTCCTTCCATGTTTAGGTAGTGAGTGCTTTCTTAAACAGACTGTAATCCTTGTCTTCTGACTGCTAGTACTAAAAAGGGAAGAAACTGCTGAAATCAAAGTTATACTCTTGTTCCTGAAGATGTCTAACTAAAAGCATGCAAGTGGAACACTATGGGCAAACCTCCAGCTTTGAAGCAGTTCCTGATTTGCATTGGAAATAACTGCTTAGTGCTATGAAACAAGATTATTGGAGACGATTAAATATATATACAAACAATAGCAAGTAGATCTTCTGAAATATTGAGCAAGATGAGGAGTTTTATTTGGAGTGCTTTGTCATTTTCACAGTGATGAAGGGTATGTGGGATCTCAGGAGTGGATGGCAGGCAGGGAAGGGAGTTAAAGTTTGCTTCAAAATGCCAAATAAACCACTTTTCAGGCAAAAAGGTTTATCCTGGCAAAGATTCTGTGGTTTGCTCAGGCTCCCTCAGGGATCACAGTGTTAGGAGGTAAGAAAGGATTTCTGGGTCCCAAGGACAATACAGTGTGGCTGGGCCATTAAATCAGCTTTAGTACTCAAGATAACTGGGATGAAGAACAAAAAGAAATAAAATGATAGCAGAAAGTAAAATCCTCCAAAACTGTACCTTCCAACACTACACAACTGACTTTACTGCAAAAATCCTTGCCAAAAATTTGATAGTGGCTAAAGAACTCCAGATGATTTCACAGCCTAATTTTTTACTATGATTACACCAAGAAGCTTGCCAGGCAATCCTTGGCTGCTGCCTTCTAAGCTTCTTCCTTCCTGCTAGTCAGAATTGCTGTAAAAATGAACCAGAAATAGATACTTTATTGTTCCTCCAGAACTAAAAATTATACAGAAGTTTCATAATTCATTATAATTCTGACTTTAAAACTCTCTTAAGATTCATCTTAACTGCATCGTGAGTTTGTATCAAAGTCTATTGCCATTAACTGCCCTTTTCTAGAGGTGAATGATCCCAGATGTTTTCAACTGCTTTGGCAGGAAATAAGAGTGAGCAAGGCCAAGGAGGCTCCCCAAGAAGTCTGGGCTTTATTTTATTACACAGTACACACAGACTGCATCTTCAGTATTGGAACTTGGGCACCAGTTTGAGGTCCCAGTGTGGCACCAACACATGTGACAGCGCATCCATCATGTACCAACACTGTAGGAAGCAGCATTTTAACTTTTTTTTTTTACTTCTTCAAATACCATCTCCAGTTTGCCGCAAAGCCCAGCAGGAAATCCATGTCTGGAGAGAAACTAGCAGATGGCAGAAATGCCCTGGTCCTAAGGCCTAACAGTACCTATGCAGGGAAACACATACCTACAATCTTCCTGTGTATTATGTGGATATCTGGGATGTGGCTGGGACAAAGGGAAGCATCATGTCCCTGCTACAAGCAGAGTCCGACTTGCCAGATGCACACAGTACTGTGCAACACTCAGAGCTAAACAAGGTGTGATGAAAATTGCTAATAGGAGGTGTTTCCAAGGTTTCCAGCAGAAGGGGAAAGCCTCTTTTTCAGGAGCCACTTTTGCTTCCAGAAGCAGGGTGGAAGGAAGAGACATCTTCACAAATATTTCTGGAGATCTGCTCACCAAAACTTTGAGAGAGTTCAAGATCCAAGTCTGAATTTAAGATAAAGATATTTCAAATACTAAAATTAAAGGACTGTAAACCAGGCAAATCTCAGAAAATCTGCTCAAAAAATGACCTTTAGAAGAATAAACCAAAAGTGTCATATGACAGAGAGTAGGGGGTAGGGGTGGAGGGCAAACCTTGCACTAAGTGTATATATAGAAATATTTTTTAAAAAATTAATGCACTATTGATGTCAAGTAAAATCAAGCAAATGTATACCTGACCTTTTATGTAGCCTCTGTGCATATTAGTAGAGAACTCAGGACACTGCCTGCTATTTTATATCCTCTGGAACAGGCCTTATTTCTGGTTAAGAGAGAACTGAAAATAGTTCTTGCTTGACTTGTGAATACAAGACGTACAGATGTAAATAGAGCCTGATTCAAAAAAACAGTAGGAAATATTTGCTTGCTGGGAACTTGAGAGCTAGTAGCCTGTAATTGCCCTCATAGCACTTCCCACATGTACCTATAAGAAATCAAATGAGTTTTATATTACTCTCATTTGCCATCTCCTGAACTTGCTCGTCCAGATGTAGAATTCTCAGCCATTCATCACTGCATCACCAAGTGGTGATGGTTTCTCTCATTCTAACTGTGTCCACCAAAAAGCCTGATATGCTTCAGCAGGTTATGCTTATATAATTAATTTTTATGGTCTTTTAAAAGTGATTCCTTAAATGCTATTCTTTAGCTTCCTCTGCCAATAGTTCACAAAACTGGTTGTGCCTCTTCACCCTTACATCTTGAACTGAAGGGCAATACCCTCTAATATATGAGCAAGTCTCACCCTTTCCTCAACAATACCAACAGTTCTTGAGTGTCCTCCCTACCCCTTGCCAAAAGTGTGGAGTAGCTTACTTGCAACACAATGATGAGCTTTCTGAGAGAAATGCCCCAGTGATGCTCGATCCAGCTGTCATTAATTTCATCCTTTCTAAAGGATCACACAGCCCCATGTGTGCAAGACAAGCAACTTGGCCCCATTCAAAAATTCCTATACTTGCCAGTGTCAAGGCCTTGGAAAGATGAGATTTGGCAAAGATATCTCCCATCTCCCAAGACAAGTTTCTCACAACCATGATTGCTCTGGGGCACCAAATAGAAGGAATTTTCTCTTAATCACCACCTGCCACAGGTTATAGCTGTTCAAACTCTTTACCCCTACCAGATGACCAATCCTGTGTTGTCATATGACAGCTGAGCAATTTGGTGCAGACTCTGGACCTGAACACTAGGAACCACTCCAAAAGGTGTGGCGACACCAGACATCCACCCCAAGTGCTGGAATACAGGATGGCATCACAGGTAGATAAGGGAAAACCCTGATCCCTCAAATTGCCAGATCAAGGGTTTGTAGGTACATGGCCTTCCCATTAACTTGTCCTGCTAAGTACATCACGCATGGGATAGTATATCCCTTCAAAATGCCCACTTTTCAGTAGAACCTGCCCACCCTGCTTTTACAACCTGTTCAGTTTTTCTACTATAGAGACAGCTCAAATATCCCAGCCCATGGGTCCATATATAGATATACCAAGGTATTTTCCTGGAACTATCTGGATCAATAATATTGAGAGATGTGCCACTAATTGCCCACTCCAGACAGCCACTGTTCACACAGGAATCCTTTGAAGGTTGGATGTAAAACTGCGGCACTTCTCCCCCTGTGTTTTGAGCTCTGTCAGATCACAAAAGACCTATAAAATTTCAGAGAAAAAAATTTTATTCCTCCCAAGATTCACTTAATGAAATCAAGTCATCTACAAAGGCCAGTGTTCTCAAATGTGTCTAACAATGCTGGGAGTCAACCCCTTCCTCCTCCAACTTGCACAGCAGAGGGTCCACAGGTAAGAATACATTTGGCATTATTAGACTGTAATCTCTAATAGCAACCTGAAAGAAGTGGAGGCTCTAAAGTTTCCAGGCTATAGATAAGTGCATTCCTCCTACTCTCTTCCATACAGAAACCTCAAAAAACTGACAATGCTAGATCAATTGTAACTATTTTGAAACATTCACTAAATGCTGTGAACAGATTTACAGATGAAAAAAGACTTAGAGAGGTCTAAAGATTTTCCTACTATTTCCTAAAGGTAAATATTTATAGCTACATTTTTTAATTGAACTGAATTTAATAATACAGTTTTAAAAATAAAACCATATGAAAAAGAAACTTTGGATTATGTTTTTAAACTCCTTAGCTCAGCCAAGAAATCACTATCCCAGTTCTATCCCTGGCTGCTTGTAAAACTTCCCAGTACTTTGATTCTATAGGAGAAAAAAAAAGAAAAAAAAAAGAACAACCACATTACTCTTGGTCTAAATGAAAAAAAAATTAAATCTGCAATATTAAAAAAAAAAGAAACCTAATCTGCCTAGACTTAATGGTGAGCCTGATCCCAGAGGACCTAAGGGATTTTTTTGAGTGGAAGAAACAGCTGGAAAAGCAGGCACGAGTCCAAAAGCCCCTAGGGTCAGTTCACAAAGAAGAGTTGTGGCCAGATGTGCCTCCCTTATTTTGTGCCCTGCAAGAAATAAAGGCTTTAAGAGGTAAAAGGACAATTTGGGTAGAGGTCTCTCTAGCTTAGATAGATGCCATGGTCTTGGAGGTAATGTTCACACTGTATGACAGCCACTTTCATCCTCTATTTACCATCAATTCAACTATTAAATGAAATGTTTTAGAAGTGGAAAGCTTTGCATGCAGCATGGGGCTTATATGTAATCAGAAACAATACTCAGCAGCAGCAGCAGCTTCCATGGATTTACTGTGGTAGCTGCACTGCAATGTCAGTACTCATTTTAACCTCAGTCAGAAACTGAGTTTGTCTGACAATTCCCACCAGAGAAGATAAATAGGTAGATAATGGGATGTGTCTCTAGGCCTTGGTGAGAAAAATGGCACAAGCATGCATGCTTTGTCTCCCAGCAGTCTTTTCAGTGCCAGGGAACCCAGCCAGTCTCCCTTAAGCATCTGCCCTCTGGTGATTAAATGACAATGACCCCAAAGCCCTAAGTCTGGTGCTTAGGGACATGGTTTGGTGGTGGACTTGACAGTGTTACGTTAACAGTTGGACTCAAAGATCTTAGATGTCTTTACTGTCCTCAGTGATTGTGAATTGCATGAGGAGGGTGTTGCACATACTGGAGAATCTAAGAGAAGGCATGCCCTTACCCAATGCTTTGCTCCTCAGTTTCCACTAATCTCCTAATCCTCACTGGTATTTCTCGTGTGTATGTGCTAGTCTTGGATCCTCCTCAAATTTTACACTAGTACAGTTTCACCCTGTCTCCTGGTCAAAGCAGCAGGAATTAGACTCTCATATTTTAGTCAAGTAAAAAAAGCATTTTTGAGTGTAGCATTATTCTGAAAGCATTACAAAGCAGGTAAAGTCTGCTCATTTAAGAACAGCTGAGGATCACAGAAAAGCCAGCAAAGTAAATGACTCTTCCAGATTAATATTATAAAAGTATTGGAACAAACTCAATCCGAAAACTGATCAAAACCCGCCTTCTGCCTAAATACTTACAATTTGGTAGCAATTTAAACACTATTATTCTAAGTCACATTGCTACTATTCTGTATATCTCCCCACTCCTCTTCCATCTTCATAAGGCTGGACTAAATTAACCACGGCAGTGCACATTTCCAAATAGCTTAACATGACAAAACTATGTCTTGAGCACTGCTGTGTTGTGCAAACCTCATGGTGCATCACACACTTTGGGCCGTAACCAGCGGTCAAAACGAAGGACAGCAAATTCACAACATCAAGGCCATTAAATCTGTCAGTAAAACCCTCGTGAATGAATTGTTATCCTGCTCAGTGTAAAGACCAATTCTCTAAAGAGTTGAGCCTGTTAATGAGAACCCTCCCCAGCCACCGTCTCCAGTCAGCACGCTGGGCACACATTTGCCATTGAACAGGGTGAGAATCACTTACCCCGAGGCACAAGGAAGAAGCAAGAGGCAGCAAATTCAGAGGAGTGGCTGGAAAGTATGAGGCTGACAGTGAGCACACCCAGCTCAGCACTCCTCCTGAGCAGGGAAGTGCTCACAGCTACAGGCTTTTCACTATCAAGGAATTACTGTCTCAGCAGCAATCATCCAAAGTCACCAGTCTTTCTTTTTAAATGCATGAACGGAGTTCATTCCACCTTTGGTGCAAAAGATCCTATGAAGATCCGGCCTCAAACACACAGCAGCAGCCCCCCAACTCATGCCCATGCTCCTGTTACACCCGACTACAACAGACCACAGCCTTCGACCCCCAGGCAAGGCTCTCCTAGCCCAGAAATGCTGAGCACTGCTGCAAACACAGCCTCCACACTGCCCTGCTATGTGTGCTCACCTGTCATGTCTCTCTCTGCCAGCTGACAGCCCCACAGGGCTACAAATGAAAAAAGAGATTCCTCCAAACCTCCTTCCTCAGCACCTTTTGATGGGGGAGGAAAACTCCCCACTTATCTCTTTAGCATCCCACAGCAGCCATGTGCTACCCCACCTGCTGCCTGCTCTGGCTCAGCTGCTACTCAGACTTTGGGCACCTGAGTCTCACACCTCTGGCCACATAAGGCCACCACTAATACCACACTAGCAGCTGCTGCTGGAATGTGTGCAAGGAGGAAGCACTGTCACCATAATTTCTGTGATATCATCTCCTATTTCCGTCACTATGAGAGGACCATAGCATGTCACTGAAGCAGTTGTATAAAACCATACTAAATTCTTGTAACTGATCAATCACCCTGCTGAGAACATTGTGACTATCCAGAGGTACCTGCACTGTGTGAGGAGAGGACAGGACAGCCTCCATGTATACAAGTCATTTTCTGCACTAGCTGAAGTGGTTTCAAATCAGTCTAATATGGTGGTCATTTAGTCCTGCTCTGGTTTCTCAGCTCAGATAAAAGGAGTTAGCAGGATGCCAGCAGCCTACATAAAACTGATGACAGCAAGATACCATGCAAGCACCGATTAACTACCATGGTTTTCTCAACCTAGGCTTTTGGGAGCCAACAGAAGAGGCAGAAGGACATTACAAGAGGCAATTGTTCAGGTTTTGAAAGATGTTCCTGTGCCACAGTTGGCCAGCTAAGCCAGCCAGTTTTTTGTTCTGCTCATTGTCCAAAGTTGCATGGATGCGTAAGGGAAAATCTGACTCAGTCCCTTGTAGCTGGATTACAAGCAGAACAAATATGCTTCCCATTATCATCAACAACTCTATAAACAAGTGTGCAAACAGGCATTCTGCTTCTGGGGCACAGCTTCTATTATTGGTGCTATCTTAATTTTCCAACTGAAAAATCAGAAGTCCTCATTTCTAAAAGTGATGGCTCAGCATCATGAAATATAACATGCCTGCACACTTTTTACAACAAAGCTAATGTCTACTTCTTGTAAAAATGGTTCTTTAACTTGCACTTCCAAGAACACCCACAGATAAAATTATTAAGTACACACCAAATAATTTAAAACTTCAGAAGTTTATTGTCCAGAATAGCTCACATGGTACAGTTGGATTTTTTTATTTTCTTTGTTACAGGGAAATCAAGCAGAACAGTAGAAAATGTATATGGATTAACAGTAAAACAAAAGCCCAGCCTGATAATAGCCCTTTACATTCACCAAGTTATACTTCAGAAAATGGCCAGCCAAACAAAGAAGTAGAGCATCTGAAAGACAGTTTCATGTTTATGGTATAGGTTCTAAACCACTATTAAGGGTATTTTCTGTCCATATTGTTAATATCTTTTTTTTCATAATAGCAAATTGAAAAAGGTCTATGTGAATAAAAAGTTAGCTACTGCAAGACTTTCAAACCTCAGTTATCACCTTATATGTTGATAGTTATGGATAACAGGAGAAGGCACATGACATAGTACTTAAAGTATACAGAGACCTATTAAAATTCAAAGACTAAAAGGAAATGGGAACTGAAACTCAAAATTCACAAATATTACTTTTGCATTCCCTAATCTGTATTCTATAAGTTTGCACTCAAGCATTTTACAGCTTTTTCAGAAGAAAAGTGTAACTCACTCAGAAAAGACTTCAAGGCTTTGCTTTGAGTTACTTTGTTGGTGTTTTGGTTTTTTTCTTTTAGTAAATGGAATATAGGATAATCTAAAGGATAATAAAATGCAGATACATTCCCTCACTTGTTATTAGCGCCCAATAGATCCACTGCTGAAGGCTGAGTATGAATAGGAATATGAAGAGCTTGCTGAGGCATCAAAGCTTCCTCTCCTGGACCCACTGCGTGAGCCTGAACGCGAGCCAGAGCGAGAGCCAGAGCGAGAGCCAGGTGCTGAGGAGACATTGTAGGGACTGGATATGCCTTTAGAGGAAACAGAGGCTGCTTCCAACAGTTTAAGCCCGGTGATGTCTTCCACCATTGACCGGTTCATTGCATCTTTGTAGGATATTTTCAGCTTGGTCTTGGGGCAGGTCAGAATTTTGGGATAGCTGTTGGTGTCTTGTAATTTCTGGGCAGCGCGACCGTCAATCAATCCATTCCTAATGGCTTCTTCAGTAGTTATTCTTCCACGCACTTCTGGGTCCACAAGACCTCCAGTGAGGTACTGGAATTCAAGGAACCGCTGCCCAGCCTCATAAGGAAGCCATTTTTCCTTCACTGCTTCAGCTGCTGACATCCTCTTGCGTCCGCCCTTTATACCTTCAAACCCTATGAAGGCTTTCTGGGCTGGTTTGAGACGCGTGGCCATATCCTGATCAATGATGCCTTGGCTAGTGGCTTCCTGGAGGGAAAGCCTCTGGCCAGTGGTAGGGCATATTATGCCGCCAGTGCAGGCCTGGGCCTCAAGTAATCGCTGCCCAGTGATGCTATCCACGATGCCCCGCTGTATAGCTTCTGAAATGGAGATTTTCTCCAAGTTTTCTGTGTCAAATATGGCTGCAATAGGACTGCACTCATCTGGGGTCTCTGAGAAAGAACCGCTCCTGATCACTGAAGAAGAACTCCTGACACTCAGCACGGTGGGAGATCGAGTCACGGATTCATGCCGGAACACCTCGTCAGTGCCATTACGGCAGGAAATCATGTCTGCAAACTGGGTCAGGCTCAAGCTGCCAGAACGGTACTGGTCAAAAAACTTCCTCTCCACCAGGCCTTTATCAATGGCATCTTGGATGTCGTACTGGCTACCTGTTTTTCTGTCGACGAGGACTACTCTGCTGCTGCCATCTGATCCCGTGATAGTTATTTCTTCCCACTCGCACTCCTGTTCAGCTAGTTCTGTGTAGGTGTCATAATCTATGAGGCCCTTGCTGTACGCCTCCTGAACGGACATCTCTCGGTTTGTTTCTGGATCTACAATGACCACCCTGCGCTTCCTAAGGGTATTCTTCTGTGAGGTGTGCACCACCTTCTTCTTCTCTCTCAGGGGGAGAAGGCAGAGCCCCGTTGCATCATCCTTTATGCATCTTTCTTTCAGCTGCAAGTAGGTCAAGTTCTCCTCTGTGTTGGGATCAAAGAACCCTTTGGTGTCATCACTTGGATCACTCAGGATCTGGTTGAGCTCCTCATTAAAGTAGCCACGCTTGTAGGCTGTCTCTACTGGCAAGCGGTAGCTCTCTTTGGGGTCAATGATCCCTCCAGTTGCGATCTGGGCCTCCAGCAGACGAATGCCGTGGCCTCTCTCTATGAGCTCTTTGTTCATTGCTTGGAACAGAGAAATGATGTTTCCAGTCTCTGGGTCTTTGTACCCAGTGACAGCTCTTTCAGCAGAGAGAAGTTTCTCTTTAAATTCAATTCCAACAAGGCCTCTTTTGTAAGCTTCCTCAACAGGCAGCCTGACATTGCTGACAGGATCCACTATGAACCCTGTGGCTGCTTGGGCCTCTAGGAGTTCAAGGGCTGTCCCTGGCCTAACCAAACCTATTTTCATAGCCTGGTAAATGCCGAGTTTCTCTTTAGTAGCCTCATTGTAGATACCAGCAATACAGCTAGAGCCTTGAAGGAAATCAATAATTCTCTCACTCACTTCTTCCACTGTAATTGCACCTCTTTCCAAGTCATTTCTTGTTGATTCCTTAATGATTCCAGCCTCAAGCAGGGCATCTGCTGAGACAGGCTGCCTGATCCCCTGGAATGACATACTCCTCTTCTGCACTGGAAGGAGGAGCAGACCAGTGTGTGGTTCAATCCTGCATTTTTCCTTCAGCTGCATGTAAGTGACTGCCTTTTTGGTGGTAGGATCAATGAAGTTCTTTGTATTGCCTTGGCAGTTGTTTAGCAACCTGTACAGGTCTTTGTCAATCAACCCACGAGATAAAGCTATCTCTTTGGGTAGGAAAACACTGTTGACAGGATCAACAATCCCTCCTACAGCCAGCTGGGCTTCAAGCAGACGAATTCCAGTTTCTCTGTCAACCAAGTTTTTCTTGATAGCTTCAGATACTGGCACAGTTTTGCCTGAGAAAGGATCCTTAAATCCTGTAATAGCCTTTTCTGCTGTATAGATCTGCTCTCTGTCATCGAAGTCAATCAGATCTCTGGCAATAGCACTGTCCACTGTTAATATCTCATTTCGATGTGGGTCTATCACACCTCCTGTTGCTGCCTGGGCTTCTAGGAGCAGGACTGCATTTTCTGCTGTGAGCAGCTGATTCCGTTTGGCCTCTACAAATGAATACTTCTGCCTGGGTGAAAGGGACACCCCTGCAATAGCACCTGCCCCTTTGAGGTAGGGTTCGATGTCAGCCGCAACCTCTTCCACCGACCTCTGCCCCTTCAGCAGTTTATCCAGTGTGACTTTGTCTATCAGCTGGCACTCATACAGCTGCATGGCTGTGATCTTCTTCCTCAGCCCACTGAACACCAGCTTGGAGGCATCAATACAGAAGTCTTCCTCAGTCTGCGTAGATCTGTGAGCCCCATATGGGCGCTGCTTGAGTTTCTCAATCTCTCTTTGCAGCCTGAGACGCTCTGACTCCAACTCTGACTGGTTTTTGACAGCTGTCTCTTCCAGTCTGCACCGGTATCTCTCCTCAATCCGTTTGATTTCCATCTGCAGCCTTTCAATCTCACTCCTCAGGCTGTTCTTCTCCCTCTCACTCTTCTCCCTCTCACACTGGATCTTCCTTATGGATTCCTCCGTTCGGGAGTGCTGGCTCTTCCACTGATTGAGGTCATTCAGAATTTGTTGCTTCTCACTTTCCAGGCGTTGCTTTGAACGCGATTCTGACTCCAGGGTAACTTTCAAACGGTTCAGCTCCTCTTCTAATCTCTGCAGTCTGGCTTTGTCTTGCTCCAAAGCACTCATTTTTATCAGCAGGGTTTCTCTTTCTTGCATAATGTGACTATACTGATTTTTGGATTCTTGAATCCTACTGGATGCCTACAGGTGGGGAGGAGAAATAAACCAAGAAAGGATGGTTAGAGTTCGTGCTGGTTAGTTATGACCTCTGCCTACAATGCCCTCCAGCCTGTCATTTAACCTGCAAATTCCCACTGGAAAACATTCTAGCTACAGCAGTGCCTTACCAAGATTATGGACACACAAAAACCAGAGAAGGCACATTATCCCTTCACTTACAGTGTCTCCAGCACTGCCAGAGACATAAGGGACTTCATTCTGTTACCCACAGCCTCGATCTTCAGCTGATTTAGTTCCCTGTAACTTTTTGATACTTCTCACAGTCACTGACAAATACAGTCACTGACAAATACACAGAGCATTTAAGACTCATAAATAGCCTGATGCTCAGCAGATGCCCTGGCAGTCCTACTAATCCAGGCGAATTTGCATCAGCTAAGGGCTGGTCATACATGGATAAAAAGGAAACATTTGACCCAGTTTTTGCTTTCCTTTTAGTTTCACATGTCACTCCAAACAATTTTACCTGCATTGCCTTCTGTTTTAATTCATGCAGTGTCTTCATATATGCATATGCACAAACACCCACAAGCATGCACATTTGTATGCAGTTCATATTAAACTGAATACAAGTTTATCTACTTGTAATACATGCATATGTAAGTGAATATATATATGCACAAGTGTTATATAATTGTAAACGTTAGTATTTTTTTAATATCAGTATTAGGATTTTTAGAACAAAGGGAAAAAAAACTGACTAAAGGATAGGACAAAAGAAATATAAGAGACAAGTTTATGGAAAAAAAGATTTCACATGTGCTCACCTATTTAAAGAGTAGCTCACTATATAAGAAACCAGGCAGAAGAACAAAATATTAGATAATGTTTTTTTAACTTATGTTGTCACCTAAAGTTTAAGAAATAAGGGCCAATAGTAACATTTGCAAATGCCCTCAGTGACTTAGGAACATAAATCACCCAAACAGTGCATTAAATATAAGCTTTTAGTACCTTAGGTACAGCTGACAAACATGACTTTTACTCCTCACCTGGAGTCAGCATCTTACCCAGCTAATCAGCACCATGACAGCTTGTTGGTTCTGGGGTTTTTAGCCAGTTTAGTTTGTGACAGTACTCAGGTTAGCCTCAAAGGACAGCTTTAACCTATCCTGGCTGAAACAGCTGGGGAAGGCACACAGCCAACAGGGAACTGTTAAAGCACAGTGGTACTCCATGTGCTCCTATTTTTCCCTAGGATAATTTGCTGGACATTGGCACAGAGCTCAGATTTCTTCTGGGGCAAGGCCTAAGAACAAGGCTCTGCTAGGTGATGAGAGCTTATGGCTCCCTAGAACAGCTCCCAGGGAATGAAGAGGAAGTGGCCAAATCCTGCCATTTTTGTTTACAACTTAACCAAGAGGAAGGATCATAAAGGGGATGTTAGTCACGAGTAGAGTGACTTCAAACTGCAAAGGGTGAATTAATTTGTTCAAATCAACACTGCAATTAATTATATATTTGAGAAACAGTAAAGCTGGGATCAAAATATGTGTGAATACCTCTAGAGCTTGCTTTTGGAATTTTTCAATTTCCTGTCTCAATTTTTCCCTTTCTTTCTGTAAATCATTAAGCAACCCCTGAAGCTCCAGGGTTTGCTTGCTGCTCATCTGAAGCTGATTCTTTAGTTCAGCAATGGTCGTATTTTTCTCATCAACTTCATTTCTGACCATTCTGAGGTCATCGTATTCCAATCTAACATTTCGCAGCTCCTCCTCCAGTAACAAGTGCTCCTTGGTAAGGTTCTCGGTGAGAGACTGAAGCCTTTCAATCTCTATTTTGCACTCATTCAAGGCTTTGCTTTTTTCCTCAGAGGTTTTCTGTAAGTGCTCATATCGTAGGTGAGCCTGTTTTAATTGCTCCTGTTCTTGGACCAACTGACGACGTAAAGTCTCAATATCAGATGTGTATTTTCTTAACTCCTCCATGTATCTTTGCTTCTCTCTCACATGACCATCTAATACTTCTCTTTGGTGTCTAAGGTCATCTTCATTCCTCTTCTTTACAATAGATACTTCCTCTATCTGCTGTGTGAGATTAGTTATTTTAACCGATTGGTCTCTCAGAGATCTCCTCATGCCTTCTATTTCCTCCTCCAATTTTTTCCTCCTGGATGTTTCCTCCATTAAATTTTTGTTCTGTCTGCAAAGTTCCTCCTCCAGCTTATGTTTCTGGATCTGCAAGTCTTTTACAGTGCTCTGGAACTTTGCACTTTCTTGATCCCTGCCTTTTTTCTCTTGTGAAACTCTTTCATAGTCAATTTTCAGTCTGGCCAGTTCCTGCTCTTGGATCCTCAGTTTGTTAATTGTCTCAGTCGCACTCGTGTTTGCTTTCTGCAGGTCAAACTGGACTCTTTTCAACTGACTGTTCTCATCCTCCACTTCTTTCCTCTGACTTGTTTCTACATCCAACAACTTTCTCAGCCTTTCAATCTCTTTGTTTCTTTCCTTAATGGTTTTAGAAGCATCATCAAGTGACTGTTTGTAGCGCATGCTTTCATCAGAGTGTCTCTGAATAACTTGTTTTAGCTCAATCTCCAGCTGCTGTTTCTTCTGAGAAAGCTCTGAGCCAGCTGCCTTCTGCTGCTGAGCATTCTCTTCTATTTTCCGTAGATTATCTGTTGTCTGACTTATTGTATTCTTCAATCTCCTAATTTCCTCACACAAATTCCTATTTTCTCTCATGGCATTATCAAGCTGTGTTCTAAAATTATTTGTCTCCTCTTCCTTCTGCATGGTGACCTGGTGAATTGTGTTCTTTGTGATATTAATCTCAGTTTCATATTTGTTCTTTAAACTAATAATTTCCTCATCATAACTGTTTCTTACCTTAGCCAACTCATTTTCAAGTTCCCATCGGCTTTTAGCCTCTTCCTGAAGCTGAAGCTTTAGCCTTTCCAGCTCCTTAGTTTTATCCTGAATAGTTGAGGCAGCCTCCTCAAGAGCCTGCTTGTATCTCGAGTTGTCTTCCCCTCGAAGCTGAATGATCTGTTTCAGCTCCAGCTCTAACTGATGCTTCTGCTGTGACACCTCAGAACTGCAAGCCTTCTGCTGGAGAGCATCTTCTTCTGCCCTCCGCCGTTGGTCTGTTGTTTGCAGAATAGCATCGTTCAGCCTCACAATCTCATCCTTAAGGTCTCTGTTCTCTCTCGTCAGTCTGTCAACCTGGGCTCTGAGGCCTTTTGCATCATCATCTTTTTGTGCAGCTATCTGCTGGATTGTTGTCTTCTTAATATTAATTTCTGTTTCATACTTGTTCTTTAAATTACTCATCTCCTCGCTAAACTGGTTCCTTACCTTAGCCAGCTCATTTTCATACTCCCTCTTCCGTGTGCCTTCGTCCTGAAGAAGAACCCTTAATCTTTCTATCTCGTACTCCTTCTCCTTGATGACCTTCTCAGACTCTAACTTCTGCCAACCAAGGCTATCTTTCTCATTTTGCCTTGTTTTTTGCAGTTGGTCATAGTCATTCTTCTGCTGCTCATATCTATCCTCCAGCAACTTCCTTTTCCTTTTCTCATCTTCAGTCTCATAAGTCAACCTGGTTATTCTGTCATTTAGATCCTTTATTTGGGCATAGCATTTGTCTAAGTTTTGCTTAGCAGAATTTCCATCCATTTCTGCTTGTCTTTTCATTTCTTCCAAACTCATCAGCTTTGCCTTGAGCTGAGAAATGTCCATCTGGTACTTCTGCAGATTTTGCTCTAGGAATTTATGTTTGTTGCTTGTCTCTGAATTTGAATCTCTGGCAAGCCTGAGTTCTTCTTCCAGGAGCTCAATTTTGGTGTTTTTCATCTGCAACATGATAGCAGAAAAACAAACAAACAGAAAAACTCCCATAAATATTTGTGACAACTGCTTCAAAATCATCACATGTAACAAAATATAAATTTGTAACACTGACAACTTAATTTTATTTTTTTTTCACTGCTTCAATGAGAGCTAAACCCACTTTTTTATTTAATGTCATCAAGACAAATTCTGGAGTTTTTATTTATTCAGAGTCATTTATTTAGAAATCAGCACATAATGACTTTTAGAGGGGAAAAGATACTTGATGGGGGAGGGAGGTGTGTTACTGATAGTAAAATGTGGTGTTGCAGAAGTTCTCCAGTGAAGTATGAAACAGTCACCTTTTGAACCTTCCCAGGTTCACATTCCATATATGCAACTTCTTTAATCAGCCTCTCTATTTCCCTGAGCTGTATCAAATCAGAAGTTGCTTCTTTTGAAACACTTTAGAATATGGTCTAAAATGAGGTGCCTCAACCACGAGGAGCAAGTTTTCAGCACTGAGGTAGCTGTGCTCTCACTGAGGTCAAGGCTGGATGGGCAGGGAAGGCTTGCTCATATGCCTTGATGAGCACCTCCTTATTTACCAAGGAGACCTGTTCTCTACCCCACTTCACACGACCTTGGAGGTCACTTTGTGAAACACTGTACTCTTCCACAAAAGATGCATGACACTGCTAATACGCCTCCTTTGTAGGACATCTCTGAGTTCTGGATATAGTTTTGTGAGCTACTTTACACTGTACTTTCTGCCTCTGACCAGTGACAGTTTTCTAATCTGTGATAAAAATGAAAGCTACAGAAAATAAAAGAGTTAGAATACCTTCAAATCCTCCATGCTCTTTAACATTTCACTCAAGAATCTGTAATAATCTCCTGATCTTGTAAGAAGCTCTATATAGCGGGACTGAGCCTCATTAGCCTTGAAAAGAAACAGAATTGTTAGCAGCTTGCACTAGAGTTAGACACAAACATACCTATGTTCAGACCATTTAAAGGATTCCAACCTACTTGAGCAAACACATCATGTGACAAAGTAAAAATTCACAAATTCACATGACTTTCTGAGAACCCCAAAAGTGTAAATTCTTCTTTACGAAAGATCCACATCTTTTATGGTTTTTCAGGATTGTTTGTCCCCAATTGCTAATGTGATATTAAATTCAAGCCTTCATCTCCTGGTTCATCACACTCTTCCTGTCTGACAGTCACAAGTTTAATTTTTAACAGCAGTCAATTCCCAGCCTGAAAGTGACTGAACCACTTGGAGCATGGATCGACCTTTCTCACAGCGTGTATGCAATGGACACTGCATAGGAATGAGAAAGATTCCTGATAGCTAATCTAATGTCTAAACAAGCTCAGGTCTGATTTTTACACCACAGTGATTATTCTGCACTAATTCTTTGTGCTTACGTGCTTAGCACACATTACCAGTGACGGTGCTAAGTATTAGAACATAGCTGGGTATGACTCACAAGGGCTCACACAGACAAATGTTTTCAGAAGACTGAAGGGGAGGAAAGAAAGGTACCTCTTGTAGAATCAGCACTGCAGGAGACTGAACCACACTCTTCTTGATAGGTATGTTGAGCAATGTTTCTAATCCTGAACTGTAGGAAGCAACCTGCAGTTCATAATCCTGAAAAACAAGTCAAAAAATAAGACCCATTTAGAAACTGCCAAAGAATTCTCTGTGAATCTGCTTCAGAAAATGCAAGTTTTTGGGGTTTTTTGGTTTTGCTTTCTTCATGAAAAGCTAATTTTTTCCCTTGTCTATATTGTATATATTGTATACATTGTATATATTGTATATGTACAGATGATCCTCTGTCATAAACAGAAGCTCATCAGTTCAAGTACCCCTGTGGACATTCATGGAGGAGAATGACATGTGAAAAAGAGGAAAAACATTTTTCAAAAACAAGAAGACAACTGTTTCTGTAAGTTGAGGGCTACATGAAGAGGAAGAAGATTCATGGCAGTAGCTGGTTTAAGTACTGTTATCCACCAAAACATCATTAGAAATAAGTCTCTGCATCTCTTTTGTATCACATACGCCATGTCACATATATAACAAAATCTTTGTCGCAAAGATTGAACCGGAGAAAGCACAGATATGAAGGTGACATACAAATGCAGGGACCACAAAACCATTCCCTCTATTTTACTGGTTTTCATAGCTATTGCACATCATTCCTCCTGCTAATCTGCATTTGTCTTGCCTACTAGATAAGATCCCAACCAGACCTAATTCATTAGGCACCAATCTGTTCTTGACTTCCTTATGCTCTTTAAGATGTGAACTGTAAGGTTTGTTCTGGCTAGAAGGAGGCTTTGATTCACAAGAGAAGCTCTCACTGGTGTCTGTTGCATGATCCCATGGTCTTCAGGTGGCAAGTACACAAATTCTTTTCATTGAGTTTTGTACCCAGAATACTTCACCACAGCAATTTCTGTACATACATCAGGGAGCTGACTTTTCACCCATCAGTGGAGCAGAGACAATGGGATGTGCCTGACCATGAAAAACCACACCCCACAAAAATGCTGAGATCCAAGTACCTTAATTGCAGCTGAGCACTGATCTGCATGCTTGAGAAGCTCCTCGACTTTGTCTCGCTTCCCACAGATTTCACTGTGCAAGTTCTGTCAAGAGAAAAGTGAGCCATGAAACACTCCTGCAAGATTTACCAGTATTTCCTCCTGTACACACTGCCTCCATCAGAAAGCACCTGCAGCAGGAGAGTCTTGCAGACCCTGAGGCTGAGACCTGAAATGACCTGTAGTTAGGAAGTTTTTACAGAAGGCATTTCTCAAAGAGAACACCCAGCAACTGAAATATCCCCAGAGCTGGAAAGACACAGATCCTTGACTTTAGCTTAGATGTATTTACTTGATTTCTATTTTTGTGCTGTAATTTGTCCCATAAGTCCCACCATCTTACATTCCCTTGAATTAATTCAAAGCTGATGTGTAAAAGTGTTAATGAATGTGTAGGAGCCAAACACAGTCTTGTTCATAATCTGCTGCAGTGCTAACAGAAAGTAATGAGGACAACAATATTTCCTCCCTCCTGCCTTCTACACAAGTGGTATTTTTTTGGTAGCTTGCATACTTCATAATTCAAAACAGGCCAGACTGTGTTGATACTGATATTTTCTGTACAGCAAAACAATTTAAAATCCAGATAACTGAAGACAGCTCATTCAGATGCTGCCTACCTTCTGATCATGCAGGTATCTCATGATAGTGTTGGAATCACACAGCTTCACAGTCTCAATGGAATCCTGCCGGCGCTTGGCATCACAGATCCACTTGCACAGAGCCTGGTAGAGATCTCGGTAGGTTTTCAGCTGTTTGATCTGTCTTTCTAAATCCCATGATCTAGGGGAAAAAAGGGGAAAAACCTGTCAAAATGGAAAGAGCGTTCTCTTTCTCTCTCTTTACACAGTTTTCAGAAATAAGACACAGAAATAAACTTATGTAAAACTATTGGATGCTATGATAAATAAATGAGAATTGTACTTGCTATTAGTCACTCAATATGGGGTTTTAATACATCACTTTTGGATAACTCTGTAGCACACAGAGGTTGGGCATTCCTGCCAAATGAGGGATGAATGAAACTTGCAGTGATAAAAACCAAGTTTGCTTCGGTACTCTTGTTCTCAATTTTCACTGAAGAACTAGCAATCAGTTAGGATTACATTTTGTCCTCAGATAAAAACAAAATAAAACATGCTAAAATGAGCCATACCCCAACCTCCACCTCTCCCCCTCAAACAATCAGAATATGCTTTCAGTTCACAATTCAAATTCAAGGTTTGATTTTGTTACTTAATTTAACTCTCAAGTACAAGTATAGGGTGTGGAGAAATAAGCATGGTCACTTTTTTGAGGGGGGAAATGCTGAAATACTAGAAGTATTTCATCCAAGAACATTAGAAAGAATTTTTTTAAAAATCAGAACTGCTCTTTAACACATAGGTTAGACATTTGCATGGCTAACTACATTTTTCTGCTTGGTCTTACACAATTCCTTTTGAAGTATGTTGAACCTATTCACAATTGCTCAAGTCTTATTGCCCTGAAGTCACCATTTGTCCTTTGGAAGCAAAGATTAGTGCACATCAGTTCTTTTAGACTTCACTGCTAAGATGATCTCGGTAGAATAGCAATAAGGAAAATGCTACAAAAACATGAACAAACCTGTTATCTATCTGCTTATCAGCCCTCTGCCAGCGGTCTATTAGCTGGGTAACTTTGTCACAGTACTTTCCAATGTCCAAGTCATACAGGGTGTACGACTGGCAAGACTGTGAGTGAATCTGAAGTGTTCTCTGCAGCTCATTTTCCAAGGTATTCAATAATGACTTCTTCATATTCAGGTCTGCTTTCATTTTCTGGAGAAAAAAAAAAACAAAATGTTGTCATTTAATTGATTCTTCAGAAGATACAGATATTTAACCAATTTAACAACTTGCCCAGTATATTGGGATCTAAAGATGTTGTTTTTTAACTCAGTAAGGTATGTATAGTGGTATCAGCTGGACTTGCCCTATATAAAGTGAAACACCTATTTTGGTAAACAGTTTTGCTCAAAAATGTGTTTAAAGTTAGACCAAATAATTTGCTAATCCAAAGCCCTCTGCTGTTATATTCTGAAGTCAACATTTCAGTTTCTTAGAACTCTGCAGAGCAGTTACCAGAGTAGAACAAGAGCCTAGCTTGCTCCTAGAAACAACTGACTCGAAAATTTCACTAAAGTACAAAAGATTTCTGCACTTGGAACAGCTGGGGAATCAAGCCTCAGGAGTGGCATATCCAGTTTTTAAACACATCTGAACAGATTGTTTTATTCCCCTATTTACATTTTTAAGAACATCTTCCATGGAGATGTTTCTTCACGCACACACACACAGTAGTTTAGTACACATACTCTCATACTGTGGGCATCACTAAATGGAATATACAGTCGCAGTGGTTTGCCTTGCATCCCACAGCCTTCAGTGATGTGCTCAAGCTTTTTTTTCTTGGTTTTTTTCTTCTTTTTTTTTTTTGTGTAGCTCAAATTTACACCAGCTAAGAACAACTCCCAGCAACTGAACTGCAGCTCTCATTTGACAAGATAAAAAGGTAACTGGGTTGTACTACATTTGCACCACCTACACCCATTTCTCCCTACTAAAGGTAAGAACAGAAAATAATGAAAGAGTTCTTTTTCTTCCAAGTGTATTCAGTGCACAAAAGGACCAACAGATAAAGGCAGATAAAAGACTGAATCTGCAAGACAACTTTGTGCTCAGCAAAGCAGTTATTTCCCTTTTCCCCTTGTACAGACTGGATACTTTTCACTCTAAGATTTGACATAGGCTCTGTAGCAAAACCAAGACACTCAATAACCCTCAAATTTACTTGTTACACCTAGAGGACAACAAGGACAATATAAATATTATAATTAAACACAGATAATATGGGTCACAGAAACCTTCCATGCAGCTGACCTTGCTGTGGGGGCAGCAACTACCAGCGGGTGGAAGAAATAATAACCTGTATATTACTTTCAATAATTTCATAGAGTCACAGTTTCCTGGGTTGGAAAATGACCCACAAGGATCACTAAGTCCAACTCCTGGCCTTGTATAGGACACCCCAAGAGCCACAATACGTGACTAAGAGCATTGTCCAAACGCTTCTTGAGCTCTGTCAGGCTTGGTGCTGTGCCCACTGCCCTGGGGAGTCTCTTCCAGTGCCCAAACACCCTCTGGGTGAAGAACCTTCTCCTGATATCCAACCTAAACTTCCCCTGATACAGCTCCTTTCTGTTCCCTTGGGTCCTGTAACTGGACCCAAGTCCAGTTACAAGAGATCAGTGCCTGCCCCTCCTCTTCCCCTTGTAAAGGAGCTGTAACTGCAATGAGGTCTCCCCTCCATCTCCTCTTTCCCAGGCCGAACAGACCAAGAGACCTCAGCTGCTCCTCATATGGCTTCCCCAAAGACTTTCACCATTCTCACAGCCTGCTTTGGACACTATCTAATAATTTCATATATATTTTTTATCTTGTGGCACCCAAACTGTGCACAAGACTCAAGGGGAGGCTGCACCAGTGCAGAGAAGAGCAGGACAATCCCCTCCCTTAACCAGCCAGCAACACTGTGCCTCATTTACAAAACATTGTGTGTCTATACATAAAATATAACAGGATCAGCATTTCTGTCTCCTGTGGTCTTGGAAGGGTTTCCCCTGACTTAATAAATTGGTGCTGGCAGCTACAAATTTTGTTTACTGTGTCTTTGGGTTTTGGCCCCTCACCTTCAGACAAGCCCGATAAGCCTCCACTTTATCAAGATCCAAAGGAACAGTCTCCTCTTCAGATAGTCTGACTTCAAACACTCTGATCACATCTTCTGTTTGCAGAATAACCTGGAGCAGACACCTCAGCGCATTCAAGCTAAAATAAATGATACAAGGCAAATCCATTATGGACTAAGGAAGGAACAGTGTTGTTTTTAATTAATTGGAGATGATTGGCTGAAGAGAATAGGTAACACAAGAAATTTCTATGATACCCACGCTTCTCACTTTCTTTTTTTAAAGTGTTCCAGAAAAGAGAAGAAATTCACATAAATGTCTATTTCTATCAACATGTGCACAATTTGCTATTTGTTATTTTACAGTAGTAGTAACAAAAGGCAGCTTTCTGGACTAAGAATTATAGGAGAAAGTGAATATTTATTGCTATAGCCTCAATTTACTTACCTGTCTAAGTAGCCAGCAGAAACACCATTAATATTTTCCAGTTTTTGAAAGAGGGCATTTATCTCTGATTGCAAGTACACATACTTCTCACAGCCTCTGAAGTTAGGCAGCAAGTCCTTATGCTTATTGAGAGTCTCAGCCATTATTTGAGAGTCATTCTGCACACCCTAAGGAAAAAGAGAATGCCTGGTTTACACATTTTTGGTTGAATGATCATTCTATTCTATATTCATATGGAATTGGTCTCCTTATCCAAGCAGCCTGCTCTTACATAACCAGCTCAACTGAGGATTGCAGAAGTAGCTGAGCTTGCTTTCTTCAAGGCATGCATTATTGAGCAGTTTCTTTTTTGTCCACAATGGTCATAATGTCTTTTTGAGCATCTCCACTCCAAAACTCAACTTTGACATGCCAAGGTCCTTCTGCTCTTAAGACCTTTGCAACCTCATTGCCCCGTGGGAATTTCTCATATGCTGAACCTGCTACCTTTTGGTAACCAATCTTCTCTCCATGGTCTCCTACAAATCTAAAGAGCTAGGAGAGGGATAGTAAGTCTTGTGTATCCAGTCTGTATCCCATAGACAGCACTTTACAGGTAGGTGGTTAAGTAAAGTCCTTGGAAAAGGACCTTGGATGAGGCTTAACATGAATTCACAGCCACCTGACATCAGTCTTTCTGTATTCTTTGCCTGGCAGAATTTGATTTCTAAAATTCAAGAGTCAACTTTTTTTACTTGGAAGGTAAATTTTAATCCAAATCATTATGGTTATCTTCCAGCTGAGAATTTTCTGCATGGGATTGTGTCTTTCCAGATTACCATAAACAGAGCTGCAGCACAGAGTCAAACTGAACTTGAGATGCTCAAAGACGAACATCCACAGTTACCTCTAAGTCCTTTATTCTGACTGAAAAGTCGTGCATAGCCCCTTGATCCACTCCAAGAGGAGCTCTTTGAACCATCTGAATCTCAGAAGCTTCAATCTGACGTCGAAGTTTCTGAAGCTCCATCAGCAGCCAGGCCTCCTGCTTATCATGCTCTCGGTTTCTCTCATTAACAATGATGGTGTTTGAGGAACCCACAGGACAGCTCTCAGTTGGAACCACTGTAAAATTAATTGAGTAAGCATCAACTACCAGAGAACTGAGCAGGAACATGTAGGAACACAAGGCAGTGCACAAGTGATCCAAGCACTGAATTATCTGTAGAACTGAGAACAGGTAGAAGATCTGGGCCCTCAGGCAGCTGTTTCAGAAAATAAAATCTCAACTTCACAAAAATATAAACTTGCTTCCTAATAACAGAAACATATCAGATGGACTAAATTCCTCTCATTCTCCCAGCAATTTCCATGAATTTTGCAGCACTATTCCCAGATTCCCACCAAAGGAAGGAAGAACAAAATCTCCCCCGTGCATGGCCAGTTTTGTTATGTTAGGAGATAGCGGAACAGCTCTTGAACATATTCTCATTCATATGTTGAAGAGAATATTTTCACATAAAAAGAATAAAAAGCACCACCTTTCACCTCTGGAACAAAAAAACCACCAGAAATACAAACTCTACAAAAGCCAGGACAACAACAAACCTGTTTGTGGCTGTCGTGGTTGATTAGGCAGCTGTATGATCAAGGTTTGGTAGTGCTTCTGAGCATCAGTGAACTGAGTCTGGATCTTTCGTTTGTCTTCATCACCAAACATCTCTGAGCCTTGGCTGTTCCTGAGGAATTCTTGATAATGGATCTCCAGATCAGTTATTATTTTTTGGTAATCTTCCTTACGCATTGTTTTCAGCTGAAATAAGGAAGAAGGGAATTTTGAAATAAAAGGAAAAAAGTAATTGAGGAAATTTTATGACTAGCTTATCATTAAGGAATAAACTAAAACCTATAAAAAAACCCGAAGTAATGACACTTTAGAATAAATCCTAACTAGGCTGCCTCTAAAAGTATGGTGCTAAGACTCCTATCTGAGTTAATCTATCCTTGTTAACAGCATTTCATACCTTAAGAGCAGTTTAAAATTCTACCTCTTACTCTGTTTATCCATGCCCTTGTCCATTGGGAACAAGTACAACAAGCATGTAATAAATTCCCTTAGCTAATCATCTTCCTGCTTATCTGTATTGTGTTTGAGTAGGAAGCATTTTGTTTCTCCTTTAATAAAAACACAACTTCCATATGTGCGAGTGTTTGTGCAATCCAGCAAAAGGAAGGACGGTGGTTTTGTAGACCATACATCTGCACAAGATACTGCAGGGTCTGCTGGGGACAGCAGATATCAGGTCATGGACATCTCTGGTCTGCAGGCAAGGCCAGCTGGTATCTTACCTTGGCAATAGTCATGGCTCTGATTTTCTCAATGTCAATCATGCAGTAATGCCAGGACACCAAGCTCTTCATGTTGATATACAGCTGGTTCCACAAAGCTAAAATAGCTTCATAGTATTGCTCAATTCTAGCATGAGAAGAAAAAAAAAAAAAAGCATGATCAGAATGCATCTGTCCTATGACAGATCATCTACGAAACATCTCCAGAAACATCCACCAGATATAGAGTGTGTTAAGGCTCATTCTTTAAATTAAGAAAGGCTCATTGAACAGATCTTGGAAATGAATTTATAAATGACTTTCATTAGTATAGATGAGAAAACCCTCAAACATTAACGTTTAAACATTTCTAGGCCCCAGCCTAGATCCCTGAACTCACTGAAGTGAGTTTCAAGTCAAGTGTCTAGTCCTTAATCCCCTACCTTGGGGGGGAATGCACTCTGATCAAGGCACAGAACATATTTTGTGCCTGGTTGCTATTTTGAGAGAACTCTAATCCCAGAGGCAAGTGTCCAAACTCAGGCAGCCACTCACTTGGTAGCAAGATCCACTGCCAATGGATTGGGGGGTGGGATGATGAGACTGACAGATGGCACCAGCATATCCACTCCTCCGGGGCCAGTCACCAGCCACTTGCTGCGCTCATTGTTGTCCTTCAGGATACACTCGTCTCCTTTGCGCACTGTTTTCTGTAAGGGAGGCACAACAATGCTTTTCCTTAGTTAAGTAAGGTGGGGCTCCCAGGAGAGACATACAAGGAAGATGCACCTAGATCACAGAAGCAGGAGTGCTTCCCAGCTGCCAGGTCTGGGTGTGCATCTCAAATTCATATTGGGGCAATAGATAGTAAAGACCAACCCCTTCTCCCTAAATCTGGCTTCCACGTGAAGAAAATGCAAAAAAATCCCAAGACTGAGCCAGGGAGCACTCTGAGCAGTTGCCAGTCTGATAGATCATCAGACCTGGGGCCTGCCCTGACAAAGACTGAATGTGGACACATGACCTGATAAGCTATGCAACCATGCACGGCTTTAAGCCAGTGAGCTGAAGGTGTGAGGATATTTAGTCCTGCATCCATATTTGCAAAGGTACTGGGAGTGAGTGTGGCAGAGCCAGACCCACCAGCTCCAACTGCCAGAAATCCTGACACCCATGGGTGTGGCCACGGTGCGGGAAAAAGCACATAAGCAGAAAGCACATTAAGTTTACTGTTAAGATAAAAATACAGAAATAAACCCAAGCAGCCTCAGTACTGAGGAGGAAGAAAAAAATGTCACCATTCATTTCATAGCCCATCCAGAAAAGCAATGGGAATACCAATGAATAAGTGTATTTTCCTCACTTTCATTAGAGGAATTGTTCACCTAATGATCCAGAGAGGCACTGGAAAGGTGGAGAATCACCCAAAAAAGGTATGGATCCTGAGAGGCATCTGTACAACAATTTTAATCTTATTATCAACAAGATTTTTATGTTCCAATTTGAAACATGAGTATTAATGTTATTTAATAGACTAGTAATTTTGACTAGATTTATTAACCAGTATGAACCTACTTGTTTATTCATAATGGCAAGAAATGCAGAGCTGCTTCTGTCAAAGAAATTCAAGCAGATAAAGGGTTACACCTATCAGCTAGCTTGCTTACTAAGTAATTTACAAAGTTCTCGTTTACACCATGTTAATTCTCAGCCAAAAAGGGATACAATACCAGATCCTGTTTGTAGTCACACAGAGCCTTGAGGATAATGGGCTTGTTACTTCGATAATCTGGGTTACGTGGCTTCAGCTGCACAATCTTCCTGGATTTATTCACCAAACTCTGCACTTGCCTCTTGTATTCAAGAATTCTCTCTCGTTCATTCTGCGAAGATATTTATATGTTACAATTTTATTACAAAAAAGAAATGGCATCTAGTTCCCAATGTTTTATTAAGAGAGGGATACATCTGGAGCTTATAGTAGGCAAAACTTACTTTTGCTCCAATGGAATGAATCTTTGGCCTACAGTGTAAGACTGCAGTTTTAAAAAGAGCAGAGAAACTTCTAACTATCTTTGTAGCTCTGGAAAGAAGTAAAGTTTGCAAATTTGCATAGGACAATTTTCATATAGATATTTAATGTGGTTAAAGTGATGTTTAAGAAACATAGCATAAATTGAAAGAATCTAACAAAATGAATGCTAACAAAAAAAGGGAACAATTACACTTTCAAATTGACTTCATCAGCTGGCCTTTTACACCACTGGCCATTTTTTCTCTGATTTGGGACTGTAATGCTTAATTCACAATAAGAAAACAGCTAAAAAAGCCGACTTCTTTCAAAGAGACTACAGTGACAGAGTGACATCATTTATCAAATACATTTATCTTTTGAAGCAAAATCTATTCTACCACTTAAGAATGAAAGTATTCCTTTTCATTTGTTAGTATGTCAGAAACTTGGTAATTTGTTGGGCTTGTTCCAGACTTAAAAATATAATGGTCTCAAGTTCACACAGTGCTGTACTTCAACATTGCAGAGCACTTGAGTTTACATTTGGTATCTAAAGAGGGCAGCTGATTTCCCAGAAAAGCAAAACATAACCTGTCAGGCAAGCATGACAGTACCTCCAGCTCTTTGATCTGCTCCAGCAAAGTCTGCAGTGACATGTTCTTATCACAGATGAACTTCTTTCTGATAGAGTCTTGTAAGTTTTTCAGGTAGCACTCTGTGGCTTGGGCCTCTTCAAAGAACTGAGGGAGAAAATTTGAATTCAGTTGTGTGTAGCTCTTAAAAATGTCTGCTAAAAACTGATGGACTCCTTTAATGAGAAATCCCAGTTCACCTCTGGCACAATGGTAGCACTTATAACATGGCAATAGTGTGTTATGCACAATAAATATATATTTGATGAGACTCACACATTTTTACAAGTAGCGTGAATTCCCCACATCACTACTCACCTGGAAGTAAGCCGCATTCTCCTTCAGATGAACATCAATACATTTGGTGATCTGAAGAATCCAGCTCCACTGAGTTTGCAATGTATCCATGTAGGCCTAAGAAAAACAGCAATAGACACAATTCAGACCACCACACTGATCTCTCTCCCACACCTAGACCCAAGCAAAATTATCTACGTGCCACACAAATGCAAATGAAAAATCTGATAAAACAAATTAATGCACACCAGAACAGTATAATTCATGCAAATTATTTCACAACTTCTAAGCATCTACCTAACTGAAATGAGTTAAATATCTGCTTGTGAGACACAAAGACAAATCTGTTCATAACCTGAATTTGTTTGATCAACCTGAAGCCCCAGATGAGTTAACAAAAAAGGGTGAAATGCGCAAACAAATAAATTGCAAATAAAGCATTTCAGCTGCAAATGGCCATGTTCTCCTTCTTTCAAGGAACACCTCCAAACACAATATTTGTTGCTGCATGCTTTCAGATTCAAAATACTCAAGCAGCCACAATGTACATTGTTTAAAAAACTACACACAACTTTCACTTCACTGCTGCAGCTTAAAAGGATCTTTCCTTTAAGAGAGAAGCTGACTTCCGGAAAAATAGAATTTTAAACAACATGATAATAGTTAACCAAGTAAACACATTAAAAAGTAGAAATTATTATTTTCCTTTTAGCTTCTTCAGTTGCAGAGTTCTCATGCACTTTCAAAACTGCAACAAATACAGCATTTCTTAATAAAATTAAGTCTTCCAAATTGCTGCAGCCTTTTTAATTAAAGAGACATCAAGCTGTGAAAGCAAAAGTGTCTTGGCTAAAGTGTAGAAAGGCACTACAAATTGCAGCTGCAGAAAGTATTTGCACCTGGATTAAACATAAACCCTCAATGAAGGGTGTGGCTTTTTTCAAAATATGCCTGCTAAGACAGCAGAACAGCAATGACATGTCTTCCTACCACAAATTCTGCTGCACTGTAGTCAGCTCGAAAAAGATACAGTAATTTCAACACACTCAGGTAACTCCATAAGCTTAGAATTAATTTTCACTTGCATCTATCACTGTGCAGTTGTTAATGGCCAGGTTTCTAGAGGAAGGTCGTAACATTTATTAGAGCAGCTCATACAGCTGGGTAAATGGACATGATTTTGGGCAGGCAAACCCCTCTTTGAGCCCAAATCCAGCACTTTATATGTGAACTTTCACTGAGAACCTTTCCCTTGTAGCAACTGAAGGAGCAAGTGAAATCACACACAGTCTAACTCACCTCAATTTTATCTGAAGCAGGATGCTGATTGAGCACCAGCTGGTCACTTTCTTGCTTCAGCTTGTTGAGTTCTTTTTCTTTAACCTCCAGTTCACTCATACGTTTCTAAATAACCAAAACAAAGCATTAAACAAACTCCAAAGGTACACTGCACAGGATGATTTGCTTAAAATTTCCCAGATAGTTGTAATAATGTAAAATTATCCCCTCTAACACTATAAAGTGTTTCCCTTAGGTGTACTGAAGTTAATTAAGAAGGCAGTAGAATCAAAGAAGATGTAATCATCTCAAATCTAGTCCCTAGGCTTGCTGTTTTAGAGAGCAAAGCACAAAAAGTTCTGCCTCTTTTAAGAATCATGAAAGCAAAAATGACTGCATCTTACAACGTCCAGAACAACTGAACTAAAAAAAAAAAAGGCGCCTCCATAACAGTGTGAACTTTCATTCCTTTTCCAATTTGGTGATCAGCACCAATACTGGCTAAACAAACACATATGCTCAATTTCCCTACACACCCACAGATGACAAGGAGCAGGGCAAGCTACATTTGATCATGCAGGCAATGTGCTGCTGGCAGAACCATCAGAGGAAGAGAGCACAGCTTTTCTTCCTGGTGACAGATAATCTGGGCCAAATACAGGGACCTCTGACCCCTGCATAGTCCCAGCAGGGAGAATGAAAATTGCCAGAGTCAAGTGCCTTAGTTTGGCATGCCAGCACAATGACTGTATGCACAAGCTGGAGGTGATCACTGGTCTGTAGTGGACTGTACCAAGAAGGCCACATTCCAAGGTCAAAATAAATTATGACAACTCACTGAATGGGAGCAAAAATCTTCCCAAAAAATGCCCTGTCCTGACTCAAAAGATTATTAGATAGTACTTCATTGAAAACTGTTGATAAAAAACCCCAGGAACTTCAAAAGAGTGAAGAAACACCCTGTCATGAGTCTTTCCCAAGAGAGGCTGTTCCTCCCTGACTATTCCAAGAGAGGGTTGATGGGAGCTATCTTACAGAGAAGGACTCCTGCTTCCTGGCAATATCAGTGTTCCTGTCACTCCAGTCATAGAGGAGCTCCTCTTCCTCACAGTCATTGATCCACATGATCTCTCTGCTGGTGGCCTGGATGAGGTTCTGGAATTGGCGAAGCTGATCCATTCTCTCAAAGGAATATTTCTGCAAGGAAGTACAGAAATGAGAAGCCATAAAGACATAAATACCTGAGCTGGGTGGAGAAAGGAAAGCCAAGAGCACAGCACGGCTTCTTTGCCGATTTTTGTTTAGTTTCTTGGGTTTTTTTTAAAATATACTAACAGTAAAACCCACATGTCTGTAAAACCTTGGCAATGGACAGTGGCTGTGTCAGGATTTAGAGAACAATGGGAACCTGATGTTAGCAGCTTCTCAAAGTTATTTCAAACACACATGTCGCAGACATGTAGGCAGGCAAGCAAAAAGGCATGGAGGGAAGTACAAGAAATGTCTGAACATTTCACATCCTTTTACTTGCATCTGCAGCTCACAGTACATCCTCGATGTTATAGCACCATCTTTTGCACAGTTGACACTTCAAGAAAAAATTCTGTCTTCACATCATAATAAACATCCTAATACACATCCTGTTACTTGAAATCAGGTTGCCAGGAATTCAGATTCTGATCCCAAGTGTTAAACCATTTGCACAAGATTCTGGCTGTGTTTTACATGAAGATCCACAGCCGGGAAGATGCACAGCCCTACACAGAATTTATTCTAATCCCACCTTTGAGTAACCTTTTAAGCTTCATATACAGCCTAATTTCATCACTACATTTACTCCTATTAAGGAGGCAGAGTTCTACTCTTCACCTGCTTAGTGACCAACTTCCTTTATAGCAGGTGCAAACTAGAAACTTCCTTGTGAGAGTAAGTCAATTACACAGCACGCAATGCATTAATCTCAAGTCCCTGACTCAAAAGGAATCTTTCAGAAACTACAAAGCACTTTCAGTTTACTGCTGAATGGAATTACTTAAATGCGCATCTGTCACTCTGTCAAAACCTGAAGTGTCACTTGACAATCACATGGGTGTTAATAAAGCAAACAGGGTCTCAGAAATGACCACATCCCATGCTTACCAGCAGGCCTTCATATTCTTCCTCCAGCTGATGAACTGCAGCCTTCTCCCGCTGGAACAGAGACAGCAAACACTTAGTGAGCCTTTTACAAGTTGTCTATTTGTTGGTGTTTCCTTTACAGTGTCAATATAATAATAATAATTGCAGGTGGTAACTTACAAATGCCTGCAAGAGACATCTGTCAATAGCAGATTTGCTCCACTGCATGACTCAGGAAGTACAAAACCAAGGCTTGGACAAACTTATTACTCTCAGGGAAGCTTGGTACATAATCGAGTCTGCACATACACTCAAACCTGGATTTCTTTCTGCACCAAACTCCTATGTCAGCCAGTCCTAGAGCAAGCTTTGGAGATTGTGAACTAGTGTAAATTACAATCTGAGCAGACAGTTCCAGTCTTTATCCCCACTTCTACAGTTGGGAACTTGCCCAGCCTTGGAACTGGTATTCCACAGGGCAGATTATCACCTTTCCTATTTGCAGCAGAAGGGAAAAGGGAGAAAAATCCTTTTCACTCATCAGCTTGGTTGAGAGATCAGGGCTCCAGAACAGACTACCTTTTCTTTAGATTGAACTCTCTCCTGCCAAATAAGAGAAAAGATGAATGCAAATTAAACAAGCCTCCACTCTCCTATACCTAACTGCTGGGATGATAGGGGAGGAAGTTAAAACTGCATTTTCAGTCACTTTATTCCAGACACAAAATTTGGAGAGCAACAAAAGTCTCAGATTACAAAAGAAAAGAAAAGAAAAATAATACAATACTTAAGGAAAACTTCAATCTTAGCCCAGAATTTGGGCATTTTTCACAGAAAAAATCCTGATGACTCAAGGCTGCATCTGAGAACCCACTTTATTCTTTCATTTCCTTGTTTAATATACTGAGACAGCAAGTGAGAATAATCATTCTTAGTCATTTGTCTCACAAATAATATAGCAATATTTATTTGCCAGCCTTGGTGCACAACAAAAAGCTAAATGGCTGCTAAATTTTTATTTTAAAATTCTGAGGAAAGAAATGAAACACAAAATTATTGAGGAATTAAGAGTTGAAAGTGGTTGCTATCATGACCAGTACTTTCTGAAGAGGATGAACTTTTCAACATTTCTTTTTTGTAATGGAACACCAGTAAGCCAAGCTATATACCTAAGACCAAGCAATGTGTGAGGGAGGACAGTAATTACCAGATCTGTTTTGACTTTGTCCAGATGCCAACGATAGTCTCCAATGGCATTGTGAGTCCTCCTGTGCTCACCAATTTGTTGCTCAATGGATGCTGCATCAAAGCCCCACTTCACTTGCTCCATTTCAACCTAGGAACAAGAAACAGGATTGGTTCTTTCATTTCCAACATTACTGCCTAAATTGGAGCGTAAAGGAATTGAACTGAATAAAACAGACTATGTGGTAAAGAGTAAAGCTGAAATAATGAGAAGTTCAGGAGAGGGGTTTACAGTTTATTTAAAATGCCATCAATTGAACTGTGTGACAGACTCCCAAAGCAGAAGAAACAAAATAGGAAAAATATTTCAGTTGTTCATAGTTACAATAGATGAAGCACACTCAGTAGTGTATTTTCATCTGTTTTCCTTTGGACCAAACTGGTTTTTTATGTTCTACAATGAAATTACTTTCTTATCACTCTGAAAACAAAATCGTGACTTCATCAAACAATACTATTCATGCAATTCATGTGAAAATGCCCAGTTAAATTCTATAGCCCTGTGCACCAGATTTCCATTTTAATTTTGCTCATGTAAACTTCAACAACCTCAGTTAAATGCAGTCACACTAAAAAAATTCCACAGAAGATAAACTGCAACTATTAGAAAATATGTTGTTTGTCTTGCATTTTGGCAACATTTATTGTAGGATGCCAAGTGAAAATCTAGAAATAGCCCTGAAAAACAGTAATACACCAGCTAATTACTAGCCTAAAAACTGACTGCAGTTCCTTGTTTAATTTTTTTCAAATATTAAAAGCCCCCTAACTTTAAATTCCACTCCTCAAACTCCAAATCCTCTTTTAAGCTGCAAAGAAACACTATGACTCTGTCTGACTGCCTATCTGTGCACATGCCCAGTAAAGAAAGAGGTATCCTAATCTTGGGTTGGGACTGAATTTGGTAATTACCAGCCAGGAGTCAAATCTCTATGAGTCAACAGATGACAATAAAGCCAGAACTCAAGCACAGGGGTTCAAAGGCAGTGCTGAAAACGATCCAAGAAACAAAACCATTTTTCATTCAGTCATTTACAAGTTAGAGGACTTTGACCCTTCTCGTTATATTTAAACAATCTAAAGAGACTGTAGCAACAGTGGCAGTCGTGGCTAGCTGCCATATGTGAACAAAGGCTGTCTGGGTCTCACTGCACTTTCCCCAGTCCTGCACTGGAAATTTGACCAACCCTCCCTACCACCTGATTCTCTTACCAGCAAACCATCCAGAGAAAAAAGAGCTAAAAACTGCAGCAGCTCAGAACTTTTTCCCACATCTCACCACATTACAAGGGGAAGCATTATCCTAGTCTCAGTGTGAGCAAGTAAAGGGACACAGCAAAGCACGACAGAAAGAAGCAGCATCGTAGCAAGTTCAAAATAAATTTTCCCGGTGAGGTGAGTGTTTACTTGCCCCATCTCATCTTTGCAGTAGGCATGAAGGGGAACAGAGAGAGAGAGCCTTTTACTTTCGCAGAAGGTTTAGTGTGGGAACACAGCTATAAAGCACTTGCTTTGCTCCCTGTGTATAGTGAGAGGTGTCTAAGCAGGGCATCACATGGTGTCTTTGGGAGCTGCATCCTGTTCATCTTTCATCGCTGGAAGTGTGCCCAGAGTCTGTCCAGCATCACTCCTCAAGCCATGGCAGGTCTGACAATCAGCCTCCTCTCCCACAGCATGTACAGAGCAATTATGATGGCTGTTGCTGTCCAGGCACAATGCTTATACACATTTCCACTCAAGGAGTGCATCCCCCTTCCTCCCCTAAAACATGCCACACTGAAAGACTAGGCTACAAGTAGCACTTGCTTAAAAATACTGCAGCTCTACAGAGCTCTACCCTCCTCCTCTGGTTTGCATAAAAGCCACCTGGCAAATGCCATACGCAGATAATAATGACAGAATCGCAAAGCAACGGCCTAATAAAGAGAGATAAAAATAATACACTTTCAATTTACAACGAGTCTGCAAAGTGTGACTTCAGCCACCTTGTTCCATTCTCCCTACTTGTCTCTCAGAAACACAAACTCACAACTTTCACCTCAGCAGCACAAAACCAGTGTGTGTTTTCCACTCCAGGTTACATCAGCAACAGCTGTGAATTGGCAAATTTGTTCTCAGAATGCAACAAACAGTAGCTTCAGCACTTCTGTGTGCATTTCAGCACTGACTTCTGAAAGCCTAGTCCTGTGGCAATCAGTTCTACCTCTGTGATAAAGACAGACTGGAGGGGAAGAACAACTGTAGAACACCATAATGATTATATTTGTGAAGCTAGTCCTGTCTGTGTAAAGGGTTGAAACAAAGGAAATCGATGCAAGGAAGGAAGAAGGGAAATATTGAACAAAATAACCTCTAACATAAACACACCAATGCCTTTTGTTCTGTTAACCCCTGTGCTTCATCTAGCTTTCAAATCTAACTTCCACACCTCCTCTGCAAAAGAAGACCTCAATCCATGTTTGGATTTCAGTGAGAATTCACTGTATGTACCATACTGGGAGGAAAAAAAGGAACTTGGAATAACATGCAAGTATTCATACGGACCTTTACTTTTCTACTGACACCCAAAACATTACTACATATGAGGTGATGTTCATGAACAACACCAAGTTTTAGCATTGTCCCCAGGTTTTGCACAGATTTACCTTCTGCTGCCTCATCCAGCTTAAGCATTCATTTGTGACACGTTTCGTGTACTCATCCCAGCCGGAGCCACTCTGAGAGGAGAAGCAGCCACCTTTGGAGCTGGCCCTCCTGGCGCGGGGAACACTGATGGCTTTGTACAGGGCACGCATTTGCTCCTGGAGCTGAAGCAGCCTGAAAGGGAAGGAACCACTGTGAGCAAAACACCCAGAAAACACACACAAACAATGCAATTTATCTCTCCTACTGGACCACCAACTATTCAAAACAAAGTGTTGAAAGAAAAGACCATGGAAAAAATATACCTACTATGATTTCATAGAGAAAACAAAGGCGTGAATTTCTATCAGAAATATATTACTGCAAGATCTTTCTCCATTTTAGTGTGACCAAACAGATTTAGTTCAACCTCACTGATTTCTATTCCATCCAGCAACACCAAGGAAGGTGAGCACTTGAGGTACCACAAACTTTTATCAGTCACGTTCCCAACCCCAACCCTTCCCTGACAATACCTTTTCTGATACATGTCACAGGGTTGGCCCATCTGCCTCATCTCTCTGATCAGCCCATCCAGGATGTCCATTTGGTCATTTGCCTGTGCAAAACAGTCTTCCAGATCCCTGTTTCCTCTAAGTGGGACGCCATCCCCATATTTCAATTCCTAATGAAAAAAAGGATGGGAAATTAAATTAAATATTCATCATCTAAACTTCCTTTGGTTGTCTTAAAAGAGATGTTGTGAGGACTGGCTTTTTCTTGAGGAAACACGGTAAGTTTCAACTGCCAGGTCTCTGACTGCCAGTTCTAACTGGCAAAAGGCTGACAAAGGATCCACAGGCACTGGAAAGTGCTTATTAAAATAAAATATGGAAGAAAATTATTAAAATGCAATATCAAACAAAACTTTCCATAAAGACCAGTATATCTTGATGTTTATTTCAATGGAGCCAAAGTTTCACATGGTGTGCTAACTTCTTAAGGCATTATGCTTTTGTGTTTAGATGATGAGAAGGAAACGCTGTCCTAGGAGATGGTAGATACTGCTCCTGATTTTCCACCAGGTTTCCTGAGGTTCTAAGACTTCCCCATCCTGCAAAAATGTGAGCAGTACTGTCTGCCTAGGCCCAGCTCCATGCCCCATCACATCTGCACCCCACCTTATCACCCAAAGTGTAGGCAAATTCTCCATGCACCCTCTCAGTGCAGTTGGACCAGCATGGTCAAGCTGTTTCAACCAGGAAGACAGAGCTCTTTGACCTCATGCCACACTGGCACAGCCATGCTGAACAAAACATAATGCAGCTGTGACCTGATTTTGCAAATATAACATTATGGACCTCATTGCTCCGTCCCTTAGAAAGAAAAGAAACAAAGCAAGCAATGCATGTTGTGGCACCAAGCTGGAACTAAACATCTCTTTCTTTCAACTTCACTGGGATAATATTAATCCTGAACAAAAGGCAGTATTTACTCTGGCATTGATTTTTATATAAACATGCTCACACGTCCTGTATCTCTGAAAAGGAAATGAACTCCCAACCACAGAGTTCATTTCTGAAAGAATTTTCTGTCTACAGAGGGTCCAGAAGTGCACATTAAATCATATTTACTGCCAGAACTGTGAAACTGTTTCACATCTCAGTGGCCTCAACAGCAGGATGCAGTCACCACCCTGCACCTCCTCTGACTTCAGCAGGAACAGAGGACACTCCATGTCCACCAGGAGTGAAAATAGCATGAGTAACCCACCCCCAGGCACTCTGGGTTTGTACCAGAGTAGCATGCTGCAGAGATTACCCATACATATTGGAGCTGAAACAGCCAGGAAGACTCTAGTTTTATTTACTTCTTTAAGAATCATCTGGAGAAATAAAATAAAGGTTTTTCCTAAGGTGGCTCAGGTTCATCATGGCCCTGAAAACAATGACAATATCCTACAGAACACACTAAGAGAGTGTAAGTAGTCATTAGTGTGTTAACACTGACAGTGGTCCTGATCTAACACTGAAAAATAAGATGCAGTGGAATCTGTTTGAGGGTGGGCTTGTTTTGGTTTGGTTGATTTCTTTCAAATCAAGAAGACCCCTTTTATTAACCAGATGCATTTCAAACAGTTTTACTGAACAGAATACAGAGGGAAGAAGGAGACCTAAGAAAGAGGTATGTCATTCCACTCCCAGTTACCTCACACAAACAGCTGAAAGGGGAGAAAGAAGACAAAGAAGCAGAGTCTGTGAGTCCAGATAACACAGAATATGTATGTAATATTCGTAATCACTTCGAATAAGAAGAACAAGAAGCACTCACAGGCTGTACTATGAGCTCAGCTCGCGTCAGGCAATCCGCACAGTTCTGCAAAAGCTCCTGGATGGTGTTCTGGCGTCTGGACATGGTACAGGTCCCATTCTGGCTGTTGTGGAGGGGAAGAAGAAGATTAAGTAAATACAAAGTAATTGTGTGTTTTGAAGAAATACAAGAAACATTAATTCAGAACAGTTAAGAGAAGTTACACAAAAAAATCCACCTCATAGAGGTTCACAGATAGCTTCACATTAATCCTCATATATAGTTTCATATTAACTGCCCGGTGAAATTTAAAGACAATTCCACTATGGCAGAGCCCCTTTATAGTCCTGCAAGGGCAGACATGACTGACTTTATCACAGCATAGAATAGAACATGGAAACTGGCACACCATAAAGGAGAAAGTTTTTCTTCCAGCACAGGTATTGTAGTTTTGATCGACAAAACTTTGGCAGTATTACAGTGAGAATGAATTATTCACAATCTTTGTTAAAGTCAATATATTAGAGCATAGCCTTTGTGTGATGTAATTGCTCATGTTATCACACCAGTCATCAAATGCCAGGGCACACAAGGAAAGTGGGATCTTCAGCTAGGCAAGCACAGGAGTATGTATGTCCACACAAGTGTAAGAAGGGCCCTTTATCAGCCGAAATGCACATGCAGGGTCTTGGGAATTAATTGCAAGATACATAAGCTACTACAAAAATGTAGGGCCTGGAACCAGAGGATATGCTTTCTTACAAATACATGAAGTACCAGTTTGGAGTCTCTAAGTAAAACTCCAGAACAAAAAACACTAGGGAAAAAAACCAAGGTGGGTAATGGGGTCATTATTGTTGTCTTGCACATAATCTACTGCGGCCATACTGCCAGAATGCTGCTTTTCCAGCATTTAGGATTTAGCCATCAAGGTGAGCCACTGCAGTTGAATGGGGGTGAGGTGCTTCAAGTGAGGAACTATCCCTTGGTGATGAGATCAGATCTCCCAAGCAAGCCCAGGCGGCTCCTAAACCCAAACACTTGCCAGTGAAACTAAAATAAACCACTAACAGGCAGTAAGAGCTAAGGTGTTTCCAAGCCTTGCCTAGTTTTCTAACTCCTGTGCTCACAGTAGGTAACCTTTTCCATTACAAATCACTGAAGAGACAAACATTCCTTACAACACTAATGCCAACAACAGTACCAGTGTGAACCTGTCCAACTCAGAGCCAGCAAGAAATTGGGATTCAATGAAAATCTTTCCACTGACTTGAACAGACTCTGACCATGCTTCACAAAAGGAATTGTGACAATGAAATAGTAAGACTGTCCTTGGCAAAATCACTGGAGTTTTGAGAAATATTCTATATTTTTAAGGGCTCTTCTGCTCTTAAGAAAAAGCTCTGTGCTTTTGATGCACCAGCAGCTCACAGTTCTCCTACCAGCTCATCTGGAACAAACAGGAAAGGTTTGAGCAACATTCCAGCAGCCTCCCCCATATCAGGGAACAGACCCTCCGAGGTGTAGAGACAGAACTGCAGACTCACTGGGTGACATAAAACAAGCTGTACACATGCAGCCCCCAGCTTGTACTGTGACCCTGTGGCTGCACAAACGCTGCACCCCTCTGTGCTATGCACCCCTGTGTATCTTGGAAACAGCTTAAAGAAAACAGCTATGAAAAATAACATATGGGTCTGTTTTGTGCCAGGCTTTGTGTCAACTTCCTTTTCTAAATCATTGCTTCTCCTTACGCATCACTGCTGTGTTTAGATATAGAAATATCTGACTGCATCTGAAATATACATTTAATTACACCCACAATTATCCTCATGAATGAAACATAATAAGAAGACAGAGGAACCTTCTGAGCAATTTTCTCTTTTTAAAACATTGGAAGAGTATTTTTTCTTGAATCACTTTTTCCATCATATTCTGGCAGCTACAAATGCTGGATATCCATTAAAGCCAAATGAAGTATGATGGTGATCAGATTTATGCTGTAACCAGTCCGTCTATCTCTACTGGCTTCAGGGTAACTTCACTGAACACAAAGACATTACTCCACCATGACAAGAAGTCTTAAACAATAGCTATTACAGTTAACATGGTAAGAAATTGTGAAGAAAAGTTATTTTCAAATAAATTAAAATATTAAATTAAAATATAAAGAAGTAGAAATACACGCATTTTGCATTCATTCTAATGATGCTTGAATGCCACACCCATAATTATTGCCCAAATAATTTTAAAAATTGAAAACCTAAAGACAGCTAAATATAGATGCACAAAACTGTTTCAAAAGCAAGAGCAGAGGCCTTGAAATGAAAGGCTTAAGTACCCCCTATGTAGGTCTTCAAAGATAGTAAAAAGTTACTTGTTTACAGTTCATGGGGACCTTCACAAGAAGAAAGCAGCACATATTTAAGGCTCTCCAATCCAGCAGATAATGATATAACCAAAATAATGGCAGAAACTGGAGCTATACAAACTGAAAACAGAAAAGTGCACACTATTTTATTAATGCTTTCTTTGTTGTTATAATCTAACCAGTTTTTCCAGTGAAAATACAGAGATAAATCCCATGATAACTACAAAAAGGTTGTGGCCTGTTAGAAGCACTGGCTTTCCAATCTGTCAGAAGACCAAACAAAGCTGCATGGAGTTGTTGGGGTACAATCAGAAACAGCAGATGCCAGCAAAGGAGCTGATGTTTGATGGCATAGCTCCACCAAGCTAACAGGAATCAAGAACTTCAAATCTGAAGGGAATTTAGCTGTACAAA
>VRYO01001463.1:85845640-85883299 GCA_009812075.1 Sialia sialis | reverse complement strand
GAAATTACCGTACTTAGTGAGACAATACCTCAACAGACATACACTGGTTTTGATACATCAGATGGCACTAGCACAATCTCACAGGGACACATCTCCAATACTCTTCACCCATGTGACAGAAAGGTACTTCATTAGCAGTTTCAAAGTCCATCAGTATAGTCTACCTCTTAACAAAGCCAACAGGCCTTTAATGGGGATAAGCAGATCAAAGCAGAAACTCCAATTCAGAGTAATAAGACAACCAGCCTTGAGGCAGTAGGAAACAGACAGCCAAAGTAAAACTATACCCAACACAGAAAATACTGGACCAAAGAAACTGAGGCAAACTCTGAACGTGTAGGACAGCATCATAGCAGGGAGGCAAGAACAAAGCTGGATTTTTAAAGTTAAAGAAAATGTAACCTTCACGGTACCTAAAAATAAATTTTGTCCCTCAGAAAAATGTAGGATACCAACAATCCTCAGAGAACACAGATTAAGTGGGTTACTTTACATGGTATTTTGTCAGCGTGTCTCTTGTTTTGTTTGATTTTGTTTACGTGAAACTGAACGAGTTTAGAGTAGTGTTCAGTCATTGTAACACCTACACTGGTGCTACAGCAATTTGATTTAACTCTGGCAGCATCTAAACCTTGGACCTATGAATAGGATCCTGCTGTATCCAACACTGTAGGCACACCATGCAGTGAAAATATGGACAGATTTTTCATTTGTTTTACTGCACCCCTGCAAATGCAACATATGTTATCAACCATTCCAGCAGAAATGGAAATAACTAAAGGCAGATCTTTTAGCAGGACTCATAAAAAAAGAGTGCAGGGTCTACTACTAATAAATAAATACATTTGCAATAGCCTGACTATTTGGTGTGCTGCTTTGGTTTTGTAAACCTTGCAGAACAGTGCTGAGTGAAACAGACTGGACTGCTCTTGACCTTAACGATGTATTTGTCCCTACAATTCATTTTAGACCATGCCACTTATTTGGAAGGCAACTCATTAATTTCAAAAAGGTCCTATTAAGCAGAGTTCTTTATTAAAATAGCTTCATTTTAATAGTCATTAACTATTAAAGGAACAAAGGGAAACAGAAGGGGGTAGCGTCTTTATTTTAAAATTACGAAAACACTGCAAAACACACATGAATTGCTTTTACTTGGAATGTTGAAATGTAGGCCTGTAGCTCTCCACTGTCAGGAGAACCCTAGGAAAGGCATAGCATCTTCCTGTCGTCATTCTGTACAGGAGCCACCCTTTTCAGTGCAAGTCAAGGCAGAACACAGTGCTCCCTTGCTATACCACCCTTCTGCTCTCCCTGAGAAATGAGAGGACAGCCCAACCACTGCTGCCACTGGGATTTGGGCAGGATAGCAGCTCAGGCAACACCTCACTGCTGGGATATACCCTAACTGAGCTAAATCCAGCTGTTACTTTACTGTTGAATCCTCAGTGTCTGAACTAGAATTTGTGTTTAACTGATGAGCAGTACCTGTGATCTTTACAAGACCCTGAGCACTACTGAAACAAGAAAGAATTATCCCTGCTTTTTCTAAAAGGGACTGAGAAACATGCTCAAGGCCACATGATGAGTTATGAGCATAGAGTCAGACATGTCAGCGGTCCCCACGTCCCCAGAACACAGCAGGGCTGGGTACTGCTGGCACCGACTTATTCAAGCAGTCAAAAAATTATCCCAAATGTTGCATTTTGAATAAACCAAATACTTCTCTAAACACTCAGCTTGCACCCCCACAGGCCCACTGTGGGAGCTGATGGCATCACTGCAGAACCCAAGGCGCAAGGAAACCAGCTCCCTTCTGCTTTCTCATTTGCCTCCTCCTTCTGCAAGACCTGCACACCCTCAGCACAAACATCTGGACCGTGGGGGCTGCTCTGGTGTCTGCTTTTGCTATTGCACATCCAGAGGCTGCTGAGTTATCCAGAGTGTGATCAGTGCCCAGAGAAGCAGGGCAAAGGAGATAGAGAAACACATCCAGTAATTCTGAGGAGCCTGCCCACAGCTTCACAGCTCCCTAAAGCTTTGGGAGCAAAAAGAGGTTGCTCTTGTCCCAGAGATACTATTTAAAACAAATCAGAATAATCTTTGTTAAATTTAATCTTCTAAGCCCTCCACAAAACTTCTAGCCTTTTAAAAATTCAAATATTTTTAAATTTTTTTATTAATTAAAAAAATGTAGGAAGCTTTAAAAGAGTCTTTTAGCAGATGCAGAATATTGAATGATTCCCATAACTCAACAAGAGCAAAAAAAAAAGTGCTTCTTTTTCTTTACGCTTCCCACCCCCCTCCACACAAACTTGTTTGAACAAGCAAAAGATTCATAAAGGGATTACCTGGTATGCCCAGGGTAGGCAAGTCAGAAGAAAAACCTGACCTGGAATCTGCATTCCCAGCACAGAGCCTGCACGTAGCACCGCCCATCCGCCACCACCATCTGCCAGCTGGGCGTGTGCATGCTGGAAAACGCACCGGCATAAAGGCGGTGAATCACGACATCCATAAGGATATAACCAGGAGTTAAAGTGCTACAGCCCAGCTTTCCCCCTCCTGCCTCAAAAGAGGTAAATACAAACTGTCAAATCATCAAGAGTTCTCCCCTTACGTCCCTGCTCTAACTAGGACCAGTTTCAGCACCCCACAGCCTCACCAAACTAGTCTATCTGCCAAGTATGCATAGACTAGGGTTTCCATGATGGCTGGAAACCTCAAAAGACCTCTGCACCTGGCACAATCGGGCTCTAAATACCATTAAAATCGTGCAAAAAACCTCGTAGGCACTAGTGAATTATTGATTTACTTAGGACCCCCGAGGCTTAGTGCCTTGGGAGCATGCAGGGTTTCACAAGGGATCGCGCCACTCCTCATGCTTTTTCCCACTGGTATGAATCACCAGCAGCAACAGCACGGTTCCCAAAGGCCGTACCTGCCCGAAGCAGCAGGCTGCTCACACGCTGCCTCTCCCACCTCCGCCTCCGGGACAGGGAGGTGCCACACACCGGCTCTAGCCGGGACCGTGGAAACACCTCTGCTGGAGAGCAGCCGCTCGGAACGCAGCACACTGCCTTCTCCTGACAGAGGCTTCCACACCTGCATGTCCCCACGGGGCAGGCACACGGAGCAGCAGGCACGGCCCGAGTCTCCGCTCACGGCGTGGCAGCGTCACCTCTCTGTCCCTGCCAGGCAGAGCCCGGTGCAGGCTCTGCAGGCAGGGCAGGTATTCCCCAGCAATTCACACACATTCCTCCCTCGCCGTCTGAGCAGCTCCAAGGGGAAGTTACCGCGCCGGCTCTTCCACCACGACTCTACACATCCTTGCGAGACTCAAGGGAAAGGCAAAACCGTGGCTCTCAGCTGGTTTTCTCCACGCTTACTTTGTTTCTTCGTTCCTCAAAGGAGTGTCAGGGCAGGGAAGGTAATTTTCTAACTCCTTTTATAACTGGAAGCACAGCACTTACATTAATCTTTAAGTAGAACTGTGTAAACTAATTTATATTCATGTCACTCAGTGACCGTGATTCCTAAGCTATTTTTCCCCTAATTCTCAATGACAAATAAAACTGCACCACTTTGCATTTTTTTTTCTTTTCTCTCACGGTTTATCAGATTTTCTATCTCCATAGCAAAGGCATTGATAAATATTTGACTGATGAATTGGCAGTTTAGCAGCGGGTGAGTCACTGTCAAGCTGAGTATCTGTACTCCGGGCCAAGCTCATCCTGAGTTCCCAAGCCAGAAGAAACCGAGAATGTTGTAAAAGCACACTGCTGAGCCCTAAGGGTAGGGAGCGTCTCATATTGCTCCGTGAGTAATGTAACACTCAGCACAGACTTGTTTGGCAGAATACGCCCCAAAACTTACAAGACTAGACCCTAACTTGAATCCCACTGCATTAAAAAATAAGGTAGAGTGATCTTCCCCATGGAAAAAAGAAGCCTCAGTTTTCTGGCACCGAACATGTCAGGCCAAATGCAATTAATAAAACCAGTTTCACAGATGATGGCCCTGATCCCCATCAGGGATCAAGAACATTCAGAGCGTTTAGTGGATTTTCTGCACACAAACACACGTGCAAAATCAGGTAAAACTGCTTTTTTCGTTAACTGACAATAAACCTCTTGCTTTGAGACACATGTTAACTCACATCAGCACTGCTTACAAATAAACCTATAAAACTCAGTAAGGTGGGAAACACACATATACTCTGTTGCAAAAAAATTTAAAGTATTTGGTATGGTCAGATTTTTTCACATAAAAAACAGTATGTAAATGCATACATATACTTTTTTTTTTAAAATCTCAATAATAATTGTCTCTAGTTCCACTCAGAAGTCTCACAATAAAGTAAACAGGAACTTTCATTGCAACCTCCTTGCCAGACATACCTCCCCAGAAAGGAGATATGAATATTATGTTATAAAAAGCAAATGAAAGGATGTTGATATAAGGTTGTTAACCTCTTGATCAGGTCTGTCCTTTCCCCTCTTGCTACACCACCATTGTATGCTACAGAACAAGGAGCCTAACAAACTACAGACTGGCTTAAAATATGTAACCAAAGAATGCTAAATTAAAGGAAAGCATTTGTCCTCTAGTGAAAGTTGGGAGTGATACGGAAATCACCCTTTCTGAGTCCAAATAGAGTTGCACCAGTGTAACAAGAGGGAAGAGAGAACGGCCAGGAAGTAACAAACACACTCTGCCATTCATTTTTCATGGCTGTCTCTTGTAAACAGCAAAGGTACTTGCAATGAAGCACCACCAGCAAAACAAATCCTCACATAGGCAGTGCAGCAATGGCATTTTGGAGTCCTAGTGTGTGCACTCCACAACGCTGCTGTACTGAATTGTTCTTATAATATAGCAATAAATAGATATTCTTATACTACTGTAGAGGTAACTGGATGTGCTCTAGCTGCAATTTATTGTAACTAACTCACCTATGCACACAACAAACCGAGAGTCAAACAAAAAACTAAAACTAAGAACTGGGCAAAGCAATAAACAAAAAAACCCCATAGAATGCAAGTTTTGTCATTCATTCAGTGGTCCTCCAGCAACACGTGTGACATACCTAAGCAGCGCACGCAGTTCTTCTAGGATAACCCTATTTCTCTATGGCCACTTAGATTTCTTTGATATAAAAAAGCCTGCCTTTTCTCAACTGCTGTTTATTTACTTTGTATGTTTATTTCTAACCCTTTTGCAATCTAATTATGTACTACCCATAAAATAAGGGATTAAATTCTAATACAAAATGACAGGGCTTCTGCATCAATTCCTGAGTCAGTGGCATCCATAATTAGACCAATAGACTTAATACAGCCATCTCACACACACAAACCAGCCATCATCAGGTGTGCTTTGTGATGGTGCTGAACCATACACCAGCACTGCCTCCTTCAGTGACTGTAACTGCTGCCTGCTCTTCAGTCCTGTGAGCTCCCAGACAAGGAGATAAATGGAGAAGTCTTCATGATTACTGCATTCTGCAGAAAGTCCTTGTCAGACTTGATGTGCACAGATTGCTGGTACAGCTGCATCCATGAGAACAGGCGTTCCCCAAGCCAGGATTCATATCTGGCACCCTGCCTACAAGATCTTGACTGTGCTCACAGCACCAGGGCAAGCAGAAAGTTAAAAAGGTAAGAGGAGAGCAGACCGATGCTGCTTGTCACGTATCTCTACTCCCTGCCACCAAATGTCAAGGATCGCCCTATAAAAGATCATGACTTAAACTCCCAGGCCTGACACCAGCTAGAAACAAACTCAAAAATTAACAAGAGAACATGTCCCACTAGTTAAAACTGTTTTATAGCCCTAGTTATGCAACTAGTTGGGGTAGGCAGAGCTTGGGTGTATGGGGTATAAAACAATTCACTTCGGCTTGTTTTGCGTCACTGAGCAAAGTGGGGGTTTATCAGCACAGAACTGTTGGGTCAATACAGTCAACACAGACCCATTTACAGCCCTCAGTGCAAATGGGAGACATTGCTCTTAGTCCTGCTACTCTCTTCCAGGAGAGTCACCATCAAAAGCGGTTTTTTAGAACAAGTTCTTCGCTTGCATTTAAAAGCCTTTTATAAGTTAGATGCCTCAGGGAGGAACGGAAAGAAGAAACTTGCAAGCTGGCGCACCTAGGGAATCCCACCGCGAGCGGGCTCACGGCAGCCGTCCGAAGGTGGCCCCGAGGGAGCGGGGCCGGCTGGACCTGCACCTACCCATATCCGTCGGAGGCGTAGTCCCCGCCGTAGGTCTTCTGGTAGTAGTAGGTCTTGTGGGTGTGGGTGGTGCCGCCGCCGCCGCCGCCGCCGCCCCCCACGACATGGGAGCTCATCTCGTAGCGCAGGTCGGTGCCCGACTCTGCCCGCGCCATGCGGCCCAGGGTGTTGATGCGCGGGTGGGAGCCGCCGTTGATGCTCATGGCAGCGCGGGAGCCGCCCGGGGCCGCGGGGGGCGAGCGAAGCGACGGGGACACGGAGCCGGACCCGACCGCACGAAAGGCATTCACGGCCGGCAGCGCCCGCCGCGGTGCCGCCGCTCCCTCGCAGTCCACCGAGGGCCGGGAAGAGTCGGGAGCCGGGACTGGGGCGGCCCGCAGGTGAGGGCAGGGCAGGAGCGCGGTGAGGAGCCGGGCGGGCGGCGAGAGCTGCTGGCGGCGGCGGCAAGAGCGGAGGTCCCGTCCCGTCCTGTCCCCTCCCCGCCGGCGGAGGAAAGGCGAGGCCACACCTTTCCGTGGTGGTTTTAAGCGGCGCTCCTGGGCGGGGAGCTCCGCGCCTCCTCGGCGGCCGCCCCGGGTTCCTGTGCGGCCCCGGCCCCCGCCCCGCCGCTCCCCGGTCGCCGCACGGGCTCTGTCACCGCCGCACCGGTGTTTCCACCACCTGTCCCGGTGTGCCTGCTGCCCTCAGGAGTCGCCACCGGAGGCTGGAGTCCACTGAAACTTCCTCCCGACCGGTGCCCCGTTGAGGATGGGTCTGGTCCGCTGGCAGCTGCCCTCTGCCCTGCCCATCTCAGGGTGTTGATACATGTCGGGAGAACGACGTGTATTCCAAAATACACAGGGTCCCACATTCAGGAGAGGTTTGGGCTTTCCAAGCCCAGTGCATTCCTGAAACAGGGCTGAAACTTGTGCCCCAGCACATGAAATGTTGGACTAATGCCATGCTCTGACTTCATTGGTGCCTGAGAAAGAAGACATTCAGAAACAGACATTTAAACTTGTTTTTTCTCCTCAAAATTTCTTAATTCCCACCTCCTGGCGTTCTGAAAGTTTGTTCAACTTTCAAATAGGCCGTATCTTATGAGACAAAGTCATTTTAACATATTCATGCATATACAGGGTGTCAGCAAAGGCAGTTTGCTGTAGGATGCCCAGAGGGGTCTTTGTTGCCAGCCAGTGACCATTGGATTACTCTCAAGTGTCAACTGAGGACCATTTCATAGCTACTCTCAGTGGCACTGCCTCAGCTGGTCTGTCCACTTGCCCATGGTGTTGGAAAACAAAGATGGCCAGATTTTAAGAAGCAGCAGTCAATCATGAATAACCGTTCCAGGCTTTTCTGAAATGATCCTGAGGCTTTCATCCCAATATGTAGTACATGAGCTGTATCAGCCACCTGATGCTCTGTGACAACACACCTGCTGGAAGTTTTTTAAACTTGTGTGAGATTACCAGCAGCCCACACCATGCATAAATTCTTGGGCCTCTTTCTGTCTATTCTGCACTCCTCATTCTCCTGGTACTTTCAATCCAAGTAATGGGTCGTGGGACAAGTAGACAAACATACCAAAGGACAAGACTTCCTAAACTATTCAAGAGAAAATCGATTGAGTGCAGTTCTCCCCAGTGCCACTGAAACTGCTGGGACTCTGTGAGAGTACCACAGCACAGGTCACATGAGAACCCGCCCTGCTGCTGGAAGTGATGGGCAAAATGTGGTGTAGAGGAGGCGTAAGAGCTCCTCCAAGCAAACGTGGGGTTGCTTGGTCCTGAAGGGTATCCTGGTGGCACCACCCGGAGCTGTAAAGAGCGCTATGAAGAGGCAGAATGCAAAGTGGCTTATTATATCTGAAGTCATACAGTGACTTTTATATTGTAATATATATGCTGTATTATATGTAATGTGATTAATTATATATGAGTGCATATATATGTATACAGACATATGTATTTGTGTATATATGTGGATTTATGATGCTGTTTTGAATACAGATTACATTTGCACGATTGGATAGTTTGACGTTACATTTCAAAGACATAAGGGAGCAGAATATGAAACAAGGATGAGGAAGAAAAACAAATATAGAAGCTTAATGCTGTAAAGAAGGAAAGAGAAAAGTAGAAAACAGATGTAGAATAGGCAGGTAATGCAGAATGAGGGAAACTTGAACTCTTTACTTTGACTCTCCAGTTCAAACTTTTTGAAACTTAAATACAGATCTCTGAATTAGTACTAATATATGTAAAAGTCAGATTTTTGCATGGTGGTGTATCAAGCCAGGCATTTGTATTTAGACATACAAACATAAAGCTTTGAAAGCTGTCCATTTATATGTATGCATATTTAGAGATCCAAAAGTATTACAATGATTTGAGGTTCTTGCTGAGTTTTAGCACCACCTCCAATCAGCCCCACCTTTCAGCTTGGACTGGTGTGCCAGCTCAGTGAGACACACCATTACCTGTGATGGAGACAGCATGTGTGTGATACACCCAGAGGCCTGGGTGACTCACTGTTGCCTGGACATGGAGAAAAGTCCTTAAATACTTAAATAATTACAGGGTTCTGGTGGTCCTACTTGCACAGTTAGCCCCACTGAAATGAGGATGAGAGGATAATACTGAGATGATACTGTGAGCAGCACCATTCTCCTATCTCAGATGTTTTAATAGGTAGAGAAATGAAAGAAACAAACACAAATAATTAAATTTGCTGAAATAGTCAATTTTTCTTGGGTCCTTACCCCAGCTGGACTCAGTTATCTTGAAGCAGGATCAAATCACATAGATATTGCTTGAAATTCATCTAAATGCATGAAAATATCAGTGTAATAGATGGATGATCTCACTTAAACATTGCTCCACTACTCCTGGAAATGCCCAGTCCTGACATACCTAAGGCCACATCCTAAGTTCCTGGACTTTCTTTGATATCAAAGAGTTTTTGAGTGCAAATAGCCAGTAAACTGCGAAGTGCAATCTCATAGTGTCCCTCCCTCATGGTGTCCCTCCCCATGGCAGTGGGGTTGGAAGAAGCTGATCTTTAGGATTCCTTCCCATTTAAACCAAACCATGATTGTATGATTTTCCTCCCAAGGAAAACTACATGCAGGAGAGAATAAAATGTGGCAATTTGGAGTTTATAGTTCATCTCCTTTGGCAGAGTTCTGTCTCCTAATACAAGGACCTATTAAAATTGTGTGGATCTTAGGAGCCCCTCTTTAAGCAAGTAGTCTAAAGGAGGTATCATATTCCCTACAGGCACCTGAACCCAAGCTAGAACTACGGTCCATTCTGCAGCCCGGTTTCCTAACGTGCCTCAAATTGCAGACACCATGAGGATATTAGGAGACAGCAGTTCTAAGGAGGCAAAGTGTCAGCAGTTGATGACTGCTTCAGTAAACAAAGGGAATCTCCTTTACATAGCATTTGTGCTATGTGAATCTCTTTAGTTTTAATAAAAGGCTCCTTTCCAGCCCCAAACAGTGGACCCAACAGTCCCATTTTAGACTTAGGCTGCTGGATAGTGGGTCTTTACTCAGGACACTACCTGAAATGAACTTAACACGCTATGTTGATTGCTGTCTATACCAGAGAATCCTCTGTATTTTATCATAAGAACTGAAATCCCAGGGGCACACTGAAATTTCCCTCAGTGGCTTGTTAATTCATTGCTTTTGGCAGTAGTGGCCAGCCCCTCCTATTTCACGCGGCTTCTTCTGAGCTTATTTATTGGCATCCTGTCTTTAATGCTCTCCTTGCCTGGATAGAAACCAAATAAATTTAGCTGAAACATATTGATAACCAGTGACATCTGACATTCAAAGTACAAATCTGAATGTGACTTGGTAACTGATTTCCATTATTGTAGCTTGCAAAAAAAAACAGCTCTGGCCTTCCAAACAAATCAAATCATCCAGGTGAACCAGTATGTGACTCTTGTGTTCCTAACTCCTACACTTTTGGGCAGTAAGGACAAGCCTGCACGTGCAAGCCACTACGCTGGCTATATGTCTTTGTAAGGTGCTTGATATGCATCACCCCTCCTGTGCAGAGACACCTTGGGCTGAGTGGTTGCATTCACAAAGTCCGTGTTGTGATGGTGTGAAAGTCAGCCCTGGGAATTTCCTGGGAATTGCTCAGACAGAATTCTCCCTAAAAATTTGATAGTTAATACTCCAGAGTCTGTACTGTTCTATGCATATGAAAAGAGGCTGGTGCCAGTGGGAAGACCTCTGAGCAAGGGCATACATGGTCCAAAATGTCATTAATAAACAGAGAGCTCAGATAGCTCATTCAGCTGTATCCCTGTCATGGGGAAGATATATCTTAAATACACTCAAACAGTGTCTAATTATGGGCAGATTTACAGGGCCCTGCAGCAAAATGCACTTTAAAATGTAGATATGCCCTAGTGAATGTTTGGAGAGTTTTTGGAGGGCAGGGTACGATTGATACAGGGTGCTCACTATGAGCCTGTGTCCAGTCAAGTCCAGGACTGCCTGCCAAGAGCTATCATTTCCAGTTTCCTCATCAGCTGCTGTGATCCTTTCAGACAATCCCTGGAATATTACCATCTCAGTCTCTGGCAGGGTTAAAAAAAAAGCCTTTGAATTCATCAAGAGGACTGAAGCTTAGGACTGCACAATTCTTTCTATACCATGCAAAAGTAGAGGGTGTGGTAAGGGATGTGTCAGCCTTGTCCAACCTGACTAACTACTCAGACAAAAAGTTTCAGGATGCCTCACTCTTCAGCTTCAGGTGGAGGAGACCAGGATGGAACATTGTTTTCCCAGCATGGTCCTACCATGATCTACAGGGCATACACACAATATTTCTACACATCTTGATTTCATGTTACTGCAAGTAGAGCGCTCAAACTGTGAACTGTACAAGGTCAAATGTTTAATGTTACATTATTATGGTTCCTTTAAAGTCTCACTTCATCGTTCTGTTTCTTTTATGCACACCTGGTGATGTTTGCTAGAGCTTGAGAAGTTAACATATCTCAAGATACTTAATAGTGCTGAGAGCAGTACAAGGCTATTTCTGACTAATTATTCTTTAGTAGTTGGACAAAAATCTTTCGAGTCACATGCCATGTATGCAAAATGCATTGATTTATGAAGATGAACTATTTTAATAAAATATGAACTTTTGGCAAGGTGCATCTGCCCCTCATTATTCAGATAGTTTGATAATTGGTGTTAGATACCACAGAGCTGTTCAACCACACACAGCACAAGGTGAGAAGGAGGACAGTAGAAGCTCTCAAGGGATCGTTGCATTTGCTTCACACTGGGACTGCTCTAATTTACACCCAGGTGTCTTCAACCCCAAGGGGATAAGGAGCACCATGATTTTATTGACACCCATTCCTTTCTTCTGCTTGTGCCCTCACTCTTTGAAATGAAAGTGAAGGATCAAATGGGATCCTCTAGAGTTGCCCTGTAGACACCCATGGTTCCCCCTCATTAGAGTGAATCTTCCATCAGCAAGGTTGCACATCATAACAGATGTTTGTCATCCCAGCATCTTAAATAACTGGGTTATGGCACTGGCCTGAGGCACTGATAGCCTTATTAAAATGTTACCACCATAATTTAAAATACCTTGTAAGAGGGAATACCAGATCAGAGCAGTTATAAAGGTTCCAAGCTTCTTTACCAACTTAATGGAAGAGGGAAGGGTAGAACTTTATAAAGATATTTTCATGCACATCTCCCCTAGGTGAACTTTTATGGCCTATACGAGACTGTGGAGGATAATGGAGAATTGTATGTAATATATATAAAGGAATGCCAATTAACTCACTTTGCACTAGTTTTTGCAAGCAGACCTGTCATTTCATGTTCAATTTCTGGGTCATACCACAACTATTTTGATAACAACCAGGGAAAGTAAAGATTGAGTTCTGTACTGTGCCAGAAGCTTTGCTTCTCACAGCTGAGGAGTGGAGGTGTCATCCTTAAAGGAATATTTTGTTCTCCAAAACCCCGAGGCTACAGAGGGCAATTTATCTTCTGGTAGAATTGGAAACCTCCTTACCAAGATACCTTCTGTACAAATTCCAGATGTTATCGCGGTGTTGTGTGCTCCAGCTGTGTGTGCTTGTACACCCAGCCAGCAAGAGCTCACCACACCAAAGGCACCTCGCGCTACTTGACAAAGGCAGCTTTAAGAATTGATGGGTGCAGGAAAAGCCTTTTCAAATAAATAAAACTTGACTTCAGAAAGTTTCCTAGGAGTCCTTTTTATTCTCACCATTCAAAAGGGGATTTTGTTACTGTCAAGTTTGCAGTATAAGTGAGAAAAGAGAGGAAGAAGAGGCAGCCTTCTCTCTGTCACCCCCCTTAATTCTGCAAAGACAAATTCAGGGCTGAGAAGTTGAAGTCAGCCTCTCTCCTCCCTCCAGCTGAGTCATGTTGATCAGAAATGGGAGCTCTTTTATTCCAGCTGTATTTTCCTCCATTATGAAAGCACAACCATTGCTAGAACTCGTTTAAACCTTGAGCCGTTGTCATCAGAGGGACCAGAATACTACAAGGCATCCACTGGGGATCATGAAACATCTGTGATTTCTGCAGCTTTCAAGACATGGTGATGTAAATGTGGAAGTGTTCTCCAGTCTAAACCAAATTCCACTGCTGCCTAGGTTTCTCTCAGACTTCCAGTATTCTCCTCCTTCTTCTCTTCCTCACTGATCACTGTGGTTCTGCTGCTCAGCATTTAGCAGCTGGTGTGTTTTGCTTCCTTTCCCCAAACACCTACACAAACCTTGTAGTTCAAATAGCAGAATCAATTGCATTTAGTTTTCTGGCTTTTCATTCTCTGCTCCATGTAATTATAAAGGTCTGATAAAGAGACCAGAGAATTAAAGTCCTAATATGATGAGATGCTAAAGAAGCTACTTTGCATCAGTGTTTTCTTCCCAGCTTTCCATCTGATTTGGATGTGTGGGTATCTGTGATATCTTCTCAATGTAAGTAGGTCTGAGTAAGATATGTAGGAAATAAAGTTATTGTTTTATTTCGTCTTTTTCTGTTTAGATCCACTTTTCTGCTAGGGTGATTTATCTCCTTGTAGGAGATATCATCTATTTCCATAAAAATGCTAATCTTTTGCATGATTAGCTGCATAAGAACCAGCAAGACTGACATTTGGGTTTGAATGGCCTGGTTTTGGTGGCAGAGGGACTACAGGGATGGCTTCTATGAGAAACTGCCAGAAATTTCCACAGAACCAGTGCCAGACAACTCCAGGATAGACCCGTCACTGCCCAAGGTTGAGTTAACCAGAAGTGAGAGTAACACTTCTGTCACAACATATTTAAGAAGGAAAAAACATTATTACTGAAGTAATTTGCAGCCAGAGTAGAGCAGTTAGAATATGTGAGACATATTCTCACAGACACCAAGGTCAGGGGTGAAGGAACAGGTGGAGGTGTTCCAGGAGCTGAAATTCCCCTGCAGCTGTGGTGAAGACCACAGTGAGGCAGCTGTGCTCCTGCAGCCCATGGAGAGATCCATTGCATGCAGCCCATTGAGGAGCCCACACCACAGCAGGAGAATGCCTGTGAACCTGTGGAAAGCTCTCTGGAGCAGACTCCTCTTTCCACCTGTGGGCCTGTGGAAAGAGGAGTCCACCTTGGAGCAGGTCTCCTGGTAGGACTCGTGACTCCATAGGGGACCCATGCTGGAGCAGGCTGTGCCTGAAGGACTGCACCCTGTGGAAAGGTGACCCATGCTGGAAGACTTTGTGGAGACCTGCTACCATGGGCTGGACTCACTCTGGAGAAGCTCATGGAGAGCTGTTTCCTGTAGAAGAGAGCAGGGGAAGCTCCTCTCTGAGCAGCAGGAACATCTTGTGATGGCCTGACCATAACCCCATTTCACTGTGCCACCATGGCAGAGAAAGCAGAAATGGGAAGGAGAAGGGGATAGGGGGAAGGTGTTTTAAAGATTTATTTTACTTCTCATTATCCTACTTTGATTTTGTTAGTAATAAGTTCAATTAATATCCCCAAGTTGAGTCTGTTTTCCCATGATGGTATTCGGTGAGTCATCTCTCTCCTGGTCCTTATCTCAACTCGTGAACCCTTCGTTCTGTTTTCTCTCCTTTGTCCACTTACGGAGGGGAGTGATAGAATGGCTTTGGTGGTGCCTGACATCCAGCCAGAGTAAACACTATACATACAAAATTATTTCGATGGGAAACAAAGAAGAAAAATCATTACTTCGTTTTATCTTTCTTGGCATAACTCTGAGCTCCTATGCTGGCATTGAGGGGTTCAACAGTTTTATTTTTTTCTGCATGGATTCCTAGAAAATTACCTTCAAATGGCATTGTAGTAATCCAGATCAGCTCACTGTACAAATGACTCCTATGCCTTGTGCATAGGTCTCAGTGACCTGTGTGTGCTCATGTGGGGTTTAAAACACCTGTAAACTACAAAACCACTCAATATGAAAGATTATGTAACACATTGTATACATTATTTCCTTCAATATAAGCAGAAATTTCACTTGCCCATGCCACTCTGTTAAATGTAGCATGAGTTTAAACTAAGAACAAGTACAGTCCTGCCAGTTGCACGACTAGCATGGCCTCACCTCCAGGACAGACTCTAGCCACATCCTTGAAAAAGTTCTTGTCTGCAAGAAAGCTATAAAATAATAATTATGAGCTAGACTGCTGTGTAGACTACTGCACTTTCTTGTGCTTTTGTAACTAATGCACCTGATTGATGCAAGAAGAAGGAGAGGAAAAACAGCCTGGCTCTTCTGGAAGAGGTGGGAGCACTCAGGGCTTGCTCCACCTTGCTGTGAGCTGGGCAAAGGGCGCATGGGAATTGGCATGAGAGAGACACTGTGCCCGAGGAGAGCTCCTATGCAGCAGTGTTGGGCAGGCAAAGGAAGGGACTGTCATGTGTACGGCCCATCTTTGGCTGTGGAGGAAGGGACTCTCATGTGATTGCACATCTTTGGCTGTAGAGTTTTGCCTGCAGAGCTCAGCAGCGGTCTGTACTGCTGCAAGGAGCTGCTTTGCCCCAGTTGCAGGACCTCACATTTGTTCTTGTCAAATGTCATGAGGTTCCTGTTGGCCCCTTCCTCCAGCTGCTCAGGTCTCTCTGAGTGGCAGTTCTGCCCTGGCACATGCCAGTCACTCTCCTTTGGTGAGTTTGGTGTCAGCTGCAGGCGTGATCAGGGGGCATACTCTCTCCACTTTCACATCACTGACAAGACATTAAATTGGATAGATCCCTGGGGAATTCTGCTTATAAAAGCCTCCAGGTAGAATGTGAATCCTTTAAGCGCAACAAACAAGACAGTTTTTCACCCACCTACTAATCCACCTGTCCAGACCAGAATGTTTCAGCCTAGATACAAAGGTGCTCTAGGAAATCATGCCTAACATTAAGTTAAACTCAGAACAGATAACAACCACACTTCTTTCCTTATCACACGGAGCAATCAGTTTTGTCAAGCAGGGGAAATTCCCAGTCAATATTAGGGAAAATAAGTTTACCATGAGGGTAAACATTGGAGCAGGTGCCCAGGGAGGCTGGGGAGTCTCCACCCTGGAGATACTCAAAATCCAGCTGGGCAAGACCCTGAGCAACCTGCTCTGCCCAGACCTACTTTGTGGAGGGGTGGGATGAGAGACCTCTAGAGGTCCTGCAAAGCCTGTGTGATCTGATGATCCAGCCTTGGTAAATCCATATTGACTATTCCAAATCAACACCCTCTCATTCATGTAACAAAGCTTTTGCGTACACTACTGTCCCTCAAAAAGTTTTGCTAGCAGCATGATCACACCACATCTGCCCTGGAATGTCCTCATTCCTAAGGATGTAAATTACCTTCTTAGTTACTCAGTAGCATACACACAAATTCTGACAGACTCAGTAGAGACCCTGATGTTTCTGCATTTTGGGTGGACAAAGACAAGCCTTTTCCTAGGGCACATTTTTAAAAATTTATTTCTTATTGCAAGATGATAACAATTAGGAGAAAATTGAGCTGTTAGCATTGTTTTTATAATGGAAGAATAAGAGACATAGATTTGTCCTAGTGTTAGTGATATTCACATTCAAGCATGCTGAAACATTAGAGCTGGTCATACTTTTGCCAGTAACAATAGTGGCAAAATACTGTCCAATAATCTCCCCTTTTGGCATCACTGAGAGCCAAAAAACTAATGAGAAGAGCACATAACATCTATGCTAATATTAGAAATGCAACAAGCAGAAAACACTGCAAAATTCTTATGAGTAAACGGCAAACAAGCTGATTTACAGCTGAAGATTAATGTTCATTGCTTACAACAATATGTTGTAAAACCATTAGGCATCATCCTTAGGACACATCTACACTATCATTGCGGTTTGCTCCCTCTGTCACTCCTGGGCCCCTGATTGTCCATACCACTTATGTGATGGTTTGCCCCCAGGCTTCTACATTGAGAAAATCAACTCTCTCCCTCCCAGAGGGCACAAAATTCTCAGGTCTCAGCTCCAAGGACACAAGATGCTCCACTGCCTAGGTCAGATTTTTCTTCCCAAGGCAGTCAGGATTTGCTTCCTGAGCAGACCATGGGTTGGGTAGGTTCGCTCATAGTCTCTCGTCATACTGAGATACTCATTTTGCTGTGTTGCTTCATCTGGAGCAGATGAGCAGCTTTCTGCAGGGCCACTGGAAGGCTGCTCCAGGGAAAACTGTGGAAATAGTCCACTGTGCGTTTACCAAAAGTCCATCCCCAGAAGCACCAGTTAGGATTTTGGCTCTCTTTGGTTAAACTTGCTCTGAGCTGATTTTGTGGTTAAAAAACACCCTGTTTCCTCTAGAATCCTTATGCTACTAGTAATGAGAGGGATCACTCCTGTAATAGCAGCAGGAGTTTTCCTCAAAACCATGTCAGATTTCAAACAAACATTTCAGATTTCTCTCACAAAACCTGATTTCCTTTATGTTTGCAGAAGGCTGGATCCTTCATTCATGGAGATGTTGTCCTCCTTGGTATCATGTCTATGAGAGGTCTGTGGGATGCCCTGGCTTAAGATAATACCTATCATATATACAATACTGCATACAGAAGTACTTTTAAATAAACACACAAAAAGTCAGACCTAGAGGTCCCCAGGATTTTCATGTTCTACATTGCTATGATCTCCCTTCCAGTTTCACATGTCCTCAAGAAAATCAGGTTTTGCCTATCAAATTGACTGATGAGTGTATTCTATATACACTATCACATTATTTCATGCATAACAAGAATAAAAACATCCTGCTCCAGAAGAGCGACTGCACTTATTCACTCATTGCTTTTCCTTCCCCTTAATCCCTTTTCTCTGCAGACTTTAATGAGTTTCCACAGCTGAAAACCCCGTGCAAAATTTACACCAACATACTGAAAAATCCACTGCTATGTGCCCTTGCTTTTGATGGGAATGGCCCATCAGGATGCTTGTTCTAACATGCACAATACAATTTTTGCACCAGCAAACAAGTTTTTATCTAGCATGCAGAACTTATTCAGAAGGTATTACTTCTGCTGGGACTAGAGGCAGGAATGAGTCACATCTCTTTAATACGCATGAAGTGCCCTGCCCCAAGGAGTGCCTCTGTTTTCCTCCCTTCCCTGTCTCGCGCGCTCTCTCTCAAGCCTTAATTGTCTAGAGTTATAATGCTTTTGAGAAATCACTCTTAAAATTATGACTCCTGTTAAAGTTAATGAGACATGAATCCCAGCCAGGAGAGCAGGGACAGTTTCATAATTGTTATTCTAGATGAAACCAGGAGGATTCCCTGACCACAGGAAGTTCAAAGGATCAGCAGCAAAAGAAGGAGATAACCTCTGTTTCCAGAGAGCACAGGCTTCACTTGGGATGCGGATTTATGACAGGAGCTTCGCTCTAATTACTGTTTGGGGTGGAGCCTCTCACAATGATAAACAATTGGGTTTCTACAGGGCTGAAGTTTGTAACAGCACCACATATTTAGGCACAGGCATGTTACAGCAACTCGCATTTGGTGTATTTTAGAGTCTTCTCTCCCTGGAGCTGAGTGTCGCCCTTAAAGAAGAGGTGTTGCCCCATGTGACCCATTTGGGGAAAACATGTGTTTCATTGAGGTCACTTTATTTTAACAAGAAAAATGTAGTCAAAGTTACAAACTTACAAAGCCAGAAGACATTTGAATCTGTGACATTTAAGAGAGAAAGGAAGCTTAATATAGACAGTGTTTATCTATGTAAAAATAAAGTCAAAGTAAACTAATAACCTAAACCCGCAACAGGACAATAATTGTAAGACTACTCAAAAATACCCTGTGGCAAAATTCCCATTGACTTTATTCACTAAATTCTCACCCCACAGATTTTTCTTAACCTGCTTCCATACATAAAAATTAATTTCAAAGTCCTTTCAAAGATGAATAATATTCTTATTTTTTGAGCATCAATGGCATATTTAATGATTTATAAACATGCACACAAGAGCCTTTGCCTGGAGGTCACCAGAGTCTAGGTAAAATACAGCTAAAACAGACTCAGAATAGCATAACAGCTACCTAATATAAACATTGATCACAAATGAAGACTTACAAATACGGAGATGGGTGGAGAAACATTTCAGATGCCACCGTTTAGAGGGTTCATGCATAAACTGAAGGTTTTGGAAAAAAGAGAGGAAGGTCGTCTGACTCAGTGTCAGGATGAAAGCCAGTTTTGTCAGCCCCAAGCTGGGCTCTGTAAACACGTGTGGTCTGGTATGGTCTATGGTCCAGAGGGAATCTGGAGCAGCCTGAGAGCAAGATAAGGGAGGAATGTGTGAGCAGATATAGAGACAGGGGTCAGGAAGGGCATCGCATGTGAATGCAAGAGGCTCCAAACTCAGTGCAGAGCGACAGGAAAACCTGGAGAGAGGGGCTGTGCAGGGACAGCGTGGCAGGAAGGAAGGTTAACTTCAGCAATAGATGCACTTAGGATAATCCACGATGCAAAGCAAGGACTTCCAAAAATACCATTTCAGTTTTTTCCTGCAAGTTTTAGATATCAATGATTTCTATTGAAAGAATACATTTTGTCATTTTTTTAAGGGATTCGAGAAAAAAATTCTTTATATGAGTTACAGATCTTACCTCTCCAGATCTATTGACATTATTTTTCTCTTTAATACCTGCAAGAAGAGGGCTGGTCACATCTTGCAGAAAAGAGCAACACAATATTTCTGTGTATGGTATACATGTTTTCCATAAATGTTATAATGTTTTTAGCAGAGGGCAGCTTGATCCTGTATTAAGGATTTACTTCAGTAAATCTTGTGGTACAGTGAGAGTCTTGGCAGCATAACCTTGCAAGGCCACATGGAGATTCAGGAGCAATGCAGGCATGGGTAGGCACAGGGCTCAAACTGGACTTTATTGCTGCTTGAAACCCAGCAGGTTACAGAGCACCAGGATCCCATGGCTCCCACAGCCTGCAAAAATGCAGCTTGTGCCTCCAGCAGAAGAGAGCAGGGAAATTCATCCAGCTGTGGACTGTCAGCCCTGCAAGTGAGGCATCTCAGTTTGCTTCAGATAGAGGGTGGGTACTTTTCCCACACCTTCTTCTCATCTATGAATGCCCTCAGACACTGTCAGAAGGTCAGCAAACCACCACCTTGCAGGAAAACAGCAAACACAGTAAACAGATGCATATGCCAGCACAGGATGGCTGAAAGAGATGTATCAGAGACCATTTTCTAAATATGCTCTACCCTGCATTCAGCCATAGCTTAAAACAGTGGCTACTTATCAAATCAAATCAAATCAAATCAAATCAAATCAAATTTTAAAGCCAAAAGGAACTGGTTTGATAATATAATTGGTCCCTGACACAGGGCAAACTATGCAATCTCACCTTGTAAAACTAATCTTTTATCAGACCTACATTTTATGGCTGAGTTAAAGCATAACTTTTGGGAAGATAGGCAATTCCATTTTTACTTCAGATGCTGTATGTCAGGTGGTTAAAGGCTTCGAGAGGGAAAGTCCATCTTCAAAGGATCGTTTTGGATCACAGGTCCATGAAGCTGACAGTCTGACTTCCCCTTATCCTTGGATTAGCAAGTAGTGTGAGCAAGTCCCACCTTGTATGGGACCATCTAGGAAGGCTTAGGTGGGAAAAAAAGAGACATGATGAAGGGATACTGAGGTGGAAAGCTTGTCCATCTTTCCAGCCACATTACTTGATCTGACAAAAGATTTTTAGTAAAAAAAACCTAATCTTTTTCTCTTTTACTGTTAAATCATCTCAGCTACCACTGTTCTGCTTCTGCATCTTGCATTTGACCTTAGAAAACAGCATACTCGAAAAAATGTAAAATAGGAAAGCATATTACACCCCCATTATGTGGCTCACAGACAGGTAGGATGGTCTCAAGATCTGTTATTAAGCAGAAAGAATAAAGATTTGATCCTATAGACGCAAAATGATGGACTCAGAGCAAGCACTCGTGCATGTTGTCCATCTCCTGACTCACACGTGCAACACAGGAATGTGTTACTTTCATAAAATATGCCTTTTATCTTGCTGTAGCTAACAGCAGCTCTGTGGTCAGGAATTTTTCAGGCATGCTTCAGTCAAGTGGTGCTGCCTCAACAGAGAGCTGCTGTGCCTTTCCCTCCCCTCGCAACCCTGCCAGGCAGCATATCCTGAGGGAGACCTGGCACACTGGAAAACTGGCTCTTGCCAAACTTACCACCTGAAAAGAGGAGGGGTAACATGGGGCATGGCCAAAACCAAGAAATTCTCTGTGGTCCTCTTGCACCATGATCCCTTTGCCTCCAGGAGCTCTGACTGAAACAAGCAAGATTGGTATAAGAAAAAGAAATTCATTTAATCCTGTGAAATAGCACTTCATGCTTATGGTACCTTGGAGGACTTAGCAGAAGATTAGATGTTGTCTGATGCCAGCTAGGTATTGTTATATCTAAATCTCTTGACTTAGTCTAAGAAATATAAATGTCCGCCCACATTACAGGCAGAATTTTTAGTTCTTCCACTTATGCACAGTAGAACCAAGGTCTCCTGAGGTGCAAAAGAGCTGCAGACTAATTTCAGTGACTGGCAAATAAGCTCAGATTGTATAAACACACTGCCTGGAGAAATATTTGATGTATGATGAAATAGGTTTATTTCTAACATAGAAGGATTTAGCACAGAAACTCCTTTTCAGATTGTAGAGTTGCTACATTTATAAACTGCAATCTCATCAAGACAATTACCTTCTTTTTGTACTATGTTCTATTCATGGTCCCTTCTGATATATCTGTTGTCTTCACACATGTTAAAGAATGGGGAAATACAGGCAGGCCTCCATCCCCTAACATATGAAATGCAATTATCCCAGTCCTCAATAAGCTTGATTGAGTTCCAGCTAAATAACAGGCACAAGAAGAGGGTAAGGATCTGGCTCTCTGCCCTTTCTTGCATCACCTGGGAGAGCTGAGGCCCCTGCCTTGCTCCCCAGGCTCCTGCAACTTGCTTGGGGGGTCCAAGGAGGACAGTGGTCTCTCTATACAACTTGTGATCCTGCATGCTAATCTGAAAACCACCAGATTAGAGAAACATTTGATTCCACTCGCTGAGCCAAACACATCTTGCATTTAAATCTGTTGATATCAGTAGCTGTGCACAAGGGATGGATTTTCTGCACTGCAGCTAACCACTGGATAGTAGAAATGGCTGTTTTCAAATATTGTGTGGGTTTATCTCCTTCATGTCTGTATTGTCCTGGCCCTGCTGACCTTGGCCCACCCCCCTTCTCCATGTGATTGCTGGAGCAACCTTACTGAGCATCCATCCCCTTGTGAAACAGCCAGGCTACATCCACACATCAGTGTGGAAAGTAGAATGCTCGGATGAGCACATTCAATTAGAAAAGGAGCAAAGAGGCTTCAAATTTTGCTCAGACTTTCTGTTCATCCAGCTCTAGCACTCTCCCTCCAACACTGGTCTTCAGAAGGAAACAGTGCTCATGAAAAATAAGTTCAGATAATGCTCTGATGAATGTGATTGTAACAGTGCTAAGAATAATCTGTTTTTCAAGAGAACAGTAGAAACCATTTTCCTTTTCTCCTCTATATTAATGAGAAGTGATCTGAGGCAGCCAGTGATCTAGAAATCTGTCTTTTGAAAGGAATCTTGCAGATCCTCTGGTAGGTGATATTTGAGAACCTACAGAGTAAGCTTGCAAAGAATAGAAAAGTGGATGGCACATGCAAGTTTTCATGTATTCCAAGCCTTCACCTTAAAGCACAGGCTGTCCACAGGTATTTTCATCACACATTTAGTTGTGAACGACTTTCAACTGACCCACCAAGAGTTTTGTCTCAGAGTATAGTCACCTTAACAGAAAACAACATCAACATGCCAGCCAGACTCCCCCAGGAGTTATTTCACACTGACTCCTTCCAAAGCCACACTGCACCTGCCCTTTTCCTGGGCCAGGAGGGGAGAATTTGCCTCTCACATCCATCCCTGATGCAGCTGCCATGGAGCTGCCCTGGCACAGAGCAGTGGGTGTGGGAGGCAGGTAGCTTCTACCCTCCCTATCAATAAACCATCCTTCACGCTGAGTTGCAGGTAGGAACATGCCCCTGGATGAGTTGCAGGTAGGAACATGCCCCTTGGCTGCCTGCCTGCCTTGGTTCTGCCACTGCTGGCTGCGAGTAATTATCACCAGCCCTGCAGAGAGCACAAGGTGCTGCTTTTACAGGTCTAGCAAGCACGATTATAGAAGGGACGACAAGAAAGGTTGAAAATCAACCCACATGGACCACCACCAGTGGAGAGGGAGTGCTTTGCAGCATGGATCCAGTCAGCTTTCCATTTTCCAAACTTGAGGAAATGCCCATTTCCCTTGGCAGCCACAGGTCCATTCTGCTGCAATGTTGTACCAGTGAGCCGGGAATGTATGCTGCTCTATTTGCACACCCTCCAGCTCCTCCCTGACATTCACTTGCCTTCCAGACTGAAAATCACTGCCCAGGTTAGCAATCACACTGCCAAGAACAAAAAGGAGAGAGGGAGAGAGAGGGAGGTGGAAAAACAAAAAAGCCTGTGGTGTTGTAAGACAGATCCTGCAGCAATTGGGCTGGATAGGAGCAATGCCTGCACTGCTAGACTGTGGTGCTAGGAGCAGGTGGGATTGCCTGCATTCATCTGTGGCACTAACGGAAATTGAGAAGATATCACTTTTACAGGGCAATATAAAACCCCACATGCTCTGGGCAATGAGGCAAATAGAAACTGGAGCCTGTGTGCTGTGCCTATTCAGACATTACATCAGCTCCAGCGAACATAGCCAGGCAGAAAGGAGAGCCTTGAAGCTTTTTTAGGTGGGAACTGTCAGCAGTGCTAGGGAGAAGAGGGTAAGCTTCAGAAAAAGAGATGAGGGAGGGTCAGCCTGGGAAAACTCTACTGCTGCAACCTGGTCCCCTGTGTGAGCATTGGCATGAGACCCGACAGGGAGAAAGTAAAGGAACTGATTCTAGAGGCTCTGAACCCATCCCTGCTCACAGCAGAGGCTGAGCACCTCCAAACAAAAAAACAATGGGGCAATTCAACACTTAGGGATCTAGTGCTGGCAGCATTGACAAGAAGAGTAAGATTTCAGGATAATTCGGGGGTTGTGATCTTTTACTCCACTTTCCATCATCCTTTTAATCCATAAAAATTAATAATCTGTCATTTTTATTCCTCCAGGGAAGTGTTCCTCTGTTTAAAAGGAAACTTTTCAGAGATGCCTTAGTGAGTCCCACTTGATTTTACTAGGTCTTATAGTTACTTAGACAGCTATTTTAGAAAAGGTTTGCTTGGAAAGCAGGGATATGGATCCAGATGAAAGTTAGGAGCCCAGAAATCTTCAGACAGGTATTTGCCAAAGCCCAGTGGTGCAAAGTGCTGAACTTCCTTCCACTGGGATAAACTGTTCACCAAAGAAATCTTACTTCTCCCTTCTTTTCTTCATAAAGACACAAGTGTGTTTAAACATAGCCAAAAACTTCTGCAAGTTCAACCTGTGATTTCACCCAGACCAAACCAAACTGAATGCTTCTCACTAAGCCCCTTGCAGTACATGCAATGTGATAAAGTCTTAGCATTATCATAGAATGACAGAACTCATTTGGGTTGTAAAAAACCTCTTAGATCATGAAGTTCAACCGTGAACCTAGCACTGTCAAATCCAGATCTCATTTCCTTTAAAGAAACAGCCACTCTTAGCCAGTGGCCCAGGGATGATCTTATTACATCACTACTGTACAAAATAATTTCACGTGATCTGAAATAACATAAAGAGATTGTTCCTACTGTGAGGTTGTGCTGTATTTAATGCAACATAATTAAAAATCTTTCCACATGTCCTGCATGCCTATTAAAGCACTTTAATTGTACCTGCTAGGAGAGCGCTTTTGCAGAGAACTCATTTGGTACCAGCAAAGTTATGAGAAATCGAAGCTCTTCTCTGGCCATCAGTGGGAGTGACTGCAGCCCCAGTGATTAATGCAGCTATTAAGTTACAAAGAAAATTCTTCATCTGACTGTCCTCTGACTCAGCCAAAAACAAATTTTCTTTATCTCTCCTTCTCCAGTCCAGGCCCCCTCCCTCACTCCTTTTCCACATCAACAAAGGAAAATGTGGGACAAGATGAAAGAGCGGGACCAGGGCTTTCATTAGCATACCAGGCCAAGGAAAAAAAGGTAAGAAGCTCAGGGAAGGACTCGGTGCCCAATTCGTGCCTTGCAACCAATGCCAAGGAGTTCTATGTGAAGCAACACGGTTGGTGTATAGCGTTTAATGACATTCAATGTTGCTGGCTCCCGCTAATACCAAATGTCATCCTTCAACGTGGTTCTCAGACAAGCTCTGGTTTTAATCCTGCCTTCCTTCTGACTCAAAAAGCACATGCAATAATCAGCACAGAAAGAGAGCTCATAAACCCATCTTGTTGAATACCTCTGTCAAAAGCTTTGTATTTGAAGCCACTTTATCGAGCTGCCCGTCACGTGGTTTTAGCTTTATTAATGTATCTTCCTAAACCTTCTTAAACATATATTTTACTATGCCGTGCAAAAAGGCAGCAGGTTTCAGTGCATTCAGAATAATTTACAGCAGCTGAAGAGTGGGCCAAAATACATTTTCAGTTCCACTATTTGTTATTTTTTATTACTGTGCACTTTTTAATATACTGTATATTCAACCTGAAAAGACAATATAATCCAAGCAAACATTACTGATAATAAGCACTGAATAATATCTTTTATATCACAGGACGATCTCAGCCAAGCTAGACATCGTCCTTTGCCTGCAAAGATTACAAGTGACACAACAGATAAAAGAAGGAAGGAGGGAAATTCCACACCATCACTGCAATGCTCAGTAAGATTTTCCTAGTTAAACTGGCCAGGCAAGTTTCTGCTACAAGAATATTTTCACTAGAATGTTACATTTTGGGATGGATGAACACATTCTTTTACAACTAGTCCTGACCTTCCACACTCTTAGCTGGCCCAAATAAAAGCAGCAGTATCTTCCATTTCAGGAATGGATGGGGAAGAATAGTGTCTCTAGGTGATGTCAAGAGAGTCCAGTCCTTTTTGCTACAATGCCCCAGATGGTGACTCACCCCCATGGCTGTGTGTAAAACCAATCCTTCAGGATGTTTCTTCTATGAGCTCCATCCTACTCTTAATCTTACCTCCTTTTTCCCAAATGGAACAAAAAGGCAAGGGACAGTTTCCAGCATATGCTTGTGTCTGCTGTATTTGATGACTTATTTCATCCATTTCCTTATTTGAAAACCTTTTATCTGGCTGGGGAAGATGCTGAGCAATCCCTCTCTGTGTGCCCCGCTCCCACCGAGCCCCAGATGAACAGCAGTGAGATCTCACATAACAACAGGGGATAGTAATAATGTTTCCTCCCCGCACCAAGTTTTGCTTATCACACACCTACTAAACTTCTGTCCTCCTCTGGAAAGAGGCTCCTACAGCACAAAGGGCACCCCAAATTTACTTAAACCTTTTTACAATGCAGGAAATAGTACTATAAAATGGAGGAGCAAGCCCTGAGATGTCTTGCTCTTCCTATCTGCTCTTTTCTCACCATTGATATGGAGCAAAATGGGTTGTTGTGGCTACACAGGGCCTCATGAAAGTGCACAGTAAGGAGTGAGGCACGGTGCCTCCCTCTCTCCTTACTGTCACAGGTTTTGGTGGAAGCCTCTAGCAGCCATCCATCCATCCATCCATACACCAGAATTGCCTGCAGATTTTGTCACCCCACTGACGACATCCCTCCATAGCCATGCTTTTGCATTCAGTTTGCCTTCCCCCAGGGATGACATCTCTCCTAGTAATTGGTGAAAGTTTCTTGTTTTTCTATAACTCTTTAATTACCATGACAGTAATCTTCCAGTAACTGACTTTGCTTTTCCAATAATTACACCATGAAGGTATTTATGGGTGTAATGGACACACAGGACAACAGATCCACCAGAGTACCTATAATAATTAGGATTTATACTCCACCCAAAAGCTGATTTCGGTAAGCACATATGTACATCACCTCCCAGTTCAGTAAGGCTTTCCAAAGACATCCTCATGTTGCTCCTGGAGGCTCCATTTTCCCAGTGGTTTGAATGCCTGAGACATTTGCTGATGCTGCATTTGAAGCTGGTGAGCATTGCTTCCCTGTGACTGAAATTAAGTCCAGTCCAATCAATCATCATCATTATTATTAACTGATTTCCTGGTCCCATCCCTTCCCCAGGGAATTAACAACCAACCAGCCAAGCAGAGGGGTACCAGCACAGCCTCTTCCAGAAGAAAGCTCTTTTCTATCAGACACAGAACTGCAGATGACATTTGCTTCCACGCTTGCTTGAGGAATGCTCATCTTCTCAGCAGCTGACAATGCCCATGTGTGGAATACAGGCTCTTCTGACATCATCAGATTTAGCAAAGGTCAGATACACATTCATACCCAAAAATAAGCAGGAGACATGAACCTATTTCATGTACCCCGTCCCTGCTACTTGGAGTTTGCAGACTCTACATATCTCCAGAGAGTCAGAATCAGGTCAGAAATACCATTGTGGGACACTGCCCCATGCACTTAGAATGGAAATAACTAAGAAATAAGTTTGTTAGTTTCCTTCCAAAATGTTAACACTCTCACGCTAAGTGCTACACATTTGCATGTGTTTTTCTCTTTTAGGACATTTCCCTATTTGTGCCAGCACGGCTGGATTTTGTAAATATGTTAACATTATTTGTATTTTCTTCACTTCTCAGCCAGAAAAAATATCAAAAGGGATATTTTTCTTAATGGTCCAAATTGTCAGAGCTGGATATGTCCTACATAGCAGACTCATGAGGTTTACATTAATGAATTGTGGTTGGAAGAAGGACATTTTTGGCACATTTTTGCACAGAACAATTTTCACTGAAAGAGATGAAAAACAGTTGTTGGGGTTTTTTCTTACAGAGACTCAAAAGTTGGAAAAATACCATCTGTTTTCATTAGAATTGAGAAACATGATATTTTCTGACCTTGTTCTGCATTGACATTTTTCTGATGAACCTCTTTGATCATAGTTTTTTTATACTTAATTCTGAATCATCACGGACAAGGTCAGTACCTCTCTGCATAACAAAAATTTGTATTAATCTCTTTATTAATACCCACATTCATACTTGACAGGTCATACTTTTTTGTGACATTGGTTGTGGACTGTATTGCTATCCAAGTACTAGTTAAGTAGCACTTCAGGGAATATTGGTAATATTCATGCCAAATGCTTTCACATGTACCTACATGACATGCACTGCTGCCAACAAACATTATAACTAAACCTTTCTGAGAAGTAGTCAGTGTATCTCAGAAAGTTGTGAGAAAAGGGAGGTGGGATTCCTGCTGTTTCCCATCTTGTCCCTGTGGGGTTTCCCCATTTGCAAGGCCTTGAAGGATTACTTCCTTCAAATCGTCAAGATCAAATGCCTCCTAATGAGTTTGCCCTGCTAATTCAGGCCTGAGTACTCAGTTTTGATCATTGGGGTTTTTTTTATTCCTATTTTGAAATCACTTGCACAGGCTTCGGAAGAGGCAGCCATCTGCATGTCTTCCTGCCCTCTCCCAATAATTCACCACCAGAAGAAAACCACCAGAAAAAAAAAACTGGTGCTTAGATGTTTCAGAGAATCAGAGTTTTACATCTTTTATGAAAAGAATTAATGGAAAAACACTATCCAGAGCGACCATAAAAATAATCCCTTTTTTCTTCAGCTGGCTTTAATCTCTCTCTCACTTTCAACGAGGACGACTCCCAGTGGTGGTCCCAGATCAGATGCCATACATGAAGCAGCTGCATTTCAGAGCACAATAAATCACTTACAGATATCCAAACTGGCCACAGATGCAGAACCAACTCATCCAGCAATGTACAGGACAGTAATGCTCAGGAAGCAACTTTAGTTTCATCAACTAAGGTAGCTTGGTGACGCCTTTGCCTGAAGCACTGCCTCGGCTTTCTGTTGCAGCCAAAAAAAACCTGCTGAGTGTGGACAAATCATGGAACAGATTAAAAAGTAGCTGAGCTGACGCATGTTCTTTGTATATCATCTTCTTTCAATGTACCATTCAATCCAAACTCCTCAGGCATCAGATGGTGGACTGGGGATATGACTTATTTTTTCCTCACTGTTAAAGAAAATCCACAATATTGTTTTTGAAAGGTCAGCTTGAAGTGATGCATGCCCACCCAAAAGCACAGAAAGCACCTCACTCCAAATTGCATAAACGTTAATGATAACATATATCTTTTTAAAATGTGTTTTTTGATATTGCTTCACAAATTGCATATGCAGAAAATGGCTCCATGTTCTCTTACAGCAGACAACCACAGTTTTGCCAATACACCTGCACAGAGCTAACGGGAAAGGTGCTTAGGTCTCTCTGGTATCACAGTATCCTGTGTGACTCTTGCATTTCCCTAGACATGATAGAAGTACATGTGTAGCACCTCAGAAATTCAGAAGTTTCATTAATATCAAAAGTAGGGAATGGAGATATTTCACATCTTTCAGAAACTCCTACTCTGGCTGATCACAGCCATGCTACAACCTCCAAACTATCAAGAAGAAATACTAATGATTTGCAAAGAGCCTGGGGTCTGCAACCAGTTTTTAAAGTATAAAAATCAGAGGGGGATAAAAAAGAATTGGACAAATGTTTTAACTTCTGGTGTTTTGCAAACATGGCGAACAATTGCAAATACCACTGTAGTTCAGGGGCAGGGGAGGTGCTGGGAATACAAGCAGTACCTTTTTGAACATTCTGAGGCATCCATCAGGGCAGAGTACGGAGATTTATGTTAACAAGGGCTTCACTGTGCCATCAGCACAGGGTTTGATCCAACCCCTCCCTTGAGCCTGCTGCAAGCTGTAGGAGAAGCCCCTTGACTCCCATGGCCATTGGGACAGTACTCCAGAAAAAACAAGTCAAAACAACTTGCAGAGAACAAAGGAAAAGCCAAAGCACACTGCCAAGAGATAGAGAGGTGGAACAGGGGTTGGTGCATCCCACTACTGGCAGAACAGCCACAGCTGGCAGCAAATGCCAAGAGCCAGGACTGGGTGAGGCATTTGCCATTCAAAGGGGTGATGGTGCCAGAGGCAGAGGTGGAAGCTCAGCAAAGCCTCTGCTCTCCCGTTCTGAGCACGACAGCAGAGGAAGGAGTTAACATCACGTAGGTTTCGCTTTACTAAAAAGATTTTTGTTTTGTTTTGGTTTTAAATCAGCGTGCCTGCACCTGTCAGGGAGAAACCATCCACTCAGTACAATCACAGAGATCTAGAGGGCAGATCCTCAAGGATCATCCATCACGCCCTGCTCTGGAGGAGTTGAAAAAGTTGTAATAAACACAATGCAAGCAAGCAAAAGCTGGAAGGAGAGATCAAAGGGTTTACCCAGCGTGCCTCGCTGTGGGAATGGGGAGTGCAGCTGCGTACATGAAAGGGTTACACCCAAAAAATGAAGATGATTGCCAAGCAGGGTGGAAAGAAAATCTGTTTACAATTGCAAAGCCTCATGCTTCCATCATCAGGTGCTACAGAGCAGGAATAGTTTCCTGCTAAATTTTCCAATTAGCTTCCTTGACTTTTTAAAGCATGTAGTTTCCTTTCTTATTATTTGTTTGGAAAATTCTTTTCTAGAGTATTGTTCCCATGCTAACCAAGAATTAAAAAAACAAACCCAAAAAAACTCTGATGTCATTAGGATGAGCCGTATGCCAGTTCAGACAGGATCATAATGGAAAAAAACCCAAAACTCTCAACTCTTTGCTCTGATGCAGGTTCAACTCCTCAGCTTCAGCTGTAACAAAAATAGAGATAACTTCCTGTGTCCTTATAGAACATCCAATTCATGGAATAATTTGAAGTTTTATCACCCTCTCCCTCCAAAAAAAAGTAATTTAAAAAGTAAAGCAAGTTACCATTGCTTGCCATCTCCCAGAGCAAGTCCAAGTTCTGAATATGCTTTTATGTTTTCAAAGAAGTGGTCAATTTGAAAATAAAACTTTAAAAAAATGAAAGAAAGAACATAAAAGTGTTTTGACAAACAAGAATCGAGACATCTACTGACTTAGTGACAGACATTATTTTGAGGTCTGAGAAGATTAAGATTGGGTCTTCAAGAAGAATGTGTTCAGTACTGTGAAGATGAGTTAAAAAGAAGAAAAAGAAAGGAGCTGACAGGGAGCTTTTCAGGCCAGTACGTCACTGAAGATGAGGCAGGGCCTTTGCTGACCCTTCAGGCTGTTTGCTGGGAGGGAACTCAAACTCTTCCTGTTTAGAGATAAGGCTAAGAAAATCATCATCAAACAGCTGCATTGAAATGCTGCTAATAATACAGCGTTCTGCTTTCCTGGGATGGTTTAAAAGCTTGCCATATTTTTATTGGACTTTCCAATGATGTCAGTTTGAGGCAGGGCTTAGACGAGTAATTGCTAAAGGGTGAGTCTAAAAAGGGTATAATTACTGAAGGGAGTGTCTGATGTGGGAAAGTGGCATTCCAGCTGGGAGGAGAGATGGGTCGGTCTCTCCTGGGTTCCAGCGAACTCCCAGATGCCACATGAGTATTCCCAGCTCCATGCAGTCAGGTACATCCATGCAAGGCTACTGACCTCAGTTATTCTTTAGCAATTACTCAGGCAGCAGCAATTTCACATCCAGCGCTGTTCTCTGCCACCGTGCTGGGAATGCAAGCACATCTTGAGCCCCTAAGATACGTAACCCTCAAGTTATTGCATCAGGCCAGGGTTGCAAAACAGACAATTGCTGACTTCAGTAAGGTTGCATGGGTGTAACTGAGAATAAAATTTGGCCCGTAGCATTGGGAAGGGTTTCACTGTAACATGCAAGAGGGATGGGGAGGAATCCTCCTTTTGAAATGGAAACACTACATCCCCTGCTGTCCATCTCATGCCCACAAAAGTTGCTCATCCTCCTCTTACAAATGAGAGGAATTCCAGGTGTCACTCCATACATTCATCCTCCTTTAAACCACTCCTTCACACTCACCTCTCCCACAAATGCTGACAGCTACCAAACTGGCCTGAAAATAGTCTGCACCAAACTCCCTCGTAGCCCTGAACTGCGAAGCTGCTCCTACACACATGCTCATTAAGCCATTCATTCAGCTTGTGGGTCTTGCCACTGACAAAGCCTGGAAGAGCTCTGCAGCTTTTCCTCTCAGACAAGGTACTGCAGACAAACTGCCCCAGAATGTACAACCATGAGACAGTGGCCATCACAGCCTCATCCTAGGCACAAGCAGTTCAGTCCTCTTATGATGAACCCTGCCAGATCCAATAGCCTGGGAGCCACTCAGTGACGTGAGGGTATGGCTACCCTGGAAGAAAAAACACTCCTAACAGGCTACAGTTTTGACATGCCTGCTCTTGGCTGCCTTCCCACATGAACCTCTGTGTCTTCTGCCTATACCGCCCTTCAAACACGAAGCAAACTCCCAGAAGGAATCACCCTCTGGAGGCTTTTGTAAGAACTGCTGTGTTGGTCTGGTAGCTCACGTCTCCTCATGGCCCTGGCTAACATAATTGTGAGGGAGCAAAAACCACCAGTGAAGAGCTGGCCCTAGTCAGAAGGTGCTGTTATGGTGCACTGGCACACTAAAGGCAGGCATGGCTGAGAGCATAGCACACACTGATCAATGACTCTACACACCCTGCACCTTCACATTTAACGATTTCAATTGTGTTATCTTATTTTTGTCCTCACTGTCCCCTTTCGGTACAAAACCATAGGGTCTCCTGGCTGCTCTCCCTGTACCAACTACCTTCAGTGTTTCATAAAAATGCACTTCACTTTCATTTCAAACGGATTTAATTTCTCTCAGCTCCCATCTCTAACACTTCACCATCCCAGCCAGTACAAAGCAAGTGAACATCACATCACCTAGCCTCACCAATTGTCAAAAAATTGTACTTAAACATCTCCCAGAGAAATACAGAAAGCAATGGAAACAGCACCAACATTGTTGAAATAGTTAATTTATTTCCAGGTCACAAAATATTCTGAGTTGGAAGGGACCACAAGGATCATTGAGTTGAACTCTGGAATGAATGGTTCCTACAGGGATTGATCCCACAGGCTTGGTGCCATTAGCACCATGCTCTGACCAGCTGAGATAATCTCAGGTTGTTAATCCCGTACAAACTGTAATCCTTTAATTCTGCACAGCACAACCCATAGGCAACCACAGGTCACTTAATGTAATTTATGGGCTTCCTATAAAAGGGCCTGGCTAGTCACAGAAAGCCAACATCTCATTTCTGTTTATTAACATCACTTTGCAGTTACATCTGTGGGCATTGCTACTCATTTCTCCACATGAAAACAATGATGAGAGTGTTGCTGGTTCACCTGTGGGAAAGGAAATAGTCCATAAAATAAGTTTGACAGGGATTTGCCAGGATCTTGGGAAAGTTTTATATTGAAATATTTGGAAAGCCGACACTGAAGGCAAGTTCAAATTGGTTTTTGATTCCTTTACGCAATAACAAATTTTGTTTGTTTTTTCTTTGCTGTCAAATAAATAAATAGTTCAATTACAGGCTGGAGCCTGTTCAGCTTTGAGGGAAGACCAGGACTGACTTTTCTCTCCACTATGTATATAATGTTGAATGACATCTTAATGCAATCACTTTGGATGGCTGAAAAGTGATCTTCACAAATAGGGTATTTTCTAATTATTCAGGGCTATAAGCAGTAGTCCTTAGAAGCTAAGGGAAAAAACCCCAAAAAACAACACACAATGGATTCTTCTGAACTCTTTTGTAAATGCTTTTAAAACAACTTTGAAGGAACCATTCACTTTCTTCTACTCCACCAACACTAATGTGCCAGAACACCAAAAATGTGACATGGTCAAGAAACCCCTTCTTCAGCTGCAAATTCTTCAGCCTCATTTTAAGTCAGGCTCAAGGTTCCATTTCCTTCAGTTGCACCAGGAGTTGAGCCTTCAGCAGGGCTGAGCCCTTGGTCTGGTCCCTTCCCATCCCCAGTAATGATTCGCACCCTATGCTGCACCAATGCACCTGATGTCAAGGAGTTAAGTCACTGGAAATCTGCCTCCTGAGCCACATACTCCAACAGGGAGTGGCTTTTCAAACTAGTCAAAACTGCCCTGAGAAGAGTCTCCAACTCTCCCTGCTGCTCCTTTGTTCTTCCCCATCTGTAGCTGGTGTAGCCTGTAGAGAAGGTGAGATGAGACAAGGTTGGATCATTAAGGCAAGGGGATTTGAAAGTCAATTGGTGACAGCATTTCGAACAAGCAGTGGTGCAAAAGAGACTGAAGAACCACAAAGTGACAACCTCTTCTCCTCTTCAATTGCTCTTTTGCCTCTACTTTTGTCTTTTCAGACCACTGGTCCATCACTTGAGTTACCACTGAAAGAACAAACATTCCCCATATTCACCACTTCTAGAGCACAGCAAGTTGTATGAACAGTGTGTTTCACACAGTATGGTACCACCTCCTTACATTTCTTCAAGGGCCCAGATACCTGTCACACCTGAGGTCTACAGTGCACAGTGGTAGCTCTCAAGTCACATAAAGTCCTCTTCATAGCCCAGAGAGAGACAGTATTCTGCAACACATGTCCACTTAACACTCCACAAGCTTGTGCCTGACTGAGGACCCCAGAATGAGAAACCTGACAAGGAGAGAGAACAAACAATTCCTGAAGTTTCTTTTCTAACAACAAGGAAAAGCATTAGAAGCACATCTTATGTCAAGCACATAAATTAGACTTCTTCTTTCAAACAGCAACAAGCAGCAAACCCTCTGATCTCCATTTCTAGTCAGTATCAGCCTTCATCTTGTCCTGCCAACTTCCAGCTCTCTGGGCTCTGTGCATCCCAAATGCGAACCCTGGCACACGGACCTAAACTGGCCCTCGTGACACCTCAGAGCAAACCTTACCCCTAACAACTCTATGCACCAAACCTCACCTGAGCTCTCAATCCTTACCAAATCTAGTGAGAAGCCTGCTTACCCAGCCCTCCCTGCCCAAACCTTGACTCCAACCTGCTTTAACTATTTATAGGTCAACAGCAACCTTATCAATATGACAACTTTAACCTACATACCATACAAACACCAGTCTGTACAGTGAAGAATCCAGAAAGATACTACACCTTTTCAGACTTGGTGTCCACATTTCTAACCAAAGCATGGGTGGCAAACCTGCAATATCTCCCTGCTCAGAGTTCAGCCTCAAACATCCACTCAGACTTTACAAAGCTGCCCATTCTGAGTCTTATCCATCTTTCAGGCAACCCACAGCCAGGGCTAAATACAGAGTGAATTTAATTTCTGGATCCTGGAAGTACCACCAAACTAGGCTGATTCTGGACATTTCCAGTTTGGCAAGCTGCTGGCTCCATCTGATCATGGGTGTAGATCATGGAGTGAAGGGACTGAAGAACCAGCTTTGTTTCTTGCTTGTTTAGGTGCCAGCTGGTGCTGATCATACATCCCAGAATGGTGTCTGGGAAATACGGGACTTTCCTGTTTCAGGGCGAGGCTAGAGTTGGAACTGGGGTTAACACTCAGAGCTGGAGGCACTAAAAAGCCAGATCTGCCCCCAGACCCTGATGGATAAGGGGCTGCAGTCACCTACAGAGAATCAGCCCTGGCTGAATCTGGGAGGGAAGCGACAGCACAGAGGACAGGGCTCATGTTCAGCTTCGAAGGCTGAGGCTCAGATCAGGCAAAGGGATGAAAAGAATGCTCAAGAGCTGAAATGCCAAGTAAATGCTCTGAATCTCCAGAAGATAACTATGAATCAGGCTTTCTGTCCTCATATTCCCATCGCTGGCCTTCATGCCAGCCCTTAACCCAGTCCTAATGCCAGGAGAAGAGTCACTGGCCATCCTTCTTCCTGTTCTGCAGCAGCCTGCTGCAACCATAGCCTGCTGTATTTGGCAGGGAAAAAAAAAAAAAAAAAAGAGGAAAAAAAAAGAAACAAGAAATACACAAAACCCCCAAGCAGTACCTGCCAGCTGCAAGCCCCAGCCATGTGGCCTTTGCTGCAGACATGGATCTCTGGGATAGATTAGAGAGCCTTAAACCTACTGCTGCAGGCTAGGTCTAGCATTCACACTGTTGCTTAGGAGAGCTTACAGTTCCAGGCAGGCTGCAGAGGTTAGAGGCAGGCTGTTGCATGTCAGGAAAAAAGGCCAAGTTCGTTCTTATGTCAGTCCTTTGAAAATAAACAACCATGAAGGGGAGGTGGGCAAGGGGAAGAAAACCCCAGCATCTCTCAAAAACTCAAACTGTGTTTAGGGCTAGTGATTGTGCCAAAATGATTGCCACTTACTGCATTACACAGAACATGAGTATTTATGCCTGTGAATTTGGGCAGCTGAAGAATGAAATCCTTAACATTTTTTAGATTCTTACCATGAGTCTTCATCATATGTATGGGGGGAAAGAATTCTCCTTGGTGTTTGTCATGTGCCATCTAGAACCTCTTCCAGAACCCAGCATTGCAGGCCTGGCCTGGCCCAGAACAAATTATGGCCCCATGTCCTCAAGATATAAAACTTTGTCTAAGCACTACAAAATCAGGAGGAAAAAAAATTATAACATGTAGGTGCATGTATAACTCCATCAAAATATACGGAAAGGGATGTAGATGACTGAAACATAATTAGCACTTTTCACATACTAAAGGACCCTCACCACTTTCCAACACTGTCTGAGAATGAACTTACTTCTCCCTCTAGAGGACACGAGGATTAGCACAAGGAACACAAGGTTATGTCAAGACCAGAAAAGTAACGAGATACTAAGGCAAAAGGTCAGCATTTTTGCTTTGAAAGTCTACTAGCAGTTTAGACGGACCAAAATCACAACTGTAAAAACAATGAGTCATTAAGTTATGTGTTTATTTTTACAGAGATGACCTAGAAAGTTCGAAATAAATTCTGAGTTAACTTTCTAAGTTAACCTGGTATTCTGGAATCCATCTGTCACAGTTCATCATCAGCTCTTCCACTACCTGTGACCAAAATCTGCAGGACACATTGGTCCTCAGAAAATGTCAGCATCACTTCTTTTGTGTCTTGAAGCACCACGAAGGTGTGACCCTTGCCTGAGCATACAGGCCAAAAGCAGCCTGTCACAGCTGGTTGTGCATTGTTTAATCAAAATATTTCAGCATGGAAATCAAATCCTTCTGAGCAGACATATCCTTACAAAGCTGGTTTTACTGGCTTCGTCATGGGGAAATCAAATCCACAAAACACCACCTCCCAATGCTTCTACTGCTACATATACTAAAATATAGTGTATGGAAAAAACAACAAATTAATACCATCCTGGCACAGACCTCAGACCTGAGAGGAAGCCTAGTGCCAACTGCTCAGAATGCAAACCAGCCACATGGCACTGCAGAACTTCAGGGGGGTGGCGGGCTGAAACCCCTCAAAAATTCCACCACCTCACTAATGAACTTTTTTGGAACTTAACATATATAATCTAGCAGTATCTCCTTCCAGTCCACTCCCATTGAATCCCACTCTACATACTTACAAGCCTTCTAATATCGCTAAATCTTCTGGCCACAAATTCCAAGAAATGCATTTTTCCAAGCATCTGACCTGTGCCTGAGAATGTCTTTCACATGCTCAGCCCATTCTAAAACATTTTATATTTATATACAGTAATTTCACTATTATAAGCCGCACCTGATTATAAGCCGCACCTCCTGGTAGCCAGGCAGACTATGGGATTTGTCCATATATAAGCCGCACCTGAAAATAAGCCGCACTTTTTTTTGTTTTTTTTTTTT
>VRYO01001463.1:85824932-85844640 GCA_009812075.1 Sialia sialis | reverse complement strand
TATAATAGTGAAATGACTGTATATAAAATTAACAGCATCTCAGATTAGACAGCTAATTTCAAGCCCATTTTTACCCACACCGGTGCAAACATTGCAGGCAACATTCTGCCACAACCCACTCACAGCCTGCCCTCTGCTTAAAGCACCTTATCCTGCCTTCTTTAAGCCAATCATCCTCCACGACTTGAAGACAGAAAGGAGTATCAAAGCAGTTGTAAATTTTGCTTTTGCAGCTGTAAAAATGCATTCTGATTGTCTGACAAAACTGGACTCCAATCCATTTTCACAGAAGACAGAAAACAAAACAGTTGTGCTTTGAAAAACACACTAGACAGTTATCAAAAGCCCTGCTTGCAGGAACATTCCCAAAGCCTGAGAGACAAAAGCAAGAGAGTTTATGGCATGACCTCAGTAAAGATGTTCTCATTCAAAAAGGGGAAAAATAGTAATGTGAGTGCTCCACTTTGACACTGGAACACCAGTGAGCAGTGGAGCAGAGGAGGAACACGTTTGCAGTCAACAGAAGGGAATTCTTGGTCTTAGGGGTAGGTATCACCTGCACAGTTCAGTCTCACTGCTGCTGTGACATCTCAGGGTCATCTCCTGGCTCCACAGCACAGCCCACCTCTCCAGGCTCTAACTGCTTGTGCTGTGACATCTCCATGACGGAGACTTTTGCAATGGTCCACAAGAGATCCAAGAACCCTACCAGCAAGTACAGTTGTGGGGAGTGGAGGAAGAGGCGGGAGGAGGAAAATTATGGAAGATAAAAGGGAAACATTAACTTTGAGCTGGTTTTGTCCCCCTTGTTTTTATACCTAGAACTGGTATATACGGTAATACTACTCTGTCTGCACAGGAGCCATGGAAAACAGAGCGGGCTTTGTAGGATCCTAATCTCTGGGGGAAAAGTGGGGGTAACTGAGCACCTGTGCTTCTTGGAAGCTTTTCCTTTAGCACAGGATACAAAGTCATGCCATCCCAACCTCATCCTCCCCAGACCAAATCAGACCGGTGCCTTTTGGTAGTTACATTCTTCAACTCCTCTCTTACTTCAGGGATCACCTGGAAGATGCTTCACCTCATAGCTCTGGTCCAAAAAGCTCCCCACCCACCCTATTCCTGTGCTCTGCCTCACTTTAGTACCTTTAGTCAGGCTTGCTGTGGCCAGGACACATGAACTGCACTCATAGCCCACCTCAACAAGCACATACCACACTGCAACAGCCATGACCAGGCCATCTGCACTTGCACATGGGCTCTTCTGGCTGTGCTTCACCTCAGGTCCCCTGCCAACACCCCAACTATACACACCTGTCCCAAACACCTGAGGCAGGCAGCTCATGCTTTGAACAGCCTGCACAGACAGTCCTGCTGCAAGGTTCCAATCCAAAATGATGGATTCAGGATCACCTTCCTGCTACAATACAGTTAGAACTGGGCAAACTTGATAAGGCTGTGGTGCACAGCCCGCAGGGAAGACAAGGTTACGTGGGCTGGGACATTTCCTCTTCCTTCAAGCACAGATGAGAGCAACCTCCTTTTTCTGAAGTGTCTCCTCAGGTAAAGGAGATAAACACTGTCCTGAGGGACATGCTCTGTCTCTGGGGCTTTCAGGCTCTTTGCCAAGAGCCAGCACCTATCCCCACTTTCAGAGCAGCCAGATCCAGGAAGGTGGCTGTCTCTTGTATCTGACAACCCCCAACTCACACTGATCAGTTGTGGAGTCATCCACTGCTGAGTCACACAAAATAAAGCACACACAGCTTCACAGTCATGTATGCTTACCCCACTTCACCAAAAACACAGAGGTCTGCCCAGTGCACAACTTGTTCCTGGGGAAAGGCAACAACTTGGACACAATGCCCCACTCCACCCACATCCCTTAGGCCCTACACACACTTCCTGCTGGACTGTCTTCATGAATCACAGCTGTCGTGAATATGTCTGTACACAAGCAGGAAATAAAGCATCCATACTTCTGGCAGCATCTAAGCCCTTGGTGTTAAGAGAGAGAGCCATCACCAGTACTCTCTCACCTCTGGATAGAGCTCTTGCAACTCCTCCTTCCTTCACTACCAAGTTAGAGGCTGGCCCCTCTCTTGCTCCTGATGTAATGTCAATTTCAAAATGCACATATTTCATCTCAGTGTCCCAAAAACCATCCCCATTTGCTGACAAAATACCAGTCTTGCTTGCTCCAGCAATACTGGCTGTACTTACATGAGTACTTATGTGAGAGTGCTATCAATTACTGTGTGGATTAAGAAGGGGAGCAGAGAGATCTAGAAGCCCTGATCGGCTCCTCTCTTTCGAGATTTCTAGCCAAAGGCATCAAAGAGGCTGTGAAGGTCAAATGGAGATTGCAGCCACGTGTGCACTTGGCCATCAATGGTGATGCAAGCACAGGGAGACAGTGAAGGCACAATGCCTGCAGGGGGACTGTGAGACCCTGCAGAGCTGAATTTGCTTTCATACTGTGAAGAGGCCATGATGAGTAAGACCACAGGAACAAATCAATGTGAGTTTAGCAAAAAGTTAAACCTGCACAGGTAAAGAATTTTAGCAGGCACAAATGTTCAACTCATTCTTTTCCCATTGAGAAACCTCTATCTTACACTCTGTTCAAACAATTACACCATGTTCTTAACTAAACCACCCTCACAGTTTATACTGTATGTATATAAATAAAGGATATTTAATTTTTTAATAAAGAAAAAAAGATGGCGACTGACTAATCCACAACACATCATCCCTTTCTCTGAGCCAAAGCTGACTTTATTTGCCTTTCTTCATTTTTGCAGTCTTTTCTTTCCTCTTCTTCACATGCTTTGGGATTTTGGTTTTTCTCTTTTCTCTTTGGGCTTCTTTAACCATCTTTTTCCTTTCCTATAAGGAATCAAACATCATTCACTTAAAGCCAGAAGGGAATTAACAATTTTAAACAAGTCAATAAATTTTTACATTAACAAGTTAATTAACACATGACTTAAAAATTTAAAAAATTAAAAATAAAGTTATAAAGATAAAGAATTTTTAAAAATCAACAGGAATTGTGAGGGGAAAGGAGAAAGGAAATACAGGGAGTGGAATCCAGACCTGCACACTGGTAATGACAAGGCAAAATTCAAACTAGTTGGAACCTGAGTTTCATGCAACCTTTGAAGAAAGTAAAAAGAGGTTCTCTTAACTTCTGCTATTTACACCTATGATTACAACAGGTTGTCTGGTCTACATTTTGTGCCACCCACAGGGCTACTATAGTATGTGTTTCTGTGTGTCACGCAAAAATATTGATCCAGTAAGTGCTGATAACTCAGAGGAAGGTAATCATCAGCAGGACTGGCAACACACAGAAGGGACAAGACTCAGCTAGAAAACAGAAAGTCAGCAAGGTGGAAGGGACAGGTAGAAGTCATTGCTGCTAATCAGTTGTTCAAACTACAGCTAAGCACACAGGTTACAAAAAAACCCCTCATCTCACACAAAAAAAGTGCAAATGAAAAACCTATAAATTAGGATGAGAAGCGGCCAAGACTTCACTGCTTCACCTCTAAAAGGCAGCAGCTCTAGACTGGCAGTGTGTAGCAGAGCACTGATATGAAATACATGATCTTACCTTTTCTAGGGAGAAAAACCTAAAATGCAATGTCCAAAAACTGAACCCCTTAAACCCACAAGATTAATCCTGATTTTTTTTTTTTTTTTTTGCACAGCAACTAAAAGGCTGCCAAAACACTCTCACTCATGAGTGATACTCTGCAGGAAAGCTTCACCAAAACTGAGCATACTGTTCCAGTTTAGAAAACGAAACCTCAAAAAAACCTAAACCCCAGACCCCCACCATAACCCCTTTGCTGGACTGCATTACATCACCTGCCCACAGCAAAGCTAGCCAGCCTGTACTAATGGTACTGCAAAAGCCACTGTGGTATGAACACTGTCATCAAATCTCCAGTTCTACAGATCAAGTGGTCTCAGTCTGGGCATAAAGAGGTTGATAATGACCACAGCCACAACTCTGAACACCAAAGCCTGAAGAGTAGCCGGAGGGACTGAAAAGCTGCCCAGGCTTCATTGAATTGTACTTTGTGTAGCCCTGTAATTCCCTGTAGAGATCTCTCGTCTAGCTTTGCCTAAGCTACAGAGAGCCGAGTTCCACACTGCTCTACATAAAACCACCTTTAATAAAGCATCCCCAATGAAATACATTGCCTCTGATCTTGTTCTCTGCAACAGGAAAGGTTCACAGCTTATTTCAGACAGGAAGCAAGAGGCACTAAACTTGGAAATTTTTTTGTGTCATATAAGCAAAGGTGGGAAAAATAAACAATTCCCAGCCAGCTGACCTTTTTGTCCATGCTAACTTCAGCAGGTTTATCTTTGGGATGTACAGATTCTTTACAGCCCGAATCAGAGTCCTCTGAGCTGCCACCATCATCATCATCAGAGTCTGTTTCTGAATTGTCTGCCCCTTCAAGAAGTGCAGGAATCTGCAAGATAGATTAAGATTTATATCAAATCAAAATCAAGAAACCTAATGACAGCATACACACACATACATGCACAATGTATATACATAAATATATTCACAAAAAAGAAAACAGAACCTGCTGCAAAGAAACCCTTGAGCAATCTGATGCTATCTCCCTTACCACAGCCCCCACAGAGTCTCAAGATAAAGAATGAAAAGTAGGTTAAGCCAAACTAAGAACAAGGAATCTAGAATGTACAACACAGATTCTTTTAGGTCAGGGCTCAAAGCACAGCTGTTATTTGCACTCCCAAACTAATTTCCCTAAGTTAAACAGCAATTTGCTAACATATGTGGAAACCTATTTTTAATTATCCTTGGATCATGCCCAAATCTACCTTGGGGGCACTGTATGTATTCTATATTGCAAACACAAATATCTGTACTGGAACACTCATTTATTCTTAAACAAGCCTGGAGACTGTGCTACAGCTTGATCCCACCCATATTTTTATTTCCATTTAAAATCAAGAGTCTACATACTGCTAGAGAATATTCACAAAGTAAGGAGGGGAAATCCACATAGGGCTTCTGCCTTGAATGACATGGCTCCAAGTGACCTGTATCCAACTTCTCATCCAATCTACTTTACAGAAGTGTCAATGTCAAGTACTTCAAATATAGTAAGACATAATATTTTATGCCTTGTAGTGGAGGACTGTTCTTTATGCAGTATTACAACAGATACCCTGAACACACTAAAACTTGCAGTCATGCAACAGTTTAAATCAATTACATTTTCCATAATCAGGAAACACTTGCCCTCATCTTCACCTTAACTTTAGAGATCATGGCCACAGCAAGGACTATAATTTTATTCTCAAGCAACTCAGCACCAGCCACAGTGCAGGGAAGCAAATCCTGTGTTGATCAGACACAATGCCATGCCAGTGGCACAAATGGTCACTTTGCACACAAGAGGCTTCTTTCATGGAGCCAGCTCCCAGGACCTGGCATTCTCTGAACTACCTGTAAGCACTTTTCTGAAAATGGCTAAAATGAAGGGTTTTAAAAAGACCCTCTCACCTTCTGAACACCAGACAAATCCTTCTTCAGTCCTGTTACCGTCTGGTAGAGAATCTGCTCCAAGGGAAAGAGGAAGAAATTACATTACCAAATTATGTCTTACTTCTTTGTGCCCAGAGAAAATTACTATCTAAAAATAAATTTCAAGAAATAAAGACCAGGATAAAATCCACTATGTTAGCATTAAGCACTAACCAGACAGTTTTAAAGTATGATATGGATTTAGTACTCCACACCTTGGCAGCAAAGCTTCTGTTTTTATTTGCTGCTAATAGCTTCCAGTAAGAATTTATATTCCCTCTTTTTTGCAGGGCCTCAGCAAGTCTACTCACATTATCTTGCTGAACATTCAACGCCATATCCTCTTCTTTCAATTTCATCATTATGTCCACATCCCTCTCATAGTTTTTAACTTCAGTCAGAGTTCGAGGTATGTAGGCCTTCTTAAATACCTAGCACAGTGAAAGGAAACACAAGCTTACTAATTTACATATAGTGTAATAATGCTTTTCTCTCCTAATTATGCATCCTTATGACAATAATCACAATCAGAGAAACAACAAATGACCACAGCTGTCATCCACTACCATTTGAACAACAGAGTTGTTTTTTGTATGGTTATTTTTTGCAGGGACAGACTTAATATCAACCTAAACATTACTGATAGATCATAACGAATAAGGCTCCTTCCTTAGCATGACTCACATAGCACTCAGAAAATTCTCCAACCATCTCTTAGCCTATTTGAGTCCTAAGGTTTTGTGTCCTAAGAATTTTTCTAATGTTTTTATTGTAATGTTTACAATGCCTTCAGGAGGCAGCTCCATTGAAATGCACTGCTAGAACTTAATCTCTTTATGTAACAATACTCAGCTCAACCTACTCAGAAAAGGTTCTTGCAGCAGTACAGTACAATAAAAGCTGACTGCAGTATCAACAACACACATAAAATTTGTCACATTTGGAACAGTCTTTCAGCAAGCTTATGACCCCACCAGATCAGAAAGATGTGTTTTGCTTCTCTGTTTCATGGTCTATCAGTTCAATCCCAGCACAGGTTCAGTACACCTCATGATCATCACTGCTCATCTGAGAGCTGTGCACAAAGCACAGGCACCCACTTCCACAGGGCTGCCCTTACTCAGCTCTCTTTTGCAAGGGAACCAGCCCAAATTAGCCATGGTCACATGGAAAGTCTAAGAGAAATGAGCTGAACTTAGATGCTACGAAACCATCTCTCTTACAGGTCAGTACCTTGTATAAACAAAGGAGCAACCTGCTTGCAGAAGATGGGCTTGCTACCAAACACTAGATCCTGAACCTGACTCTACAGCTCAATGGTTTTATGCTGAGGCTACACTGGGAAACAAAAACCATCTTTCCTTGGCAAAGCCTGAAGTGGTTAGTGAAACCTGCGGAGCTCCAAGATGCAAAACGTCTTGAATAAATCAAGTAGTATTGATCCCAAAGATAAGAAGTTTTTGTTGGTTTTGGTTTGTTTTAAACTCTTCTGGAACATATAGTTAAGACTAGGAGAAATGGTTCTATCTTTACATCAAGCATTTCCAGAACATTAACAGCTTTCTGGAATGGACTTGAGATGGCTTCACTTAAGATAAAAGCAGTGGAAGAACTGAATTAGACTGGGAGTGGAGCTAGATTGGCAATTTGGCCAATGCACACATCCAAATAGCCTGCTTCTGTATCACTAGTCCAAAACCACTGGCATAATCAGATCTCTCTACTCAGGTTTTTTGTTAACTAAAGGTGAACTGGAAGATACATCAAGGAATCTAGATGTGAGCAAACAAACTGGTTTAGGAAATGGAATACTTGCATTCTAACAGCTTATTGCTGTGAGCTTTTACACATGGCATCCCTTAATACTTCACATTTCAACTAGGTCAAGACATATCAGCATCACAAAAAATGTTTTGTTTATCATCAACTGTACATTTTTCCAAAGAAAACAGAACATTTTTCAGTGTTTAGAAGAGGTAAGGTTAATATTAATTTCATAGCAGGAACAGAAATCCTCACTTCCTCATCCACTTTATCTTGACTGGATCTTTCCTCCTCTGTTCTTTTCGATGCTATTTCCATTGCCTAAAGAAATACAAAACATTACAAAAAAGTTATCATTCTTTACAATCTCACCACTAAGCCTTTAGAATCACATCCAAGTCTTCCCATCTGTGTTTCTCGCTGTGCTCCACCACACTCACGCACTCCAGCTTTCCCTATGGGAATGCCTTCAGCGACACCTAATGGTGACCAGCACTGCTGCAAAGCGGTGACAGCTGCAGATCAGGGCAGCCGAAACACAGGGAAAAACACACTCGCTGCTCCCCCAGACCAAGCTGTGGCAGGCCCAGCATGGCTACAGGACATAAAACATCACTCTTATATAAGCATGATTGTATTTCTGCAGAGCTTCTCCTTGCCAGAAAGGAAAAGCTAACTTAAAGCATCCTGGTTCTTACACCACCTCAGACAGACATTTGAGCCTTCATAATCAGACTTTCTAAGAAAATTAAGTAGCGTCACCCTACAATGGTATAAATGGAAAAGACCTACAGGCATTTTTGAAGCACTAGCACATGTCATGTGCTGGCTTCCTTATAGCAGAATGTAGAATAAATGAGATGATGGAGCTTGAACTAGATCTGATTTTATTGTCCTCTTACTCAGCAACAAGGTCATGAGGTCTTACCTTAGACAGGTAGTCATCAATGTTCTCACTTGTGATAGAAGGATCAGTAATAAATTCAAACAGCTCCCTCACAGTCATCACTGCAACATTGTGCTTCTGGAAAAAGTCTGCCAGGAAACAAGGGAGAGACAAAACCCATAAGTAATTACATCTAACATGCAGCTTGGATGTTTAAGTGACAATTAAAGCAAGCCAACAATCCTCATAACTTAGGAAAGTCTCAGCACCACGTTCTACATCCTACTGAGTTTAGTTACCAGATGGTTCTTGGCTATCTGAAATAAAACTGTTCATCTCCTAGATGTAACAGATACAGAAAGGAGAAAAACTGCAAAAATATAAAAGCTAAATCAATTCCAGCAAGATCCTGACTAAATGGAGTAGGGGCAAAGAAGTAAATAATTCAAGACAGGTGTAGTATTTGCAATGACTAAGATTTTAAAATAAAAGTTTTTCAAATAAGGAATGGAGACCTCAAACTTCTGCCAGAGAGAAGCAAATGGCCACTGAAATACAGTAGTCTCATTATGATCCCCCCACTTTGATGTCCTAGAATCTTCCTCACTACTACAACACTCTGAATTGGTTTCTTAAATCAGTTATGAACAAATTCATAGGCTGCATTTCTGTTCTGAAAAACAGCAGCAAGTGACACAGAGGATGGTTTAATAAGTATTTCCTACTAAAATTCCCAGAAGATCTCTAAATATATGAAATTAATCATAGAAAGATTAGGAAAGGACTTAGTTTGGAGGCAGCTCTCTGTGCACAAGTCTCTGCAAACATCACATTTAGGAAGCAGGTATTTCTTAGAGTCTCTGCAGCAGGTTTAGACAGAGAAAGTTGCATTGAAAAAAACCAAAACAACACCAAAACCACTGCAATTCACTGAGACACTAGAATATCTAGAGAGAGTAAGTCAAAAGACACTAATAAAGAGCAAGGGTGAGACAAGTTGAGCCAGAAGGGAATTACTAGAAATGTATGAACTGAAAAGCAATAAGGAAAAAGAAGCATACTGGGTATCAACAAACACACAGTTCTTTTCTAATTTACGTGTCAGACTTTCAAGAGTCTCTGTAAAATAAAAGTCAATCTGAAAAGAAAGGGGGAGGAAAAGCAGCCTATAATGAAAGATTTTTTTTGTCCTCAGGGACACACCCTACCAGGAGGTGTGTATCTGTTGCACAACATGTATATTCACACTTGAAGACCAAATTCTCAGAAGAAAAACACTATTAAACTTATCAAAACACTATGACAAGTGATAACATCTCTAATTAATTACTCTGTGCCTTGGTCCTCTCAGCTGCCCTGGACAAGTAAATGCAGGGAACTTTATAACACACTTTATAACACTTCTTGCCAGCTGAGGAATTCCACATAGGGATTCAGCTCACAGAAGGAAACACATCAGTCTCCACAATATTTTAAGCAAGGGAAGCTGAGTGGGGTGAGCACTGCTGCAGACTGGGAGTGATCTTAGATCTACCCTGGGATTCAGCCATGTGACTCATTTCAGACAGATGATTTCTAGCAAAATCAGCTGCAGTACTCTGAACTCAGCACAGTACGCTGCTCCCGGAGGAAGCCACGAGAACGTACAAGAGGAAGTATTTTAATGGAATTTTGACAGCTTCTACAGTCAGTTACACCTGAAAGAACATAAGGTGAACCGAGTCCATCGTGCTAAATAAACCAGCAGTCAGAACAAGGGTTGAAGTGCAGCCCCCTCACCGTTAACGTTGGCACAGTCCTTGCGCAGGAACTCCAGCGCGTGCGGGTGGTCGTGCTCCACAGACTGAGACACATCAATGATGTACACGTCCCCTCCATGGTACCTGCAAGGAAACCCCACACAGAGCTGCACCAACCCCACCAGACTACTGAGGGGCAGGAAAGAAAGCATGCTTCAAACTTCAGAACCAGCAAAAAAATATCCAAACTTCTTTCTCCAGAATATGCCTTGCATGTTAGGGCCAGGGTGACTTTTATCAGTCAATCCTTTGCCTCCTCTACACAAGCTGTGTAATTAAACTTTTTTTTTTAAATAGTCTGTTCATAAGCAAAAAAAAGCAGAGATGCACATGAAAAAGAAAAAAAACCCAAGAAACAAGTTTTAAAAATACAGCAGTCAAATTATATCTTACTTACATAAAATATCTTATATAAAAATGACACCTTACTAATTTTTGCCTGAGTTGACAGGGTTTTTTTCTGGTTGTGAGGGAGTTTTGTGAGGTGATTTTGTTGTAGTTTTACTTTTTTTTTCTTAGTTTTTAATTTTTTTGATTGTTTGCCTGTTGCATTTTTTTAACAGAGAAAGCCCAAATCTGGGTAAAAGGCTGCATAATTAATTAGGTAAGTTACAAAACCCAGTAATGACAAGGACCCCACCCTCGCTGAAAGGTACATCAGTATTCTCACACAGAGGTTGCCAATGCATACATTTCAGATGTCACAATTCAGAGCAAGGTTTAAAAACATACAGCATATTAAATTCACTGAGATCTGCATGAACAAGTCTGGCATCTTGGTACATTCTTCTCATGTACTGGATGATCTGTAGGTACAGCTCCCGGACTTTGGAGTCAGACAGCTGAGCATTCTTCAGCAGAGGAGCAGGCCTTGAAATTGCAAAAACAAACAAACAAAAAAAACCAACTAAATACTTCTATTTTCTTCATACCAGCTGCAAATGCTTTAATCGCTGTACCTGATCCTTTCACTCCCTGAGTGTGTCAAACAAGCCAGGATGAGCAACCAAGTACAAGGAGCCAGCAGGAAGGGCAGCAAAACTTTGCTACATGCTTGCCAAAGATTCTGGAGCTCTATTTCCAACAGGAGCTATTTTGGACCATCTTATATTTACATAGGTAACTACAAAATAAACTATCTTCATGTGTGATTAGAAGCCTTTCCAGCATTAATCTCTGGTTAAGCCACTTTAAAAATTAGTTTTGCACACAACTGAGGCTTCAGATTGCCGGCAGTAAGAGCTGACAAATGTCTGGGACCATTTCACAGACCACATGCACGTTAACTTTACAGGCCTAGAATAACTGTAGGTGAATTCAGAGGGTTGGTTTGTTTGGTTTTAATAAACCTTTGGGAAAAGCTATTACTAAACTTAAAAAAAACCCAAACAAACAAAAAAATAAATTTTCTAAGAATACTTACCTATCACCTTTACCAATAAAGCCCATGACAAGCACATGACTCCTTAGCATGATTGGCTCTGGGCAAGGTATCTGGGCTGTGCTCAACCTGAAACACAGGAACAAAGCCACAAAAAAAAAAATAAAACTATCTGCTTTGCATTAGTGCATAAAGGAGCTCTGCAGCTTTGAACCTAATACACAGAGAGAGCTCAGGAAAGTCTCCTTGTGAACAACTAGGAAATGCACACAAAAAGCCACAACCATTCTGACTCTTTTCTAAGCATTCCTGTGTCAAAGAATCTTTAGACAGTTCAGGTTAATCCCAGATTAACCTATATCACACAGTGTGCTGCTGCTCAGCAGCAGCTATTTCTAGCTTTTCCTTGCTGTTCAGTCATGTCAGACAGAGTTGAGACACTGAAGAGCTTAGAGCATTAGCAGGAAAACAAAAGATCTTTATTCTTCCCTCCCCTTTTGTTTCTTTCCCATAATGAAGCTTAAGACACTTTCCTGAACACTCCAGAGACCTGACAGGGTAGTGGTAGCCACAGTCTAGCAAAAACAGAGCACCTCCTATAAACTTAAAAGTTTCAGTATCCTCTGCATGATGAAATAAAAACTGGAAAAGATCACCTTATTAAGTTCCTCATTTCTTTTTCGGCCCATGTCTTCACCATTTTTCTTGGGTTGCCTTTGCAGTATCCATGACGAAATCTTTAAATAAAGAAAGAAAAGACAGCATGAGCACCAGTTATTTTAACACCTTTCAAAACAATCCCTCTTCCCCAGTAAAACCAGGCAGAAGTCAAACTCACCTGAATTCACCACTCACGTACTTATCCCGATCTTTAAACATCAGAATAGAGGTTTTGTAAATCTTTATTGCTCTGTTCTCTCCATTTGCAGTACTGGCATGATATACATTGGCCTATCAGATTAAAAAGGGAAGAAATAACATTAAATGAAAGCTCTTTCAAGCAACGTAATCTCTCTTGTTCTCATTCTGATACCTGGAAAAGAGCTGATCTAACCCCAGGCCCTATGTGGCACCCAGCTGAAGGAGGCTGCACACAAGGGCAATACCTTTTCCCATGGAAGGCACCTTACAGGAAGTGCATAAGATGGGGCAGGGGTGCAACAATGCCCTCAGAATAAAATCAACACTGCACAAGAAATCTCTGCCTCATCCACACTTGGGGGACTGAAACAAGCCCTTGTGTGAAGGATTAACTTGAGCCTGCGCACTTGTTCAGACCCTACAGTGCAGCCCAAATGTCTCATGTTTTCACCTCTGCACAGGGTAGAAGTATGTCTTTAATCAGAATTATCTTGCTTTGTATGTTTTTTTAGGCACTACTTAATACCGTGGGAACACATAACTTTGCCAAAACTTTGTTGAAAGATGCGATTAACAACACACACAAATTTAAGATGCTATTAAAACATTCTTAGAAATCTTTCATACTTGGGAAAATTGATTTCCTTTAACATAAATAATTTTTTTCTTAAGATAACTTCTTACCAACCAAGCAACATAGAAATTGTAGAATTAGGCCCAAGTATTTCACTGCATTTTCTGAGCATCACAAACTTCCACCCAGATTGCTGAAAGACAAAAAGCCTACCACATAATTAGCAATAAAACTTACCTCTTTCCCTGTGCTGATGCAGCCATTGATTTCTGATATGATACCTCTAGAGAGCATCTTGAATAGAATGATTCGAGTCCTTGGGTCCAACACCTCAAATTTAATACAGAAAAGTCAGCAGAGGGAAAAAAAGAAATAATAGTGTCCAGCCTCCCTACCACATTAAAGGTCCCTTGGCATCAGACTGTTCTCAAGGTTTAAATAGTAATCTGAACAGCAACCACTCAGAATTTTGCCATGAATCTAGGATATTTCACTTTTATTCATTTTTTTCTTTTTTTTTTAACTAAGCATTTGTCTTCGAGTTAACTCTAGAAGAGACAAAAAAATAATGTCCTGAAGCTGCATTAGATATTTTAAAGTAACATTTTTCTTGGGATACAGATACCATAACTGAAATAGAACAGTCATGTGGGCTCAGGTTAGTAATAATTCAATCTTGCTAAAGAAGAAAAAAAAGAAAAAAGGCAAACTCAGCATTTTTTCTTGTTCTTTGGAATTTAATAAAAGCCTAAGATGGAATTCTGCTTTACACATATGAACAAATCATGAGGTTAAACACAAAAATTAGCTCTAAAATGTTTATGGAACCAAAGCTAACCTTCATACGTGAAAGAAAGAAAGAAACAACAAGTCTTTTCAGCATAACAAGGGAAACAGAATTTCAAAACTCTGTTCCTGCTTTGTTTTTTCATTGCTTCCAAAATTCTACACTATTTGCTCTGGTCAAAAGGGAAATTTGATGAACAAACAACTTACCTGTTCTACTGTGGCTCTGTCTGACTTGTCTTTGACTCGGTACCTAGCAGAAGAGAAAATGTTACTATCTCACATATGGGCTTGGTACTTTGACAGAGCAAACTGTGACATTCTGTATCAAAGATAAGAGGACAGCCTTAAGAAGCAAGATTTTCAGTTCATGCAAAACCAAAGGTTTCTCCTGCAGACAGAGGGATGGAAAGGAAAAAAAATCAACAAACCACTACCATTAACTTCAGAGCCCTTCACTTTTTATAGATCATCTTCCTGCTTTTTCTGAATTATGCTCATTCAGGAGAAAAACGTATCTGTCTTTAAAACTTAGGGCTATAAGCTGCAGGCAAAAATAAAATTATTAAGAAGAAATATTTTTCCCTTACCAAATCATCAGGAAGAACTTTCAAAATATCTTAAATACCTCCAATACCTTTTTAGTTCAGCAGCTTAAGGATTTCTATTTAGAAAAAAAAGAGTATGAAAAGGTCTTTTCTAGGAAAATGACACCCACCAGTTCTGTCTTACTATATTAGACCAACACAATCAGATGTACTACCAGTGACAAAAGAATCAAAATTTTGGGATGATTCAGAAAACTGATTTGGAAACCAAAAAATTGAAGACCAAAGGACAAACTGCACATAGACTACTTCTGAACTTCATTTTTTTTAACAAATGTATTCAAGCAAGGAAATAAGCACTGGGCTTCTAGGTTCCAAGTATTTAAGTGAAAATAGAAGCATAAATAATACTCACATCTCTGCTTCCTTCTGTCTGGACTTTTCTGTGACTCTGTTTATAACAGAGTCATCAAAATTTAGCTTATCTGAAAAACATGTAAGAAGAAATGGAAAAAAACCACCAGAAATCAAAGAAGTTTCCTACACACTAGGGTTAACCTAGCACTTCACTCTGTTTACATTTCAGGATAGGACTATAAGATAACAACACAGATGAGTGAGACAATTCCCAGACTTGGAAAAGTAGTGCCAGTAATGCCTTTTGGATAACATCTCACCATTAAAATTGTCTGTTCTTCTCTTATAACAATCAAATGCCATTTTTCTTAACACAATAAGCAACAGCCTCCCAGATTTTCTTCAACAATACATTTAAGGTGTTTGATTAAATGCTAAATCTATAAAAGCTGCAGCATTTAGTTACAATACCAGCCTTCATCCTAGCACCACTTTGTTATAAAGGAAAACCCAACCTCTGATGTCTACCCTGTCAGAAGATGCCAATCACAGCCACCCGTAGCCTTGACAGGCTGGGCTGAGCTGCCACCTCCATCTCAGGGTAAAAATCAAACCACACCAGCTGGGATGGCAGCCTCTTTGCTTAGCACAGGAACTGTGTCCCTGGGAGAGAATTGCTGAATAATGTACCGCCCTAATACTACATGGGACTGCATTTGTCTAGAAAATGCAGCTGTTCTAGAAGTTGTGGGAATGACTAACATCACAACAGAGTTAATACCCTCCCTCCACCCAAACGGCTTGTTCCTACAGAGAATTGAGGGAAGAAAGACTTCATGTTGCCTGGAGAAGTCAAGAGGAAAGAAAAAAAAACAAAAAAAACCAGCCATGTGGTTCTGAAAGTGGAGAGAGGAGGGTATGACAGCCTGTTCATGAAGACTAAAGGCAACTTCAAGTACTCAAAAGGCATTTTTCTTCTCTCTGGCAATGGTTAACTCACCCATTCCAGTGAGTTCTGGCTTAACATAAGCAGAATTAGTTTGAGAATGCCACAGTACGGTTAGTGTTTAAATAACAGACAACAGCGCAATTATACTCACCTAAATTAATTTTGTGCTCAAATTTTCTTAAAACCTTGCCTGCAGGGGTTGACAGCTTTGCTGAAGAGCAATTAGGAGTCTGTCTATTTGCCTGAAATAAAGGATTTGTTAACGTAAGTAATGTTCTGTACACAGCCCTTTGAAATTCAAACCGTATCACTGGAAAAGTCATCTCAAGTGCCTATGCCCAAAGCTATGAGAAGAAAACCACAAGGGGTGAGGAAACAGGTATGGATTAACAACAGATGTTACTTGAATCAAGAAAAGAAAATACAGGTAACACATCAGTCAATATGCTAAAAGTCCTCCAAGCCAGAGTTATTTTTAGTCTAGGAAGCTACAAGTCTCTCACACAGCACTTCTTCTGTCTGTAAAAGAGAAAACAGAAGATAGAAACAAGGAATAAAATAAGAGGGAAAAAATGCAGAGGGAATGAACTGAGAAAACGTTCAACGATTCTGTCTTTTCTTACATGTAGTCTTGCCCAAACACAACTAACACCTGAATATGATTTCATCATCATTGAATACCACACACTTCTAAATAAAGGCAAGAAAATACCACCCAGGACAAGCACTGCCAGACATTCTATGATCAGCACCACCCTGATTTATCTCAGCAGTTCTGCTAAGCTGGTATCAATAAGAAAAATGAGGTTTTGAACCTCTAGTGTCCAAGCTGATGTGAGAACTAGCACCCTTTTTACCTTCACAAGTGCTTTTCATTCTGAACAAAGTCAGAGTTTCTATGCCAACACCATACACTCTAAATTAATTCACTTCAAACAACCCCCTCCATTTCTCATGCTTGCATTTTTCTTTGCCTTCTTCACTATTAAGTCAAAAACAGAACCAGTTTCACCCTGGGTATGACTAGCAGATGGCCTAAAACTAAACAGAAAGGCTGGGGAAGATGCTCAGAAACACAGAGGACAAATACCAAAATAAGGAACATCTGTAGAGATCAGGGTGAGCAAAGAAAGAAAATGTGAGAAAGGTAAAGAAGAGAAGGAAACTGCAGTGATAAAGAAAATCCAGAAACAGGGTTTGAGACAAGAAAATCAAATGGAGCTCTGGCTACAATCTACATACACATACGTGTATGTGGAACAGATGCAAAGGAAGGGGATTCTCTCAAGGGAAATCTTCTGCTTGCATTTGTCCTCAACATAATGCTAACAACAAAGCCTCCAGGTTGGCCCCATTAGCTCTTGGGCACCTTCCAGACTCACCAAACAGCCTTCAACATACCTGTGGATTGCATCCACCAACAGCATTGTGGCGCTTTGTGAGTCTTCCCACCTCATCATCCCAGTCCCAGTCTTCGTCTTCCTCTTCATCATCGTTGTCATCACCATCTCCTTCTTCAGCATTAACTTCTTCACACATGCATAACTGGCAGTTCTCACGGACCTCACCCTCTTTACACGCTTCTGTGTCTTCTGCACATTCACTTAAAAGAAACACAAATGTCTCTATAGCTAAAAGTGATTGTTAAAGTCACCAAAAATTCAGTACACTTATCCCCATAAATGACTTTACATTTTCACTTGTATTTTAATTCACCGAGTTCAGTTCTGAGGCCCTCTGCTCAGGAAGGACACTGAGGTGCTGGATCAGGTCCAGAAAAGGGAAATGAAGGGTCAGGAGCACAAGTCCTATGAGGAGCAACTGAGGGAGCTGGAGCTTTAGCCTGGAGGAAAGGAGGCTCAGGAGGCAGCTCATCACCCTCTACAACTCCCTGAAGGAGGGGGTAGCCACGTGGGGGTCGGTCTCCCCACAACAAGTGACAGGAAAAGAGGACATGGCCCAAAGTTGCACCAGGAGAATCTGGAAGAGTTTCTTCACAGAAAGGGTGGTTAGACATTGGAATGGATTGCCCACGGAGATGGTGGAGTCACCGTTCTTACAGGTGTTTAAGGAAAGACAAGACTTGTTACTCAGTGCCGTGATATAGTTGGCACAGTGACGTTGGGTCACAGCTTGGACATGGTGATCTCAGAAGTCTTTTCCAACCCAACTGGTGTTACGTGATTCTGTAATGTCAGTCACTTGTTACGACTTCCTGCCAGGACAAGTATGTCCCAAAGCAGCACACACAGTGGAAAAGGGAAATCGAGAGACACACCCAACCTATCCTCTACTTCCTCCAGAAACCAGGCAGCACCACTCGCTCTCCCTTCCCCGCTGCCGGGCAAATCCCAGGGATGCTCCCGATCCGCTCCGCGTGTTCGCCCGGCCGCGCCCGAGGCCCGGCCCTCTCCCGCGCCCTCACCTCCGGCCCCTCGGCGCGTCCTCACCTGTCCGAGCAGTCCGCATCGTCGAACTGCCCGGGCACGACCTGGCTCATCACCAGCGCTCGGTAATCCATGGCGGCGGCGGGCAGGAACAGGGAGGCAGGAGCCGGGATGCCCGCGGAACGCAGGCGCCGGCCTGGCCCGGCCCGGCCGCTACGGCGCCTCCAGAGGGACCAAAAGCAGCGCGGGCGAGCGCGGCTGGGGCGGAGCCGCGCCAGCTCCGGCCCTGCCGCCGTTCTCGGCCGCGGAGGGTCTGTGCCGGCACACGGAGGGACTTTTTACAAGGGCTTCTAGTGGGGATTGGCTTTACAGTGAAAGAGAGCAGGGGTAGATTAGATATTAGTAAAAAATTCTTTACTGAGAGGGTGGTGAGGCGCTGTAACTTTGCCCAGGGAAGCTGTGGATGCTCCATCCCTGGAAGTGTTCAAGGCCAGGTTGCATGGGGCTTTGAGTATACCTGGTGTAGTGGAAGGTGTCCCTGCCCATGGCAGGGGGATGGAACTAAATGATCTTTAGTGTCCCTTCCAACCCAAACCATTCTGTGATTCCATGAATCCCCAGCTGCCAACTTGTCAATACTGAACTGTGGCATATCTGTATAATATTAAATAATATAGCCTTAAAAATAGTGCATTTTCAGTCACTCATCTCTTGCCCATTCCTACCACAGAATCATGGTTGTTTTCCCTTCATTACAAGTCATGATCTGTGTCCTCTGTAGTAGATACTGAGAAGTTTTATTTGGTTTACTGTGAAATAATAAATTCCAATCTTTATTAAAACAGAGTTCTAATTGAAGCCAAAGGAATTCTGAATTTGCAAACCTGGCTAGAAGCATCTTAGCTCCTAAAACCCCTTGCATTGAATAGCATTATAATCTGTTTAAATACTGATATAATGTAGGATTAAGAAAATAAAAGTGCGTGCTGGGCACGCATAAGGGTAAAATTCATAAGGGTAAAATTTCAAAATGCAGTCTCCTTTTTTTCTTGACCTTTTCCCACTATCCAAGCGGTATGTATAAAAGCTATGAAAAACTTGTGATTGTACAGAAAACATGAACACTTGTGCAGAGATACCTTTAAAAAAGATTTAATACAATAGGTGTCATTCGCATCTGCAACACTCCCATAAAGTCAGCTCTCTGAGAGTCTATGCGCTCATTTTCCCCAATGCACAGCCACCTACAACAGAAATCAGATTAAGATCACCTGTTTACTGACCTTTTTCCTAGAATCAGGTGTTGGAGGACTCCTAATCCATGTGAGTTAATTCATGTGCGTAGAGAAGGTGCTATTCTACAGGATTATTTCACTCTCTAATAAATTACTCAGTGCTCTTAAGTAAACATACCCATTTATTGTAATTACAAGGGAGTCTTTGCAACATAACACTGCCAGAGGATTTCCACATTCGTTTTTATTCCTTCTATGCTTCAGGCTTCCACATAACTTTTTCTACAGCCTTGGAGTGGAGCAACCTTTTTTTGTCCCAGGCTTTAAGAACTATGGAAGCAGGCACCAACTGTTCTACAAAAAATTATCTGCAACAAGGTTAAGGGAAACAGTAGGCAATGGCAATACTTTCAGAAGGAGAATGGGAAAAAAGGTGTCAGAGATCTACCAGTTATCACCCCTAATCCATGGGAGGACATTCATCTATCAAATTATGCATGCTTGGACCACTGTAGCTCCAGGTTCCCTGTCACACAAGACTCCTCAGAAAACTACAGTAATTTCACGATTATAAGCCACACCTGAATATAAGCCGCACTT
>VRYO01001463.1:85803519-85823932 GCA_009812075.1 Sialia sialis | reverse complement strand
AGGTTTGTATTCTGGTTCACACTGAAGCTGGAAAGCTGGGTACAGAGACCATACTCAGAATCTCCGGGAGAACCGCCGTGCTGCTCCTTCCTGGAAGAAGTGTCTTGAGAGGACCACCAACAACTTCCCTTTCATGTTTGCAGGATGAAACATACAACTGAGTGGTGAGAAAAGACATTGCCTGCCAGCTCTGTGAAGCAACCTGTGCTTCTGAGCCCATCTTGGAAAATCTGACAAGCAGTATGTTCTTGTTGGTGAGGCTAAACGTGAGAGGGATTTCAAGTGCCATGTACTAGGATGAGCATGTTATAATGACATTTATCTATCACACTCCCCTCCCCTGCCAAAGTATGCCAGGTTGTAGTTGGTAGCTCACAGTGCTGTCTAACAGATCTTTAGCTGGTGCAGAGCCTGTTCATAGCCACAGACATTGTTAGGTTTTGAGGTCAGCTCTTACTGCCATGACATGAGTGAAGCACATGAACGATATGGGCTCTACAGAGCATGGGGAGATATGAGTTGAGAAGAAAGCATATGATCAAGGGGCTGTTAGATGTTTGACAAAAAAACCTATCCAAAAATGAAAAATGGCATCTGCATCCTGAGCAGTTGTTACAGCAACACAGCAAGTGACCAGGATCTTCTCCATCTCATGTGGTATGATTGATATTCCAATATTCCAGGCTATATTTCCACGTCATACAAGACATTGGTTTAATGGAATAGACAGACATATATATGAAAGAGAAATTAGCTAATATGATACTTGAATACTGCTGTGAACATTCATGTAGTTCCAGCATATTTTTGATAGAGGAATCCTGATGGAAAAGGATACACACTCAGGAAGCCAAGCTAAATACCTATTTTCCTCAGCTGTATTATCTCCATAAATATTCTGTGAAAACACTCTATAAAAGTTAATTCATCTTTTGAGTCTATATAAATTTTGGGATACCTCTCAGAAAACAATAGAGCCCCTAAGCCATAGAAATGCGTGTTTTAGAACCAACATACCTTTCTGCACAGTCGATTGGAAGGAGTCTTTGGGTGTGGTTACATTTTTCCCAGAGGAGGATTCCCTAGGCAAGGAAGAACAACCACATCAAAGGAGATTGTTTGGCTGCCAAAAAGAAAACAATACTAAAAAAGAATGCAGGAGCCTAAGAGATGTTTCATTGCTGGAATAATTATCAGTTAAGCCTGTTGTAGGTCCTCATGAAGAGCCATTTGCAGAAATGTGGAGTCACTGCTGGACTGCTTTATTAAAGTATCCTCCATAACAGATATGTCTTATTTTCTCACTCAACCCTGTCTCTCTATTCAAGACATACTCAGGTTTTGATACTGTGAAACAGTTTCCTGGAGAAGATAATTTGAACTTGGCTAGAAAAACTCCCTTCCCAGAAGGAGCCATGGGGCCTTGAATGATGAAAATATCCTTCTCCGACAAAATTATTAGTAGTGTTGTTTTGCACTTACATTGCAAAATTTTATATGTAAGTGCTAGGCCTCACAGATGTATAACATAAAAGAGAAGTGCTAAGAAAACCAAATGCAGGTGTTGGAGTTATGCCTTGAATTAACTGAGTAATGAGTGTAGGGAGTAATGCATTCGCATTGCAGTTCCCATTCTGATTACAAATTATTTAAAATTTTAATTAATATTTAAATTAAATTATGTTTAATTACAGTTATTATGAATTTAAAACATTAAATTAGAATTAAAAATTAAAGAAGTTACAAATTACATGCTTTTGGTAGGCAGCCACTGGACAACAAATAAAACCTCCAAACAGTTGGAGAGAGAATAACGTGAATGTATCATCTGATTCCTTCCATGACAACACAGTGCACATACCAGGCCTGATACAGTCAAACAGAGAAGTGAAAATAGGTATAAAGAATAGTGTAATACACTACAACAAAAGAGGAAGTACTCGCAGAGGGTTTCCACCAGAATCCAAGATGCTTTTTCTTTTTTTATACTTTTTTTTTTCCAGTTACATGTGGTGTAAGAAAAAAAGTAAACCAAATAATTTAAACATGGTGGATCAAACTCCACTCCTGTTCATCACTAAATTTTATTACATACCTAGGAAATTCAGTAAAAAAATGTATAGCCTTCTTCCAACAGACTGAGTAGAAATTCAAACATGGTTTTTTGCCATCTTTCTTTGTCTTCACCACCTAAAATCTCTCTTTTATCAGCCTTTTCAAAATTCAGTAAATAGAGCATGGAAGACTTTTTTATTTCTGACTTCTTTAATGTAAACATTTCTTTTTCTTCATTTTCTGCAATCAAATGGGTTAACCAATAGTTGAATTTTGATTTCTTGGTGGGTTTTCTTGTTGTTTTTTTTTGTTGTTGTTGTTGTTGTTGTTGGGTTTCTTAAAATTATTCTTGATTTAAAATCAGGGATTATTGTAAGCTAGGCCAAAATCTGACAATTACCCTCCTTAGACTTGTCACTCCACTGGAGCCTGGTACAGGTGCAAGGACTGTAGGCACTGCAAAAGTGTGAACTTCTTCATTTCCAAAATTTTGTAATTTTGCCCACACTGACTTATCCTCACAGATGGAAAATTTCCACTTCAGTAGGTGAAAAAATAGTTTGCATAAACAAGACAGAGGGTGTCACCTCTTGTTTTGCAATAGCAGAATGGCACAACTCCACCAGTACAGTAACAGTATGAGTGAAGTTTACTCACATTTATCCTCATTTCCCTTTCCACTGTCTCTGAATAGAATGCTGTCAAGCCATGTGACTGCTCCTTTTTCTGATTAGCTGATGATAGAAAGTGTTATTACCCCCAGGAAATGCTGAAAGTTGGTAGGTAAGGAGTCTTTACTCCAGCATTTTGGGACATCACTTGCTGCCAAGGAAGAATAAAAACAGGGCAATTACAGTAATTTCACAATTATAAGCCACACCTGGTTATAAGCCGCACTTCCGGGTAGCTGGGAAGACCACGGGATTTGTCCATAAATAAGCCACACTGGGTGATAAGCTGCACCTTTTTTTTTTTTTAACGTGAGGATCCATGTGCAACAAAGTAATGAGTTAGTAAGTGAATCGCATGAACGCAGGGTTTGGTGTTAGGTGCTCAATTTGCAAACAGTTTTCACAGACCAGCAAAGCCTTTAAAGGCAGCGCCAGGCACCCTCCCTGTGCCGCGAGTCCCGGCACTCCCCCAACGCTGGCTGCCGCAGCTCCCCGCCTGCTCAGCAGCGGCGGCGGCTCCCCGGCAAAGCCAAGTGGCTCGGTGCGCTGCCCGCGCGAATGCGGCAAAGCCGGGCAGCTCGGCAGGCTGGCTGCGTGAACGAGGCGAAGGCGGGCTGCCCGCGCGAAGCTGGCAGCGGCTCGCCACCCTCCCGCCAGTGGCTCCTGCTCGCCGCCCACCCGGCAGCAGTTCCGCGGCAGCTCCCTCCCTGGCCAGCTCACACTTCCAGGTTGGCATTTCACCAAAATTTGTCCATAAATAAGCCATACCTGGTGATTAGCCACACTTACGGGATTGGCTCGATTCTTCAGTGAAATAGGTGTGGCTTATCAGTGTGAAATTACTATAAATGAAGGGATAAAGAGGATCCCAGTAAAGGGGTTCTCTCCACTCACAGAGAGGTCCTTACAGCTCCCTGTACACAGCCCAACCTTATCATCCTTCTTTACATATAGCATGATTTAGGTGGAGAGTTGAGTGAGAGTCATATCCATAGAAGCATGTTCTCCATTGATGCATGCTGTAGTCAGTGATGCGTGCTGTAGTCTTCAAACCACCCTCAATTTGTACAAAGTTGCTTTTTGACGATTGTGTCCTTCGAAGTTTCAGTAAGACAACTTTGTTTCACTCCTCAGAGTTGGAACAACACCATCCTATCTCCTTTGGCCAGCTCAGCCTTTCTCAGTTCCAACTACACAAATCTCCATCCACAAGGATAACATGGAATGCACACGGTGTATCCACAGATGGTACACCTTACCCCTTGCCCTAACTCCTTGGTCATCAGTCCTACAGCACTGAGGGAGGAAAAGGAGGATACACACAGAAATGGCTCCTGTCCTTGCAAACAAAATTCCAGGGAGAGAGGGATGATAAGTTGGCAGAAAGACAACAGCCACTATCTAAATAGAACAAGCTGCCTCCTTGGCTTAAAATCCTGCAAGCAGAACTTGAAAATGAGCAAGCTGAGATGAAGAAAGCACAACAACAGATTTGTGAGGTCAGAAGGGAAAACAAAATCTGCAGCAACAGAGGGTGAAAGACCGAGGACAAAACCACATCCTCCAGCTTGGCAGGGATGGAAGGAGATATGATAGAGTCAGAGAACCACAAACACCTACAGCATAATTCGGTCTGATACTGTAAGCACTGAAAGTATCTATAATGCTCAAGCCTAGCTGCCATGTGCAGCAGTTCCCAGTCGCCAGGTGCAGCAGTTCCCCGTCCCTTCTAAGGACAAAATTCCACAGATTCCAGCTGAGGGTTCTGTCCAAAAAGCTCCTTTAAGAACTTTAAAGGTAAGATAGTGCTCCTGAAGTCCTTTACTGTATTTGAGTCTAAGTGTGGAATTCTGTCTTACAGATACTTGCAATGATCTAATTTCAAGCACCGATGAAACACTTTGCAATTTATTATTTCAAGTAAATGAGGGAATACAAAGTTAAGGTACTAAACTTTTTTTTTACTTCTTCAAGGGAAAAAGGAATGAAAAGATCAGAATGTAAATGTTGCATAGTTTGTTATCTTCTCTCTTTCTTCAGCTTTGCAGAAACTTGCAGATAGTTTTGTCTGTGTCTTGCATAGGTTGGGAAACATTCAAAACTGGATACAATCTTCTAGATGCACTCCAATAATGATTAGAGATGTAAAAGTCACTCATAAAGAAAACAGATCTGCTTTGTTAATTTCCCATAGCAGGAAGTGTAACATCTAGAAATCAATCTTCAATTTTCTTGTTTACTTTTCTTTAATATTGACAACTAGGTGGCTTTCTTACTTATTGATTACTCCATATACAATTACATGTACATGTTCCCTTACAATATTATATTTCCCTATTTTACTTTGGGCTTCAAATAGAATTTTGCTTTCACCATATGTGACAATAATCACAATGGTAAAACCAAGAGATTGGAGGTTTTTAGGATATACAGTAATTTCACTATTATAAGCCACACCTGATTATAAGCCGCAACTCCCGGTAGCCGGGTAGACCACGGGATTTGTCCATATATAAGCCGCACCTGAATATAAGCTGCACCTTTTTTTTTTTTTTTAAATAAGCAAGGATCCATGTGTAACAAAGTAACAAATTAGTAACAGAATCGCTGCCAGCTGGGTTTGGTGTCAGGTTCTCAAGTTGCAACAGTTTTCATAGACCAGCAAAGCCTTTAAAGGCAGCCCCAGGCGCCCTCCTGGCCAGCTCTCACTTCCGGGTTGACATTTCACTGGGATTTGTCCCTAGATAAGCCGCACCTGAATATAAGCCACACTACTGGGGTAAGCTGGATTCTTCAATGAAAAAGGTGTGGCTTATAATTGTGAAATTACTGTGCTTATGAAATTCATGTGCACAATGACATGAATCCACCAAACAGATGACCAATCACTGAATTAGTATAGAATAATTAACTTGCATTGGGGAATAAAAATATCTTTTTATCTTTTCATGTCAACAATTTTGTTTCTACTCTTCAGAGGGAAGATAAAAAATCTGGTGGCTAAAAATACTCTGTACGCTTTAAGCTGTATATATTGCAAAACCATCACCCTAACCCAAGCGTTGCATAGTCTTATGCTGGGAAACCTTGGACAAGGCTAAAGGGAGCTCTGAAGTTCCTTTCCTGTTACCACCATATGGAGCATAGGGAATCCATAAATCTGATTAAGCAATCATGGTTAGCAAGGACAAATTTATCTACATAATTAGAATTTTCATTTGATTTTTTTTTTACATTTCTCAAAAATCCTGTAATTATTTAGTCAAGTTTGTGGAACACAGTTTTCCATATATTTCTGGGAGACAGATTGCTGGAGAGGTATCCCTATCTGTTTTGGTTTTTTTTCCTTAGATAAAACACAGAATCTGTGTGTGGTTGAGACAATTTTCTGCAACAGGGTAGCTAAAATTCCTTCCAGCAAAAAACTTGGGAAAGCATACACCTTCAAAGAACCACAATTCAGGCAAAAATTCAGCAGATCTCATTAGAGCTCCTGTGAACACAGGTTTGTCTCCTGTACTACCACCCAGTCAGAAGCAGCTGACACGACTTCAGGGGTTGCTGTATGACCCCTTTCTGCCTGCATCAATTTTGAATAAGCTGATTCCCCACAGTTATAATCAGTGGTGAGAAAGAATAATGTCAGCTTGACAGGTCTAAGTGGGAGCTTCTCACTGGAATTATTAATATCTACCACATACAGTAACTGTTTGTAATTTTGAAAAATACTACAGAAAGTAAAAGGGAAAAAACCCTCAGAATTCAATATCCATAGAATTGTTTCTTTGGACTGCAAAAAGTAATGAAGAAATAAATCTTGGTACCATTTTTTAAAGTAAATTATCTTTTCTGATTTTAGCAGGCATGACAAAATATGGAAAGGTACAAAATCACCAACTATTAGAAAAAAATTTTAGAGCTTTTGACAGTTTGACAGGCAAAAATATTGACCTATCTGTGAGCCCCAGAAAAGTGTCAGAAAAAAATTGCAAGCAAAAATAACAAGTTGCCTTTTTAGAGTGCGCTGGAATAGGAGATTACTTATCAAAACTATTGCACTGACCTGAACCTGTAGAGAATGGAGAAGGATGCAGTTCTTGGCACGTGGTAGCTACTGTGAGGTATTAACACCTAGAGCAATGTCCACAGAAAAACAATGGAGAAAAAACACCCTCCAGATATCTTGCCAACATTAAGTTCCACAAAAACTCAGGGAGCAAGTGAGAAAGTGATCCTGATTGTACCAACAAAATTTCCTTCTACAATATAAGCAGGCTCTCTATCCTACTCAGATTATATTGCAGCCAGCTTTTTCCTGACACATCTTGGTATGCCATCCAAAAGTGAGAAAAAGGAAGCAGCAAACAGGTTAGGACTGTATGTGTGACACTGCTCCTAAAAGTGCTTGGCTGAATTCATCTCTCATAGAGGGCACCAAGGAAATAATGAAGAGGCAATCCTGCTGATTCTTGAACCCTTGGCCATGCCAAAAGCAAGTATTGACAGCCAAAATTGTCTCTACATACACTGTTATTTGCCTTTTGCTGGTGTCTTCAAAGAGGAAACAATATATCTGGGAGATTAATTTAAGAAGTTCAAAATGGAAACGTAAGGTTGCAGCAACTGTGCAGGAGTTTTGCACAACTTAATTAGTAGTTTTTCTCAATCTGTTCTGCCTTCATTCAGAGCCAGGATTAACAAATACACGATGGAAACCGTTTTTCTTGTGTTCAGTCTTAGCTGTTTATTAATTCTTATCAGAAAGTACAGAGTGTTCGACATCACTTCTAGCTATCTGCTAGAAGCGAGGAAAATGGAGCAAGATGCAGCTGCTACAAGGTCTGTTAAAGCTAAACAGTCCAATAGAGAATTAACACCTATATTATTTGTACTTTTAACCCAATAACTAAATTCCCATGACCCTTAGTGTGACACTGAGTGACCACCCAGAAACTACTACCTGAAATCCATGAAAAAGAAGGAAGATGAACACCAAAACCACCCCAAATCCTCCATATTGTCCCATATCTATTGCTATACAATAAAAACCTCAAATTTAAAACCCATCACCATGTGAAAGCACACACTTCTAATTCACTACACACCCATGATTTTACCTTCATCACTCATACTTAGAAGCTGTCTCCAAGGCCTCAAGTCAAAAGCAATGTTCTCCAGGGGGGTCAGTGCCTGACAGCACAGAAAGCTCAAAAACCCCAGGTAAATATTACTTACAGACTAGGAATAATCATCCTTTTTGTAATACACCTTTTGAAACTGAAGCATTATTTCCTTGTAACAATTTTATGTGAAATTTCTAACTAAAACCCCTCTTTTAAATGCAAGGATACAGTGCTTGTACGTGACTGCAATCACAATTCCAGGGGCAGTATGAACTCCGAGTGAACACCAGTCTTCTCAGAATTAGCATCCAACAGAACAGATGTCAAAGCTCAATGTCACAATAGTGGCACATATTGTCAACACTTACTTTATTATGCCTGTGAATGAACACACAGAGCAGTCCATGCAAAAAGAAAAAAATCTCTGCAGCTGGTTTCAGGTTTTCATAAAGGCTTTTCTTTCAAATTTTAACTTGTTTAATACAGGTAGAACATTTGGCATAAAAGAATGCAGCCTAAGAGGCTTTTAGGTACAGCTATAACTGTTGGAATCAGTCTTGGCTTCGTGTGTTGCTGATACCAGTCAAGATACTGCAATTATTTTCAGATACACTTTTAATGAACACCTTTCTGTGCCCCCACAACATACAAACCCAGTAAGAGCACCATACAGGGTAATTAATTAGTAACATCAAGAACAGTTAACTCAGATGGAAAAGCAGCACTTAAAGTACATAGTCACTGTGTAGAAGACACAAAATGTTTCAGATCTTGCAGTGCTATATAGGAAACCTCCTACAGCTTCCACTGGCACATTCTTTTACTTTCCTGAAGAAAAAGTAATTAGCTGCCTTTCCTCCCTCAAAAAACTCCTCCAAAACAACCAAACCACAACTAGGATAAAGACATCAGCACCTGCTGAAAGATCTTTACAGAAAAAGTACTTTTATACCATTGGATGGATATTATCTGACTAGAAATACTTTTACCAGTAGCAATGAATGTTTCCCAGTGCTCATATTTACACGTCACTTTCAGTCAATACTTAACAGCATTTCAGTAACATTTTCAGCATGTCAAAATAAGATTAAGCTTAGCTAGAATGGTTACTTCCGATAATTTTTTAGTGTAATTTGCAGGTTCAAAATCAAATGAGGGAAAATTAAAAATGAAAGCCTCAAGACTACATTTACCATCGCCGTAACAGCAAGATGCATGTGCCCAAATGACAAAGCTACCTCAAAATATAGAATGTATCTTAACACTACTCTTGCTTCATTTTACCCCATGTGTGCAAATGGCTGAATAAACTGTGGGAGAAATGAGAAAGCATGGAGGCTGGTTTGGACCTTGGTATTTTTATTTTCACTGAATGTTTTGATTGTAGGGCTTGAGCAAGCTCTCCGTTTTAACATCCCTTGCATCGCATTTAACTAAAGGTCTACTGAGATAAAGGCATGGATCAGTATCATACTCATTGCCAATCATGCTTTGGGAAACTTTCAATTAAACCATCAAATATATGACTCAAAACCAGCTATTCTAGAGCAACATGGAATTATGAGATTTCAACAGCACCTTTGAAGTAACACACTTTATCCTTGGTCTTTCTGGAGGTATGTCAGTCTACTTCCCACAGAATCACAGAATATTCTGAGTTGGAAGGGATCCCATTGTCCAGAAAGGATTGGACTCATTATGTGGTGTGCAATAAGCCAATAATTACACACTTGAGAGAGACACAGATAATTTTTTTCTGAGTTGCACCAGCCTGAGTGCTCAGTGGTATTCCACAAATCAAGCATGCCAACTATCCAAACATTTCACTATTTACAAATTTTAGCAATAGCATTAACATTCATTATCTGCAAGTTACGTATTTCTCTTATTAAGCAGTATTCTACCTTTCATTGGTTAACGAGTCTCTCACTTTTCACGCTAATTAATCCCCATGCTCCGTCCTTCTCTGCTTTGGAGTCAGGGGTCCGTGAGTCGGTGGCAGTGATCTCCATCTGCCGGAATTTCCTTTTATCTACTCAGAGCTGATTCAGCACAGTTGCTGGGTTTATTAAGCTCCATCCTTATCTTGGGAATTCTGCCAAATGTCCTTGTCCCTTGTAAATTCCGCATTCTTTGAGTCCACTATTACTGCTATATCCTTCTTCCCAGGCTCTGTCTAGCTGAGATCATTGTAGCATGGCCTAAACCTCAACAAGGCACTTCTATACACAAGTAATTTAACACCTGGACATGACGCAGAGCTTGCCCGTTAGCTGCTCTTCCGCAGATCCCACCTCCGAGTTCCACATTTTGCAGCGCCACGAAGACCGTCGAGGCCCAGCCGCTGGCAGTGGCAGGTTGGCAGGGCCGAGCGCCGCCCGACGCGCCTCGAGCGCTGCCCGAAAGCTCGCGGCTCGGGCGGCTCGGCGCTCCCACACTTCCAGGGAGCGGGGCCCGGCACTGCCCGGGAGCGCAGGAAGCGCCGCCCCGCCGGGCGCTCACGTGGCCGCCGCGCCTCCTGCCCGGCCGAGCCACGTCCGCGGGGGCGGAGCGGGGCGGGCGCGGCCCCGGATGGAGCAGCGGGGGTAGGCGGCTCCAGCTGCCGCTCCAGCCGCAGCGCCCGCCGCCATTTAGACATCCCGCGGCGGCAGCCAGCGCTGGGAGAGTGCGTACAGGAGGGTTCGGGTCGCCGCGGCTGTCGCCACCACCACCGCCATGAGCCGCCTGTCGCAGCTGCTGCTGCTCGCCCTGCTCGTCTTCCCCGCCGCGCTGCTGCTCGGGGGCGCCCGCGGCGGCCCAGGTGAGAGCGGGCGGCCGTCACTGCCCGGGAGCGGGGCTGGTGGGTGTGGGTGTGGGTGTGTGATCGGGGGGATCTCCGTGGCGCAGCGGGGAGAGGGAGCCGCTGCGGCCGGGCCTGCGGAAGCTCTGCCGAGAGGCGGCGGCGCCGCTCATTCATCGCCCCGGCCGCCCGCGCACGTGGCCGCCGCCGCCGGGGCTCCGGCGCCCAGCACGGAGCCTGCGGGGCCCCGGCCCCGTCCGGGGGTGTCTGGCGGGGGCAGGGCCGCGCTCTGGCCCCTCCCGGCGCTGCGACCCGCGGTGTCGGGCAGGGCCCTGGGGGCACCGGGCGCGGGCCCGGCGGTGACAGCGGCCCGGGAGAGCCGGAGAGCCCCGCCTGAGGTGGTGGCAGCGCGTTTGTCCTGCCCGCGGTACTGGTTCCTACATTCCCTAGCAGATGCGCTGGCTGCCACTCTGCCTTCCCACCTCGTCTGCCGCCACCCCCCGAGTGTCCTTGGCGACACCGAGGAGCGCTAATCTCTGTTTACGCTGTGGCGTTATCTGATTCACGATCTGGAAATTGCCTCCCTTCTGCTGAGTTTGGGTAGGCAGGAGAGGTGGGGAAGCTTCTCGGGCAGCTCCCGCAGTGGGCTGCAGCGAGCCCTGTGTGCGAGTCCCTTCCCAGAGCTCTCCGTTCCCGCTATTGCCACATCATCAGCCCCTCTGACATCCATCGGAAAGACCGTAAGGGGTCTGGGGGTGTGCTGGACTGCACGTGGCAAAGGGTTCCCTCAGCCCATCTGTACGCTCTTCATTTTTAATTTAAGACCCCCCCGTACCTTTATTTGTGAAAAATTTTGTAGAAGTTAAATTTTTTGCACACAAGTTTAAAACGTCTGATAAAATCACCGTAGTTAAGGCTTAGGTTACGTATTGCACACGGTCGAGCAAAAGTCTTTGAGCTTGACTGCTAAAGACACTTGAGAGGTTGTGTTTGCTCTTTCCAGCACTGACTGGCAGTTCTTAAGTCCTTGGATATACTTGTCCTGCTCAAGAATTCCTATTTCCCATGAAAAGTTTTAAATATTTTTCTTAATTTAATTTTTATTTTTTAAAATTTAATGTATTTATAGCAGCTAGGTCTTTTTTCAGACCTATGTAAATCAGTTATCCATTCATTTCTACTCTTTCATATTCAGGAAATGTTGCATTAATTAAAAAAAACCCCCAAACCTGTAGTTTTGTGCACGTGTTTTAGATCTCAGCCTTTCTTGCATGTGCTCTGAACTGCAAACAGACAGAAGCTTGTCCCGTGGCCAATATTTTTATTAATCATATTTGCCCAGTGTTTGAATGTTTGAGGCTTGGCTCCACGAAAGCAAAGAGGCAATGGGCTATCAGATTGCACTTGTCTTGGAGCCTTGCTCTAGGTCACTTTTTTTTTCTGACTGATGTTGTGGTTCTGTTGGATATATGGCTATACATGATGTTGAGGAGATTATAGCAAAAAAAGGCATTCTTTAGGTTTCAAAACTTGAATGGAAGTAAGTACAAAAAAGTAACTTTTTAGGTACCTTTCAAAGTGTTCTGTTATCAGAGTGCTAATAACTTGTTAGACTTGCTAGTCTTAGAAGAAACAGTACTTACTAAATTAATTTTTTGGCAATAGGAATGCCTTATTTTCACTTTTGTAATTATAAAATTAAATTACTTTTATATATTACCATGTTCAAAAATTGAACGATAGCTTTTAAGGTAAATTGGTTGCCTTCTGCAGATTTAAGCATTGCTGTGTGAATGCTGAACTTATTGTCATTCAGATGTAAATTTTTGGTTTTGAACTTAGTGGCAGGCAAATGAGTAAGTGAGAAAGTTTTTAGCAAAGGAATAAGGCTGAAAGATCAACACAGATGTCATTTGAATGGGACGTTTTTGCAACTGAGGCTTCAAAGCACTGTATTGGACAGATTTTTAAGAAGTTCCTCAAACATTAGTTTGAGAATTGTACTTAAACATCAGTTTTTGTTGATTAACTAGACATTTAAAACACTTTCTTGTATTTGCATTTTGTTCTGGTAGGCTCAGGTTTATTAGTTGCAGCTCAAGATGCTACAGAAGATGAGGAAGCTGTGGAAGATACTATAGTCGAAGATGAAGATGATGAAGCTGAAGTTGAAGAAGATGAGCCAACAGACTTGGTATTTGTACATGAATGTTTCTTCAAAAGTATGAGTTAGACCAGGAGTGCTTGAAGCTGGGTAACTTAAATAATTGAGTTTACTTACATTGCTTTTTTCAGGTTGCTATTTCCATGTATCTGATTAAGCTTGTTTGAAGTGTCAGAAGGATTTATCTTTTCTTTCTGAATTACCAGTTGAAAAATCACATTGGGGCCAGAAATCCTGATTTCTGGCTATAAAACTGCAGGCCACAAAAAAAAAATCACCAAGTGAGAGAACCACATTTTTATAGGAGCCCTCTGAAGCTGCACCTCAGTAAACTGAAAAGAACATTGGGGGCTAGAACTGCTTCATTCTGGCTTCTTTGCTATTGATTTCTGAGGGACCACAGAGTCTTGGTTCTTAGTTAAGCTCAGAATGAATTCAGAAACCCTTGTTAAAAAAAAACACAGCTAACTAAATTTGCAACACAAATTTAAAAAATCACAAAAACTCACAAGCAGAAAACTGAAATGTTTTACATAGTTTTGTGATCTGCTTGTAGCAGTTGAGTGTTAGGCTTGCTAGACACTTAGTATGCTTAGCATGGTGCAAAATTTTCTCAAGTCTCTCATGTGCATTAAGGAAGTTAGGAACATTAGTGGGAGAAAACACATGTAATAAAAATGCAGATTTGTGAAAGTGTTACTTGATTGTGTGAGATTTTACTGCTGTTGTTAAATCAGTGAGCTTATGGTTGACCAGCTTTGCTGAGTTGTAGAAGGTATACTATGTCAGTACTGACTGTTATTTAATAACCTTTTGGATGTAATTCCTTTCAATAAATAGTCTGTTACTCAGATAAAAAACATGGTGCTTTTTAGGCAATTTCTTTTATTTGTAACTGAAGTAAAAGATAGGGTTTTTCAGAGCATCCTGGAATTGAGATGCTACACTCTCAGCTCTGGTTCCATGGTTCATGGTACATGTATGACTGATCCAGTAGAATTTCCACTGCTTCAGGAGGTTGTTTAAACACTGAAATCAAATGATCCAACTGACTTGCCAGCAGTTTTCAGAGTCTATTCAATACTGGGTCAACCTTGTTTTTGTTTGGTGGGGACAGTGATGATCCCCAAGTGGAAAATAAGCCCTTAATGCTTGCATTTATCAAATTAAAAAGTGAATCATCCCAAGGTGAACTTGAACAAGTGACTCCACAGATTTATGCAGTTCCAGTAGCCTAACCATTTCCAGACATACATAACACTTCAATAATTAAAACTGACTAGAAAGCTGCCATAAACACTCCCTGTAATGAAAGTAACTCATTTGTTTTATGTCTGCCTTTGTTTTGGAAATGCTTGTTTTCTAACTTGAAATAGCTTAGTTGTGAACACTTCACATTCAGATTCTGTTCTTTCCCTTCCACCCCCAAACAGAAGCCTTACTGATGCTTTTTGATTCCAAACCCTTCAATAGAGCTAAATGTAGTTCAGATTAGTCACTGTGTCAGATATAACAAGGAGGTAGATAAATGCTGAAAGGGATGCTCATCACATCTGGAGAGAGAGCAGACTGTGTGCTAATCCTGCAAGAGCAGTATTTGGTACAAATACTTGCCACTCTTGCACTCTTTGATACATGGGATTCTCATGAACCAAGCATGGTTTTTGCTTCACTGTTCATTGTAGGATTTTTCAAAAAAGTCTCTTGTCTTAGACAGAAGAAAAAGAGGAGGAAGACTTGTCAGGAGAACCTAAAGCCTCACCTAGTGCTGATACAACCATCTTATTTGTGAAAGGGGAAGGTAAGAGTCCTCTGCTAATCTGCCATTCTCTTTACCATTGCTTAGGCTACATCACTGTTTGCCTAAAACAGTGAAGCTCTAAAAACACAAAGTCTGTTTTAGATGCTCTCTGTTTAGAATTGGCTGTGTGTGGTGCATGAGGTTTCTAATGGTTGATTTTTTTTTTTTCTGTGTTTCAGACTTTCCAGCGAACAACATTGTAAAATTTCTGGTGGGCTTCACCAATAAGGGTACAGAGGATTTCATTGTTGAGTCTCTTGATGCTTCTTTCCGGTACCCTCAAGACTACCAGTTTTACATCCAGAACTTCACAGCTCTCTCTCTGAACACAGTAGTTCCACCTCAGAGACAAGCCACGTTTGAGTATTCCTTCATCCCTGCTGAGCCGATGGGGGGTCGTCCTTTCGGTCTGGTTATCAATCTCAACTACAGAGATGCAAATGTAAGCCTGATGCTCTAATTCATTTGAATAGTTCATCTGCAGGTGTCAGGAAGGAACTACTTGGTCAAGTACCTCTCCAGAAAATGAATGCCTCTGTAGTATTTAAGCAAATCAGTAGGTACACAAGCAAGTGACTGCCTACATGCATTTAAAGTTGTATTGGCATTGGAAACTGGAGTGACTTCGAAATGTAGTGGGCAACAAAACATTTCTGCTTTTATGTGTTGAGTGAAACTAGTGCAACTTTTAGAAAGTCTCGTGGGGGAGTTGCTGCTTTCCAGAATTTCTCCAAGAGCATGGGAAAAGGTGAATGTTTGTGTATGTGTGGAAGAAATTAATTTAAATTGCTATGTGCAAACTTTGTTCTAGGGCAATGTTTTTCAAGATGCTGTCTTCAATCAAACTGTTACAATTATTGAAAAAGAAGATGGGCTGGATGGAGAAACGTAAGGAGATCCAGGTTTAGCTGGTGCACTGGTAGAACAGGTTATTGGTGGTGCCAGTGAAAATGGTTCCTGTATTGTTGTTTTATTGAATGTTGGGTCTGCCATGTTTTGTTTATGATATAGCAGCATTTTACAGACTGAAAATAGGAACTTTTCCCAAAATTAAGATCACTATTATTAGTGGGGGATCTTCGGGACTGGTATTGTGTCAGTGAGAAGTTTTCAAGATGTGCTTTAGCTCAGAGGGCTTAAACTTGGAATAGGACCCAATGTTATACAGCTGCATAGCAATTCAAAGCTGTTAAACTTCTCTTGTGCTACTGTGGTTTTCCCTGAGAGCTGAAAGATGCAGAGAGTCCATAGAATAAGGCAGTGAATCCTGCTGTCGGGACTGGAATAGCTTTCTTCTGGAACGCTGCACTGTAGTCTAAAATTACATAAACTGAAAGATGTTTTTGGAGTCCCAGATAGGACTGAGTTTGTCTAACCCCTGTCCATAGTAGATGTCTTTCAAGTGTGATTCAGTGAGAGATCTGACATGCTGAATATCATTCAAGCATACGCTGTTCTAAAATTCTTTTAAATATTGTAGCACTGGAATTTTGAGTGAAGCTGTGTGTTAAAAAAGTTAATCTTCAGAAATACTTGTGGACAATGCTGACTGTATGAATTGTCCTGCCATAGGTAGAAATTGCCTGTTGAGCAAGCTTTCTTTTAAAAAGGGTCATCCAGAAGAAATAGCTGTTGCATTTATTTGTATTTCTCAAATACAGTGGTAGAGATGAAAGAACAATTGGTTGCTTGAAAATGTGTGACACTCTGAAAAAGGAGCTCTCTAAACAATTCAAATACTAAAATCAGTTTGTGTGAATGTCCTGTGAACAAATAATTGCCCTACAACAGGTATTTGAATTAAATATCTTCTTTAGTTTAACTCCCTAATTTCCTTTATCAGAAATGAGAGTTCAGATGTACAGCTTGGAATAAGTTCTTTACCTATAAATTCCTTAATCTTCAAATCAATTTTAGCTGTAACTTAGGTTTACCTCTTCTGTGATCTAAAGTATCAACAGACATTTCAGATAAAATTCTTCAGAACAAGCCAGAATGCACAGATTAAGAAAATTGATTTTGTAAGTAGAATTCTAACTGTGGAACACAGAGCAAGATAAGGTCTTTCAAGCTCTGTTGCAAATTAAGTGTCCTGGCAGTACTTGCTTTGCAATAGCATGCTGAAAGTATATAAGAGACTTTAAAGGGTTTATAGGTGATTAAAGCTGTCACAGACCTAAATATTGTCTGTGACCCAATATCTTGAAACTTCATGATAGTGCAAAGAATCCTTGAAGTTATTAAATTTCAATATTTATTAATGATAACATTTTTCTAATTTATACAGCATTTTCAAATGTTCTGTTATTCAGAATTAAACTTACGATTATGGTTTCTAAAATCAAGTCAGAATAATTACATGTTAAATCTTGAGTTTCAGATTCCTTGGGTACTTTTCCCCACTTGCCCTCTACAGAAGTTCTTGGGAAAGATTGAGTGGATGTATGGCCAAAGTTAGGCTTAATTTCTATGCCTTTTCATAAACTGTCCTTAAAACTTGACATTTTTAGTTAATGCATTGTTTCTTAAACTGCTTTTTAAAGGATCTTCATGTACATGTTCCTTGCTGGACTTGGTCTGCTGGTCATTGTTGGCCTACATCAGTTACTAGAGTCTAGGAAGGTGGGTAGTGTGTTTGTGTACTTGTGAATACAAAAACTTTTCTGATATTAAAAGAAAGCAATTCAGTGATTGCTTCTGGTATATGATAGTAAAGGTAAAAGATTTCTTTTTAGAACCTTAGAGGTTACTGGGGAAACTAGAGCGTTCTTAAAAAATGTTCTTAATGGAAGATTGCAGAGCTCGTGCCCTTTGGCTCCCCACTGAAGTGGTTAGATTGGAATATCCTCTAATCACTGGATGTCTGTGCCTACTGATTCAGTACTTCCTGGGTAGATTTTCCCTATGCTCTCTGTTTCTGCCTATTAGTTTAATCCAGGTCAGACTTCAGGGGAAAACAGCTTTATTTAGTTCTTTGCAAAGCTTTGCCACAATGTTGATTATTTTGCAAGGTCAGGTCACATGTGAGAATGCGCTAATCTAAGAAAGTAAAATGAAACTTGCCATCACAAAGTTTGGCTAATCATCAGCAAAAGGTATAATGAATTTGCCCAGATGTGCATGAAATCTCGGTGCTTTTATGTGTATGGTGTTAGAAGTAGTAATACAAAGCTATGAGGAATAAATTGCTAATGGGAAAGACAGCTCTGTACACTGGCTAGCCTTAAGTTCTTACCTTAGGGAAATAATTGTGATTCACTAAATGTGGCAATTTTAAAAAATTTCTAGTACTTGTGCTATCCAAGTCTTACTTAACAGAAAAATCTTCCTTCTCTCTTGAATTTTCAGAGGAAAAGACCGGTACAGAAAGTAGAGATGGGAACATCAAATCAGAATGATGTTGATATGAGCTGGATTCCCCAAGAAACTTTAAATCAAATAAGTAAGTAGTCTGCCTTTTACAAACTAGACCATAACAAACTTAACTTGACCAGTTAATTGTAACTAGGTAGCTGATGCAAATTTCTTAGAACAGCATATATCTTCTAGGGAATAACAAATTGTCTCAAGCACTGTGCTTAAGGATTACACTGTAAATAAATATTACAGTAATTTCACACTTGTAAGCTGCACTTCCGTGTTGTTGGAAAGTCCGCGTAATTTGGCCACAAATAAGCTGCACCGGGTGATAAGCCGCTTTTTTTGTTTGTTTGTTTGTTTTATTTTGCTTGTTTTTTTGTTTTTTTTTTTTTGCCCCACCCAGGGAGGATCCAGCTCTGGCCGGGCTTGCCCCACTTTGGCACAGCTCCAGCCAGCCCCATCCTCCGCGGCAGCGGCTCTGAGAGGGGCTGCTTCCCCTCCCCCGCCGCCCCCGCCGCAGTAGAGGCTCTGAGAGGGGCTGGCCCACCACCTGCAGCGGTAGCTCAAGCCTCGCCTCGGGCTGGCCCGCCTCACACTTCTGGGTTGGCATTTTGCTGGAATTTGTCCATATATAAGCCGCACCGGGTAAAAAGCCGCACTTCCAGGGTCGGCTAGAAAAACTCAGTCAAAAAGGTGCGGTTTATAAGCGTGAAATTACTGTACTTTAGCAGCTATTCCTTGTAGAACAAGCTTCATTGATTGATAAAATAATCCCTATTGGTGATCTTAAAAATTTGTTCTGTAGAGTATTTTTCAACAGTGTAAGATTTCTACCCAAAACCTGGATTGCAAAGATGGTTTAAATAGGAGAAAGTAGCTGTCATCTCAGAGTTTCTGTAAGTTGTTTGGAAGTTTGCCTACAGACCAAAGTCTTTATTAAGCATTAGAAGTGTGTTTTAACTAAAGCCACATTAATGCTCAGTATTGATGTCCTTCACAAATCTGAAAGTTTTACTTGATACCTGAGTTGCCAACACTAAACCAAGTATCTGATTTCTTTAGACTGCATATTTCTAACTTCTTACTCTTTCTTCTCTTTTGCTTTCCTATGGCTTCAGTGCAGAGTAGAAGAGGTGAGGCAGACTCTCGTGAGCTGCAGAGTGAAAAGTGCTAAATGTGTTTTCTATGTAATCATTAGGCATGGGTACAAGTACAGCTTCCTGCATGCTGTGACTGGTGATGTAGCGTGAGCAGTGAAAGATGCATGCAATGACATACATTTTATATTCTTCTAAATTTATGTTTTCGTGGTTTTTGTGGATAGATTTCTGATTATATTTTAGAAACATTGTTTCAGTAGAATATTGCTCCAGTATAGTTGTCTTCTCTCAGGATTCCCAAAATTCTTTTTCTAAAAGGCAGTTTATCTTCCCTTCCCCACTTACCTTGGTGTCTCAGGCTGATAAACTCCTGTCGTCAGTAGCAGTCACTGGTGTGAGGTGAGAAAGCCTCAATGAACTGCATCCTACACGGGATGCAGGGAGTCTACCCTTACTTGGCAAAGACTGCTATTTTGATTAAATAAGGATATTCTGAGCTTCTTTTGGTGCAGAAGGGCTAGAGGCCTTAGCTGTGATATGACAGTTGTGCCAGGAGTTGATGACTTGGCATTTTTTTAATTCCTATACCCTTTTTAAGAGTACTTACACAACATAAAGACTATTGCTTTGCTTGTGAAGGTAAAAGCTCTCTTGTACGCTTTCTTCTGTAAAACACTAGAATAGTATAAAATCCAGACACACAGGACTTTGAAAAGCCATAATATAATGAGAAAAATTGAAGGTCTAAATGCTGCTTTTTGCTAAAGAGCAAGCTGGCTTTAAAAGGGTTCAGATTCTGGTAATGTTTAGGCGCTGCCACCATCCTTCTCTAAGCCAGATACGTATTCATATCTTAGTACTTGAAATTTAGGAAAAACTAATGATGAAGTTGTTACTGATTGTGGTGTTCTCAGCTCCAGGACAGTTTCATTTAGAGCTCTACACTAGAATTCTTTAAAATATATGACCTTCAAGATCTCAGATATTCTTGACGTTTTTGTTATTTACACTTCATACTGTAGTGATTGGCCTGTAAAGCACATACTCTAAGCAGGGAGGTTATTGGAGATTGTTGTGTTTAAGAAAATCAGTCACCAGATGCACTTAGCAATCACTTCAGCACTTCATGAAAAGTGTGGAAGCTTCTCTGCAATATTGACAGAACCACAGAATGGTTTGGTTTGGAAGGGGTCTTAAAGACCATCCAGTCAAATTTGGATGCTTCTGGGAAAAGTGCAGTTTCCCACAACAAAGACACTTTTCTTCTGCTGTTAGTTGTGTGAATGTGGAAATAATACGTGCAAGACTTAGCAGTGTAAAGAAGAGTCAATCTTACATTTTTCAGGCATGTAAACTCAAG
>VRYO01001463.1:85762825-85802519 GCA_009812075.1 Sialia sialis | reverse complement strand
GGGTCACCCGCAGGCGCTGCCCCAGCCGCTCGGGGCTGCAGCCGACGGGGGACCCAGGGATGGCACGACGCTGCTCGCCCTGAGCCCAGCCCAGAGGAGGACAAGCGGCAGCAGTGGGTGGAGGAGGAGGGGAGCGCCCATGGCACGGGGGCGCCGGCGCCGCGCACTCGGCTGCACCTCATGTGCCTTCAAGCACAGCCCCAGGAGCCCTCCCCGTGCCACCAGCCCTGGCACTCCCGCTGCTGGCCCGCTTGCCTGGCTCCTTGGCAGCTCTGTGCTGGCATGCCCACCCTGCTCGGCACCCACCCGCCCAGCTGCAGCTCTGTGGCAGCTCTCCACCCAGCCAGCTCACACTTCTGGGTTAGCATTTCGCTGAGATTTGTCCATAAATAAGCTGCACCTGATGATTAGCCGCACTGCTAGGGTAGGCTGGATTCTTCAATGAAAAGGGTGCGGCTTATAATCGTGAAACTACTGTAATTTAACTTTTTAAAAGTGTAATTACTGAAGATTAAAATTTTCTAAGCAGCAGAGCCTACAGTTTCACATAGGGTTTTTTTGAGTTTGGATTTTTTTGCATATTAGTAACTGACAAATAGAACAGACCTTACCCTATTGTTGCATGTTACAGAATGGTAATGTTTTTTGGTTTTTTTTATGTTCTATTTTGGGTGCTGTTAGTTAAAAAGCTGTAATAAGTTGTTTGAACTGGCTTCTCTGTGGTGATGCATTTCACTAGAAGGGTAGCTTGTCTTGTGTTTGGGAGGAGAAAAATACATGCTCATGTAACAATTGCCATTGATGCAACCATCTCTTTTTTTTCTTTTTTTCTTTTTTAATCTAGATAAAGCTTCACCAAGGAGGTTGCCCTACAAGAGGGCGCAGAAGAGACCAGTGGGCTCTGATGAGTAATATTAACTAGTGCAACAATCGAACCTTTACTAATTCTGCCTGTTTGGTTTTTTGGATTGGAGTAGTGCAGAGAATCCATATCACCATAAGGAAAATACTGATAAACATTTGGACTGAACAGATTAACTGAATGGTGTTAATATTACTGAAAATGCACTTCTCTTTTAATTTTTTTTAAATTGTTGGGGGTTGGGGGGAGGTAGCCATTAAGATTTGTGCCTGCGTGTGTAAGCAGTTGGTCTTAACAGAAACATGTTACCTGAAATGTGCCTTTAGAGCTCTTTGTAATGCTGGCTTGTCATCTGTACATTGTCATTGAAGGATTTTTCTCCTCTCTCTAATCTGAATGTCTGGTGACTTTAATCTGTCTCGATTGTATCATATCTGTATCAGAACCTGAATGCATTGTTCTTTTTCAGTAAGTAATGTTACTCTTTCCAAGGTGTGCACACTGAAGTTTGTGTGTGTGGTCCTGTCTCAGTGGCCAGGCACTGATCATCTCAACTTCTGCATAGTTTTCATTCTAAAGGCACAATTGGGTATAGCTGCTTGTAGTGGTAGATATTTTGCTGCTGTTTTGATCTGGGCATGCAGTGACCTAAAAATCTGAATTTAGCTGCATAGATATTAGGAAGACACTTGCACAGCAGCAGAACTTGTGAAGCATGGAATTTGTGTGCTGAATTGGTAATACTACATAAATTTCTTTTTTATACCCAGTTTGTTAAATGGTTAGTTATTGAATTGTGCCAGCATCTTAGGTATTATAGTGGTACTTCTGCAATGTTTACTCAAGAAACTGTTGAATAAGCCACAACAACTTTTCAGTGAGTTCTTGTTTCTCTCTCCTAAAAACTAGAATGTCATATGTATTAGAAGGCCAATTTATTTTTTTAAAGCTTTACGAGGATTTGCTGTACACACTTGAAACTGAATTTGAAAAACAGTTGGCTTCAAATAATTCTCTTTATTTGCAAACTATTTGATTCACCCTTTACAGTTTTTAAATCTGAGACATCTTTACAGTGGTCAGTACATTGGTCTGAGGTTTTTTTCACTTTGTCTTTCTTAACTAGTAACACAGATGCATATTCATCACTAGCTGCAGAAAAGCTGTATGCAAAATCAAAAGAAGATTTCCTTTTGTGGCTTTCATGATTACCAGGTACTGAGGTATTGATCCACGTCCGGTGTGTTCAGGAATTAACTGACAGGGAAAAGAGCCAATATGCAGAACCTCAGTTTGCTTGGACAAGGCTTGAAGTGTTTGCATCTCAATTGCCTCTCTTTCTGTGTCTGAATGCTATCTGAAAGCTTGTTGAGTTCAGGAGGAGGCAAAGATTTGAGGCCTCTGTTGTCTTCTTTTCCTCCCTTTTTTGATCTCCACCAGTGAAAATGCCCTTTTAGTTCCACACTTGGTCTGCAGTGACTGAATCTGAGCCAATGAATGCTGAGCGATCCTTCCAAATCCTGCCGCAGTGTGTTTAAAGCATGTAGGCTCTGAAATTACCTGTTCTGGCACTATTTTGTTACACACTTTGCCGGAGTGAACTGTGAAGATGTTCTTGACTCATACTGCTATGGAAGAGCTGCTTTGTTCAACATTCTGAAAATACAGCTAGTCCAGGCAGAATGTTTTTTGCAGTTAAGGCTGCTTAATTGTCATTCAGATCATTTAGGAAACAGTTGAATGCTGCCCTTATAAGGGGTATCTCCACTCAAATTGTGTGGAACAGCTTTATTTGCCTTTAGTGATAGAATCTATCTGGTTCTGTGGTAGATTTGCAGGCCTGTATTTCAACTTGCACTCAACAGGGTGTTTATGGATCATATGCTTCCTATGCTAAAGCCCCACAGTGATTGCAGCCTGATGCACTGAACTTGGAGGTTCCCTCTCTTGGATTATGTCTCTAACTGGCATCGAGAGGGTTTTTTTTCACCTTCTTGTAATAGGTCATCTTGAACTATATACTCTTAATTTTTGCTAAGATTTAAAGGTGCTCTTTGAGGGGGTGGTGATGATACAGTGCTGTGCCAGGAAAAAAAACAAAGGATCAGAACAGAGGATATTAATTTGTAGGATCGTAGTTTTATTTGTACAAATAAGAAGTAACTTTCTGAAGGCTGAACTCTCTTCTCTGCAGTCAGTGGCTGACTTCCAAATACTTAAGTTCTAACCATGAAAGAAGAGAGAAGGCAGCTTGCACTGGAGCCAGCAGTGGAAAAGTCCAGGTGTACCAAGGCTGTCTTTTGATAATACAGCTTGGCATTTACTGCAGATGGTTCATAGTGACTTTCTTAGAAGCAATTCATAAGAGCAGGGTCCAGTAGACCACTGTTGCCCATGATGAATGTCATAAGATTTTAAAATTACTTGTTTTACATTAATTTTCTGTAGTTGAAATTTAGCAGTAACATTCCAGCATACAGTGGTAAGTTAACTTTGGCATCTCTAGTATTCTTTCTAGTGAATAATCCAGTCTATTACACTCAATTTTCTTAAATTGAGGGTGTATAGTTGTTGCTTTATCCTATTGGTTAGAAACTTTTTTTTGGTACTTGAATTTTCTACTCAGTTTTTAAACAGGGATAGCTTATGTCACAGGTATGTTGGCTGGGTATCATTTTTATTATTATTAGCTGTGTAGTGTGTGGTTTTGCTACTTAAAGATGAGACAGCAGCAATTCTGCCTGTCTATGCCACCCATTTCCATTTGGCAGCACAAGCATTGTATAATCCAGCATTCTTTCCAGTTCTCAGCCAGCTTACTGCACTGCCGCACAACTGCTCCTGGGGGGTTCTGAGAAGAGTGACAGCTGTGAAAGAAGGTGTGGGCTAGGGTTTCTTAATTTGTAAAAGATGTTAAAATGGTTTTAGAGAGCAAATGAACTATGGGCTTTGAGTGAAGGACCTCTGTGAATTCCTTTCTCATAGTTCCTTAATTTACTAAAAAAATTGTGACGACCTAACAATTCTACACTTGGGGTAGGAAAAACAGCTTTAGAGATCCATTCTACCAAGGCAGCAAAGCATTAATTTAGGCTACCCTTGAGCTGCATGTGATACCTGTAGCTCTCTGTATGCTGTCTGCTTTCTGGCAGTAGTTATTTTTTTTCCCCAGTATCCTTCAGTCAGAGAAGGAAGAGTGGTTGCTGTCAGACTAAAGGATTGAAGTTCATTCTCCATGTACAAAATCAGTAAGTTGTAGGTTGTGGAGCTGGATGGAACAGACTAGAGATGGCAGTGCTTCTGCTCTTTCTAAAGCATTTATGCTGAACGTTTTCCTTAGCTTGGAAAAGATGTAATCAAAAGTATCATTTACTGGTTATTCCTAGAATGCATGGTGCTAAACAAAATGTTGCAGAGAGCTCTGAATCCAGGGAAGTCAAATACTGAAGTAAGCTTAGGGTGGTTGTCTTGCTTTTCAGTGTGCTTGATGTACTGAGCAGTAGAGAGTCTGTTCTCTTTTCTTCTCCAAAGGAAGGGCAGTACCTACCTCATAGGAGTGACATAAGGGCTGTTTCAAGAGTGTTTTGAAGACTTGCACAATACACTTCCATGGAGATAGTAAGACACAGCACTAGTGTAAATGGTTGACAGCTGTACACACAGATCCATACTGTACTAATTTAATCCCCTCACTGACCAGAATTTAGCAGCTTTACACTTTGACATTTCTAAAATATGCAGGGGAGTAGCAGTTAACATACAGAGGAGAACAAAGCCAGAAAGATCTTAGTTTCTGCAAAAGTTTATAGGTAGGATAAGTAACATTCTGCTGACATTTTTCCATTTCTCTCTAAATTTTCCCAGGGGTTTTTTCTAATCAGTTCATACAGATGATTGTTTATGTAGCTACAATCAACAGTCAATTTAAGAATGACTGATTGTTTTGGATGATTAAGTTCAGGTGATGTACTGCAACTGAAGTGTTAAATTATCATTTAATTTCTTACCTGCTGACTTGCATTTGTAAGTGAGATCAGATCTCTTGAAAACAGCTGCAGGTTTTTTGTAAAATATACTGATTTTTTTTTTTCTTAGCATTGTGTAGCTTTTTTTTTTTAATAAAGCATGAGTATGGCACCAAAAAAAGGCCTTTTCCTTGATAAGCAATCAGTAGTAGTAAATATGCAAAGTATGAAAACATGCCATTCTTAAAAATCTGCCTTTCTACATGTGAAATTGGCCAATTACACAATATGTAAGTGGAATGGAAATAATATTGAGCAAGTACTCTGTGATGTTTTGGACAATGGACTAATAATTTAGATTTGAATTCTTTTAAGGGTGGGCCCTGGGAAAATGTTGAGTAAATTCCTGAGTCCTGATGGGTTAAAAGTGAGCTCTACCATTTCTAGAAAGAATAACCTTAGGCAGTGTAAAAAGGATCTGTTAAGATGTTTAAAGGTTGCTGAAGCACAAGGCCAAATCCTTACAGTTCTTATGTGCATGCTGTTGTGTGACCAAGCATACACTCACATTCCTAAATCTGAAAACAGCAGTTCCAGCAGGTGTTCTGCATCCAAACAGAAGAAGGTAAGACTTGTTGGGGGGAAAAAATAAAACAACCAAAAACAAGACAAAAAAGGCTTAAAAATTAAGGATGCTGAGACCTCTCTATTTGTAAACTACATCTGTAGGTAAAAGAGGGAAAAATTAAAAGCAGACGTGTTGATGTATTTTTAGGTCCCAGAATACATAAAAGTGACTCTAGAAATTGTAGCCTGCCTCATCTTTCACTGAAAAGTTCAAGAGAGATTGTAATAGCTGGCTTAGAAAGAACAGATACCAAGACTAAGATGAAGTTTTAAAAGTCTGTCTGGATGCCTTTTCTGTCCCCTCGTGTAAATAGTCTTGGCTATAAATTTATATTAACCAAGATGCAGTAAAATTTCAGCATTACAGCATTCCAGTCCCTTAGCTGTTGTGGGAAAGCTGGAATTTAACCTGCCTTTCCTCATCACTCACAGTCTGTTCCACCTGTGTGGAAATCACAACTGAGCTTTTCCTGTGCCACTTAAATTCATATAATGAATCTGTCACTTGAGAGCTCTCCCTTTCACACAGCAGAGAGAGAACACTTGCAGTTGGTACACTTGGTGTCACAACGGTATAAACAGATTTCCAGGGGGATCCCACAGTCTGTGTTGAGTCCTGCCCCGCAGGGCCTGGATGGAGCTACACTGTATTTTCCACAGAGGTGAGGCTGCAGTGGTGGAGCATGTGTGATTTAAGAGCATTAACCCTGGAGATAAAATGCAGTACTAGGTTCACCAGATGGAAATTATTACAGCCAGCAATTCCCAGCTCTGCCAGCTGAGGGATCTCCCAAGCCCATGTCAGTTGCTTCTCATAACAGACGATCACAAAGAGAGCTTTAGCCACTTCTCAAAGAGCAGCATCTAAAGGGAGGGGCCAGAGCAACTGTGTCTGGCCTTTCTAAGTCATTCTGTGCTTTATCTTGGCCACTGAAGTAAGTATGAGCACTGCACTTTTCTGTGCTGCTCAGAAAATAATTGACAGATGTGAAGCTTGAACTTGTAAATGCTGGTGTCTGGTATTTGCTTCCAAAAAAAGTTCAGGGCTGTGGCCACCTACAGGATCAGCTGAGGATAGTGCAGAGGTACAGCTTATAGTGACAGCTGACTCTGCCACCTGGTGTTCGGCCCCACTTCCCGTTTTCCTTAGAAATTAAATTAAACTGGATCTGTTAACCCCACGTGAACCTTCACCACATTCAAACACAGATAGCTTGCATGGAAAAGATGAATGGGAACCTAAATCAAGGAGCCCAGACTGTTCAGAACAGTGAAGGGATTCCATTGGCAGAGCCTGGATCCACAGCCCTGCAGAAGCAAGCAGGGAATGGGACCTTGCCCTGAGAGTGGATTTGATCCCAGTCTCAGCTGGCAAGTTTTCAAGAGTAAAAGAAAGAATGAACAAACACACTGTTTTCTTTGGGACAAGCCTACACAGCAAGGAGAACAGTTAAAATACCCTGTTGCAGATTTCCACTGGAAAGAAAAAGCTAGAATTTAAATAGCATCTGATGACTGTTGAGTATGCTATGGTAAACATTGCCACCAAAATAACAGGTTATATTTAGAAGCAAGGTCAAGTGCCCTAAACCACTTGATTTGGACGTGTGTCATATTTTCCTTAGAGCCAGTATTTTAGGCTTGGTTAATGCTTCGTTGTTTGTAATAGTGGTTCATTCATAGAGTGTGGAATTACTTCTCACAGCTGGAAGTGACATTTTGCCTAACTAATCCTAACTTGTTGCTGCTGTAAAGCAAGTTGGAAACCAGGAAGCACATCTTGCTTTTAGGCAGCACAGGAAAGAAAAAAAAAATTAAGTAGGAATTTAGTTTGCATTTTAGAAAATACACTACTAGGGCCCATCTCCTTTCCAGCATCATAGCAGCCTGGCAGATTGCAGTTCTGCAGCATTCCTTTACTACCAGCCCAGCTAAAGGTACACCAAGGGTGAAATATGAGGCATCAGTCATTCAGTCAGAGCAATCACTCAGTAGTTTTTCTTTGGGGCAGGGCAGGGCAAGACAGTCCCTCAAGGTCCTCCTGAGGCTGAACTGCTCCTGTGCAAAGCATCTCAGGGGACATCATTTAGTTCCCTTAGTCAGCTACAGCACTCCTTGTGGTTACTCCTTTCCTTTCACTGGCAGTCCCCAGGGACCATCACCCTGTCATTCCCATTCTGCTGAATTTATAGAATTGAATGGAGCCAGATGTCACTGATGCAGTGCAGTGGGAATAAGTACAGGCCACCAAGGACCTGCTGACAAACTGCAAAACATCCCTCAGCTGCAGTTCAGTAAAACACTGCCTGAAGGAAATGGTGGAGAAGCTGCTTTCACTTTTAATTAACTATTGTTCAAATTAAATACCTTAATTTTTAAGCAGGTGTTTTGCAGCTGCTGAAGAGACTCTTACGGTTCAGAAAAAGTTAAAAACTGTCAAAGAGGTGCATTCACAAGAAGTAATAACCAAATGCATTAAAGGCAGCATGTGGCTCTGCATCCTGTTCCCAGATGTATTACCATGGGATGCCCAGGTTGCTCACTTCTCCAGATCCCTCCCTTTCCCTTCCCAGCCCCAGATAATTTTCTAGGGAGTTCTGGGTTTTGGGTAGCTGTGCTAGGCAGCCTCTGTGGTCTCAACTCTAAGATACTTACTAACAGTAATGTAGACACAAGATCAAAGATCAGACTCACTGTGTTGTGGTGCAGACTTCACTGACTGCTGTGTGAATGCAGGCAGGTTGATACTTTGATTTTCTCTGGCTGTGGAGTATGGTGGACCTGATGCGTGTAGCCTTGGAGCATGTAAAGCTCCAGGCATCTTGAAGGCAGCAGATTAAATGGTGTTAAATGTCCTACTAAAAAGGGACTTTTCTGGCAAAGTGTGCAAATCTAGGAGTGCTGGATCCCATTCAGCAGGAGTGCATGCAGTAGGACATGGGAGGACACATGCTGCCTCCCGCACTGCTGCCCAGGAGCCCTGTGCATTGAGTAGGGCTGTGCTTTGGTAGATTCAAACAGCAGTGACAAAGGTTACAGCCTCTGTTTACAGCCAGTTTTTGCCCATCCCTTTCCCCTTCCCAAGCATAGGTCATGCAGTAAAGCTTGAGTTGAAAAAACTTGGGAGGAATATTGGTCAAAGCAAGTCCGCATCTCACAGCTAGCACTGCCATCACCCCAAATAAAGTACAAATACTTATTTTGGGTGCAGATCCCTTGGAAGTCATATGCTGCTCATTAGAAGCAGCAAACCCAGGCTGTCATTCTCTGCGGGACCAGATTAACAGGAGATGGGAGAAAATGCTAACACACCAATTGCTTTTGTTCCCCAAATACAACTCCAGGTCTGAGGGCAGGGACCCGTGGTCCTGTGTGCACACGTTCACAAGAGCATTTATTTCTGCTGTTCCTCAGACTCCTGTTGTGGAGGCACCAACCCCTCTGGCTGACATTCTGTCCCAACCTTGGCACATTTTAACAAGCAGCAGGGCCATGCTCCACGTGTGGTTACAGGCTAAAAATTACCGAGGGAAAGCCAGCCCACAGCGGCGCTGGCCTTCACCGCATTAACCTCTGCCTTCGAGATTGTGAAAACAGATCAGGCCTTTCATGATGAAAAGCTTTTCTCCAGCAGATTCCTCTTATTTACAGCCTTCCATTAACTGATGTTCGTAAACTGTTTCACAGCCCTCTGCTGAAAGGCTCTAGAGAAGTTCAAGTACTTTCACAACAGCGTATTCCAAACACCCATCTTCCAGAGTTTCCTCATACACTCCTGGCAGTTTTCCCTACCAAACAAGAGACAGATCTGGCACAGGAGAAATAAACAAGCACAGCAAAGGAGAAAGCTATTTTCGGTTCCTACTAGTTGGAGGATTGCTGCAACATTTTTTACTGCATTACACAGTGAGGTTGGGTGAGCCAGAGAAATCTTCCCACTTATTACCGTTTATATTAATATATAAAAAACACCTGCTTCCTTTTTGTGAGGATTTTTTTCTTTTAAATTCTGAGAGGGATCTTGAGAAATGAAACCGGGCAGTACTAGGGTTTTTGAAAAGCCTCAGCAATGCTTCTCAACTCCATTTAGTTTCACTTCTATGGGGTGATTTCAGACACATCTTGAAATGAAGGCATCAGAGCTTCTTACCTGGCAATACTCTGGAGGTTTACATCTCCGCAGAGAGTTCAGTCAGGCTTGTCATCTGTCAGGCATCCCATAAACACTGGCACATGTGTGCAGGTTATATGTCACTTACCTGAGGTAACACTTGCATGTAACAGCAAGGTAGATGCTCCTGTATCTTTTGGGCATCCATTCTGTGCAGTGACCTTCCAGCTGTTGTGTCTTCACTGCTGCCTCTGAACAGGCCAGCTATCCTCTGCCTCTCCACCCTTCTTCTTCCAGGCACTAATTGACTCATTTTTTTAAAAAAGAGATACTTCTGGGAAAACAGCCTCATAAACATCTTTTTACAATACAGAACTTGGTATCACTCACAAACAACTTTCCCACAGCCCACCCTTCACCCCTCCCCTTGCTTAAATAGGCCTCCCTGCCCGGGTGAAGCCACTGATGAGGCCTGGCAGCCCACAGGGATGGTGCTCTTGCAGCTTCTGCACCTTTTGTAGTGGTACAACTGGTGACAAATCAAAAAAACACCAAATAATTCTGTCCCAGAGCACTCTTCCCTGTGCTATCCTCCCCCTGCCCTTTCCCTTCCCACCCCAGTCCTCTAATAGTTCCCAAGAAATACCTGCACACCACTGGATAAGTTAGTCCATAACTTGTCATAGGGCCAAAGGCACACACTCACCATCTGTGTCTGACACCAACCCATCCTGTGGGAGAAACACCTTGGTATGAATCATCCTTTCAGGACAGTGAGAAGAGTTTAAATCACCTAAAAAGGCATTCCCTGAAACTGTATTGCAAAAATACAATCCTCAGCTGAGGGGACAAGGAAGGAAATCATGGAGGCTGTGTTGAGAAAGGCCAAGCAGTCTGAATTTTCTGAGTGCAAGACCCTGCTCCTGCAGGAGAAGCTTTAGGCTCTGGCAAAGGCTCCATGAACATACCTCTGTTCCTGTTAATATTTTTACTTCAAAACCAGAGGAACAGACTGTGACCATACATACCCTCAACAGGGCTCAGGAATCCCAGCTGTGCTGTACCTCCTCTCATTTTAGGGTTGTTTCCAGTTTTTTTAATTCTGTGATCCAGCATGGCACTAATTGTCCAAGACTAGGGAAATCCTCTGATCCGTCAGCAAATCTGCAGGTATGAGCAGTTACCGTTTTCCAGACAGGGACAACAGTATGCTCCTGGGTGTTTGTTTCCCCTTTTCCCTGAGTGTGCACATGAGGACATGGAGCAAGGAGGAAAGCTTCTGTGTGAGGCTGATGGCCAAACCCAGGAACTCCAGAGCACACCCAGGACTCCAGGGATCACTGTAGTGATGTGGTGCTTCCAACCTGCACAGTACACATCATCAGAGTGACCCATCATGTCCCAGCTCTCAGATCCCCAGCTCAGACACCACCCAACCTAGAATGCAGATATACATGCACATCATGCCATCCCACTAGGAGGTTAGACCTTTCCTCATACACACTCTTCCCCCTTCCCAACCTCAGACCATACTTCATAAAACATTCAGTTCCTCCCTGACATGGAAATCTAAGTAAGTTCCTTTATTTCCAAACAGATTGAAGCCCAGCATCTCCCTCACTGCTTCTTTGGCTGTTGCAGTGTGGGTGCAGCCTCTCTCCTGCATAGTAATTACTGCCAAGGAAGGGGGTGAAAGGGGGAAAAGTACTTTAATGCAGCTCCTCCTCAGCTGGAGGGCTCAGCTGACCTGACACCAAAGATGCTGATGCCTTGTACAGGTTTTACTCATTCTCTCCCTGATGCTGGCTACTCCAGTACTCAGTTTTGGAAAGTGCTGGTGTGGCCCCTTTCTTCTGCAGTCCAGCAGTTAAGAGATGTTCCAGTTGAACAATCCAATGCATTTCTTCATCCTTTGCTTTTTTGCATTGTCAGAGTGGGTGATGAAAGATGGTGCCTCTTTGGCATACAGAAGGTGCTGGTTATTCTGTGCAGGGGTCTTGAGTCTCCCTTTTGCAGGTAGCTCTAAACTTCAGGGCTTCCAAAAGTGACATTTCCAATCCCATCAAAGATACAGAAATGCTGGAAGAAAATGGCATGTGTGATTCCCCAAACTGGAGACCGGTGAAGAAGGAAAGGTTTCAAGTAACCTTTTGCCCCTTGCTGTCTTTGCTAGTTGAATTGTGACTAATTTTTTTTGAGAAAGGCTTTTTCCAACAGAACAGGCCAAAACACTGTTAAGTGTCAACAGCAAATCATTGCACTCACTTTCTGAAGGTATGGGTGTAGATGTACAGTCCTTCCATCTCACAAATGCTGGCTACTTTGAGACAGCTGCATAATGAAAAGCAAGTAACTTTATTCCTTTAATTGTTTGCATTTCAGTAGCAGCAAAAATGCAACAGATGCTCCAATCAGGCTCCACATTCTGCTTTGGGGCAGCCAGTTTTCACCCAATTCTGCTGTCTCCTGCCCATTCCCACACCTTCACATTCCACACTTCAGAAAAGGAAAAAACAACTTTCCTGGTGCTCCTCCATGCCAAGGCATCCCTGTAGTGGCAGAGGACTTGGGTCTTCCCCGAACTTTAATGCTCTGGGCAAGCATGTGGCTGTGCCACTCTCCCTGTCCATGTCAGGAATTGAGCTCAGCTTCACCCTTGCCACGGTGGGGGGAAAAAAGCTTTAGGGAATGAGGCAAGGAAGCAGCAAGTTGGAGGAGGCACATGCAGAAACCAGAGAAACACTCCCCAGCTCTCTGCTGGTGTTTCATGCCAGCTCCGGCTATTGCTGCCATGGGTGTTAGTATGGCAAGGAGCGGCGGCAGGAAGACGGAAAGGGAAATACCAGCAAGGAGTGAAGTTCAGCCGGCTTGCAGGGTGTTACTCTGTCCAAGGAAGGAAGAGCAGGGGAATTCCCAACTCGGCAATAGTCACTGTCAAATTGAGGTAGAAGGAGAAAAGGGCTGGGCCCAGCAATTGCACCTTTCCATGGCCAAGAACCAAGTGCTTTCTAAGTCATCTGTGTCATAGTTACTAGTCACCATCACTTCCTAGCCATGTAAACTCATACCATTTGATTTTACACCTCCTGACAGGTCCCCGGGCCACTTGGATGCGAGCTTCCCATCAGTCTCACGAGAGGAGAGGCGATTCAGGTCAGTGGGTGGGAGAGGGAAAATTATTTTCTGCAGGTTTTTCCTCCCTTAGAAAGGATGTTTTCACCCCATGAGTTCACACAGAGACCCTTCAGAGCCCCACTCCATCATATAGCCTTGGTTTGGGGCTGAGCTGGCTGGCTGACTGCTTCTGTTTTAACCTGTCCCTCTCTGGGGGTGAGGGACCAAGGTCCTCAGCAGACAAAGTGCTGTGAGGAATTTTGACCTCCATTGGGAAGGTGCAGGAGGCTTGAGAGAGGAAAGCAGTAGCAGTTCATCCTTCAAGTCTGTCTCTCATTCTGATCCTGGTTCACTTCTTTGCCAGAAAGCACCACCGCAGCAGGACTTAGGAGATTCATGGATGCTTCAGCTTCACTACAATTCCTTGGCCTCCAGAGCTGGATACACAACTCAGATGATTCTTTGGCTCACTGTCCTGTGACATGGGTTTTATTTATAGGAAGACATAGAAAATGCAGCTAAGACAGCTCTGACAAGCTAAAACAAAGAATTTGTCTCTTTTTTTGACACATATGGCTTTTGAATACATCCTGAAGAGTTTGTGGCCATAAACATTTATGCAACAAGAAAATGACGGTAGCAGAAACCTACTTAATTTGTAACAAAAGTGACTGGTACACTACATGCTGGGAGGATGCTCATCTATGTGACCATGGGGCTACCATTAATTGAAAAAGAGAATCCTGACTCTGCCTATGCAGAAAAATCAGCACTTTTCTGCTGTCTTGTTGTATTGAGGAAATGCACTGGGGGACAAGCAGTGTTTCAAAGGGGCCTGGCTACCAGAAAATGGTGGTGAAAATGAACACAAGTTTTCAGAGTGCTGCAATCATCTACAGCTCAAACTCAGATCAACCGAAGGAAGAGAAACAGCGACCACCGGCACAGATAAACTCTGGCTTGCATGTCGTCCTCCAGCAGAGTTAAGTCTGAGAACAAGTCACCACAAACCCACAAGAAGAGCCACGCCCATTTCATAACCTGTAATTTTTAAATATAACATTTTATTGCTTAGATGGTTTGATACAGAACAAGTTTTACTTTTTATTTTGAATTTGGAAGTACTGTACAACTGAAAAAAAAAGAGGAATAAAAGTACCAAAACAATGTGTGATTCTCTGTTCATGTGGCATAAACCAGTCTTGTACACAATTCGTAGCAGCAGTTTAAGTTCCCTTTAGAAAAATATGAATTCTACACATTTATTACTGTTTCCTGCATGGGATGAAATCACTAGGATTAAACTTCCTTCGTGGAGAGAGAAGAGAGAGAAAGGAGACACACAGAGAGGAAAGAGAAGATGAATCATTCTGAAAATGGAATCAGACTGTTACATAGCCCCCTAAAGTTATTTCACAACAGCCTCAAACAAGGTTCTCTCTTTTTTTTTCCTTTATTTTTTTTGCGCTTTCACAGTCAAGTGCTTAATGTAGTGATTGAATTATCTCCATGTTAAGTCCATTGCAACTCAGGCAAAAGAATTTTAGAAGACCTTTTTTTTTGTTTTCTTTTTGTTTTCTTTTTGTTTTTTTTTTGTTTGTTTTTTGTAAAAGCCCTGAGAGAGGAAAATAATAAAAAGATTCAAACGAAAATCGTATAGAGACAAATTAGCTGAACATGCAAACTAAAGCCTAAGATTCACCCATAGTTTAAACACATTATAAATTTCACAGTTTAATATTGGGGGAGGAAGGGAAACAAAAAAAAACACCCCAACAACAGCAACAGTTCTCAGTCAAACTCAACTAATAAAAATGTCAATAAAATGTGGCAAGACCTTATACTCTACTAGGATATAGATAAAGGCTAAATAAAGCTTTAAATCAATAGTGATTATTGCTAGCAGATGTCCCGGCAGGCTGCTGGGAATTAATTACTTGCTACATTGTTCTGCAGCATATAGTTTAGTAATGGCTTCTCCCCCACAGTATTGCGCAGTTTAGTGTGGAGAGTTGCAAAAAAAACCCCCCCAAAACAAAACAACAAAACAACAACCCCAAAATAAACAAACAAAAAATTACAAAAACAAAAAAATACCCAAAATAATAATTATTATTATTATAATAATTATAATAGTAATAACAATTTAAGGGATGCGTGAACTGGTTTTAATTAAGTAGAATGCACCTGGGTAGAGTTTCAAATGAGTCATTGGTTGTGACTGATTTATCTATATCTGGCGTTAGCTTTGTTTCTGAACTGGTTCAAACATCCCTATTTAAAAATTTAAAAAAAAAAAAAACAACAAAAGAACCCAAAACACAAAAAAATAGAAATCACATATACCTCAACCATTTTTTTCTTATTCTATTAGCAAGAATATTACTCAAGAATGTTTCTCTTCCTTTGAATTCTGGACAGTGAGATTTCAGTCTCCAGAAATTTTTCTGAGAATTTTTTAATATATAGATATATATATAGATATATATATATTATATAATATAGACTGGGTCCGAGGCCCACTTCCTCCATGTCTGGTGAGAGCAGGAAAAGCGATTCTGCGGTGGGAAGGAGGGAGGGTCACAGTGCGGGCTGGGCTGGGCTGGGGGCTGCAGTGGTGGAATAGCACAGTGAGGCTCCGGCAATGCTATTATGGCTCTGTCTGTCCCAGAGGTCATGACTGAAGGACAATTAACAAACAACAATAACGACAACAAGACAAGAACAACAAAAAATGCTGGGCACTCCTAAAAATGCACAGCTACAGTAGGATACATTTCGTTTAACCCCTTCAATATTGGTGGCTGGAGTGTCACCTGTTGCCGGCAACAGGAGCCATATGGAGAAATTCCAGCTGCCAGCATTAAAGGGGTTAAATTACTGATATGAAATTTAGACACACACCTCAAGTCTTCAAGCATCAACCCCAAAATCTCAGGAAGAATTTATTTCTTTTTTTTTCCTTTTTTTTTTTTTTTTTTAAATTTATTTACTTTATTTTTTTAACACATCGTATATCTGTAGTTTTATCACCAGTAGTACTTTCTTGCTCTTAGAACACGACAGAAGCAAGAATGAGGGTAAGGCTCGCATTTCTCTCTTGCTTTCCACTGGAAGACGGAGTAACTTTGCTCTGTGGGTGATGGGGGGGTGTCACCAGCGGGAGGACAGCGAGGTCACTGTGGTGCCCCTCTCATGCACCATGAGGGCCCTGCGGTCACCCAGGCGCCCACGCCGCGAGGGAGATGTGCTCCCCCATGGGGACAGCACCTCGCTGGCCTCTGCGGGATGCTCTGGTCGGAGGAAGGGGTTCATGTAAAGTACAGTAGAAGAGCTGCAACAACAGGAGGAGGAGGAGCTGGTGAAAGCGATGGGTCAAGAACACTCCGAGACGGGATCCAAGCTGCGCTACGCATCTCCGTGGGCAAATATTGCCCATTGGCTTCTGCTGACTGCAGAAACAAGCGGACTGATGGATTTATAAAATAATAATAAAATAATAATAATAATAATAATAATAATAATAATATACTGAAGCAAATCAAACATATGTAACAGCGGGTGCATAATTTCCATAGGTTACGTTGCTATGTAACTCTTCTCTGTATAAACGCTCAGTCCGTGACGGCCAGAAAAAACCCCTAGGATTTAGAAGACCACTTCTAATGCTGAAGAGTGAAAACAAGCATGAGGTTGAAATTAATTTGTGTTTCCTGCTTTTGGCTTGAACCACTTTGAACACCTTCAACTGCCACGTTGTTCAGGCCTGGAACAGGCTTAATGCTCCACCATGTGGCAAATGCAAGAATATCTACTGAGGAAAAAAAAAACAATAAATCAACGTCTCCTCTGCATCTCCTCTGACTATTTCATATGAAATTCACATCATTTTTCTTCCAGTTATTGGCTATGGTATCCAAGGGCCTCCCACCCCACTGCCCCATTTCCAGCTCAGAGAACAAACACAGCGACTATCACAGATATACAATAACAAGCTCACGCACACCAATACAAAAGGTAACATTAATGCTTAAATGAAAAAGGGTCCTCTCCAAATAATTCTTTAAAATATTAAAATCATTTTTGAAAAAATCTATAATACCAAAAGATCTAATAAAGTAGTAAGGCACTCAAATCAGTATATACTGTAGTCTCTTGCATTATTATACTGAAAGGCATATGGCACCACGTCCAGTCTGCCATACTCTCCCTGTAGCTGTAAGGTCACTCTGCCAAAACCAGACTCCAGAAACCTTGCTCTGCTGGCTTCAGTTTGCCTGCTGAGACATGTCCAACCTCCTAGCAAGTCATTCCACCCCCAAGAGCTGAGGCGCAGTGTCTGCAGAGGCCAGGATGTGATTCATGGGAGACGGCGTGTTGTGCATCTCCAGCAAGTCTTGGATGAAACCCGAGGGCCCCTCGTGCTCAGAGCTGCCCCGTGGCTCCTGGTCTTTCGCCGTCTGTTTCTGCGTGCTCTTGGTGGGCTCGGCAAGGCAGGCGCCGCTCCTCTCCTCTCCGCAGGGGGAGTCTGTGACCGCTCCGGCCAGGGGCTCGTTCCAGCTCCCCACGACGGACGAATGGCTACCGACGCCCCCCGCGGAGTCGCACTCGCTTTCGGAGATGGGGTTGGCGCCGCTGTGGCTGGACTCGTTCTCACTGTCTTCTCCACACCTCGACTGCGTCTCCTCCCTGTCGCTCTCCTTGCCGTGGTTTCGGGCATTTTTGACTTTCTGGTGGATGCGCTGGTGACGGACCAGGCTGTGCTTCAGAGTGAAGGTCCGTTCGCAGGTTTGACACTTGTAAGGTCTCTCACCTGGAAGAGAATTACAACACAAAGTCAGCTGTGAGGTCACACGCATGCCTCCCTCTTGTTTCAAACAGCATAAAACACTTTGCACTTTGGAAATTCAGTACCTACACCGAACATCACGTTTATGGAGATTTTTTGCTTCTAGCAAACTAGCTAATGGAGTGCAAGCAGGAGTACAGGTAGATGCCTATGGCACAAATGGAGCATCAAAACTAAGTGTCTACAAGTTTGGCAAGGCCCTGCACTAAGGAGGGAGGAAGACTGTAAGCACCAGGTGCTCACGAGCATCCCGCCTAATTTAGTCAGCAACTTTTCTGGAAGAAGTTTACAGTCAATGTCTGGAACTCAAAAGTCTTTATGAAACCAGCCCATCATGTGGGCTCCCAGCTGCAAGTCAACCCCAGACATGTGTGGAGAGATAGAGAGAGAGAGAGAGAACTTTCCTAAGCAGGAACTCACTGGAAAATAAAGCAACCACAGCCCCACAGACAACATTCTCCCAAAACAGAACCACACCCATTGCCCCAAGAACCAAAGATCCCACCCCAACCTGTCCTCCCTTTCCAACTGTGCCATTTAAAGACTTCTCAGTGCTGTAATTCCATCAAGACACAATCTTGAGCCAATGAGCATCAGAATGAGACTCGTGATAGGCAGAGGTTTCTTGCACACTTCAATGTGTCCCAAACATTCTTTTTCTGAGTAAACAAATCCCAAAACTTTATAGGTATCTTTAAAAATCCCTACTCATTAAAACTGAAGTATAAGCAATGTACAACCTGACAGTATTTTGTCAGTATAGTTGAACAAGTGGGAAGGAGGCAAGAAGAGTCAACCCACAGCAATGGTGCAAAATCCTTAGCTGAAAATACATCGATCTGACAGTGGGGGTAGGTCATAGTTATTTTTATGAATTTGAAAAAAGCAGGTTCCTATTCCATACCTATTCTATGTTAAAACATCCTTCAAGTGTAAAATAACAAAGAGAAACAAACAGGAAAAAAACGTAGTAACAAAGCCCACAATAACCCAATGTGCAATGAAAACAATTAGAACAGAGAGTATGGAAACATCCATGGACACACATTGTTTAGAGGTAAAGCTCAGTACTTTTGATATCAGCATTTCCCTGAAGCTTCTGCACTTGTATGAAAATAGGCACTAGAATGGAACCTGTCCCGTTTCACTTGTGGCTCAATGGCAGAAGAAAACAGGTCAGTTTTGCACTCAATAGATTAATATTTATGATTTAGAAGGGTTGAAGTCTAGTTCAGGCATTACTCTTTGGTGTAGTTTTCTGAAAATCACTGTCAATTACAGCACAAATATTCTGTTAATGGTAAAGATCTTGTCTTCAGCAGAGAGAACTTTCAGAAGACACAAAATGTCAAAATGCACCAGTTTTCCCATGTCAGAGCAGCTTGCTGGCAGGTAAAATACATAATTAATAAGGATGAATGATTAATTCACCTTTGAGCTGGTTTGTGGCTTCATCTCATTTGCAAGGCACTGTTGCAATCTGCCTATCACATAAAGCAATCCCACTGCCCAGTCAAGTCACTGGGCAAGTGTTTCACTACCTGAGTTCCACCTTCCCTGCCCAAATGCCCACTGGATCTCTGCCTTCCACCCTAGCAGCAGGTCACACACATCACCAGCATGTCACCCATATTAAGCTCAGATCATCAGACAAAACCAAACTCTTCCTCTCTTTCTAAACTTTGGCTCAGAGGTAAAGTCTCCCTGACAGCTTCTCCACTGCTGGTCAAAATATTGGGAAGATGTAAAGTCATACACACATGGTAAGAAGGGAGTCAGAAGCTGCCCAGGAATCTTCACACTAGCCCTCGCCTCTGAACTCTGCAAGCAGTCATGGGGAAAAACAGCTTGGGGGCTGAAAATAAGGCAGTGGCTGCAATTCTTGCTCCCTCCATAGACTATGTATGCAGCATGAGGGACTTGGGCAGAAGACACCTTGCAGACACCTTTAGGACTAAAAGCAATGTTGCCAACCTCATGTGCCAGCAGCAATCGTGCACCTCCAGAGCAGTCTGGTGGGACACCTAATGGTCTGTTCTGCCCTCAAGCCTCCTCTTACCTGTATGAGACCGCATATGTCGCGTCAGATCTTGCAGAGACCAGAAACGCTTGTTGCACACAGTACAGACTTTCTTTCTTTTGTCTGCTTTTGCAGTACTCTTAGCCCCATCAGTCTTTGGTTTGTCATCACTGCTCTTCTCAGTGGACTTTCTCTCTGTGCCTTCCCCCTCAGAGATGCTTTCGCTCTCTTCATTCTCCTTTCCTGTTGCCTCAAAGTCCACAGGAGACTCCACTACCTTCAAGTCCAACGGAGACTCTTCCTGCTCAAGACCAGAGTCCTGCATCGAGGGAGCTCCTGCATCATCCTGAATGCTTTTGCTTTCATCCTCACTGCTCCTTTCATCCTTTCTGTCCTCACGCATGTGGGCCTTTTTGTGACGGCTAAGAGTGCCAGCAAACTTGAAGGTTTTGCCACAAATGTCACAGGCATGTTTCCTTTCAGTCTGAGAACTGCTGCCTGCACTCTGGTCACTCTCTGCCAGCTTGAAGTCCATTAATTTGCTGGCAAAATTGAGGTCAAGACTTTTGTTACTTACAGAATCTTCCTCAGGGCCCTCTTCATATCCATCCACTTTTTCTTCAGTATCCTCTTCTGCCAGAAGGGAGTCAGCCTTCTGCTCCTCCTTGGGGCCACGCTCACTCTCCGGTAGCTCTGTCATTTCCTCTGACTGCTCCTTCTCGCCATAGCTCAGGTTCAGGACTTTGTTTCCTGCAGCTAGTGTCTCTGCATCCACCTGGCTCTCTGCAAGAAAACACAGAGAAACTTTCAGTGGGATGCTCCCTGATGATTCCCAACTACCAGCATTGAGCCTCCACATTGACCCAAGAGCATTGCTTCTGATCAAGCATCCCAACATCTGTTTCTCCTGTCTGTGACCTAGGCCAGTAACTTAGAGCTGAAAAGAGATCAAAACAGAATCCAATTAAAAAGATGATACAAACTCTTTCACAAAATGCTGTCTTTTCCAAAACAGACTCACAATCTCAGCGGGTTCTTGAAGTAATTTTTAATATAATCACTTCTAACCAAAGAACACAACATGCTGAGACATTAAAGAAGTTCATTATCACAAATAGACCATTTCAGAGACACATGGATGTATTACTAATTAACTTGTGTATGAAAAACATGAACACAGATTGGAATAATATACAACCCACATATTTATCAAACTAATTTTGGTGTAGCAGGAAATGATTTTCCAAGGACATGTAAAAGCCTCAAGCAGACACCTGGTACAACTAAATGTGAATAGTTAGTGCAGACAGTAACACAGAAGTTGGCTTAAAAAGCTGGGTATACACCATGAAGTGGAAGTTCATCTACACCTGAGTCTCTAATATGCTACCTGGAATCAAAACATAAAGCCAAGGGACATTAACAGGCTTTGCTGTTTTGCCATTACCCCATAAGAAGACAAAAATGACCTAAGATGTTGTCCTTAATGGTGTCCTCCGCTTGCTTACCTGTCTGCAGCATTAATGTTGCTGAAGATGTAACCTACATCCAAAACACTGAAACAGGTAAGGTGCTTAAGGAGAACACAGGGCTGGAACTGTACTCCTTCCAAGCTCTACACAAACAGTGTACTTGCAAATATGAAATAAGCTGGTCTGGCTCTGGAGGCCAAAGCTGCTGCTGATGCACAGCATGTAACTGCACCTCCAGTGCCACTTCCCAGAATTGTTCCAGGACACGAACTTCACAAGTCGTGCTTTCTGAAAGCTGAAACTTTCCTTTAAGTCCTCCACCCTGCCTCCTTCTTATTGACAGCAAGCAGCAAAGGGCGCCCACAACCCACCCGGCATTTCAACATTCATCTGCAAGAACGATAGCTGCTGAGTAACTACAGGGATTTGGAAACTCTAGAAGAGCAGTGCAAGTTCTGTTTGACACAGTACAACAAGTGCTTGTCTCCAAACTAGATTTCATATTACAGGCTTTTTATTCCGAAGCAATGAGTAAAAACAGAAGATAAGAAGATAGTTCTCAGGCACTAATTATTTGAATGTAGTCTTGCAACATGATTTGCACTGGCCCCATGTCCTCTCACTAGTGATAATAAAGAGCCATTAAACAAATGTCAAAGTGTAGCAGTGTTTCTGGTGATAGTGAACCATCATTTAATAGTGCGCAATTCTTGATACATTTTTTCTTGGGGGAGTGTAAGGGGTAGAAGTGATCTATCACAAAAAGTAATCTCATCTTTTAATCAAAACAGATCTGTTTACACAGACAGTGGATTACACAAAGTTCATTGCTCATCTAATTATCTGCCTGTAAGAACATGCAAGCAAGCCCTAATCTGTGTGCAAGGCCACAGAATGTGAGGATGGGGACGTCTGAAAGCAGATGTGGGCTGCCCTGTCTCATCCCCTGCAAGTTCAGGAAATGCTCCCCTGATGGGATATGTGTTAGGCCAAAGAAAGGCTGCCAGCACAACACAGAGGGGGTTCATTAGGGAGAGGGGCAGGAAACCATGTGAGCTCTGTTAGGATGGAGATGAGTGAAGAGTGCAAGGAAACCAAGATGGGAAAAAGCTCCTATTAATCATACCCAGAGAGATGTTCTGTAACTCTTTATTGACCAAACAGAAAACAGTGTATGCAGAGGGAGGTTTTTTTCCCTGGTTTTTCAACATGGAAACATCAGAAGCAAAGCGAGTGAGTTGAATATACATGGGTGGCTCTCAAGGTAAGAGCAAGCCAAAACCAGTATGTCTTAAAACTCTCAATACAGAAGTCCCAACTCTGACATTTAATGTTATATATAATTTATGGTTTTCCAATTTTTCTGTAACTTCTGCTGCTGCTTCTAGTATTTGGAAAAATATATTCTTTTTCTTACAGTATACTCATTCTTCAGTGAATTGTACTTGAACTCTATCTCCTTTCCTCTCCTCTGGGCCCTTGGCCTCTTCCCAGCTGTCACTCTGCGCTTGCATGCGTGGCCTGCAACTACATTCTCTGGTGCACAAGAGAAAACACTTCAAGGGATAGGTGGTCCCTAGGTAAGTGATGTACTGGCACAGGAAAAGAGATGAGCTCGACATGAAGAAAAACAAACTCTTAAGTTTAAACAATGTGCCTTCACAAACGGCAAAGCCCACTCCAGACCCTGAGAACACAAATGCACACAGATCTTCTCTTCTGAAGCTCCTAGGGGCCCATTCATTCAAAACCACTCAAAACTCAGGTAGTGACACAGCCAGAGATATGCTGACATGTGTACATGTTTGGGGGAGCACTCTTCCTCATCACCTGCACAAACCAGACCTGCCCTTTTTCTTGCTGAGAAGGAGTTTCACAGGCCCCTTGGGAAACTTCATGCACGCACTTCACGTAAAGCAGCAGTTCCTGACTAGCTGAGCTGCTCTGTGGTTATCTCTAATCCGTGCAGTTGGTTCTGCAGCTGGTAAAAAAGTGAGCTGCTTTGCACAAAACCTGATTATTTGGGGACAGGTGAGAATGAGCCTGGTTCTGCTTCTGATGAACTGGAATAGCAGCAGGGGAGCTGTGAACGTGTGTCGTAAACAAAATGGTTATGAAGACAATTGTGCCAGGTCCAGTGTGGGACTTCTGCACTGCAAGGGATGGCTGCAAGGGTAGTCTTGCACTGGCAACTGCTTCATCCACTCCAGCAAAGGTTAGGCCTGGCCTGCCCTACTATTTTCTACCTGCTTACATGCCCCTTGCAGCAACAGAAACCCTGCTGGCCACACAGCTCCAGCAGGCTCGTATCTTATACAAGGAGGAGGATTTTGACTGAGCCTTCAAATCTGGGCAAACATCCCTCCAACAAGACTGAGCTCCTCTCAAATGGATAATTCCCATCTCCAGAATTCGGGTGATTTATGCTGCAGAGCAGTCACTCAATTCCAGGCAGTGAAAGAAACAGGATGCACAGGAAAGGCCTGCTGTTTCTTTTGCCCCTTTCCCATCTTTCACTTACTAAGGCTGTAAAACGCTTTCCGGTCCATTTGTTATCCCAAAGAATTTACACTTGGTGAATCAAGAGGACAAGATTGGAGAAATCCACTTGTCAAGGCTCCCACTCACTATCACTTCTTCAGCAACCTTGGGAGCAGAATATGTTACCTTGTCATGTGCAACCAGTGTGTCACTCCCCCAAAATGAAGAGAAGAAGGTGATACTATCTGAAGACCACAATTCTGACACTAGAGTCAAAAAAGATGTGCAGGATAAGGGAGAAAGAGGAGAAGAGCAGGGAGGTAAGGACAAACGGAAGACGACACAAAACAACCACTGGTAACTCAGCTGCTGCCTTGTCAGCTCCTGGAGAAAAAAAGAACTTCTCATGAGATGTATTCATAAGCTAAACCTCAAGGACTCCATCTGAGAATCCAAAAACTTTTCCACTTGCATGAAAGAAACCACTATATAGATGTAGCCAAAATAATTTTTCCTTCTAACTGTGGAAAGGAAAGACTGCTTTGCTGAAGTCTATTTACAAATCAAGTTGCAGTCTTGGGTCAGCCCAGTCAGAAGAATCTACTTCATCTTTTACTGGTGGCAATAAAGGGAAAGAGGAGCGAACTGCTTTTCTACATATGCAAACCAAATTATGAAAAGCGACACCTTTGTGAAAAATTTCAGATGAAAGAGCAGCTACAGATCAAGGTAGGGAATTTGCTGGCTTGATTCTTTTTACACATGGCTTTATTTTTCCCTGGAACTATGGTGGAATAAAGAGTAGAGCTTGAGATGCTATGCAGTTAGTAGATGAAACAGGATGTAATGAAAAACATTTTGGTGCCAAAGCAAGTGTTTATTGACAAACATCCCTAACATCCCAAGAGAAGAGTTAAAAAACCCATCACATAAATAAGCCTCAAAATTGGAGCAAACAGACTACTGGAAATGGATACGGTACAAGCAGCTAGCATTATCAGGCAGATGAGCTGATGATTTACTATTTTCCCTACATTAACTGAAATAACCTCAAGTTGTTTTATATTTTACAACAGAGGCAGCCACCACTAGGTGGTAGCACTTCTTGTAAATTTGGGATTTTTTTGACCCACACATACAATGCTTCTTCTACTTCCACCCACAAACTGGAGAACATCTTTTAAACCTGCAGAGTCAACCTGAAAAATCTGAGTGTTATCTTTGTCCATTTTTATTGTAAACATTCTAGAGAATAAAATTCAGCTACCTTCATTACATCACCTGCTAACACTCAAGTTAAATATTTAATCAGCCCACACACAGTTGAGAGAGCTTCTGTATATCTCCACGCCTTGTGAAATGAAAATATTCAAGCTAGAAAAGGACTATTTACAGTAAATGGAACTGAATATATCTGGGGAAAAAACACCTTCTATCTTTAACACACAGTATGATTCCCCAGTACCTTCAACAGAGCAGCTTAAGCCACAAAGAAAGGTTTTCAGGACTAGCTCTGACTGCACCTACCCTATGGGGGAATCTACATTGAAGAGAGTGGGGGCAAAACCCACACTTTGAGCTTATGATGGATTGCACCATTCAGCAATGATGTAGAGCTGACAATACAGCCAGCAGGCTATACATCATCTCCTCAGTATCTTCATGCAACAGCTCTAGCACTCAGGCCAACCCCAGCAGCAAATAACTCTTGCTCTACCCTGAGCTCTGGCTCCAGAGCAGCTGTTAAACTTTGCCTGACACTGAAAACACGATTTCAAGCCCTTTGTCCTCTAAGAAATACCCACAAATGTAGTTCAGAGGTAGAGATAACTAGAACAGTCTGGAAAAAGTCCCCCACTATACCCAAGGCTCACAGGATTTCTGGGGGGACCATATTGTGGCAGATACCTAGAGCAAAGATGAATTCTGCTAAATGCTGATCAGAAAATTCACTGCTGAGTATACTTCGTAAACATTTGTATAGTTAACACAGAGCAGTTGTGTCCGACCCTCTCACATTAGAGGCAAGTCTCCTTATGAAAGGAATCTTTTCTTAGAAAATTCTCTTTCTCTATTAAGTAAGAGATAATCCCTTACTCCATTTCTATCCCACATCTCTGTCAACTGTATTTTGTTGCAAAAAGGGAGAATTCAGACAGCCCTAAGGAGACAAAGGCAGGGCTGCTGTAATGTGATCAAAGTGGGCAATTCATTATGCTGCTCCACATTTTCCTTGTATGCCTCTCTGCCGGACAGCTCTGTCTGGTCTGATTGCTGTGAACTGGGGGAAATGTCCTCAGTTTGCTTCAGACCATTCCCTTCCTCTCTATGTAGCAAGGATATCAGCAAGCCCCATCACTTACACAGTCTCCTCATCTCTGAATCCTGTTCTAAACTACCATCCTGTTTTTGTTTTGGTTTAAAACAAGACCAAAGAAACCCTCTATAAACTTGCTCCCAGTGACACTATTGAATTACACTTCCTGTCTTACACCTCATCCTAAAGCTTTGCTTCATTTATGGCTGAGCAAACACCATCCAAGCATCTCTCTTCATTCCCTTTCCTTCTGGAATACAGTGAAATCCAGATGACCACTCACTTCCAAGGATGGCCCTCACAAGGGCATATGAGCTCCAAGCATGCTGCTTACCCACCTTTTAAAGCCAGCACCAAAAGAAAACACCTCATTTTAAATTTAGCCACAGTTTCAAATTCTTAGTTTACTTCCACGGATTTGGAAATCCCTTTTTCTTGGACAATGGAGGGAGATCACAAGTCCAAAGCTTTTGAATGATTCTGACCCGTGATTAACCACTGCTTGGTGAAGCCAGTTATAAACACTAAGCTGTGCTATAAAGTGCATGTGGTAACGATAATTGTGTGCACTATTGGATCTGGGCCCCCTCCTTGAAGCCTAAAGCTGCTATTTGAAGACACAAAGCACGGACAACAAAGCCAATTTCAACAGCATCTATCCCAGTGCCTCCCAGAAGATGCTGCCAGCTCCACACCTCAGCTGCATCAATGTGCTCCTTTAGGGCTGTACTGCCAGCCAGATCCGGGAACTGATCTCATGACTGCCAGTCCCTCCCCTTGCCCTTTTAATTTTTTTGGGCAGCTGGGTCAGCTACAGCTGCAGGGATGAACAGTTGGGAACAGGTCGAGCCAGTACTGCCAATAAGTGCTTTGTGTTATCCAACCATGGCCCAAGGCTCTGTCTGCCGGGGGCAGGTCGAACCACTCTGACCAGCCCGGCGCCAGTTGCTGAGAACAACATCTACCTTGCACCCAAGGCCTGCCCACCCTATGTGCTGCATCAGTGCTCGAAAGTCTGAGTGGCTTTAGAAATGCTTTTCTCCTCACACCACCCAACAGCTGAGCTGCTTCAGGACCATTCTGACTATAAAGTCTTCAATCGATTCAAGTAGGACATTTCAGTTTTATTCTGCCGTGAAAATTGTCAGAGGTGAGCACCTTCAGAGCCCTTCCCACAGACTTTTGTTCTCAGAGGGGATCATGTCATAACATGAGTCGTCCTCTCTCACGCTGAAGCCATCTGTTGTCTGCATAGGCAGGATGGGCCCACGTGATGCTGCGGACACCGTGCTGCAGCCCTCTGAAGTTACTGGCTGTTAGCATGGTAACGAGGAAACTTAGTCTCTTCATGATAGGCAAGAACAAATCATGTCATAACAGGTCCCCAGAACGGCAGATTGCAATGCCAGACTAGTACTGAGACCTGTATTACCGTACTTGAATCACTGCAAGGCAACCTGCTGTATTAAAAGAAGCAGAAAGAATGAGGGAAGCTGGCAAGAGAGCAGAACTTCCCCAACAAATGTGCATGGAGACGTAAGAGCAAAATCCTGTGCACACTGTGCAATCTGATCAGCAGCTACCCTGAGATTGAGAGTAATATCCCATTTGTAATTTTAACTACCTTGATGCACAGAGCCAACTTCTTGCTGTTTTAGGCTTGTTACTTCAACAATTCTCCCATGAAACCAATTCTAAGTGACACAAAGTGACACTGTCTGTACTGGAGGTGTGAACAACAGCAACAGCTCTCCTGTGCAAGCAGTTTTCAGCCAAGGGACATGTACCACCATCTGCTGAGCTTCCCTCTTGCACCCATCCCATTTGGTCAGCACTGTAAACCTGGAGTGCCACTGCTCACCCTTGGTTTTCTGTCAGCCCTTTTCTGGCTGAATGTCACTCATCTACCTACATCAACGAAACCTTGCACGATCTGACAGCCAATCTCTTTCGCTACTGTCAAGAAAGGGGGCAGTACGATGGCAGGTAAGCTTCAATGCAGATTAACACAAGATAAAACAATCTAAACCATGCTTATGGAATGCTGAGTACAGTACTGGCAGGTACATCCAGGCAGGAGGACTCAAAGCCATTGCTGATGTCTCTCCAGGATCACTGGCTTGGCCTGGAGCAGCAGCCAAATTAAAACCAGACTGCATCAGCAAGTTCACAAAACAACTGGAAGGACCTGCAGACAGCAGCTCCATCAGCAGGTTGCAAAGGGAGTGGGCAGGGATGTGCCCTCGAACACACAACCCTAATGAAGCAGCTGGGGATGCTGACAGAGCTTTAAAAGCAGCAGGCTGGAGGAAGTGGCTGTGTTCACATGCTCACACTGAAGAGCACATCCTCCTGCTACCACTGGAGACAGGAGTACCACTGCTCCAATGTGGAAGGACACGTCTCACATTCTTATGCTTTGCTTGTCTGCAGTGTTCAGTCTGACCAAGTACAACTTGGCCTGGGTGTTCTGAACAGCTGGGAAAAACTTTGTGCCACTGTGAGTTCCAACAACCTCTTCCTTAGGCTGAGGGATAAGCACATTTCTCCTCAGGTAGCACTTGGCAATTCCAGGTTTGTGCAAATGCTGCTAGATTTGGTAGAAATGACAGCACATTTCTGACAGGGGAACGGCTTCTGGCACAAGATGAAATGTATGAATATCCCCCTTGTGTGTAATAAGAAACTTCCTTCGTTTTCTTCCTTTGCCTCTGTTACTGCTTGGTGACCAACCACAATATCCTGACTGCAAGCTTTTCAAAGAAGGCTCTCTCTGGAAATGCCTATCACCTATGCCAATTGGACACAATTTCCATCAAAGCCACAGGGCATCTCTCCACTGACTTCAGTGGAATCAAGGCCCATATGTTGAATAAGCAATAAATTATTTTCCCTTAGGAGAAAGTTTTTCATGTCTGTAATTCATTTAAATGACTAGAACAGGGAAAGGACTAAGCTCAGAAAAGTTGAAAGAAAAGCCAGCATCATGCAGTGCAATGAGGAAAGCTAACTTGCAAGACAACTTTGTGATGAAGAAAGAGATTGAGAGGATAGTTACTTGTAAAAGGAGATCAGCTCCTGTCACACCTTCCCCCTCACAACCAAAACCTCTGAAAACATACACACATCACCCACTCCCTGCCACAGCCAGCAGCCTCTTTGATACAACATTGTGGGTATCTGTCTCACTTTTCATCTTCTGAAAGTTGTTCTGTTCTAGTTAACATCTCAACCCATACCAGGGATTCCCCACGTCTCACAGACATCTCAGAAGCCGTTTCTTTCTCTTCATTTTCTTCCACTGTCAACACAACTTTTAGATGCATCATAGTACTGGTTTTTCATAGGCTTTCAAGTCACTCTTTCCTTTTAGATGCCTGCTAATTCAAACATATACTTACAGCTAGAAATATCACTGCTTTTTGCACTTCTATCTAGCTTCATTCACAATGCAAATACAAAACTTCAAAGTCAAGCAGAAATTCTTTTGCTTCTTGATAGCCCAATACCTTTCCCCATTTCTTTTCAAGCATGCAATGACAGGATTAGCTGAGGATTAATTACTTGAAACTCAACCTGCATCTCAGGTCACAATTTCCTCATATTTTCAGGCTTTAAAATGTTTGTATTGATCAAATATTTGTCATATAGACCTACTTGCAACAGATAAAACATTCTTCTTTCCACACAGATGTCCTAGTTGGGGTTCTCAAAACCCAAACAAAAATTCCACTTACTGTGCAAACTCCAATCTTCCCACTCCAAGTTGCAATGCTTTCCAAAAATGTCATCTTCAAAGGCACAAAACCAGAGCATTCAAAAAAGCAGTTTTCCCTGCCTTCTGTATTTGTCCCTTAAGGAAAACTGCTCTTCTGATAAAATACACTTACTCACTGGAAGGTAACCTAAGAAGTCAATGTGATTTGATTTTTTTATTGATTTTTTTCCATATGAATAATCATGGTCTGTATTAAAATACATCTGTGCTTAACTACTGACTTGGGACAGACAGTAAATTTTGGTTAGCAGCACGGCAGGACTAGCCTAGTCTGGACATTTCATAGTAGCCAGTCATTTGAAGGGTGTAATTTTCAGTAAAAAGGGTCCTCTGAATAATCAAAGCATGTAAGATCAGTCCTCAAGGTATCTCCTGCCACTGCTATGCTACAAGAAACATTATTCACCATGGTAACTACAAATGTTGAGAAGTAAAGATGTTTACAATTTTACTTTGACTTAAATCATAAAAGCAAAGAATAGAAATGCCTCCAAGTCCTTGTTTTTGGTGACTTGTTGCCTCCAATCAATAGGAAACATTCAGGTTCATGGGTTAGGTGTAAAAGTTTTCTATTTATTCCTTTCTTTTGTTTATAGATATTTCCTTGTACAGTTTGTTTCTGTTGTAGCAGTGAAACAAAATGAAACCAAAAAACTTCCTCTGCCATTAAATCTCACTTTTTACAAAATTAAATCTTGGGCTAAGTAAGACCCTGCCAGTATCCCTCTGAAAACATTCTCAAGTGATTCTCTGCAAACAGATTAGGTTATCTATAACAAACTAGTGGTTAAAAACGACCATTACTGTAATTTTATACTGAACCTTGTCTGATCCACATCCTATAAAAGGAGCAAAACCAACCACATCACCTGCAGGGCACATCTTAGTCACTGTTGTGAGAATTTAAAATGTCAAGAGCAGCAGGAAAGAGGAAAAAAAAAAAGAAGGCAAACCGAGTTGAACATTGAAAAGTAAATTATACAGTAAAGACATCAAGAGAAAGAAAGTATTAAAAGCAAGTGTTTGAGCATGTTCAAACAAAACACAGCTACTGTGTTAGGCACTGTATAAAACAAAGCTACGCCAAATTCCCAGTGTCCCACTTGTGAGCTCACTATTAAAATAAAAAAACACTGAGGAAGGTGTATGCTTCTTCAAGGAAATGTTTTTGAATTAAAAAAAAAAAGCAACAAAACAAACACACAGTGGTGTTGAGGCAATGATAAGCAGGGCAAAAGCTTGCACAAGAGACACTTCTGGTCACTGGTAGCATGTTCCTTTTTGCCCTTTCACAAAAAGAAAATATGATCTTGACACCATATAGAAGGTGGCCTCTATGTTGAAATGGTACTGAACATGAAAGATGCATTTGCAAAAATCTTCTTATGTTTGTATGAATACAGTAGTCCAACACTCATAACATACATACAGCACTTACATGCTCAAAATTACATACCTTTTCCTCATCCTAACTTAGACCACTTATGTTAATTAACTCAGTAACAATTTTCTTACAAATGTACACAGAAGAGCTAGGTGCTGTTTTTTAGCTCAAACAACTGCTTTGGGGTGGTTTTTTTTATTGACAGCAGTGTTACACAGTCAGCTTGCCTGCTGTGATTGCCTATGGAGCACATATCCAACACATGCAGTTTGGAAGCAGATCCACCAGGACTCTCATCTATCCCATACATGTCAGCCTGTTAGTTCTTTCTCTGCCCAGGTCAGGGAGCAGCCATCAAGCACGGACAATAAAAAGTTCCCCTTTTCTCTTTACAAAGATTAGCAAATAGATTGTTTTTCTCAGTTTATTTTAAAAAACAGAGCCATCTGACAAGTCATAAGCTATCTGCCTGTGCAGTAAGTGGGGACAGGAACGCTGTGCTCCACTACAACACTCTAGATTTCTCCACAAGAAAACCAATTTGCCCATCCAGAAAATAAAGCCAACAAACTGCTGCATCTATCACAGAGCTGCCAAACTCCTCAAATGCCACCAGCACCTGACATCCACCACAAAAACACAGGGCTCCACCTGAACGCATCCTCATGCTTGGCTTTGGCACCATCTCCCTGGCCTGAATTTCTTCCACCTTCCCAGCTTAGCTTTCCCCTTCCCCTCCAGCAGGCCTCACGGACACTGCTGCTACAGGGGAGCTGCTGGAAACTCCTAGTTTAGAAAGAGAACAATGCTCATGCCATCTGAAGGGAGATGCCCCAAGGCCAGCCAAAGCTTGCTGTGGGGTGGTCCTCCAGCATCAAGTCTCAACACAGAGACGATGATTAGAAAAGAGTTCAATATTATCACTGCCAGAGCACATCAACTGCAATGTGATTATTACCACTGCTTTAGTATCACTAAAAATCCCATATCTGCAGTGAGAATTTAGTCCTGTTATGGCCACAGTTGCTTGCTTTCCTTGTGGCTTTTAAAAGGACGGTCTCTTCTTCTAAGCTTGGTGGTCGTAAGGCAGGCAAGTTTTACCAGCATAATTCATGGCTGAGTGCATTTCCCTGTCTTCATTAAGGGTTTACACCAGTGCTGCTACCTTGGAAGTCTGCCATCAATAAGCAGGTCAAACCTCTTAGTCTGGGAAAAGCCTGTCCATTGTTTTCTGCCTCATGAACAGTTCTTCAGTAACTATATATTTTTTTTGGAGACCAGGGTGTTGGAAAACAATTGAGATATGACTAAAGAGCTCTCCTTCACCAGAAAGTAAACTGTATGCTTAATAAGATGAAATAATTTGGTCTCTGTGGACCAGAAAACAATAGCCTCACTGTTGCACTGATACCTTGCAAGTTATGTCCTCGTGTCACCCAAAGCAAATTGTAATAGGGACTGCTCCACAGCTCAGATTCCCTTTAAACCTGTTAGCTAACCTCTTTTACATCTTCAGGTTTCCCTCTTTAGCCCAGATATGAATCAGTCATTTCAGCAAACTTAATTTTCTTAAAACAAAAACGAAACAAAACAAAAAAACCCAACCAACCAAAAAAACCCCCCAAACTTTTACAAGGCTATACTCAAATCTCCTGTGTTTCTCATAAAATCCCTAATTTTTATTCTTCATGCCAGGAGCTGAAATGCATAATGAAGTAAATAATATCAACAACTACGACTGACTTAAAAGGGCATAACAGCAAGTAGAGCTTTGTCCTCTCCCTCTAGAGCAGAATGAGAATCTACTAATTACTTTATTACAGTGTGGGTGGAAGAACAAGGGAACTTCAAATCAACACACCATTCAATGCAGTATTTCCTTTATAGTTAAGAATGAAAAACAACCCCAGACCTAGAATAAATCTCCCTACCCAATTCCTCCTTTTGTTTACACCAGGTCTGAGGTTACTCACACAGTGGCACAATGCTAGAGATTTCACACACATCACAGCTTGGGGCATGTGCCCACCTTTAGTTGTCTATCTCTATCTCTAAGGAGAAACTTTTCCTAGAGGCAAGCTATTACATAATGCTCAGGATGAACAGTTTCTCACATCCTCCTTTGATCTGTTAAATAAAAGCCACCACAAGAAAGAAAAAGCTAAGCACTATATTATTTTATTTTCCTGCCACAGTTCTACACTTACTGTCTCTCATTTTGAAAGATCTTTCTTATCATTACTGATGTAGCCAAAAAGCCATCAGAAACAGACAACAAAACACTAAGGCACAATGAAATATTCAACACACATTCCCCTTCAAGACAAGGCAATAATAACAGAACTGAAACCTGAGCCTTTTTCCAGATACACTAAGTTATGCCATTGAACTCAAATGGGTATTGACAGTTTTATTTACCCCGCAATACTCAAAAACACAGAGATTATTCCATTTCTGAAAAATCTACCACCAACAACCACTATGCAACAGCTAGGGATTAGCAAAATAATAAAGAATACAATTCAGACATCAGAGAAATGAAGATTCCTCTATGGAGAGGCCTCTCCATGGGGAACAACCTACTGTGAGCACAGAGCACTCTTACCTGTGTGAGTGAGCATGTGCCGCTGCAGTGCATGTGCCCATGGAAAGACTTGAGGACAGTAAGGACAAGGGATATTTTGCACGCAGTCTGAGTAAGCATTCCTCTTCCCTCTCAGCAGCTTATCCTTGGCAGTTTCCTTCTCATCCTCACTTGTTCCATTTCTGCCACTTTCTTCCTTGAAATTGTCAGTGGACTGCAGAAATGGGCTAAATTTGTTAGTGTCTGTGGTAGCCAACATTTTCTCTATGCTGGCAAATTCCCCACTTGACTCCAGATCCACACTACTGCTAAGTTTAGGCTTATTTTTTGTTCCTTTCTTTCTACCTCTTTTCTTAGTCAACCCAGCATCAGCAATGGGAGACTGCTCTGGATCACAAGCCTGAGACAGGTCACTGGGCAGGCTGGAGTCTCTCTGAATGGTGGTCACGATTGTCACTTTAGCTTTGGCATTCCCTGATTTGTCACACCCAGTGGAGCTGCTCACTGCCTTGGGACTGGCATCTGCAGCCTCTGTTTTCAGCAAAGTGGGAGCAGAAGACACAGATGAAATGATCTGTGCAATGGAAGCCAATGGTGGCAGCTCTTTAGTTACTGAAGGCTTTGGCAAGAGAGGTGGTGGTGGTGGTTTAGGCCTCAGGGGTCTCAGCAAGGCAGAATTGCCAGCGAGAGCCGGGGAAATGATTGGGACAGTCAAATGCAACGAACCTTTCAGTGGCTGGGGATGTCTGACACCCCGGTTTGTTTCTGAGTTCCCATTGGCACCAAAAACCAAAGGACACTGCAGACAGTTATAGGCTTTATCACTGTTCCCAGAAGCAGCCAACTCTTGATTCCGGGCTTCACAGGGAGCATCTTTATCTTTCTTCAGGATTTTGGGGATGGACAGGTCGATAGGCTCCATGGAACAGTCGTAAAGGGACAGAGATGAACCAAACAGGTTCTCCTGCTTCACCTGCACAGCACTCATGCTTTTGCTCTTCTGAGAGAAATCCAACGGCTCATCAAAATCCATGGGGAAGTTGCTCACAGGTTCACGTTTGATGGAAACGTGAGATGGTGTTCCCAGCAAGAAGCCATTCTGTGGCTCCAGGAAAGGTGTCATGGGCTTGTGGTCCATATAAGTGCTGTCCTCCAATAAAGAAGGGTCTGTCTGGCTTTCCTGGGCACTGCAGTCCACCATTAAGATGTAATTCTCAATCTCCTTCTCTTGCACATGCAAGTGCTGCTTGAGGATGTGGTGAATGCAATTCCTCTTGGCTGAAAAGGCCGTGCCACACTCCTTGCATTCGAATGGCTTCTTCTTCTGGCAGCCACTGTGCGTCCTCATGTGAATGCGGAGGGCCCGGTAGTGCTTCAGGTCCTCTCCACACAGCTTGCACACCGTGTCTGGGGAGCAGAAGGCATCCACCATCTCTGCAGCATTGCTGGTGACATATTCAATGTTCTTCTCGATATCCTTCCTCGTCGTTTTGAGGTGCTTCTTTCGCAGGTGCCTCTCACAGTTGGCTTTCACTGTGAACGGGTAGTGGCAGATTTTACAGATGTAAGGCCTCTCCCCACTGTGCGTCCGCAGGTGCCGGATCAGCGCTGCCTTGTCAGCCGCGATGTAGTCACAGATGTTGCACTGATATGGGGAAATACCTAAGTGAGAACGGATGTGAGCTCTCAGGACACCAGAAAAGGCAAACACCTGGTCACAGAAGCGGCAGGGGTACAAAACTTTCCTCATGGTCGGGGTCTTCTTGTTCGCTGCCCCTGCGATGATGGCTTTGAGGTCTCCTTCTGTGACTTCTTGCTTGATCTTGGCTTCCATACTTAGAGGCAAGAGAGCTTCAATGATGCTGTCCTGCTCCAGCTGTGTCTTCATCTCATGCTGAGTTAAAGGCTCTACTTTGGGTTGGAGGAGCAACTGCGAAGGACTTGATTTGGCTCCTGGTTGGGGGAGATGAGAGTTGGAGGCAGACTCCACTGAGTTCTTGATCAGCCTCAGAGGGGGAGGTGGGAGACTTGGGCTGATGCAGCCAGGGGAGGCTTGCTGAGCACTGATAAGAGGAGGAGGTGTGGAGGTTGCGACAACTGTTCGGGGCGTTACCAAAGGCTTTGGCTTCAGTGGTGGCATATGCTTGAAAATTGACTGCACAGGGACAGAAGGTGCCTTAGAAAGTGGAGGAAGACTGATTTGAGGAGGAGCAGAAGAAGCCATCTTCAAGATCTGCTGAATGTCTGCCAGCTCAATGGCAGATTCATTGGAGATGGGTTTCACCACAATACTGCTGTCAGGCTGGATAATAAAACCCTTCTGGAAAGGCTGCAGTGAGAGAAGCTTTATGTTTTCTTTTGTAGGGGGAAGGACTGAAAATGACCCTCCCATGGAGGCAGCTTCCAGAGGAGAGAGGTTGAGCAGACTGGTGCTGCCGGGTTCCTGAGGTAGGTTACTCTTCAGTGCTCTGAGCCGCATTTCTTGGACCTCATCTTGTGTATTGTCCTCCTGCTTGACAGGCTTGATGTCTTTGGTGTACTGTAGGCCCAAGGATGCCATGAAGGCTTTCTGGTCTGGGTTCTCATCGGGTGGGGTCATGGACTGTGGCTTATGCTTGTCTTTTCCCTGATCCACCATGTGAGTTTCTGTGTGCAGTTTGAGTGCAGAAAGCATGGGGAATGCCTTGTTACACATCTCGCAAATAAATCGATGGAAGTCACTGATGCACCTTCGCAAATTTGTTTCACACCAGACCTGCAAGAAGTGCAAAAATATTTAGAGTAGGTATCTCAAACTGGAAAGGTATCACATGCTGCTGCAAAACAAAAACAGTTCACTCTCTCTTCCACTAAGCTAATACGTTTAGAGGAGCCCCCACCTACCCGGCATGGAGATATTCCCACTTCACAGCCTTTAGTCTCCTAAGAGGTATATCTGAATTAGGGGTTGATTGTCCACAAGCTCCCTTCCATAAAGGTAAATACCTTCAGAAGGCTATTCAGGCTCTCACTTTTTTTTCTAAACTAAACTTCCCTATCAGAAATTTCTCTTATGTCAATGACAGGACAGGAGCCTCAGTATACTACAGAGCAAGGAAGCCAGGCAGTACACTATCTCCTCTAGCTCTACTACAAAGATACCAGGAGGAGAGGAAGAAAAAAAAAAAAGCCACAATCAAGAAGCCAAGCCAATATAAACCAACCAAAATATAAAAATAAAATCCCCCAAAAGCAGATCAGTGAAACTCAGAGCCTAAAGCAGAGTGCGTTTTGGTTAGGGACGTCTGATTACATAGAAAAATACTAGTAGAGGGCTGGCAAGATCTTTGTAGACTCTAAGTACTTTATAAGTCTTTTCTCACAGTGCAAGCAAAATTATTACAAAAGGAAAATACCAACATTCAAATCCCTTAATAACTTTAAATGTCTGTCATTAATTACAAAAGAAATAAACTTTGTTTTAGAAGTACTTTCTTTTCATTTTTTAAGTTTTATACAGTTACAAAACTGTAACAGACTGACTGAAAGACCTACATGCTCCTCTGGTCCAGCAGCAAATTTCAAGTCTACCAGTTTACAGTCAGAAGAGTTGGAAATCAATGCTTTAATCTCAGAAGAATAAGAAAGAAAAGTGCAGAAACTAAGCATGGTCCTGGAGGATTGTGCTGTTGATTTTTTTAATAGATATGCAGCTTCATCCAGACCCAAACTAAGGCAGGCAATGACATGACAGAGGGAGGAATCATACCACCCAAAAGAAAGCTTTATGGTTCTCAGAGAAAATATTTACGAATTACCTCCCTGGCTTTCCCCATCCACTGTCCCTCAAAGGTGCAGAACCCTCAAACCTCACATGAAGAATATTGTGGAGTGTTTTTTTGAGGGAATCACTGAAGATATCACTGTTTGGTTAGTAAGGTGACTGCTCAAATTTTTTTGTAATACAAATTTTCATACCCCAACTACATCCTTGTTAGAATAAACTAAAATAAATAATGTCTTCCTTACCATGTGTACTCCCTATGGATTTCAGACGTAGAATTTTTTGGGTATGCTCAAAGGGGCAAGGATCTAATATGACCAAAGTTTTCCTTCAAAAATTTTTATACCTCTTTACACTGACAGTTATCCAATGTAATGGTGAAAAAGCCCCCAGTGCCAATACTGTTTAGATGAAAAAAGAAAAAGGAGAGACATGAAGTGTTTGAAGCCTACAGAAAGTGGTGATGCACTTTCCACAAAATATTCTACATGCAGGATGAATCTTTCAATGACCTCATCAGATAAGCACTGTAGAGCTGGTACTTTAAGCTACTAAGAACAGAGAATACCTGAGAAATGCGGGGGAACTTCCTACAGGAGAAGTCTGTGAATCCCAAGTCATGGAAGCCTGCTGGAATTGAAGGGTTGTTTTGAATGAAAGGCTTTCCCATGGGATCTCTGGGAAGCTGCTTGTGGATGACTGCATTATGGCGCAGTAAGCCCCGATGAGTACGAAAGGTAATACAACAGATGTCACACCTGGAAAGGAAGGGAATAAAACAGAAATGAATAACTGACTGCTGCAAGCTTAAGAACTGGCATTCTTATTGCACCGGGACATCCTCCTTCTCTCACCCCATGATACAAAAAACTTGCTAAATGCAAAATAAAGCCACAGTGTGTCAAAACCTATCACCACAAAAGGCCATTTTGGTCACAGTCACTTTATATCAGTTTCTGATTATTAAGTCCACTGGAAGTTTAAAGAATATGAGAAATGACAATCTCAACAGCAACTGAGATAACAGCCTTGTGAAAACCTTTTCATTGTCCAATGAAAAATATTTCAGTGGTCTTACACGGTTTCATTTTTACTGAAAAGTACTGTTAAAATAAACAACATTTAAAAAAACATCCATGACAAGGAGAGGCTACATCTGACCTAACTAGCAAGCAAATGTAAAAACAGCACCTTTCATAACCACTGCTTAAAACATACTACTGCACGTCACTCAAATACCTGCATGTGAATCTTCCTCACACTGCCTTTTCATAAACTTCCACTAGTATTTTTCAAAGCTGTTATGAGAAATAGATGTTTGAAAAGGAAAACTGCTCCTTGAATGGGAGAAAAGTTCAGAGAAGGAAATCCTGAAACAGGTTCAACACTTCTGATACCTTTATACCCTCTTCACAGCCAGTTTGCCCTGAAGAAAAATGCAGAAGCACTGTCTTTTCCTACCCACACCTTTATTGCTGCGATTTCTTGTTTTTCTTAAATTCTCAAATCCCAAATTCAGCTAAACAAGGGTTTCTCACATAAAACATGGCATTAAACAACCAAAGCTATGCTGTCGGCAGAAAGGGTTGTGCAGCAACATTTGGCCAACATGTCAACAAAGCCTAGTGCATTTAAATATTTAGAATGTGAGCTCTGCAGCATGACAGGTCACGTCCTCTCTGCATTCAATAAGTGACACACAGTTTCACTCAACCTCAAGTTCCTTGTGGTTACAGATCCAGCTCCCAGCCAAAGCATGGGTTTCCCAGAAGCAAAACACCAGTGGATATGAGGCACAGATCTTGTCAGTGAGAATATTATATGCACTAGAAGGTTTTCACATCTGCCCCTGGCCTTGGTTTTCTCCACACTGTCTTTGCTCTCTACATCAAGGAAAAGGACATGTGCCTACTCATTAAAAAAACATCCTGCAATTAGAAATGACTTCTGACAAAATCCTGAAACCACCCCCTCCCTGTCCTGTCCCTAACAAACTCCCATTGTTGTTCATTTTATCATTACATAAACTCCCACAGCAATTTTTTATTCTCTAAATACGAAGAGATAACCAAGTCACCCACAAAGCAACTGGACTCATAGTCCCTGAGTGGTGAAAGAAGCAAGTGTGAAGTGTATATAACATGGCAATTGTTATCACAGTACCCAGAAAGCTTGGACATAAATATGCACTGAAGGTTTAATCTGTTTTAACTCTCCTGTCAATTCACTTGCATCCTACCTGTATGATTACTGCTGACATAGTTCCTGCATTCCATTAAATACCAAACCAATGCCATTTACAAAGCTAATGTTTACTTAAAGAGGTATGCCAAATGTGACAACAATCTCGGGGGGGGGGGGGGGGGG
>VRYO01001463.1:85668319-85762815 GCA_009812075.1 Sialia sialis | reverse complement strand
GATGGCCAACACATATTACTTCTCCAGCATCAGGATCTAAGGCTCTCCTCCAGCTCACTTGGCAGCACCTATTCTGTGATAAAAAGCTTCCATCTTCAGTGAAAACAAAAACACGAGCACTTAAAAATTATGAATAGTCACCTGAAGAACTTGCAGGCTACTGAAATAAATTGCTTTTAGAGGTGATGAAAATGCCTTGCATGAAAACAAGCAGTGCTTCTGATATGCTCCTCCTGGTACGTCAATATGCAAACAAGGAGGACTTGGAAACAATTCTCCTGCACCACTGGAAGCACTGCAGGCTGTAACACCGCAAAGGGACACAGACCTTGACCTTGGGGCATTCTGAAGCATCTCTGGGGCCCCAGTGTGCCTGGCCTGCCCTGGGCCCAGGAACCCAGTGCAGAAGCTGTATCCCCTTGGTGCGATATGGCAGGCACAGCTACCAGTGATGGCACCAGTTACTGGGAGTACTGGCTCCTGCCACTGTAACCCCAAGATCTGGGCTGAGCAGGAGACAATGCTCCTTGTCAAGCAGCCACACATCCCACACAGCAGGGAGGTGTGCCTTGCTCATCTCGCACTCCCCCTCACCTCCCTCTTTGCAACATGCCGATTTTCAGCACTACTTTATTTAGGTCTCCCATCAAAAGCTGCACTTGAGAGTTAATCTTTCAGAGAGCAAACATCCATGTGAAAGTCCTTCACAGTACACCTGTACCAACGGTTAGCCCCAAGACAGTAAAAAACTGCAAGTTAAAAATAGGGTTTTCCACGCAAAGGGAACTACCTCCCCTTCCCGAAACAAAAGTAATGTATGTTATAAAAGAAATATAAGGTTTCTCTTTTACTAAGATTTTTCTCTTTCTTCCTTAGTTTTCTTTTATTTTCCTTGCTGTAAGTGAAGAAGAAGCAAACAGAAATTGGGAGAAAGATTAAGCTCTTTTTTCATTAGGTCAGAAAGAAGCACCTGACTGAAAAAAGAAACATCCAGATAAATCACGGCTGTCATCTCAAGTTGCAGGCTCTTCAGGGCATATAAATGCACTGCACTCCAGCTCAGCACCTGGCCCTGGTGGCACAGCTTACAGAACCACACGGGAGCTGCAGCATGGGAAGGAGGTGTGGATGCCCTGCCTTCCTCTGTGGTCCAGGTATGGACTCCTAGCACCTCCAAGAAAAGCTTACAAGTACTAAGTGTCAAAACCTAACTAGTTTAGGCAAGCATCATGCTGTATTGACTAAGTCTTGTGTTAATTCAAAATGGAGTAAGCTGCTATGCCTAACAGTGCATTAACTGAAAGCATTATTTTTTTTAAAGGAAGTCTAACTATTAATTTCTCCATCTTTGGGTAGTGTCACTGCCTATGGTATTTTTAAATCTAGACCCACAGTCTAAGAAGGAAAGAGAAAGGAATCCCACATGATATTAATGTCTTTTCATCTTGTTTAAACTGCTTTAAAAAAATATTAGTAATTGTGGAAAGTCTGAAAACTCCAGCATATCAAATAAAGCATCTGAAACATATGGTAATAGCTTACTCATGATGAACTTTTAAAAAAAGAGAACAATACAACAGAAAAGCCTCCCTCTCCTTAAAATGTCACAAGTCTGCTCATGTGCAGTTTCAAGTCAAACATGGATGGCATGGCTGCAGAGAACAGTGATGGGAACAGGTTCTGAGGCTGTTAGCAGAACAGGCCAAGCAATGGCTCAACACTTTTGCAGAGATAAAAGCACTCTACCTGCAAGGTAAGTTTCCAAATGTATCTAATAAAAGCTGCTGTGTTATCATGGGATTTCTAGCCTTGGCAACAGTCTTCAATTTTTCTATAAATATGATTATAGAATAGGGAGGAAAAAAAGCTGTTCAAGCACAGAGATTCAATTTTTAGTAAAAGGGAAAAACCTGTTTTTAGCAGCTGAGGCCCCATTAAAATTACTTTAATTCTCAACTACCTTTATGTTTTGGAATTGCTTGTATCTGTAACAACACAAATACAATACCAAGGCTATGGCTCACTGGCAGAGGTGTAAAAAAACAAGCAGGTAAGGTAACAGAACTCCTAAAACACAAAAGCAGAACCAAAATATAACAATGCAACAATCAGGCTGTCCTTCGCGCTCAGGCCATGTATCACATCGGACAGGTCTGATTAATAATTACTACCAGTGCATCTCTTTCTTTTTTTAAATTTTCTTAATGCAGACATGCATATGCATCTCTGTGTAAAAAAACACCATTGAAAAGCTTTCTCCTAAAATGAGTTAGTATTCTTGAAATCTGTAATGCTAATTAGGATATGAAAGCACTTCAACAGGTTCTAAGACAGAGTCAGTACTTTACAAAGCTTGTTCGTTCAAGGGGGCAAGGCAGGATTTGAAACACATTTTTGTAAGTGGCACCTCTGCAAGAAAAGTTTACATAAGTAGTGCCTGTTGCCTTGAATTACACTCTCCTCTAAGACAACTCCAATTTGTCAGCAGAGGAAATAGATGATGTTCTTTAGGAAATAGAAAGATGTTTTAGAAAGGAAATGCAGAGCCACATTTTTAGCAAAATTAATCAGTCTTGATTTTGATTGAGTAATGCAGACAACTACTTAATCCTTCTAGATTTTATATTTCAGTAGTCAAGATGAAAATGCCAAATATTTGTATTTACCATTATGTTACCAAGAAATTAAAAAAACATTATGCTCTGCATCACTGGAGACTGCTGGTGAGAAAGTGACATTTACCATTATTCTGCTTGTATTTCTGAAACCACACAGATTAAAACATTAAGTTTTCACCCATGCAGCTAACTAATACAAAGTTGCCCATATTGTGGATGTTAACAAATAAAAACAGTCTTAATTTCTAGGCCTTATGAAAAATAAAAAGCTTGGTACTACTTTGTTCCTTTCCTGTCTGCGCTCTTTAGCAACTTCCACAAACAGAAGCAAGGGAAAAAAAAGAGAACAAAACATATTCTGAGACAGAAGTCATTAATACACAATTAAGTTATGAAGTTGTCTAACTCCTCCCACTGAAATCCCCACTCAGTACCATGTGTTCTTCTACCTCTGCTGTTATTATTTTCCTTTCTCTCTAACGTTATTTGCAGAATTAATGTGGCTCTCATGAGCAAAGAAATTCCTATGCTGACCTAAAAATAATACAAGGGGGTGGAAGAGAAAGATGGGTGATTCCCTGCTGATGACTCACATCCACACCAGCGGTGGGAGCAGGATCCCAGCCTCCACACAGGCAATGCCCAGCTGCAAGGGAGCCTGACAACGAGGGGGAGATGGAGAAAGGAAGGTTTTAAACACAAGGGCTTTCACCATCTGTGAAAGAAAAGCTAGCAGGTTACAGACATATTCCCCTTTAGGAAAGGATTCCTTTGCTTCTCTGTCACTTCTGGGGCAAGGCAAAGTGAAGAGATGAGAAAGAGCCAATTGGTTTCTGCTCCTATGCAACCCCGCCCAGGTCCAGATACTCATCTCCTTTTGGATAAAAAAAATCAAAAAAACAACCCTTCCTGGCCTCCACACCCAGGGCCTTGGGAAATAACATCCAACAGCCGCACTAATCTCTCCCATTTGCTGCAGATGAGTGATGGAAAAGCAGCAGTGCTGCAAACCCCGCTCCTGCCTCCTCCTAGCGATCCCTGTGTGTCCTCCTGCTGTCCTGCAATGCCCATCCCTGGCTCCCTCCTCCCCCGCAGCTCCTCGGCGTGTGTGACCCCGCAGGACCTGCTGCTCTGCCATCTGGGTCTCGCCCACCGCTGTGGGGCTGTGCTGGGACTGCAGCAGCACCAGGAGCCAGCTCCCTGCCAGCTGCAGAGCCTCCCCTCGCCTTGTGCCTAAGGGGACGGACACAGCCCCGGCAAAGGAAACTCTTTTCTTTTAACTTTTCCCCCCTTCCACCGCCCCACTGGCTGCCTGATTTTGTTACCGATGTGTTCTGTCAGTCTCTTTAATCCTCTCCCTCAAAGAAGCCACCTTTGGGTGCAGCCAAGGCTGAACCCCCTGCACCAACCCTTCTATTAATAGGGGGATGCACAGCATTACGTGCATTCCTACAGCTGCACTGCGGTCCAGGCAAGAAAAATATCGTGCAGGAGCCAGGACAGACCCAATATAAACCAGAGTGATGTTGTGCTTCAGAAATTTGTCAGTGTGCGACAGAGCCAGCGTCTGCACCAGTGACTCCCACCGTCAGAGAAACTCAGTGAAATTAACTGCTGTAAGGTTTAATAAAAAGGCATAAGCCATGCTGTCTCATGTTTTAACCTCCTTTGTGTGTGAGCAAAGAAAAATGAGTAAGACCTTCTTCCTAACACTGTAATGAATTTCATTTACCAGCAACACTTCAAAAGTGCCAAACTTAAATACCTCTGCCCCTGGTGAAATAGTAGCTTACTCTACCATTTACTTCAACAGAATTAACATGCAACTAAGACAAAAAAATGGGAAAACAAGAGATGGCCTGCAGACACTCACAGAAAGTAGTTATTTTCTCATAATGACTTTTTTTACTTAATAAAGGTCAAAGTTTTAAAAACCAGAAGTGTCGACAAATTGGCTGGACAGAATCACAGAGAAAAAGCTGATAATCAATTTAAATAAAAACGAAGGGTTTAATAGTTAAGGCAAAGGTATCTGGGGGGAACAAAACCTGACCAAAATAGTACTCTATAGCTACCAAAATTAGGAGCTGAAACATCCAGAATAACAGTGGTTATTTTTGCACACCAACTCAAGTGAACCTTCTTGTCCTCTTTCAAGGTAAGAAATGAAAAGCTCTTCCTATCTTCTAACACATCTTTCAAATATGGAAGCCAAATACTTCTGTAACTTCAAAATTAACAGCAAGAGCTTAAAAACAAATCTATGTGTCTACTACACTGAAAAAAACAACATCACTTTTCATGAGTAATATAGGGAGAAATACATCTCCAGGGGCTTCTCTATCCTACAAGCACCCATTGGTCACAACAGGGCTCACAAACAGATGCAGCTGAATCTGGATTGCAGTCTCTTGCCCTTATCGATATTTGCAGGTTAAGATATGCTCAGCATGTAGACATGACTGCCAACACACTGAGCAGCACCCAGCACTGGGAGAGAGCGCCTGCACATAAACAAATTTTGCTCCTTAGGATCAGGCAGGCGTGCTAATAACCTATTCTGGCTCAGCCCCTTTTCCCTCCTGCATGCCCTTTTACAAGCTGCTTTCCTCTACAGTCAGCTTTGCATTTACCCACCTTCTATTCTGGCAGCCAAGCTAAGATATTCAACACCATGTGACAAAGCACACAGTTTCACATGAGAGCATCACTCCCTGTGTCCATTCACCAGCCAATATTTTTATCCGGCTGCTCTGGATTCCCAGTTTCCTCACACAATGAGCTCCCTGATGTGAGCTGACCACTTCTAGGCCAGCTTTGGACTCGTGTTGCTCTTCAGATGTTTCCCAGCTCTCTGTTCTGAACAGAAACTGCAGAGAGCACGTAATGTGCAGTTCTGTTCTGCTTTTGCAAGACAACCCACTGTTTCTACTTCTCCATTTGCTCACTAAAAGGATACATTCACCAGCTTGCTTGCATACCCTTTCCCCTGCCTTACCAAGAATTGCATTGTACCACAGCACATTTCTGGTCACAGCATTTACCAGAGCTGGACTTCATCATCAGCAGCTGTCTCATGGAATTGCTCCTGCACTGAAAATGCTGCCAGCAAGAGATTAGGAGTTGGTTCCTACTTTCTATCAGCAAGACATTAAGCAAACAGCTTGAGAGCAGAGCAAAGCAGGAAAGTCGGCTGAATTAGCAATGTCACATGCTCCTTGTCACCTCCATCTTTGGCTGGAACAAATTTTGTAGCATTAGCTGTGTTAGTACTCAGCAACTCCAAAGAAGTTTCTACCTAAACTGTCCTTGCTGGTACAATCTCAGTGACTAAAAAAGGAAGTACTGAGCCCAAAATTTAGTATGCCAAAAGCAGAGCTCAAGGAGATCCATGAACTTGGCTGTGCTGGAGTGCTCTCCATCCCCCTCAACAACTGTGTAGGATACAACAACCTCAGAATTATCCATCTTCATTAAAAGAGCATAATGTTCCTTATTTTGAAATGCTAACAAGGAATGAGGCTACGTGCACACCAACAGTTGTGACAGAGAGAAAAAGTAGTATATAACCTCACAATTCTGCATGAAGATGACTCATCATTCATCCTTCAAGTTGCTTCCCAAATCAGCAGTGTCAACTACCAGGAAAAAGCTTCCTTTCCCATCTTGAACCCGTAGTTTTGTCTCACAGTAAAATTAATTGCAAACAACATCTAGTTTTCAAACACCTTCACTCCTGCAAGTTTGTAGCATCACTAACATCCTCTTCCCACAAAAGGCTTGCCACAAGTAGACAGCAGTGTGCTTCAGAATAAGGAAGCCAGAAGGATTATTCCATACTATATAAGGAGAGAACAGATAGAAAGTGAATTCCTAAACTTGCTTAGATAGGCATTTGCAAAAACAGGAATGACACTTAAGGGTCTTTTTCTGGCTGTTTTCCTTTTAACATTCAGTTCAATGTACTTTTACACAGTCACACTACTGCTCTGAAAACAACCTAATATTGTACTAGTCTTTTCTGCCGGTGCTAATGACTGAAATAATGTCCATACATTTTAAATCTTCATTTCTTTTCTTGACTATTTTATCTCCCTAAAGCCAGTGTGCAGAACTGCCTTGAAGAACAGTAACTGGGCAATAAACATGCCATATTCTAAGTAGCTGGTTATTGTCTTCATCCAAAACCCACTTCCTCTTGTCTTGACTTAAATGAGGCTGCTCATGCACGTTCTCTAAATGATTTAAGACTGGGACATAGGTCCAGATGCCTGGCAGCATCACACCATACATTGAAGAATGTGGATGTGCTGGCGAAGGGGAAACCTGGTGACCAGCCTGCCTGAATTGCAAGCTGCATGTGGACAGGTTATCTTCAATTTACCCACAGAGTCCAGAAGACCATTCCTATGGCATTTGAGTTGTCCACTCCATGTCCAAGAAGCCAAGTAACAACAACAGCATTTTCCACCCATGAGTGTTTTCAAAAACAAGACCTCCCAGTGGTTACTCTGGCAAAACCAGAGGCAGACAATCACAGATCCTAATGGTCAGAGACTCCTAACACTTTTTTTTCCAAGGCCTGAGTTCTTCTGTTGCTGTGCCTGTTACTGATCAGTGAGCTATTTAAAACAATAGCTTTCCATGGCAGTGTTCAATCTCTACACAATTTCAGCAAAACTTGGGCAGGCTGTTGTGAAGAACCACGTGGGCTGTGAACAGCTTTTGGTTTCCTTTGTTTGGAGGTTTTGCAGAAGCACATAACCTTGGGGGAAGAGAATCCATTCATGGCAATGGGCATCTATTGGTTTTGGTCACCAGGTCAGCTCAGTGGCATAGGCAGAGAGTGACTTTCACACTGCAATGTCTACTTATTTCTTGTATCTTACAAAACTATAGCAAAATCAAATCTTGTCAGTGGAAGCAATGTCACACTGAACCAGATGTGATTAGAATGCCTCATGATGTTCATTAAGGGGTGGCCTTTTACCACATTCAAACTGCGCAACTATCCTGGCTGAGCAACGATGTTGGAATGAGTCTAAGAAAAGAGGTAACTAACAGCATCACTCCCTCTCCTCTCCCTCTCCTCTCCCTCTCCTCTCCCTCTCCTCTCCCTCTTCTTCCAGACAAGAGTGGCATAAATATCTCTTTGCTGCTGTGAGGAAGGAAAAATGAAAAATACTTTGGCCCTTGCTACAGTGTACTTATACTAAACCTCCTGGAGAAGGAGAGAAAATATAAAGGGTATGTTGTGGCTACAGTGAAATCCAAGAGAGGAATTTTATAGTTCATGTACATTTTAAAAGAGGTTTTACTTTAGCTTTACTTATGTTTTACTTTAAGCCTGTTCCATTGTATTTGCCAAAGGAATGAGGAGAAACCCAGCATAGCATCTGGAGAGGTTTCTCCCCGGGAAATCCTCCCACCTCCTCTGCTTACACTGCTGACGTTGCTCAGAGTTGTCAGGTGACCTTTACAAGCACAGTTTCACGTTTGACAGCAACCCTGCACCACAAAAGTTTCCAGAGAAACTCCCCTGCTCTGTGAGGATTCTCATTTTCCCTACTGGCTGTGCAGTGTTCCAGCTCTCTGCTAATTATATCAACACTCAGATACAAACTCACCAAAATAGACAGTGTCCTGAGGCCCCAGCTGCAGGGAAGCAGACTTCTTTAAATAATCCAGGTAGAGAGGCCAAGGGGGTCAGAAAGCACCCTGGAGCCACCTCCCATTGCCAATGGGCATTGCAGGCAACCTTGTCCAGGCCAGTTCATGTCATTAATTAGGGTGCAGGACCCAGGGCTTCAAAGGGACAGACACTGACCAAGGGATGTAATGCCTTGAAGGAGATGCAGTGCCACAGCTCATTGTCAATGGGACAAAGGGCCCTATTATTGCTAGCAAGACCAGGGCAGTTCTTACCGTAATTAGAAGACAAAGATGCATGATTTAGGATTTTACATAACCAAGAGATACTCTCCCAAGTGGGAGCCCCTCTAACACAATCAGTGGATTGAGTATTGTTTATTCTGCTGCAAGTAAACAATGAGGTGCTCCCTGCACAGGGTTTTACATGAAAAAGCAGTTCTGGGCAAGACAATGGGGAGTGTCTTTTCATCTGACTTTGAACAGCTAACCCTGTGATTTAAAGTTGTTCATTTGACAGTATCAGGAAGGGTGATGGCCCACCCTGTAAATTAGCTGCTCATATACTGATCCCAGGGCTGCCAGACAGCCTTACTTTTTCTGCTACTTAGCAGAGGGTGGCGGGGACAGACAGACTCAGACAGCTCTGGGGGCTGTATTTACACAGCAGCACTGAAATGGCAGGATTAAAGGACCACAGGGAAGCCAGGCAGAAGCTCCTGGCCACCCTGGCACCTTGCCACGGCCACGGATGCATCCCTGAAGGGAGGCTGGTGCCACCATCAAGGCAGTGCACACTGCTGCACTGCTTCAGAGCCAGTCTGCAATTCTTTTTATAGGAGCTAGGGGAACAAAAAGGAATTGGATGTTTGACCTGTGCCCTTACAACAAAAGACGTTGGCTAGGCAGATTGGGCATCACTTATTTTTTTTATCATGACAAAACAGTCTGTGCTGGGCTACTGCCATACAAACCACCAGACCCAGAGTATCTGACTCTGGGATACACACGGAATACCTTCCTCACAGGTCCTCATCAAGTGACTCTGCTTTTACAATATGGGCAATAAAAGGAGATGGGGGTGTAACAATGCCTGCCCTTTACTCACAACACAGTTACTGTGCTTTTTTGTTTGTTTGATCTTTAACAGGAGTTATTTCCCCTTGTCTTCTACAATAAGGCAACAACAGGATTTGATGAAAGCCTTCTAACATTCTGCAGTTTGCTTCCTGGCCACAAGTACACCAGTATACGGAGGTATCTACTACTCTCGCAAAATACTCTCTTTTCCTCGTCTCTTTCACTCAGGAAAACACCCTTAAGCCTCACCAAAAGGACTTCAATCACTTGTACTCAGGACCGAGAAAAGCATGCTACATTCTGTGTCTTGCTGAATCCTACAAACAGTATTACAGAACCCTGGGAACCAGAGGATTACAGCCCCTGCTGGCCAAGGATTTTAACCCATTCCGTTTGGGATGAAAGAGTCACCTTAACAGCAGTCCAAACTGCTCTGCTTACTAGAGGATTTTCTGTTAGGTTGGGCCAGGCAGACAGTGTCATTTGACTTGTCTAGACTAGGACAAAAGGCGTGGTTTAAACCAGATGGGCAGGGTAAATTGCACCTTAATGTATTAGCTGTCCAGAGAGGATCACATCTTCCTTGTCCTGTCTTCACTGACACGTCTTAAATGGCTGAGGCAAACCGCTGACAAAACCCCCTTACTATCACCTAGACAATTCTATAAAGATAAGCATCCCAGCACCACTCTTAAATCATACCCACGGAGCTTGACAATTGTGACTTTGATTTAGGGACACATTCTAGTAGTCTTTGCTGCTCAATGGAATCAAGGGTAGCAAAATCCATTTCAGGAGAATATTACTCCAAAGCAAGTCTAATACTAGAGCAAGAGCTGCATAAAGAGGAACACCATGTTTGCACAGCCACAGTCTTGCTGCCTTGCCACAGCAGACTGCAAAGCGGCCAAGCTAGAAGGATATCTATTTCATTATCTTCATCATTCAAAGCAAAGAAAATCCGCCTCTCCACTCAGGATCATGGAATAAAACTTTGCAAAGAGGTCATATCTTCAGAGAAGCTTCAAAATAGAGGGTAATGTCAGGATAAACCTAGTATGTCAGCCGTTTTCTCTAAAGCATGAAGTGTAAGGCAAAATTGTTCCAGACTCCATTCTGTGGGGGTTGCACAGCTCTTACTGGAGAACAACCATTTCAGTTTTGATCTATAATGAAAATTTACCTCATTTACTTCAGAAACAAAGCAAAGTATGTTCAATTAACTACTAGTGAATGAAGCAATCTTTCAACTCCTTTCCCCAGTAACTGCAACATTAACAATGCCTTTAAAAAGTATTTCACATGCATTTACCAAGGTTTTCTAAATAAAAATTTTAAAAAGGGAAAATTCAATAGAATTAATCCTGTTTAATAGAATGGGATGCCTCTACTCCATAACATTTTATTAAAAACCTGTATCCAAGAGTGTGTTGACAGTTCAAGATACTGAATTCTTCACCCTTCCAAAAAGATCATTAGAGTCTAATGTCCCAAAATAAGATTAAAATGTTGACAAGCTTCTGCAAAGGGACTTTCCTAAAGAAGCAGCTTTTCTACATATTTCAACTAGACTTGAAAAATTTCTTTACATCTTCATATATCTGGCTCTACATTTTTCTATGGTAAAAAGCAGAAAACAAAACAATTTCAGGGGTCCCAGAGGCAATTACTTGAATCAAAACACAACATTCAGGCACCTTCTTGAACAATTAATAAATAATTTTTCCTTGTTAAGAAATGTTCATTTAAGCCAAAATCCACATCATTCCCTAACCTCTGCCTAAAAGGCAGAAAAGCATAAAACATTTTCTTGAAAGTCTGAAACCAGAAACTCATCTACCCTCACTCACTCAATGACTGAAAAACCCTTTCTATCCAACGACTAACTTCTCCACAAACAGAATAATCCCATAGGATGATATCTGAGTACTTTTATGAAGTTTTTTTTAATCAAAGTTTAAGCATCTTCAGTTTATCATGTTAAAATTTTGCAATGTTGGCGTTTTACAGTTTTCTGTAACAGTGATGGGTTTCAAGGGGAGGAAGAGGGGCTTTAATTTTTTTCTAAAAACATTTCCAGCTATTAACTGGCAAGATTTCCTGTATTTACAAAAAAATAATAAAATCAAGCCCCACAGCACCCTGGTGACACAAGATGAGGCAAAACATTAAAAAACCTGTTCAAAACCACAAAGGGAGGCAGTTAAGAGTGCAGGGGGCTGAGGGGATCCTGCCCCTCCATAGCAGGCTTCTTCTGGCCATCTGGTGACCAGAGACACTCAGGGTACTATCTCTTACCTCAGTGAATTATCTGGATGTGTCTCCATGTGGGACTCCAGCCCATACTTGCAAAAAAAGTCTTTGAAACACACTGGACAATGATAAACTTCATCGTCAGCCCTCTTATCCCCTTCACCGCAATGGCCATCCTCGAGAACCTTCAGAAAAAGGGAAAAATAAATCCTCACTAGACCTACTTGTAAGCAACAAACCGAACTTACAATCCATTCAGTCTTTCCCTTACAAAAAGTTGCAGGCTTCATGTGTAACCTTGCTGCAAGCAAACACAAAGGACTCATTCCTCAGGAGAAAGGGTAAGCAACAGAGCCTTGGCACATGTGTAAGAACATGCATGACAGAAAAAGAGGCTCAGTAGGAGATAAAGTGTGCAGCTGAGTCATGGATATATCAGTTCTAATGAGGAACCCATGTGTTTATATACCAGTGAACTAGCATTCCTCCCCTTCAGAGAGCCAGGGGAGCTGTCAGCCTAAATTATTTATGCCTCTGAGATACTGCCAACTGCTAAGTCAAGTGGTTCAGGGAGAAGCAATGAACTTCTGCATGTTTTCTATACTTCTCTTCTGATTAGAGGGTGAAAAGCATACACAGAGGGAGGGATACTGTGCTAAATGGAACTGTTACTAGCTTGCCATTTAGAGATAGTAAGTGGAAAGAGTCAAGTTTGGCAAACACCACACATTTTGTACAAATGACTGAGATGTGTTAAAATATTTCATAAACAAAACCTTAATGGAAATGTCTAGCCTTCAAATAAATATTTTCTGGTCACTCTTGCAATTCCAAAAAGGCAGGATTATGCTACTGTGAAAGGGAAATGTACTGCAGATTTTTTTTCCTTCCAGATCTAGACAAAAGCAGACTTTAGCTGCTGCTGCTTTTGAAGTAAACATTGGGTTTTTTTAAATCACCATCCTCCAAGAATACTACAAAATAAATAGGAGGGGGAAAAAAAAGCTAGGGGAAAAGCCGCAGCAGCAAAAGAAAGTTCATCCTCCAGTCATCCAACAACAATTATTTATAAATCATAAGCAAAGTCAAAACTTTAAACAATAAAGAATTTTAAAAATTGCATTATTTTAATCTCTGAAATTAGAAGGTAATTTTCAATCTAGACAACTCTGTTGGTTACACAGGACAAGTATGGCAACTCATATACAAAGCTGTAACAAGTCTGTGCTGACTGTTTAAGAGGTAACTAGGAACATCTTTTGCTTCATGCCCCATAAAAAACCTTTTTTGCAGGTGTCCTCTCCTCTCTGTCCAGCTCAGCATCGTGACTGAACTTGCGTTTCGAAGACAATCGCCTGCGCTTCAGCGGTGAGGGGGGAGTGGTGCTCGCTGTGCTGTTTGGATCCTTCTCATGAATCTTCATGTGCCTGAGCAGGAGGGGGAAGAAGACACTGTCAGCAGCCAAATCCAGGGCGGGAAGTCCAATGTATATTTTAATGCCAACACCACTTCTAAGGTTTGCTTTTGAAGGATACCATCAGAGATCCCATAAACTGGCCTGAACTTCTGAAAAATAGCTGGGGCATGATCCAGCACGGCCCCTTTGCAGTGCATGGGCCTGTGAGGGGTTGCAGCAGGAAGCCCAAAATTCTTCCCCCATGTCCCAACTCACAGCACAACACTTGCCCTGCTAACATCTATTTCCATGAGCCCTGTGCCCATTCTCCATCATCTGTGAAGTCCTGGTTCTGCTTAAACCTGCTCAGCAATCCACGTACCCAGCCTCCCTGTTCTGTGACAGTCTAGTAAGCAAAAGCCTGCAGCTTAGCATCCACTTCTCTCAGTGCAAAAAAAGCACCTCATCCACCTCATCTTCAACTGCCTCTCTGCCTAGAGTTTGAGACCGTATCTCAAATAATCTGTATATGCCAACACCAGAGCAACATTTCTTAATGTTTCCTTCTCATCCTTAACACAATGGTGGACCCCAATATCCAATTCCAAGTGCAGCTTTGAAGTCAGGATTATCTGGTCCCACTGTTACAGTGCACTAGGTATGGCTTGCAAAACTCTGTACTGCCAAGGCATGTTCACAAACCTGCTCTCTAGGAAAAAAACTATTTTTTGTCACAAAGGCGTAGGGAAAGGGACAGAATTTTCTCAGGCAGCAATCTCATTAATATCTGTTTACCTGACCCACTTGTCTTTTGGTTTTCTGTATTTACAACCTGAGGAAGACACTGTTGTCTAGTTCCCTTCAGTTATATGGAAGGTGTTGCTGCCATGCTGCTTCTTCTGACAACTCAAAGCTCAAATTTAAATTTAAATTTTCTTTTTTTTTATGGTAGGGCTTTTAACCTCACTTGAAATTTATATTCCTATTGAAAAAAAAATCAAATGTGTGCTCCTAGATACAAGGGATATTTTTTGCTTCTAATGGCACTTGGGCAAATCTTTCAGAAGTCACACAACAGTGTCATTTAACATGATGGCACACTATCATGTTCTAACATGAGAGAATGTTGTAACGCAGACAAGTCTTGCACATCCACATAACTACTTTGGTGTTATGACATAAAATCTGTTTCAGTTTTGGATGCCAAGGGCATGATGCTTTGAGATAACACACTGGACCAAACTGAGCCACAGCAGACCCCACTGGAGCTAATGGGAAGACTGTCTCATCACACAATGCTATTTTTAATGTTTCCTTTCACAGCCTCAGAAACTTTTTTTTAAAAAAGGCATCTAAATCACTGTCTAAAACTATAGCCTGTCTCGAACTGCAGGGTGTTGTGCAGGAACAGCCTCAAGCCAAAAGCACCACAGGTACCAGAACCAATGCAAGATAAAAATGGCTACTGTCCGCTTTCAGCATCCATCAAGGCTGGGGCTGCTTGGAGGATCAGGTCCATGAGGAAAAACCTGTAGTTTGCCCAGATTCCCAGTAACTCTCACTGGTCTCACGAGTGGTAGATGGACACTCATGACACCTGTCAGTCACATCTATATGCAGATGTGTGCAGCAGATTGGACACACAATCATGGAAATGTTGCTGAAATTGTCTGACCTCTTTCCCTGCTGATCACCCATTTGGGAGAAAAAGGAATGCTGAAGGTCTGAGAATTTGGCTCTCTCCAGGTTTGACAGAAGCCAGAGAAAACCCAGAGTGCTGACATAGCATACAGAGTGCTGTGCACTCCCCTACCTTGGCCCTCTGGTAGCTCTGGCACCACAGGCACCAAAGCAACTAATTTATCCACATTAATCCAGTGCCACCTTATCTCACAAAATCTGCAGAAAGGCATCTCTAGATACTCTACTGACTCGTTTTCTTTAATCTTGGTTTTTTGGTTTTTTTCCCCCTATGACACTGATCTAACTTCTCGTGCTAGCTAGAGCTTCTTTCATGGGTAATAAAACAACAGCATGAGCTGCAGTTTTCTGTATTCACACAAGAATAAGGGAGAAGAAACCAGTTATTTGTTCAAGCGGTTCCCGTTCACAATGATAGAATATAAAATTCAAAAAGCATCTTGGAACAAAAAATAAAAAAGCAAAACCAGGAAGGTGGATTGTTTGTCTATGTTTTCATTATTTCTTTTTGGTAAAGACTGCTTTCCAGTTTCAATCATCTCTTGAAAGCAAGGACAGAGGCTTTTGCTGTGCCTGTCTGTCCCTGCACCCCAGGCACTCACACACTGACTGCTTAACCCTCTGGCAGCTCTGGCTGAAGCACAGCTAACTCTAATTGCCAGTTACTTTTCAGATAGCTAGAGAGCAAAATCAGTCAAGCTAAATCACATTCATCCAAAAAACAAACAAAAAAAACTGCTATGCATTGAGCATGGGACCTTTTCTTCCCATTTTCTTTTAACGTCTCTTTTCAACCATTAACAAGTATGCACAACTCCTGTTTAGCAGCTACCTATGCAAAACAACTTCTTTTGGGCTAAATTCTTTCCTCCTGCTGTTTGTCCACCTGTTGAACTCTGCTTGTTTTGATGGAGCTGGCTCCTGCTTGAGAGGGGTGTGACGGCACATCCACAGCATGGTGACAGGAAAATCCTTGGGACCTCCGGGTTAGTGCCAGCCCAATCTAGCACTTCTGCCTTGCATGACCCAATGCATGCAAATACACTGGCTCCTGCAAGACCCAAAAGCAGTTCAGCTGTGCTTGTAGTGTGAAGTATGCCAATAAGGCAGGGCCTGCTAACATAGGTACAGCACCACAGTGATGGGAGCTTTGCTATGTCTGGTGTCAGTCATTGGCTGCCCCAACTGCTTGCAGTTCTCATTCCTGCAACGTGTGTGCTTTCGCCATGTCCTAAAAGCCACAGCAGAATCCATACCAGCAAGGAATGTGGTGATGCCTTCATGTTTTAGTTTTGCATATTTGAAAGGAAGCAGCCTAAGCTATTGAGCTATAAACAGGAAGACACCCTGACTGCACCTTTGACTTTTACTGTGTAGGTCAAACATCACAGCTGCTGTGATAGCTCTGTGCATGTGATCATTAAGGAAAAAAGAGGAAAATTCCAAAACCAAAGCAGCAGGTTCCAGAGGTCTCAAGGAGAGTTGCAACCTGCCCACATTACAGCAAGCAGGTTGTTCCTTTGGCAGGTTAAGCAAGTTTCACTGCATGAAGTTAAGGGTGGAGAGGAAAAAGATTACTAGAGCTACAGCCCAAGATAAGCGGGAAGATAAAGCCAAGAAGTACAAAGGATAGACACAATCTTCATCTCTCTCTTTTACTTTGCAACATGGATGTCATTCTGCCTCGAGACAACATTTATCACCCAACATGAGTTGAACTTCAGCAGATGCCAAGTCACATCCACATCCATAACCTCTTTCAAACACTCCCTTCACTGAGGCTTCTTCTACTTGAAAAGTTTCCTAACCATAATTAAGGGGGTTTCGGGAAAGTATTTGTGTTGCCTTACTCCTTTGGAAGAGTTTGCCTTGACTAGATCTTACATGTAACACTGAAAATGTTAAACCTCACTGTTTAGCCTGCCAAGATACAAGAAGAACAGGAACAAAGCTGTGTTTAGAAGTTATTTTCCCTTTGTGACTATAACAACATATTTTGGCCTGACAACACTGGCATACTTAGAATGCAAAAGACAGGCTCATAAGTCAGGCTGGCTTTCAGCATCTTACAGTGATAAAGAAAAATGATATGACATTCATCAGTTCCAAAAAATAAAGAAAAACACTCAACACTTTAAGTGAGACTGTCGTTCAAAAAAAAAAGAAAGGCAAAGTAAGGACATGCACAGAAATGCTCATATTCAGTTGCAGATGCAAGTTACAGTAAGGTGTGCCAGCAGCTTTAAAGTGACCACTACTGCAGCTCAGAAGACAGCCAGAATCACAGTGGATAAAACTTTGATTTCTTTTTCTAAATTAGATAAATGAATTGTGGCTCTGAGTCATTCTAGAGAGCCACCAAAGTACAGGAGACAAGTTCAGGAAGGTACAGAGCCCTGAAATCTGCACCTCATAGTCTCCACAGCATTCATGCAAGTACACATACACTTGGGACAGTGCTGAGGGTGGAACACTAAAATCCAACCATGACAGGATGACAGGAAGGAGATAAAAACTTGGGTTTAATATTAGGGAGGACTCATTTGCACTAATTGCTAGCTAGCCTTGATTAACCTCTCAAAGAAAGTGGTGGAACTCTATTTAAAATTAGACCAGAGAAAGAACCAGAAAAATTTGCAAAAAATAAATATAATATGAAAAGAGGAAACTAAGTCTTTTCCAAACATGGTCTGATCCACATCTGAACTAAACTCTCAATGTTTAAGAACTGCTATGCAAAAAAAAAAGAGATACCTTGCTGTATACTATGCTTTTTGCAGCACAGCTGCAAACCTCTTCCCTCCCCCTCACACAAAGAGTTTCACAGGTGAGCCAAGAGGATCCAACTGTGCTAGGACTGTGTGCCAGTCAGCCCTCCCAATAAAATCACATTTTTCCAAGTGTTTGACTGCCTTTCATTCCATCCTCCCCGTGAGTACCACCTTCTGCTTGCCCTCTTCTGCCACAACTTTCCTCTTCCCTCTCAAGGTCACATGAGCAGGATGACTAAGATGATACTACGCAAGAATTCCCCTGGCTTCTTTCCTTTTTTTTTTTTTTTTTTTTTTTTTTAATCTTTCTTAAGACAAATGGGCAGAAAAAGTTTCCAGCCCCACACTGTAATGCAGAGCATGATTGCAGGAGGATGACTATTCCACCAGAACAGCAGCAAGAGAGTATTTTGCTACTTTACATTGAAGAAGATCCTTCTATAGTAACAGGCAAATGCACAACTCAAGTGCCTTTTTCCTTTTTCTCTTGTGGATGGTGTTGGAATAGCGTCTAAGGGAGGTGACTCATGGGGAGGGCAGGGGAGCATATGTTCTGCTGAAGTGACATGCAGCTCCTGCTGGTCACATCCCAGTCTTTACTGCATCTCTAAAAAGGGCTGATGAATTTTCTTAATTGCAAAGGGATTTGCATATTGATTGTATAAGCTTTCTGGAGGTCTCAAAACAGGGCAGTCTACAGCTTCAATGCCAAAGTCAGAACGTGGGCAGGTTTTGACTGGCTGGCTCAAGGCTAGAATGAGCAGCCAAAGCAACCTGAAGGAGGCAAATACAAGATCCAGCTGCTCCCAGCTCTGGGTCCCACTGAATTATGAACAAAACCGGGAGCTTCTGCTTTGCATGCAGATAACCTGATCAGCACCACCTTGGCTCTTGGATAGAAATCATCTCTCAGCATGTGTGGGAATCCCTCACCTCTTAATTCTGGGGAGAAAAAAGTACACAGTAGCTGCACCTTGAGTTTCCATGCCTCCTGATGTATGTACTTCAGGTCCCAAAGAAAAAAGGCCTGTGTGGCTTGGAGGCCCAGCCTAAAGGAAGGTATGGAACAAAAGGGTGCATTTGCAGCCCCTGGGCAGGGTTCAGGGTTAAGCCTCTCCCTTAGAACTACAGCAGCACAAGCACTGTCGGCTTTCAGTCAAGACAAGTTTATGCCAGGTAGGTCTGATTAGAAGGAGCAGCATGTCCAGAGGGGGAGCAGCAAGCAATTTCACTGAGGCCTGGTTGGGAAAGTCCCAGCATCTAAATCAAGATTAATTCTTCAGCACAGAATCCAGTGTATGTATAAACACCTCCTCCCTCACGTCTGTGGAAACGCAGTGGGGAAGCCAATGAATCTGTGCATTATCAGTCCAGAGAGATCATCTGACAGTATCAAGTTCAGGTTCTGGCTTAATATCCCACATATTATTATAAGTTTCTCCACTTTACCACTAGATGTACCCTATACTCTACTGTATTGCACATGATTATTCCTCATCTCCCTCGTGATTTCTAGAGAGTTTGGTATCAAAACCAAGTGGAAAATCCTCATATATCTGATGCATATCTGAAGACAAGGAAGCCACACACCAATCATTAAAATCAAAGACAAAGAATAAAAAACAGTGCTTTCCATCCTTCACCTTATTTACAATACACTTTGTTTTTCCCCTTACAACAAAAAGAATTACTCAAGTTCCCAAGCTAGTCTGGGAAGGACTGAGCTGGTCAACACAATTTAGCTAATTCAACTGCTTTATGTCTTTCGCTGTTTTGTGTCTCGAGATCTTTCACTTCCATTGCTCCTCCCAAATAACAGTAAACAAACTCCAAATTATTAAAAAAAAAAAAAAAAAAGTCTATACTTCACAACATGACCAAACATCTCTGTTTAGAAAAAAAATTAGTCTGCTTTGTTAAAGCTTCGATTTAGTGCCATCCTATCAGAATGAACAGGAGTGTAGGATGCATCCAAGACAGGTTGAATTTTGGACCATGATTTACTTCAGGCCTCATTAAATGAAAAATGTTTCATAAAGAAAGAGAAGACAGCCTTTAAAATTACACTCCTTTCAGATATTTTTATGTCACATTATCTTTGTCACAGTTTTTGTTTCATTCTTCTTAAAAATGTTATTTTATCCCAAGTTGTCTGAAAACGTAGGAAAACACAGGGAACATCTCTTCAACGCTCCTGCCATGTCATGCATACAGGAAGTAAATCCTAAACAAAGAGAAAGTGAAGCAGCAGTATTTTTAGGAACAATCGTTTAATACTCTCCTGCTAAGTCCCTCCTTAAGAGTCTCGTGAATATGACTGAAACGTAAGTCAAAAGTGCAGTAACATTATGCCCTTGGGCTAAAGAGTTTAGTCAGTTGTTTGTTTGTTAAAACACATCTGAGAATCTGTATTGACAATGTATTTCCAGTGTTAATTACCAACATCACCCACTTAAGAGAGCAATCCACTCAGCCCTTACCAGCAGTAATCACAGGAACCAAAAAGATGCAGGTAATTTTGCAAATCAAGCATGTTCTGTACTAGGACAAGTTTCTGTTTGTCTTCTCTTTCTGGCTTAATATTTGTATCCTCAAAAAAACCCCAAAACAGCCCAAAAAGCCCTCAGACAAGCACACACACTTCGCAGCAAGTCACAAGACAAATCCCAAAATCCCAATCACACGGGAAGCTCCCTCTTACAACTGTGAAGCAATCCCAAAAGAAATTCCAAGCAGCCCCATATACACTAGAGGTAACCAGTGTTGAACCCCAGCATGGAACACACCAAACGATGCTGAGCAGCGGGAGATCTCTATGGCTAAGCTGGTAGGAAAATCATTGCAGTGCATGCAGGGAAAGGGTATGGTGGGATGAACAGGTCCTAGGAAAGATCAGATTGGGATACTCTGACTCACTTCAGCCACATGTCTGGAAGCAGGCACAGCAGGAGATCCCCATGGCAGCCAGGCACTGCCATCCTGCCAGCGTGGTGGCACACCTCATGATCCTCATGGAGTCTCCAGCGCTTGCTTGCGCTGTCTACCAAGGCTAAGGTGGCCCTGGGGAGCCTTCCCACACAGCAGCATCAGTGGCACGTGGGAGCAGCCACCCCCTCGGCATCCCCCAGGTGCCACAGACACGCCCTCAGCATCCTCCCCAGCTCAGAGCAGCTGCAGCACCACCTGGCTCCTGGCACAGTGAGATTCTCTCAGCAGACAGCATCACTGGGATGAGACAGGAGTGCCATTATTCAGATCCACCAAGACTGGCTGGGTGTGCTGAGGCTGAAAAAGCCACTGGTGATCAAACTCAAATGACAGATTTCAAATCTCTTTTCAGTGCTACCGGGACAGTCTGACAAGGTAGCCAGTGCCACATAGCTGCTAATACACTATACCTAAGGATATATGATACACACACATGCACATGGAGCATTCTATATTTTTATCCTAGAGAAAAATTTTGCTTTGCTGTGAATAAAGGCAGGTTGTAAGCATGAGTGAGAGGAAAGATAACGATCTACAAAAAGGGGGTACCACTTCGGAATAATTATGCTGTATTCACATTTCAGCCACTACTTGCTACACAGACTCAACAAGTTCAAACAGGCTGAAATTGATACAACTGCATTCCCAGCTTGGCTCAAAGTTACTCTTATTCCCTAACAGCAACGTTGTCAGAACACCTCAAAGGGAAAAAAGAGACAAATTTTTGCCTGATGATGCTGTGACAGGGAAGTGATTCAAACCATGCCTCCAAAGCAAAGCTTCCCAAAGGACTGCTGAAGAAAGCAGTTTGCATCAACCCTGGTGTAAGGGAGGGCAAAAGAGGAGGAAATGTAGTGTGAGCTTCCCAGTACCACTTCACCGAGCTGTCACATACAGTTTACATTATGTTCAGAGCAAATCTAAATTAACAATGGCCAATACCACAAGGAGACTTCCAAATGGTAAGAAACTTCTAAATGGAACAAGATCCTCCTTTATTAAACAAGACCCTTCTCAGGCCACCATATTTCCTTAAGCTTGGAGAAAAAAAGTGTATTAACAACAGCAAAATTAAGCGGATGTAATATTTTTTAATGTGTACCAAAAATCTGGCATGGGCCATTCTGAACTGTTTCCTTCAATCTTTTTGGGTTTTCAGCCATGTCCTTTAGCTACCACACTATATAATCTCATTCAGTTACTTCATTGCTGACTTTTCAGGAAACTTTATGTTTAAAGAAAGCAAGTGTTATTAGAAGGTAAGGATAATTTAGGCCATTTTAAATTTTAGGAACAGAGGAGAAAAGGAGAGAGAAGGAAAGAAAAGATTAGAGAAAGTATATCACAACAGGGAAAATATTTATCCTAAAGAGCAAACACAGTCGAAGAAGTCCTAGGTATGTCCTGCCCCCCCCTCCAGAACCACACCCCTTTCTTAACCAAGCAAACATAACCCCCAGCTAACTTCCCAGAACCAGGCAAAGCCCTCTGGTTCCCTCTCACACCCCAGTGTTGAGCAATCCTGATGGCACAGCACAGAACAACTTGCTGCGTCACAAGCTCAAGAAGGAAAAAACAGACGACCACAGCAGTGCTGGGGAGGCTGGGCAGATGGAGCCAAGTATCTCTCCCTGACACTCACACACACACACACACACACAGACGCATGCATGCAAGGAAGCTGCACGAGATAAGGGAAGCACATCTTCCTTAAAAGCAGGGTCTCCACGTTACCCGGTATCAGCAGCCACCAAGTATCTCAAGGGGCAAGGAAGTAAAAGGTTATCACTGCACACACACAGACTGCAAACTTCCCAGTGCTGAGGACGGCATCCTAGCAAAAGAGGTTTCACATGCTCAGCCCATTTCCTCTCCTGTTCCTGAACATGTGGTCCTTCCTTACAGCATTCCCTTGCTGTGCAGAGAAGCACTAATAAGAAGTTTCACATCTTGTTACTGTCTGTTTAGTCAAACTAGAAACAAAAGTTCCCCCATGACCTGTGCTATTTGACAGGAGTTTGGGAACTTTAGCCCTCAAGTGGAATTCATTCCGTCCAGGAACAATTGTCACCTTACTCTCTCTCCCCTCAGTCTGAAACTGCCAGAAAAGCTACCGCTGAAGTGTTTTGGTGTAAAAAATGAGCCACACAAAAGTTGCAACCTTCTCTGTTGCAAGGCATCTTTCCACATGAGTCAGCACTGTAAAGCTGACTCTGAGGATTTACAAAAGAAATCACTGAGAGTGTTTAGCAAACTTCAGCTAAGAGACCAGCCTGAAGAACTCAGCATATCTATAGATACCCCCAAGAAACAGAAAGCAGTATTTGCATATTGTGTGCTATTTAGTAGCTGTATAATGGCACTACTACTTTAAAGACCATGTCTTTGCCTAAGCGGTGTACATTGTGCATATGAGCATCATGGTTCAAGAATCTGAGTGAAAGGATCTGGCTAAGTCCAAATTACAAGATTCCCCTTGCTTTTAATTTTTTTTTTTTTTAACAGCTACAGAAGCTTCCCCAAATGCTGTCAATCTACTGTTATGGAATAGCCTATTTTTAAGAGGGAAGGAAAGAAAGAGGAAAAAACTTGATGACCCTGAGAGGGGGTATGTTCTGCCGTTTGCTTGTTTCAGCATGCTGAACTAAAACAGGTTGAGCAGGTTGGATACTGGGGGGAAAAAACATAAAGCTGGAAGACACACATTAAAGGTGGAATGACAGCAACCACAAAGCAATTTGTGATAGACTTTTTCCTCATTCTCGTGGGTACTTTGCCCAGGAATATTTTCAGAGGATAGGAGGACAGGGAATACATGTTCATAAGAGAAGTGATGCAAGTATTTCTGGTGTGCATGCACAACAGGGTGAACAAAGATTACCTTAACATACAAACTCTCTCAGCAAACTTTCTCACCACCAGCATTTTCTAAACGGAATCAGCCAACCGAAGTACAATCTACAAGACAAACCACCAACCAAAAAGCGAACAAAAACAACATGTTATTTGTTAACCTTGAGAGCTAACATGTCCAAAAGAATCACATGTCAGGTTTATGGCACAGGACTAAAAGCACCTCAACTCCTCACAAGGATCATCTGGATTTTCTAGTGCTTGCTAAGTTAAGGCTTGTATTTATTTTGTAGCTCTTCAAGGTGAGAAGGGGAGGAAACATCCCTGAGAATACCAGACCTTCAGAGGAGGTGATATTCCTGAAAGGGTACTTATGTGGAAAGATCAAGGTCTTGCACTGCCATGTGCTCTGAGACTAGAGCCTAATCTGTCAAGTGGCTTGTGCTTATTTGAACTGTGGCATGGGTAACAAAGCAGCACTAAGCTACACTCAATACGCTCTGTTATACGGGAGATTTGTGTTACTGCCGTGAGGAGGGCAGCATTACCCTGCCACGTCAGACCACCTTCTCCTCAACACAAAATACACCAGAAACCTAAACTTACTAAGAGTGTCCCTTTTTTTTTGCCATGCACAGAACCAAAACATAAGAACTCACAACCTTACAATGCACAAGATGAGACTTTGGTATTGCTTAAAGGTGATACACAGAAAATCTAAGACTAAAAAGCACACTGAAGTCCTATGTTTAGGTACTGAGAAGCTCTGGAGATGCAAGTATAATGTTCCTCATTGTGTACGCTTAGGTTCTCAAGAACAATGGAGCTAATTAAGGTCTGCATATAAATCTTAACTCTGCACTTCCTTGCTTCGCTTGATTCTAATCAGATCTCAGCATTCATGTTTTTGTGTTAACTTCCTCTGCTGTTCTTTAATGATAACTGAAGGGGGATACTGTCCAAGCCTACAAAAGCAGCATGTAACACATCTGAAATCATGGCATCTCCTTTCAGTTCTCAGGGTTCACAGAGGTTCTGTGGCACACGAGGTCATCCAGAGTCTGTTACTGCTGAAGATACTAGTGGAGGATTTCTTTTTGAACACCCTATTTGTGAGCCCTGTGAATTAAATAAAAGTTTATATATACTCTTTCCAGAAGTAAATCTACTCAACAATAGTGAGACAGACGAAAGTTTCTTCTTGGAACAACTGAAAGTACTGTAGACTTCTAATTCAAATGAAAGACACTGAGAAACAGACTCTTACTGCTGCACGGTTTTTGAAAAGGCTGGCTGGCTGGCTGGCTTTCTTTCTTTCGTATTAAACCTTCTTCAAAACATGGGGGTCTCAGCAGAATACCAAACACATATTGTGGATATTATCTGGTGACAGGAGAGGCCAAGAAGCTTCCCTCCACCCGTTTTCCCATCCTTATTTACAAAAATGTACTAGCAAAAAATGTAACAAGCATTTTTAACTGTAATGAATACCAAAACAGCTACCACATCTCACCTGCTTCCACAACTACAGTCATCAGTTGTGGTAAGCTGCAGTATAAATCTCTTACTAGAAGGCAGAAGTTAGTCCTTTGTGTTCATTATCCCTGCTGAAGAATTAGGGCACTTGCATTTGCTGAAGCTTATCTTTCACTAGCATGCTGACAGTGGTTAAACCATCCCTCCACATATAAGGAATGGATTTAAAGGCCTGTAGTACAACCTGGTTCTTAATATTTAAGAGCACTGCTACCAATTATTACATTGAAATAAAAGCTCCTTGGGAAATGACCAAAGAGACATTTCTATTGTGCAAGACAATGAGAAGCAGCCTTTTCACATGTGTGACGTGTCAATCATTTTCTGTGTGGTGAGCTTCTTGGCTATTTGTTTTTAGCTTCAAGATCTTGTACGTTCAGTTTTTCGAAGCTACACCAAATTTCCACTTGCAGACCACCAGAAAGCAAACCATGTTGTAATACGGCAGTTCCTCTCCTCTTCTGGGAAAGAAAAAAAAAAAGTCTTCATCACATTTAGCTATGCTCTGCCTCCAAAACTCCCATCTTAAGCAAATGCCAGCCTGCACGTGCTGGACTACAGAGATCCTATTTGTACTTAGAGGCTGGGCATTGTTACTGCACTGCACCCCACAAAGCACACACAATGTACTGGAAGTAGGCCAATGCCATAAATAACATGGGAGCAATTCACAGGTGGAATGTAGGGAGAGGATGGATTCAGATCTTGAGGACACTCTGTCTATTGGACATTTGCAGAGTCACAGGTGGCCTGTGTGCATGCCTGCCCACGACACACAGACTCTTGTTAAAGGGAGAAGGAACCCTTTGAAGTGTATGCATCTCAATCTCTATGCCTTTATGAGGATCCAACACTCATTTTCTGAGCACTGCATTACAATCTTTCAGATGTGCATGCGCTACAGGTGCCAGCAAACATGGCCAGTTAAGATGTCAAAATTCACAGATTACCCTCCAGCATGTGCATTTTCTGTCTTTCTCAAGAAACTCAGTCAGCAACACACAGGTGCATACATAAGGTGTTGTTTCAGAAAGACTTGAACATCAGAATAGTATCATATCTTGATTAGAAAGACAGCTGTTTATCTTTCCACAGCTTATTAAAATCAGAAGTTTGGGAAAACTATCTAGTACTGAAAGTAAGACTGAGAAATGAAAGTTTCTTCTTAATTAAAAGAAGAAATACCTTCTTTGATAGGACCCTTTGTAAGAATGCTTCAAAGCATAGCTTCTGTGATCCAGATCTTCCAATCTGAGTTTCAAAGACTTCTGCATGTGGTTGTTGCATGTGGTGTTTCACATGTGCCAAAAAAAAATAAAAATAAAAAATCCCCAAACTGTGAGACCTGCTCCGGAGATGGTACATAAACAGCCCACAAGTACCTAAGCAGGATGTAAATAAAAAGCCATTCTGAATAATTTTGTCACGTAAGGGGCAAGGAATTGAAAAAGAGCAAGAAGGTAGATACCTGCTACATTTTAGTTTCAAATGAAGCACTTCAGTTAGTTGGCATTAATGGACTTATATGGACCGTCTGGAGAAAACCAGCAATGGACAATGCTCCTTCATTTACCAAACTGAGGAAGCTGTGGCTGAAACATATGTATTATTCCTTTACTCTTTTCAGACTTGCCACAGAGCCTTTAATAGCTTCCCATTGGAAACTGTCAGGAAGGTCATTTCCCGCCTCCCTTTTGGCATTTATACCCCATTAACATTTTCTAGTTGCATGGAGAGCATGTCTTTGGCAGGGAGGAAAATGTGACTTTAAAGTGATAGGCATGGACTGTCCTTACTCATAGAAATGGAAAAGGAACTGCTGGCAAAGTATCCTACCCCCAAAGGAAATACTTATGGAGCAAGTGGAGGCATCGCCCTTCCCACTGAAGGCTGATGCACTTTCTATTTGAATGCAACACAGTAAGTCAGGTAAATTTTTTTTTCTCTACCTCAAAGTCCCTTCCTAATGTTCACAAACCACCACTACAGCCACAGCAGCAGCCTAACTCTTCTGTCTGCATCTTGGGGAGAGGTAGTGGTAGAGATGGAATAAGAGACTTTAAATCCTCTATTTGGTGTCAGAATCTAGACCCAAAAGACCTCTCAGAGTTGGCATTATTCACAGATAAAATCCCTAAGGAGTTACCATGACTGTACAGATGGAAAACCTTTGGAAAATCTTTAGTAGTTACAATCTTTTGAGTAGAGACAGTACACTGCAAACCCAGCTCTTACAAAGCTACAGAAACTCTTCATACACCCTCCATGTAATTTATGCTCCTGCTGGAGATATGAGTATTCAACTTTAATTCACTGTGACTGAGAGAAAGCCATAGGGTGTGTCTCTCTAGCAAAGAGGGGTGAGGATAAGGCGCATCCTAAATTGCAGTTTTTCTTATGTATTGATCTTTGCAGTGCCAGTTACAGGGATGTTGAGCTCAAAACTACTGTGATCTAACGCTTTCCTCTGGATTCTTAGAAAGCCCCAAGAAAATCATGCTCCCAAATTCCTAACCAGCTCCTGATTCTAGAAGGCTTGCTATTTCCAATAGCAAGGAGACTTGCTCTTTCCAATACTGGTCAAAAGTAAAATTCTAAAAAACTCAGCATCATCTCCAGGTCTTCTTCTCTAGAGCAATTAATGATGCTGATACCAGGCACTAACAGGTCTTCCAGTTGCATCAGCTTGCACCAACCCTCCACAAACAGGAGCAGGACTGATATGGCAGCAGACAGTCTGACAGCAGATCAGGAAGAATGAGAAAATCAGATTTTTGCTCTGGACATTGAGTGCTCTCCAGAGACCTTTGCTCTCTCCAAATGTGACTGTCCCCACAGAAGGTTCAGGTCACTCCTGACCTGGCAGCCTGTAAGAGATACCTTGGGCTCAAGGTTCCCTGTTGAAAATCCTGGCCAAGAGTCACACTGGTCAGAAAATGAAGCAGATTTTAACCTCTTTTTCTTACTGGTATTGCACAAGAGAACCTTCCCCCTCCACCCCAGTCTGCTGTGCCCGTTCAATTTAACTTGTTGAGGAGGAGCCAAGGAGCGCAACAAAAAGAAACCAAGGAGCACAACAAAAAGAAACTGGACTTCATTTGAGAGGCTATGACTCATTAACAAATGAAGCGCTGCACGTATTGTGGGAGTCAGGAAGGCCAGCATCGATTTCACAAGTGAAGAGTACATCCAACACCCCAGCACAGCTACACTAACTCAAGGAAGAGCTGTGCAGGAAACAGTGCTCTCACTTACTCCAAATAAAGTTTGGCTGTTGCACAGAAGTTTTACTGTAATGCAAAAGAGCATCAAGTAAGAGCACTGAGGTTTTTTTCTCCCTTGGTAAAGTGAGGGTGGTGAAAAAATACTTTTGATGGAGATGGCTGGCACTTGAGAGTGCAACAACATTGTTAAGCATTTTCCAACCCAAAAAAGTCACCAAAACTTGTCTCCTTCCTTCCTCTATTCAGCTGAATGTCTAATGATGTGGCTGCTTTAAGATTGAAATTTGAGATTGAAATCAGAAATTTCATTCTTTGATGGAAACTGCAGTAAGTACTCCCATGACACAGTATTTCCCTGGACAAAACCATTCCATTGAACTTTTTCCTCTAAAAGGTTTTTAAAAGTCTGGATTTAAAAATAGTATATACAGCTAAATAAAAGCCAGAACATGGCAGAGGGGGAAAACGAGAAGAGAGGATGGACATGGCATAAGCCTACACATTTTTTCCCCCCATTCAGATAACAGCAGACCAACTTCTCCCTTGCTCCTCTCCTGCAAACTAAGCATATTTGGTGTAAGTACAATAAATCCTGGGAAGCTCCTCCACGACCTTCACAAGTTACACTGATTCTTTAGCAGCACATCACAAGTTTCTGCTAAACCTGTAACTCCTCTCTCTGACCCCCTGTTGTGCAGTAGTCCAGGAATACCACCATGCTGGCTACCAGGGGAACACGAGAATTTTTTCTGTTTTTTGCTGGTTTGGACATACATCTGTCACTACTTAGATACTGTAACACAAAAATAGAGAACAATGAAAGAACTGCACACAAAAGAGGAGAAAGATGGACTTGTAGTATCATCTAGCTGGTACAGAAGAGCAGACATGGCACCAACACAGACATGGCCTGGAGGAGTTACACATGAGGAAGGACCTGGCAAACAGGTCCTTGCTCCAGAATCCTGAGGCAGAGCAGTTTTGAATGAGATGTGAGATACATTCAGCCATAGAACTGACAGTCCATTGGACATGATGCTACAGCTAAGTTTGAGATGCCTGAAAAATAAATTTACTTCATCTTAGACCAGAAATACCTGTTTCAGCAGGAGGCACTGGTGGGCAAAGTGAACATCTTCCTTGTGAGTATGTCATAGCACCAGATAAAAAATTTGATTTCACTTTGCATTTATCCTCATCTGCCTACTTGCACATTCACGTCTTCCTTCAGCAACAAGATCCAGCATTACAGTCAGTTATAGCAACAAGAAAAGGTTATTCACTGAAAAAGACCAGAAGGCACAGTCTGCCAACCATAACTCTCCTTTAGCAGAACCAGCACATTTCAGTGTGCTCAGGATTTTGCTTGTCATGGGTCTAGGGTCACTCCTTGCAGAGTACCAAGCTTGGGAACAGCCCTCTGCTGCTGCTGCAGGGCAGCCCTGCACAGAACCAACAGGCACCTATCAGACAAAAAATCTTTTAATATCAAGATTTTCCTTGCATGAACTTAGGTCCTTAGTGTGGTCATTAAATGCAGCACTCCATCCTGGTAACTTCAGGCCTCATCTTGGCAAGTGAAAAAATTAAAACCAAACTATCTTCTTATCAGAAGGTTCTGATCTCTCCTTCTTTTGGGCAAGTCACTGAGTCTGGCATTTTAGCTTTAAATTTACTACAAAAGCATGCTAAGAATTTCTATACAGATAAACGTGCATAAGCAAAGGTGACTACATCAATCTCTCCTAGGCCTGGAGTCAAGTTTCAGGGGAAGCCTCCTTTTCCTGCTTCTAGGTGGGCATAAGAGCTACCCAGTGAGCAAAATCCAAAAAACCCACACAAGCAGTCCTCCAGCAAGCCACCCAGACACAAGTGACTGACCATCCCAGAGTTCCACCACTGGAAGTCACCCTTGAACACGGACAGTGGCATCAGTTGCAATTCAGCAGTGGCCCTGTCTTCCCCACGTCACACAGACTAATGACCCGACCTGGAAAACATGGCTCATAACACCTCTGGTCAGATGAGTCAGATGTGTGATTTATTCAGTGCCCAAGGCCAGTATCTCTTTGTGTTTTTCCCTTCTCATTTTTTATCTGTCTTGCCAACTCTCCCCAATTCCAATCAATTTTAAGTTAAATAAATATGGAATTACAAAACTGCATTCCCTCTCTTTTCACCCAACTGTTTAACATGAGCAAAATGATACAGAAAAGGTAATGCTGCAAAAGCAGGTATTACTCCCACTATGTTGTCTTTCCTAGTGTCATCAAAATCACCCTTTCATTCCACCTGTAGCACACTGCTTGGAAAATTACTGGTAATAATCAGGGAAACAAGACCTCTTCCTTTCCACACAGAACCGGTCTGTAACCATCACTCCTGCCCTTTTGCTTGTAAGCAATATTCTTTTCCTCCACCTGTCTTACAGTTTCTTTGTAGGTTGTAATCTCTTTGATAGAGGGACTAAAGCTATGTGGGAATCCATGAAGTCTTAATCAGTTCTGAGATGTTCCACCCATGCAAATAAATGAATACTGAATCAAGGGATGAGAGAGAGGAAGGAAAATCCGTGTGCTTTAACATTTTGTTCCCTAGTTGACAACTGTACATATTGTACATTGCTACTGCACATACTTCCTACACAAAAAACTACATTTGCAAATTTGTGCCGATAATTTGTCAGATCTATAGCACAAGTTGCCTATAGTGAAAACAAATATTGATGTATGTATTTAAAAACAAGATAAATATACCAAGGAGGCATCTTCGTGATGTCATTTGGTTACCTAGGTATGTAACACCAACAAAATCCCAGATGTTCTAATACAGCCACTTGAATACTACGAAATTGGAAGCTCCTATATAGCTTGGCTATGTATTTTTATCCCCTGAAAAAAATCCATTTGCCATACTACTACTACTATTACAAAATAGAAAAAAAAATAAAAAAGCTATAACAACTCTTGGTAATACTTGAAGAAAACTACAAGATCATTCTCTGTTCTGATTTCCTCCCACTACTTAAGCATCCTAGTAACTGTACTGTGTGTTATGCCACAATTGTAAGTCACAGATACTCCGTATTTCCTGCCCAAGTGTCTTTAGTCTGCTTGCTGGTCCCTCCAAGGAAACAAAATAGCCCCCTATGCTGTAATCCTTCCCAAACTCCTGGGACACGATCAGCACTCACCTGTGCATGTTTCCATTGGTGGTGAAGGACTGTCCACATACTGAACATTTATAAGGCCTTTCACCTGAGTGCACCAGCATGTGGCGATCAAGGGAGCTCGCTGAGCTCAGAGACTTTCCACAGATGCTGCAGGAATGGTCTGTCCCTCCAGTGTCAGTGTTATGCTGGAGAAAGCAATGATTTTTTTTTTACATTGAACGTCCCTTCTAAAGTGCCAGTAAAATATCAGCAAGAACTATAAACAATTAAGCAGCTCTGAAGAGCCACTTGGCACATACCTTATATGAAGGTGTGCCCTGTAGATACCTCTCCTCCCCAGCCCTCCTCCCTCAATTCCAGCCCCCCTCCTCCCCTCCTTCATCTTTAACCCCTTAATGCACCAGCACAACTAGCTGTTTCATAAAGCCTGCAGTGCAGCATTTCTGTTGGTCTGCAGCAAAGAGGATACAGAGGGACTCAGCAATAGCCCATCAGACAAATGGTACCTTGGGACCCTTTAGGCTGCGCAGTGGTTTGGGGTTGTATGAGCAGTAAGGAAAGAGGATGGAATTATGAACTTCCCAGCAGAAGACAGACACTTAAAAGCAAATACTCTTTAAAGATATTATTTTAAACTTACTGCATAGTAAGACAACAAAACTAAACTGCTTCTGATGCAGACTTTTATGGCCATAAGAATGCTTTACATGGTCAAGTTATGGCCATCAGCTACTGTGCTATATGTACCACTCTTTCTTACTTGCATTCAGAGACTTGAAGATTTCTTCGCATACAAAAAAAAACCCAAAAAACCAAAAAACACTAGAAGGATAAGAAAAAAATAATTAAGCAACAGTTACAGTACAGGATGAAAAGCTGAAGTAATAAGTATCTAGTGAAGTCAGTCACCAACCACACCTTAGCATCCAAAGCAGAACCTTCTGCTAGAGAAAAGGGCAAACCTCCTTATTAAGTATGCATATATTTCAGGAGGAGCAAGAACAGGCCTGTAGCTGACAAAAAAAGTGCATTATCCGGTTTAAAAAAAAAAACAACAAACGAACAAAAAAAAAAAAAACAACCAAAAAACCAATCTCCCAAAATTTTTATATCCTGTGAAAGACTGAGAGGCTCTTCTACACTGAGTTGATTTAAAAAATTTGTCTTCCTGCTTCTTAATTTGCATGACCAGTAAAAAGATCTGTACTCAAACAGGATAATAAAACAGGACTTAGGCCTCATGATGGAAGTGGTTTTCCGGATCCTTAGGATACCTTAAGCTATGCAGAACAGGACACACATCCTTGTTTGAGCCACTGGGTGGGGGATGGAATGCCAGGCAAGGAAGGGAGTAAAATTATCCACCTCAGGGTTAGGTTTGTGGGGTGTGCTTTTTTAGGAAAATGCAAGGAAAGGCTAAAATAAAAGCAAAACAATGGAAGCATTTCATTGGCTTGCACATGGAATTGTTTTTCACCACTGCAAAATGCAACCTGGCAAATGAAACACTCTTAATAAAAGTAAGAAATCAAGAGCTGGTACTCTGCATACCTGACGAATGTGCATAGTTAGCTGGTGCTGTGTAGTGCAAATCTTTTCACACAGAGGACAGGTATAGGAAGACTTCTCTTCTTTTGTTTCCTGTAGACAAAAGAGAACAAAACAATCACAAGGAGTATCAGTGTAAAAGGACTGAAAAGCTATCAGTGATGAGGGTGGAAAAACATAATCCATCCCAAGTACTGGTAGCAGAATAACTTTATCATCTGACAGATCCCTCAAGCAGGTTTCAGAAACTTCTGAGTTTACAAACAGGGGCCATTTCAACTACCACAGAAGTACAGCAGCTGTTTTAACAGCACACAGATACTCAGCAGCAACAGTTTAGGACAGGAAATGAAGGCAAGTTAATTGCGAGGAGGTCCAACTGCCAGGAGGAATTTGGCTGACCAGAAAGTAATTCCTGGAACATCGTCAGAATATATGGGCAAACATTATTCTTCCCGAAGATTTTTAACAGCACAAGTTGTCAGAACTTCAGATTTCCCACCCCATCTTGACAGCAAAGCACTATCTTGGTACCCTTTTGTAGGGGCTGTATGCTCTGCTTCAAGGCTGACTCAGAAGGAAGAGTGGCATTTACTGAATCATCAGCACCATTTCCTTTAGCATCCTGTGTTTCTGCTGGATGCACCGCATCCAGGCACACCAGCCAGGCCCCACCCTTCTGAAGCTCGCAAGATCTGATGAGATCATAGCGAGAAAGAGGTGACAATGCCCGAGTGTACGTGACTCCAAAAGAACACATTATGAACCCTGCCATTCTCCACCCAGGTGAGAATCAGGAGTAACCATGGTCAAACCACGAGTACAAACAATGAAGCCGACTGGAGAGCTCAACCTGATTTAAGTATGCCCTTAAGACACTGAGCACAGCCACCACTCTTCCAGCCAGGGATGAAATTGCACTCTTGCAGGAAACAAAGCTGTTTGCCTCAATTTGTCCGCAAAGATGGCTACTGGGTGATGTAAAGGGCATTTTCACAACCTCACCAGGAAGCCAGGCATGGCTTATGCACCAACGCCTGCATATTAGAAGAAAGATGATTTGGCACCCAAAATTAAACCTCAGTTTCCATTAGAATGATGCACACCTCTGGTGACAAGACAGTACAAAACCCATCAATGCAAGGCAAATAGAAAAGCAGAATTTTTATGCCTAGTGACATTTTCTACTGAAGTTCTTTGCTGGTTGTTTTAAGTATCATTAGTAAAAGCCTGAAAACAAGCAAAAAGAAGAACCCATTCTCAGCAGCTTTTTAGCTGCAGGTTGATGAGTGTGAGTGTGGCTATACATCTCCTCTCTCTTCACATCTCTCTTCTCCCAGTGATATTCCAAAGTCATCAACTCAAAAGCAACCATTTCCAAGTTGACAGACACAAGTATTCCCAAAGAACATTGAGAATGACTAACCCAAGTCTCTGTGACAAATCCTCTGGCACATTAGGACAGCAAGATGCTGACACATTGTCAGAGTTCTTTTTCATGTCTCAATAAGGAAATATCCCCTCCTGCGTGACTTGGGGAACCGTTCTAGAATCCCTATATTACATTTTGTTTTGAAAAACAGGGCCATAATAATTTTGCAATAACTTCTGTGACCTGTAGACATGGATGAAGAGCTGTTTTCTGATTCTGCCTGAAGAAAACAAGCTTTGAGACTTAGTTTCTAAAATTAAAGGATTAGGCTCTCCCATTTCTCCCCACTCTTTTGCTTGTACATGTTTTTCCAGCCACGATTCAGCCTCTACATCCCAAAGGTAATCACTGTAGGCCACACATACAGGCCGAGGTCTAACGTACTAGCACTTGCCAAACATTAGAAAGGAAGCAAGAAAGGCTGCCATTATGAAGTGTGAACACTCAATGAAAGTTAAAATGCATTATCTCGGTGCCCCTCCCCCATTTTTTATATAGAAACATGTAATTCACAAACATTCATTCCATCCTACTTATATAACTTCAATTCTACTATATGCAACCTAACCATGGAGTAATGTTCAGCTCCAATTATACTGTACCCTGTTACAAGCTGGTTCAAGACAGAGAACAAACACACTGTGCTGTGAGGAAAATCCCTGCATATGTGCTGACAGTTTAGATGATGTTTAATCCCCAGGCTATTTCTGAGAAATTATCAACCCACTACTGGTTTTATGCCCCCCTCCTCTTTAAATGAGTGCTGCAGTTCTACATGATGCACTCAATGATTAAAAAGCCTGCTTTCCAGACTGCCTTCTCTTCAAATCAGCAAATTAACAGACGATAGAGTAATTACTGGTTCACCTTGAAGCAAAGATCAGAAACACACTACAGCTCAGCCAGAGCTGATTAGTATTGAATCTGGGGTTTATTATTAACTAAAACCCAAACTTTCTCCAGCGGTCAGATAGGCTACATTCTGCATACCGTAACACAGCTCAAGCAAATCAGCTAACCCAATCCAGACCAAAAAACATTAGCATCCCTACTCTAAGAGTACCTACATTCACCAATTTAAAACACAGCACTCAGCTACCCCACCAGAGCCAAGCTGGTAAAAACACAGTTCTTGAACTGAAAGATAAAATTAGCAGCTCATTTGTCAGCTACTCTCCCTTTAGTAAGTCATTCTAGCACAACAGCTCTGCATTCAACTGATGGCAAATGCTTGGAGTTGAGCATTAAGTCTGTCTGTTTTTTCTCCAACTCAAAAAAAACTCTGTCACACTTTTTATTTTCTTCAAGAGCAAAGCAAATGAAAAGTTAAAATACACACAGGTTGATGTGAGAACATGCTTATTAGACTATGGGTAGACGGCAGCCAAGATAAAGTCAGCATTATGAAAAGGACCATAGACTTTGGGACAAAGGTTCAGGGCAAACTGTTTCGTTGCCAACTCATGGGAAACAGCAGTTAGAAAATCAGCTGTTATTATCCTTGAAATTATAATAAGGGGCATATTCTGACCAGAATCTGAGATGCCTGCACTGCTGCACACTAAAACAATTCAATGCTTTCATTCTGCTATGCTGAAAGTGGAAATTCTCTGTATTAGAGCCTGCTAACAAGATTGATACCCACTTAATATTCCGCATCTCACTGCTGTTTTCTCGGTAATGTAGTCATTTGCCCCTATGGCCTTAACAATCTTTCAGCCTAAAGACAAATAGTCTATTTACTATGTTTTCAATGTATTTGTTTATTTTTATGCTGTAAGAATCCCTCTTAATCCTGTCACATTTACTCTAGAGCTTCCTTTGATTCAATGCCCACCGAAATACCAGGTGGAATAAAGGTCACCAACACTAATAAACTTCCCTGAAGCCAGACCACATGGTGTACCGGTGGACAGCTGTGTAATAGCACTGCCCTGACACTGGTCAGGACTCCAGTGCCTCACTTCACATGATGAAATCAAGGAACCAGGGCAGCCCCTAAGTGAGAACATTGTAAATAAACCTTAAAGCCAGGTGCTAGACAACAGAATCCCACAAACACAGCTGTCTGTATACTGCCCATTCCTCATTTAAGGATGTCCATTTACAGCTAATGGCTTTTAACTCCTTTCATGCTAAAAAATCCAAGACAAGTCATAAGTCTGTCAACTGGGCAGCTACTCAGCACGCTATTAATAAACTACTATAGGAACATCACATGAGTCATGCCTTTCAGCCTTTCTGGTCCCTGTTACATCTTGATTCCTTTACAAAGTCTCTGTGGTTCACCTCAAGCTCCAAAGTCAAATGACCACAGGGATTTGGGGGTTTTCTTGATATCCTGCAGCACCTTCTTTGGTGGAGCTTAGCCCAGCAGGAGAAAAACACAGATATAAGTAACTACAGTTAAACTGATATGACTCTCTCCTTTCACTTGTTTGGATCAATATGGCTATCAGCTGGTGCCATCAACTGGTAAATGGAAAAAGCCTGATAAAAGCTACATATATTTACTCTGCAAAATTCATACAAGGCATTCTGCAATAGCTTTTCAGGCTTTAATTGACAAGGAAATTAAGGGCACCTTACACTCACAGGTATGAACTGAGCGTCCTGATAAATGTTTTGTTCCAGAACCATCTTTAACCATAAATCACTTGAATCTTCTGCAGGGCAGCTACACACCTCATGAGATTATGCGAATGCAAAAGCCAGGGGAAAGGATGCAGCAGGACAAAATGGCAATTCTTATTGACTTTGTCACTGTTACGGGCATCTGCTAGACCAGCTCACCACCACATGGCACTGGAGCTTGTGCTCAAATATTTTATGTGTCAGCCTAAGCAAGCAGACCCTGCTGATTCCCAGTTTTCTAAGTTATTGTCTGGAGAGATACCAGAAAACATACACAGAGGAACAACTGCAGAGGCAAGAAACAACCACTGAGGAGAAAAAAGGCAAAACAATCAAAGAAACACAAATTACATCTTATCACTTTCCAGACAGCTGCTTGTCACCCCTTTGCCCTTCCTGCATTTGGGTTTACATACCTGGTTCCTCCTGCCAATCCGATTTGGTGCAGGAGACTTTGAGGGGGATTTCACATTTTGAGAATTCCCGCCGTTTTCAGCAATCTTCCCCACATTCATCACTGCTGACATCATAGCGTCAATGGAGGACAGGTCTGCCCCGTCCAAACTGTTTGGTGAACTTGGTGATGCCTTGTAGCTGTTTAAGCTTTCCAGCTGCTTCTCTGGAATTAAAAACAGAAACACACATAGGAGTTCCTAGGCCATCTTAAAAAAACCCAAACAACTCAACAGTATTTTCAGCTGCCTCTAACTCACATCACACTCTGCTGGATCATCATGGAGCACAATCAACAGGCTATAATAACTGGAGCTCTTATAACAGGACAAACTTCTTGTATCGGAATGCATAGGACATTTTTCTCATAGGACATTCCCATTTTCTTAATTTTTAACTTTAATTCAATATGGAGCTTACAGAGTGATTTACTTTACACTCTCTTGCTGTGAGATGGTGTTATTTGTGGTACCTTGTGATCACCAGGAACTAGTAGAGCAGTACTGATGAATGCACACTCTGGCAAGCACAATCATTCAAGCAGGCAGTGTATTTTAAACAGGACTGCACAATTAAGGCATTAGTAACACAGTGTAGTAAGCCAGCTCTGTATGCAGAATTAGCTAAAGTAGCAAAAAATCCAACCAAAACAAAAACCTGTGTCACCCCTATTGCCATAGATGGCACATATGTGATTTTGGTATTCCAAGCCATACTAGTCCATGGAGAGTATGTGTTACATACATGACTAACATCAAAGCTCATGCTGTCAAGGTTCAAACTTCTCCATCACATGCAGTAAGTAGCAGGGGTGCTCCTATCTCAGATATCAAAATACACCTAAAATCTCATCCATGGTTTCAGACATGTCAAACACACAAGAAAGGACTTCTATTTTCTTCTTTACAAGTCTGAAAAGGAAGATGCTTTCAAATTAAACACTTCTTTCCCCCTCAAGAATTCTCCCTAACAAACAGGAACACCCTGCAAGTCTACTGCTCTGTAACCTCTGGTAGAAAGCACAGAATTTTAATGTGTATTGTGAGAAAGTCACTGCAATAGAAGAGTATGTGAGGGTGAACAAGGAGGAACACGTTTGTCTGTGAACATGTGATCTCTGCATAATACTGTCTTTGGAACATAAGTTTGAGGTTTATAAACAGGTGGTTTTTTGAGGCTAAGTTATGTGATGCCAAGTTACCGTGAGCCAAGAAAATCTTAGTGTGGAAGCCTGCAGTGGTAGTTGAGAATTTATGTACCCATGCTTCTGTTCAACCTTTTTTATACTTTTCAGACAGATAAAAGTTAGGGATGGGAAATGTATGCACCAGTGCTTTTGCTCGATGTATCTTACACTCTTCACACAATAAGGTGTATGGATGGGTAAGAAATGTTTCTACATTCTTAATCAATGTCCTAATTTATAGAGTCACAGGGCTAGTTGAACCAATTACCTTCATCTTTCTCCCCTGATTGACTGTGGCTCTCTTCTGGGTTGCTGGTCTCTTCACTTAGTGTAGTATGTATAGTTGCGTCTGGCTCTTCAGCCTCTTCTTCGGCAGCACCCTCGAGCACTACATCAGGGACAAAGAAAAATGGAAAGGGAATAAGGTTTTATGGAAGCCATTTTAGGAAAGTAAGACTACAGCCCTTTATTTTGAGTGGTCCCCTGACTACCAGATAGGTTTGATGACAGAAGCACACCAGCACTGTCAGTGCATCCAGACACTCTCATGAGCGCCCAGGCTGGGAGATGCTGCTGCTTCTGCTAATGGCAAATCCCGGAAAAACTAAGAAACCCTACCAGCTTGGTCTGCAGTATTAAGCCAGCAAAAATTGGAGGAAGAGAGAGCAAGCTAGACTATCACTGACAGGAGTGACATTTGATTAAGAAGTTGGAAGAATATTGTGCACCTAGAGAATTTAGGTGATTCAATTTCATACATGCACTGTTCCCCTCTTCTCTTCTTGGAAGATTAATACTTAGTCCAATACATGAATTCATGGTGGCCACCTTCTTCCTTCTAGCTGTGAAGAAATTACTACAGAGGTTTCTGGGACTATTTGGCACATTCCTCACATCCACTGCCCAAGGTTCCCACATGAATTGAAGATGTCACTAACCATTGTATGTACCAACAGAATTCCTCCACACCCCTTTCTGAAACCACAAATGGATCATGCTATCATTGGGGTTTAAGGAAGGGTGCCTGTTCTCTCTGGAGAATGACAGGGCAGTTAAACATCAGTTTTAGAAGTGATGGGGCATGATCAACACATGAGAAACGGAAGTTCTCTGCCCACAGCACTCATGGCTATAGCCTCTGGAAAAGGCTATCTGTAATAAGGAAAACTACTGATAGGTTTTTAATAGAGAAATACGCCATTATAACCTTACAAGAAAAATGCTTATTTCATTATGAAACTAAACACACTGTGGACATTTCATCATCTCAGATTTACAAATAACAACTAGTAAGCTCAATACAGGTTTGCCCTCTATCAAGATAACAGAGACAATTGCCTTCAAACCACAGTTAACAGGGTTTCTTCCTTTTAAAAAAAGGACACTCTCAAGGATGACATGCAAATCAGTCATGCAACATATCTTCAAATGCTGTTTGTGCCAAACAGCTCCTCATTTCACACCATGCCAGACAAAGCAGTGGATTCAACCTTCCTACATTCGACTGGCAACCTTCTAAGAGTGGCACACAGATAACCTGGCACAGCAAGCCACTGCAGTCTAGAGACAAAACTTGGGACCTGACTAAGCCCCAGTAGTGTGAGGCTCAGGAAAACATCAGCCTTTTAACAAACACTGCTTTTCACCTGCACCTTCAAAACCAGAAAAACAGACTAACCTGAACAACTCAAAATAACTTTTCCCAAATTATTTTTGTACTTTTCTGTATAGAAAATACTAGTGAGCCTGTGACACAGGAATTTCTTGCTCCAAGGTGAGGCCAAGCACCCATCCTTCTGTGTTTTCTCCAGTAATAATGGGAGCCTTTTATTTGCTTAGCTTTATTTTGTTTTAACTGTTGTAACTGCTGTAACTTTACTGTTATTTTGTTTGTTTTAAAAAAAGGTCCATCTCATTCAAGAGCAACATAATTATTTCTTTCTCCCCTGCCCCCATCTTATTTTAATCACTTAAGTGGTAGCTGGCTTACTTTTGAATAGAATAAGCAACAGAATTATTTTCAGGACTGGCCTAAATCTAAAACTGCTTGCTCTATCTGCTTAGCAGTACCAAAAATAAGGACCAGTTTAAACTATTTGGAGGTATTCCTGTTCAAAAAAGTAAGTGCTTTAGTCCTTAAAAAACCCCTAAACAAACAAAATACACAATTCCTTCCAAAATACACATATTCATTCCCCTTTCAGTCAATAACTAGCACATTAATGTCACCACTGATACATCCTGGAAAAAAATCTACTGTGTAACTGTGAAGACTCCTGTGTTTGCCAAGGTAACTTTAAGAAAGGTTAGTAGCTTCCCAGAGAACTACAGTCAGAATTCCTAGTGTTGCTTTTAGCAACACTGAAAATGGGAAATTCACAGAGAGAGCGGGCAGAACAGGCAGGCATATATGCACATTAAAAAACTCTACCTACTGTTTCAGAAAAACCTGCCAACTTGCTCTCATTTTTTTTCCAGCAAGAAAACTACATATTATATTGTAACAGCCTTTCATAGTTTCTATGAGCCAACGGTTATTTTGCTTTTCTGAATCCAAATATCTTCCTCCAAAGGGAAGCAAATATATGTAATCAGAGTTCTTGTTCCTAAAACCATTTTCTGCACATTAAAAATTTCCCATCTGAAAACAGTCTAGAGATTGCAACTGAACTGCTGCTGCATGCTTTTATTTACCTATGTATTTCCCACTCTACTGCATGAAACAAAAATGCACCACTGAAACAAAGACAACTGCATGAGCAGCACACACAAATTTCAGAAGCATAACTTTCTATTTGAAATAGGATATAGAAACAATAAGAATGCTGGGCCAAATCACTCCTTCCTGTGGGAAAACCCATGGCAGAGCGCCTCTGGGCAGGAACATACTGAGAGATTTCTCTTGCAGCCTCGTTGTTCTTTGGTTTTTTTTGCTTTGGGCTGGTTGGTTTTTTTTGTTGGTTTTTTTTTTTTTTTCTCTTTAAAAAAACACATCACTGAGGATGGGGAAGTGTTGAAATTTTCTGCCACAGCACCTATGAAACAGGGAATCAGACAGGCAGCAACCAGCACAGATGCCCTATGCCATACTGCCTTCAGGACTGTAAACCCTCCCAGCTCACACCAAATGCCCCGGTGTGGAGGTTGTGCTGACAGAGCCTCCTTCCTCCCTCTCCCCAAAAGAAAACAAAGACCTCCAGGAAAAAGGATAAACAGGAAATAAGCTGAGAAACAGTGCAGCCTCAGGTTGCATTCAACATCGGACCAAAGCCTCTAGGAAACAGGGAAGTGGTCACAAGCATTCAAGTCATCTTCTGCTTTGAAGAAACCCCCCAGTGTCACATTCATCCTGTGTGAAAAGGAGGAAAAGCAGAGAGCAAGTGACTAAGCAAGAGCGCTGACAAATGGTAGTGGGGACAGGACCAAACAAGACAATGCAGCCCTCTCTGCATGGCCACACCAAGAGACCTATCTTTTCTGCAGGAACGTATTCTTTCCACTTGATGAGGTTGCTGACAACATGAAACTGGGGCAACTTCCATCCCAAAGAGAGGCCTAAGGGGACCTATGGCTCCTGCTTCTGCAGAGGTCCACTCCTAAAGCTCCACATAACCAGCTAATGGGAGAGACACAGCAAAAGCAGAGCTTACAAAAAAAACCCAAAAAAACAAAAAACAAAAAAAAAAAAAGGAAAAAAAAAAATCCTTGTTGCTTCCCATTCAGTCTGTACAGGAAGACACTTGCTAAACCTGTTTCCTCCTTTGGGATAAAGTGCGATGCGACTCCACTGTATGTTAAAGCTAAGCCCACCAACAGTTACTCCCCCCACTTTGCTTATGTGCATTTATTTGGAGATTTTGTTTGCTTGTTTTAAGACCACTCTAAACAGCTACAGCTGTTTCTCCTTCTGGTGAAGAGCATCACAGATGAAGCAAAAAGGAGAACACAGGCCATAGGAGAAGGAAGAAGAAAGGATAAAATTGATGAGTCTTCAGAGTCACAGCCACTTGACTTGCAACTGAGAGGCAGCTACACGTGCACAGAGCAGCACGTCCTGGCCCCTGGGAGCTGGTACAAGTCTCTGCTCCAGATTAGTCCACTGTCTTTGCACATGAGCTCTCCCTTTGGAATAGATAGGAAGAAATGCACAACACGGGCAAGAAGGGGGAAAACCTGGTACACATAGCACAAAGCTGCTTATTGTTCTGCCTTCCGAAAAAAATCCACATTAACCTTAAAAGCAGAAGCCATGCACTAATTGGGCCAGGGAAAGATTAACACTCTTGGCCAAACAGTTTTATTGGTTTCATTAAACATACCGTAGTGTTTAGTACAGAACACAGTGGGGAGAAGAAACAGGGAAAAGAAATGACAGGTTGGGAACGCTCACCACCCCTCCCCCCCGCCTCTGCATTTCAAACCACTTTTTCCCATGAGGTCCAAACAGGAATCCTGAGCCTTCTTCATCATTTCCATCTTAGCAACACTTTTAGCTTAGTCAAGGCATTCCCACTGTTTTTTTCTAAGTGGCATGAAAAAAACCCAAGGATCATTTAAATGAAGGCCAGACCTGCTAGTATACAAATTTATACAAGAACAGAACTTCAAAGAAAGATATCGCATTTGAATAAACAAAGTTTACTCTTTACCCTTGAGATTACAATACCTAAGAATCGCTACACTGCAAACTGCTTCTGATGCACTGGTGTCCTACTAAGCTTCTACACAGAGGAGTGGATTTTACTCCCAGAGCACAAGGCAATGCTTCCAAGCACAAACAGTCACTCCCACCCCAACAGAGATGCGCGCTATCACCCGCACTACCTTTTGAATGTAACTTTCCATCAAAGCTGGCAGGGAGGAAAAAAGGGTGAAAAGGCATCGTGTGGGAAGAAAAAAGGGTTAACCCTATTCAAAGCAGTGCCCCAAGGCAAAAGAAAACCAAATGAACAAAGTTTTCCCAACTGACCTTTTTTAATACCGACTCTGCCCTTGCTACTGAAGTGTTGGTGGTGACTCTGCACCCCAGCGGTACAAAATTACACTGGGAGCATCACCTCACCATCACCACTGCTGGAGCACCAGTACAGAGCAGCCCATGGGGAAAGGAAGACAAGCATTGAAACAGAGTGGCATGGGAGTATCTGGTGGCCACTCTTTCACTTAACAGTAAAAACTAAAAACACTACCCCAAAGCTTTTGAACTTGTACCAGTAAGTAACGTTTTCCTCTACAAAAAAACCAAAACCAAATACAAAAACAACAACCAAAAGGAGCAACATCTACTGAAGGGTACTCTCTGAGCACCAAAGAAGACAGACTCTTCTTTTTCTATAAACTCTCTGAGCTATTAGTGAAACAATAATTTTACCTGTGTTAGTGCAGGTATAATACTTTGCCTCTTGAAATAACCCTATGAATCTACAACATCCATACGTCTAACTTGTATGCAGACAGATACACCCAGACATGGAATAAACAAGTGAACCAAATGCTTGTGGAAATGCCTTAAAACCAAGTTACGGACCATCTTCTGGTGGCATTGGGACAGGGAAAGAAGCGCTAAACGAGAACAAGATGATCATTGTATTTCCAGACTATTTTGCATGCTGTTGCTGTAACACCTAACAGGCTAAATTTTAAAAATTCAAACATATTTTCTCATCCTGTTTTATTTCCTTGCTAGCATGATGGAATACATGTGCATGTTTAGTTTTTATGTAGCTTTTGAAAATCCCTTTGTGGTAACTTATGGCTCAGATGACCAGAAGCTTCTCTCCATAAAGCATATGAGGATTTGAACTTAGTTAATGCCTTTAGTGAGCAACTCTGAATCACCATGATGCTTTGGCATTACATTGGTGAAGTACACTGAAAACAAGGAAGTTGTACTAATACAACAATGAGACATCATAGGGGCGAAGGAGGGGTTTCCTGGGTGAAATTCACCTTTACGGTCCAACTGGTTTACAGCAATGCATACAGCTACCAGGCAGCCTTAATAAAAAATTAATTAATGCTCATCCTCTTGGCCCTGTGCTCCATTTGCTAACTTGAAGAGGGATGTTTGCACCTTTTGCAAGCACTGTGTGCTGTGGGAGCAGCTCTCACGCAGGAGCCTGTGGTCATGCTAGGCTAGAAAAGAGAACTCAGGCAAAAGCTGCTCTGGCAGCAAGAGTGAAAGCGAAACCTGAAGACTCCCTGACTCCCAACAGGAAAGCCCTGCACACTTGGTAATCTCCTCACAGAGTTTGATCTGAACCTGCACTGAGTTCCTGACCAGCACTGCCCTTTTCGGGGACAGCAGTGCCACACAGCACCGCAAGAACTGCAATAACCTATGGCTGCATTTAGGATTGGCAGCTGCTGATAAATTTTGAGACTTTTCTAATACCTTTTTGTTCAGAGGAAAGAATGCTAAGGTATCTGTGAGCTGCTCCTCATGGCTGCTCTTTGTATCAGCTTGTTGGTGAGTACCTGGCCCTCCAGGAAGCCTTTGCCACAAAATTGCTGTTAGCTTCAAGACATTGCTCAAGCAAAAAGGACAGTGAGATCTGAAGACAGCTTCACAAACTTGGGACCATGAACACCACATTTAGACAACGAAATAAAGTCAGGTCAACAGGAGACTAAAACAAGTGGGTCTAAGCAGACATCTGTCCATTCCTTCCCATGTTGACAACTGTGAACACCTCTCCATCCTCATCCCTGTCTGCCTGCACAGCTGTGAGGAGGCCAGTGGGAAGGAGTCTGGCTTCCTCCAGTCACTGGGAATCACAGCAGCACAGGGGGAACACGGAACAAGACACGCCTTGGGCTTTACCCAGCACGTCCCCTCCCCTGTGCCCTCCCCACTGGCTGAGGAAGGACACAAAAGCAATACTGTCTGTCCTTATAAGCTCTGCTTTGCATGTGTTCGGGGAGTGGGGACAGCTGTGCGGACGGCTTGCACAGTTCCAGGAAGTCGATGTGTTTCTTGGCTTTAGCTCCGGTTTATTTGCCTTAGATGAAGTGGCGACCCGAGAAAGTCCCTTCACATCTCCCTTGGGCTGGCACTGACTGCAACAGGGCAGCACTCCTTGGGACATGGCCCAGGGTCTCTTCCCTAGTCTGGTTACTGCATTTCTCACTCAGGCCAGGGCTGGCTTGCATCCTACTGGGCAAGGGGACAGCCTTGGAACATGGTGTGGCGGAGGGTGGGAGTCCAGAGCAGAGCCAGAGACTGGAGGGAGTGGGCCCTTGAAGGCGGGATGGAAGTATTTTGCAAAGGCAGGACAAGTCAGGCAAGTGGCATCACAGTGCCTGCCAAAAACACTGCCCACATGCCCTGAAGGAGCTCAGGACGAGGCAAGAGAGCAGAGGGGCAGGGGGAAGCTGAGGCAAGGACCAGCGGCCAACCCCGCTGTGCATGGAGTCTCCATGCCCAATAGGCTGAGGAATGGGAGATGCACCTGTCCAGGGAAAGCCCCAGCAACCCTGAAAGCACAGCACTGGGAGACAAAACCTCATCCCCTGCTGCTGCTATCTCAGACAAGCAAGAGGAGATGAAGGATCACAGAATGAGGAAACAAAAATGTAGCTTTGTGTGGTTTTTGCTTGTTTTTTTTTTTCATTTTCATGTTGCCCTGACAAACTTGACTTAAAACCCTGGAGGGGATGTGGGGAGTAGGTTAATATCCCATCATCACCTGTGTGCCTAAGCAAGTACTGTGCTGAGGGCATGAGATATTTGTCTGAGAGCCCAATGGGTGAGCTAGATGCATTAAATTAGGGAGACCCAGATGGAAAACATTTCTGAGTAACAGAGAAGAAAAGAGACCTCCCCTTCAAATACTCCGAGTTAAAGCACCCCTCAGCTCTGACTGAGGAGAGGTTGTAGGCATGCAGGGCAGGCAGAGCGGGACGCTGGGCTCAGCTGGGTAGCTGTGACGGAGATGCTGACATCCCTGACAATATATGGCCAGTCTAAACCACGGGATATCTTGTCCTTTTAAGGTGGGCCAAGAGCAAGCATCTGTGCCGCAGCAGCAGCACAGCCCCAGCCTGCCATCAATAGCCCCTGGTGTCACTGAAAAAACAGGGGCTCCTGTGCCATACCAAGTGGCTGTGCAGATGCCTGGGCATCCACCCCGGGAGGAGACAATCCGTCTGCTTGTTTCTGCACAGCATCACGGAAACAAGGAGGCACATTAGTAACAAGAGGAAGAAAGGCATGAAACCATGTGGCCGGGCTGCTCCCTGGCAATTGGTGCCTGCAGCTGTTGGGGAGGGAGGGAGGCAGGGAGAGAGGCAGGGAAGGAGGGCCTGTCCCTGTCCCCATCTCTGTCCCTCACCCTGATGGCCAGCAGCTCAGCCAAGGGCAGCTTCGGAGCCAGCACTCGAGGTGGAGGTTTAAAGTAAATCTCTGGAGAGAGAAACAAGCAAACAATTCACCCCCTCACATTTGCTCTTCACATATAGCCAGAGCTGCGTGTGTGTGCAGGACAGGTTCAGCAGGGATTACAGAAGCAGGATGAATCACACTGAGAAAGATACAGAAAATCTCCTGTGCTAGTGCCCTGCTTCTTGTGCCGTGCTCTGGTTGCAATTCTCTTCCTCTAAGATGAGCATTTGAAGAGTTTCACAGAGGAACTGAATGCACAGGCAATTTTACAAAAATCATTCTGAAAATAGGATAAGCTACAAAAAACTCCAGGAAGAATCTCCTCTTGGAGCAGCTATGTCCCATATGGTGTTTCACCACTCTAACTGCATCCATATGCTAGCAAACACAGGCAAGCCCAAGAGGGAGAATATCAGTTTGCTTACTACAGAGCTCCCAAGTCATCCTTTGCAGCCCAAGCACACTGTCTTTGCAGGAGATGCCAGCACACTCTCTGCTTGGAGCACTGTAACAGGTAGCTTTCCAAAACATTTTATGCTTCACAAGATAATACAGCAAAATGAGAAAATAAAATGTAGAAATTACAGGGATTTAAACCCATTTCCTGGTGGTAGTGTTGTCAACCACCAATATTTTATCATGAGCCTGTAAAATCTCATGGTGCTACATTACTTCACAAAATCTCAAATTTTTAAAGTCAAAATTCTAGTTTTTTGTTTTTTGGAAAAAGGACAGACACATTACATGCTCAGCAAAATACAAAAAGCAAACTGAAGTGAACAGATTAATTTTGAAGCCTCAAGCTTTTAAAGATAACCATTATCTCAAATGCTCAACCTGTAATTTTTTAACATACAGGGATAGCAACACAGTGCCCCTTCTCTATACAGTACATTTTGTACTTTGGAACATATACCTTCCAAAACTAAAATGACTTTTTTTTTAAAGAGAGAAAAGAATTACAGCATCTCAGCACATTTCTAACATTTTATTTAAAAGCCAACACAGCTGCACTTTAATGTTACTTGAAGGTGGAAACCTACATCAAATTACCAAACTTGTTTTAAGCAGAAAGACATTCCACATGCAAATATTTTTGCAGATAGAATGATTCAAGAGTTTGAAGCTCTTCTCACTGCTCTTTTCCAGGGAGCATGACTTGCTGACAGGATTAACTACTGCCAGGCTCACGAAGCTGGGAGACAGCTGCCACATGGCAGCCATTTATTACAAAGCTCCACTCCTCTAAAGTTAGGAAAGAGGCAGGCTGTTTCATCTGTGTTACCAACAGGGTTCCTCTGCCCCAAGCCTAGTGACTAGGATTTTTCTAAACAAACACCTCCTTTTCTCCCCAACCTTGTTAACATCGTATCTTCCTGTATTCTGTTTCTGGTCAGCACAGAAACTATTCCCCTATCACATCCTCCAAACAAACAACAACAACAATCTATAACCAAGATAATTTAAAAAGTTTAGAAACACAAAATCAAATCCCTAACCCTTCCTCCTGAAACCTATTTTTAAATTAGGCAGTTTTAGCTCAAAATTTTCAGAGGGGAGAGCACAGACCACAGGGAGGAGAGACAGAGAGATGCTGGAGCAAAGAGACTCAGAAGCAGGCTGTACAGCTCTCCCTCTCCCTTCCACCCTAGGAGGCACTTGTAAGGTCAGCCTCCAACTGCAATATCCTAAGGCCTACACAGCTTCTTCATGAGCAAGATAACTGGTAGCACTCTTTCCGAGCTTGTATCTCCATGTCAAGCAGAGTCTGCAGGTCCACAAGCCAAAGCCAACATCTTCCCCCCACCATAAGAGGCACAAGCAGATGTCAACTCAACCAAATCCTACAGTGGCTAAGGACCAGGAACAGATATAAACCAACTACATAATCTCCAGAAATTAGACAATTGTCAACTGACATTCTCCTGGTATTGTGAGCCACAGTTAAAAGATACAAACTAGCAGTTTTAATTTTACCAGGGATTATTTGAGTATGTATTTGCCACAGATGCTAAAGTACCAAAGATCAGTCAGACTGAGGCTTATTGCTTCATCCAGGTGAAGGAGAAATCCAGACTTCAGAAAAATAGCTCTCTCCCACCTCCTATGAACAAGGTGCCATAAGTTTTGTGAGCACACCCACTGGCTTAGACCAGCTCGCCAGTAGCCCTTGGGCTTGTTTGCAGAGCTCTAAATTCTGTAATACAAAGTTTCTTTCTTGGTTTAGTTAGGTAAATTAATTACAGCAATAGATAATGCTGACAAGCCTCTCCAAGTTGAGATCTGCACAGGAAAGCCACTTAGAAAATTTTTAACAGCAGAGCTACTTGCCAGTGGTACTCTTCAGTATGAGTTTTCTTTCTATTTTAAAGTACACACAGTGCAAGTAACCTGTGGGAGGTGCTTCCAGCACACTGATAAAATGAAACAGCACCTGTTCATTTTCATAAACTGCAACATGCATTCTAAGAAATGGCATAGGGATCATGTTAATCAATTTCTTACGGAATTCAGAAGTCCCCCAGCTTTATCAGAGAGTACAAAAAGCCTGCTCAGGAACAATATATCTCTATCTGACCTGATAAAATATGTATTTTCAAAACAAGAACTGCATACACACAGACACACAAATCCCCCTTCATCCACAACCATATCCATGGCTGACCTTCCAAGTTTCCTGTAGTATAGTCTATGCTCTGGGACTTTAAAAGCCTAGCAGGCATTTCTAAAGGATTTTACAAAGTACACTGGCCTGGCCTTGTAAAAGCTCATGAGGAATCCACGAAGGTCATCGTGCAGCTTAGACAGTCTGCAAACAGCATAATCCACGTGCTGGTGAGGTAAGAAATGAGCAAAGTCGGGTGGATAGATCTGAAGACTTCTGCAGGGAATGTTTCCTCCAACAACGCTGTAAACCCTGGAGGAAATGCCTGCTGATCTTCAAAGCCCTTCAGTAGGAACAGCCTTAAGTTTCCTGAACATGAGCATTCTGGTTGCAAGGCCACAATCCTCTTAGGCATACAGAGAAATATAAAAACAAAGGAAACAACAACAAAAAAATTTAAATCCACTAAGGTTAATAACTGCAAATAACCAGCAAGACTGACCCTCTACTTTGCAACGAGCTGTCGGATCCATCCAGCAAAGTTTTGATGTTCCTCGGCACAACAGCCACACGGATCAAGCAGCAGCTTACAATCTCTGCAGCTTTCCTTTTTCTATTCCAGGCAGTCCTCCACACGTGTAGACTCCTGGACCGCAATACTCAGTTGCTTGGACTACGAGGGGATGCTATAGCTGTGGCTGCACAAGGTGTCCACCGTAACTATATCAAGGCCACTGCAGTGTGCTGCACTGCCAGCAGAATTTTAGGTACAGCCTTCAGTTGCCTGACGGGTTTCACAGGCGACCATGAGTAAAGGGGAGTCTGGACACCTGCACACTGCAAAGAATTGCAGGAAGTTTATTTCAGGAACGCTGGGGAAAAAAAAAAAAACAGACAAAATTGTGAACAGGTTTCTTCAGTAAGTGAAGTTTCAAGTTGCTACTCCTCCAGCCAAAAACGTCTGCTGCTAGTCCAAAACCACCCTCTCCTTCCAAAAAACCAATTCTACTGCTAGCGCTTCACACATTTCCATGAACCAGATAATACAGACAATTCTTGAAACAATTCACATACAAAAAGGGAAATTCACTTCCTTTTGCTGAATCCATTGATATATATTTAACAAAAACGTTAGCCTTAAACAAGCTCGCATGAACTGTGTATAGGTTCAATCCAGTTCTGGGTAAAGTAGTAGTAGTAGTAAATAGAGAAAAGTGAACAACAGCAACAAAAAGTGATCAAGTGGCCTGTGCACCCATCCCAGTTTCTGCAGGAGGACAGCAAGAGTTTGTCATTGGAAACTTGACTAATCCCTTTCATATATGCACACATAGCAAAGTAACATTGAAATATCATAATCAGATCTACAATACTGAAAGTCACATTTCTTTTGAGGAGTGATGCTTCCACATTTACATTTTCTCAGGCATATAAACATACACGCCCACACAGCCACCTTCTTTTAATTCTAAGCATGAAATCACCTTTCTTTAAGTTGTAAGCCAGTACACACTATAACAATGTTTTTATTTACATGGATCTTGCTACAGTCACTTAGGATATACTCTTCAACTAGAAGTGAAGAAAACCCTTAGTACTTTAAAAGAACCACAAGAAAAAAAAAATCTGATATTATTCATTGATTAGGTTGCAACTCTTCCAAGGAAAAAACTGTTACTTCTACCCAACTGACAGATTCAATCCTCCAAATTTAACACAAAAATTGTCCATTCAGAGCAAAAGTAAAGGACAAAGAAACCTTAACATCAAAACTCATATTTTTACTCAAATGCTAGAAGGCATGAGCTGTTTTCCACTTCCAGTTCAAACAATATTGTTTTGTAGCAAGTTTTATATGCCTCATAGAACTCAACCATTCAATATAAAAAGATACAAGAGAAGAATTCAGGCAATCAGTAGCCATGTCAACCTGTACAGCAGACAAGCCTGTCATATGAATGAGTTACAAGAGGAAACGGAAAGGAGAATGCAAGCAAACCCCACTAGTTAAACGAATTTACTGTAAGGTGAAAAAGTTTTCTTAACCTATGCGCTCATTTCACAAATGGTAACGTGCAACTATGATTCTGACAAAAATTAGAAGAGAGCTATCACCAGATTTGTTTCACTCATTTCTTCATGTGAACTTCAAATGGGGTTTCTGAAGCTATAAGATTTTTCCATCCCTATCTACTAACAGCTGAAGACAGAAATTGGCCCTTTCCTTATCTTTTAGGGTCTGGCAGGCCATGGGGGCTATGAGGGTAGGCACTTTCATAAACAGAAACATGTTCAGCATTCTCACACCAAACCTGAAACGATATTCAATACAAATTTGACATAAAAAATACGAGAGCTTACAGGTTCAAAGATTCTCAGCTAATATACCCCTTTAAACTTCCTAAAATCTCCAAACATGGACAATTTCTGAACTAACAAGGCCTCTAAAACAGCAGTAAGCAAGCTCCCTGAAGGGTGGGGTAATTGGGAGGGTTATCACACCTCTGGGGGAAGTCACAGGCTCTATCTTGGCAGTGTTTCATCCCTTCATATACCCAGGGGACTGATTAGTTCATGATAAGCAATTAGGCACCCCAGGGAGGACGGTTAACCGTCTTACCAAAACAAAAAGGCTGCCCAAATGTAAGTCTCATTAGATTAAAGAAACACTATCTGCAGAACAGCAAATTTGTGTTTATTCCCTTCTACTGGAACTTGCAAGTACTATATTTTGCCTGCATATGGCACACACAGACCTCAGAAATCCCCAAATTGAGCACGTATTTGCTGCTAAATTGGTAACAAATGCTCTGAAGCATTTTCTTTCCCAAGACATCAGTGCTGTGATGCAGGAAAAAAGGAGGAGGGATGGAGGGGAGGAATACAGTAAATACTGATTAGAAGACTTGAACAAGCAATCTCATTCATTTAAATTCTCTTCCTCATTGTTAAAATAGTCCCTAACCAAGGATAAGCTGCAGAAAGTGGGACCTGGAAATGCTGTATATGGCTGAATGCTGACTGAATTTTAGAATGTGACCCCCAGTCAGCAGCAGACCCACTATCACATGCCTTGCTCCTAAAAAAAAACATTCTGGGAAGCTCCTGCCTACTGTGGGGCTTGTCGTGAGGCACCTATGCATATCACAGTCCTATCCATGTTAAATCTTAATCTCTGATGAAGCAGAGGGACAAATTCATCTTTTGCCTGCCGACTGATGTAAAGGCTCAAACACATCCTGATGGGGTTGTTCCTAACTTACATCAGGCTCAATGTATTTCAAAGTACTTCGATTGCTTAAAATATGAAGGAATGCTTTTCAATAAGATGACCCCCTGTCCTTTTCTGTTCTTTTATCTTTTTTTAACAGTTTGCCATCCAGTGATAGGAGGGAACCCCAGCTGCATAGCCTGAGCTTTTATCTTCTGCTGACCACGCAACAACACAAAGCTCAGTGCTGGATTTCCTGCTGCTTGCCGAAAGGGGCTGTTCAGCTTGTTTAAATATTACTTGCCTCGGGAGCCTTGGAGTTGTGCCCAAGCACTGTACTGTATCTTCCCAGCATCCATTTCAGCATGTACTTTAAAGGTCTTCAGGTCCCATGTACTGTGCTCCCTCTCTGCTACGGGAGGAGCCTCATGACTCCAGAAAAGAAAAGAAACCCCATTCACCTCCTCCCTCTCTCCCCATTTTCTCCACTAATCCCTCTGCCTCATTCCATTACACAGGTAACAGAAATCCCTGTTCATCCCAAAAGCACGCAAACACATTTAGTCCTGTAAACTGAACCAACTGCAACCAAGGTAAAAGACATTGTGGTACAAAAGGCTACAGCAAGGAAGAAATCAGATGCCACATATCCTGTACAGCGGGCTACCAGTGTGCAGTAAGCAAGCAACCCAGAAAGTACAGTCGCAAAAGTGGATTGAGTACAGCAGCCTCCTGCCATGCTAAATTTATAGTCTCCAACGTGGATTTTAGAAAAAAAGAATCTTTAAACACAACCTTCTCTGAATTTGCAAACTTAATATTAAGGCACTTTCCCATTCAGAGTGGTGATGAAAAAACCCAGTTTTCACAAAACCAGAAACAATATTCCTGCCTTTAGGAATTCTTCCAGAAGCCCTCCTTTTCACAATTACTATGCAAACAAGAGGCTGAATTCTGGCTACAAGGTCAGGAGGAGATAACCTTGGCCAACAGAAATGATCTGCATCAGCCCAAAGGCAGCTCCAGGCCACCCATTAAGCAGCCCAGCAGGCCTCACTGTTAACCTGTGTGCAGCCGGAAACAGCTGATAGGAATGAAGAAGCAGGAGGTAAAAATCCAGATTCACAATCTATCCATGACAGCTGTGGACACAGACATTCCAATCAGAAAAACTTCAGTAAATACTGATGGTGAGAACTGTCCTGTAAGAAGATGTCTCTCATTTTCCATGCCAGCTGGGATGCAGAAATACATGCACCCACAAGCTGATGTCGGATTGCAGCAAACTCAAGGCTAGAAGTGAAAACCTGCTTTTAATCCATTCTGCTTTGCCTCAGCCTGCAGCATATAGACTGATTTAACCTGATGTAAGCCACAGCTGTCATTCAGAAGGACAGACTGCCAGTCCTCACTTTACCCCACAGCTCTGGCCACGTGTTCTCCCTCCGGCCTCATGCCAGTTCTAGAGTTTGAACAACCACATGGTGATCCAGGATCATGGAACAGATATGAACTGAGATTTGTGTTTGTTTGGGTTTGGTTTTTGTTTGTACTTAAAAATGCACATACATATAGTTTCATCAACAAGCCTTCACACATGGAAGCTGAGACATAGTCAAATTACACCCTCTATTTGAGTGAGGGATGAGAGACCTGAGCAAGAATGTTGTTGGTAACTCTATTCCTGTGGTGCTGCACTACCGGGGAAAGATGAAAAGATGTAGTGGAACGAAACCACAACCAGCTCCATCTCCAGACTCCCTCCTCCTGCTCCCCCCCTTGCTCCCTTCTCTCCAACTCAGAGTTCACTTGCAACATCTTTGCCATAAAAATATTTTAAAATGTACCTGAAGATCAGTTTTCTGATTAAACCCAGAAAAAAATCGGTTCACAATAAAATAAACTACTACAATTAAAATGTCTCTACCGCACCTCTCCCATGGCATCCCTGGATGAGGAAAGCAAAAGAGCAAGAGCAGCCTTAGACAATGAGTTAGTACTTTTCTGCTTACCTATCCAATTTTTCCTACATCAAGGACTGGGTGTAACTTTCGCACAGTTCTAAGCACAAAACAAACACAACTCGAAAATATCCACCTCCCTTCCCGCACACAGCTGAATTAAGCCTAATTTTCCACTCGTTTGTTTGTTTGTAAACTTTTGTCAATGACCCTTTCCCCATGCACAAAGACAAAATTTACCCCCTCCAATACCACTCATGCTTCATCAAATCACATCAGTAACAATGCTGAAACAGCCTGCCGCCGTGTGCCACATGCACCAGCCATAGCTCCAGAGCCACCAGCAAGTAGGGCAAGCAGCCCACCTGGAGTCCCCTGTTACTTTAGAGACAATATTTACAAACCTTGGGGCCTTGGATTTAACATGCAGCACAGTGGGAATGGCACACATGCTTCCATAGGGGCAGCTCACCCCCTAGAGAGATCGGTATTTATTGTAAAATACATCACCTTAAGGGGATGGGATGGGATGGGACAGAAGTAGAGAAAAGAAACCAAAGCTGCAGAGGGACAGGACGTGTTGCCCTGAGCATGTCCTCAGGCACTGCTAGCTCACATTGCTTGCACCATCTGATCTCTCAAAGCTAAACATGGAATGTAGGTAGCAAGTCATAACGCTGGGCAGGCCTGGAGACGTGACCCATCAGCTGTTTCTGCATTATAATTATTGCACTGGGGCACAGCAGGACCAAAAGTTTGCCTGGGCAGATTTCTGTAAAGTTCTGGCTTGTTAGAAATGACAAGGAAGGTCACATGCTGCTTTCAGATTTGTGATTACAGTCACTTTTCTGCAGGCCTGACATTCCCTGTTTAAAATCCTCAGTCGGCAAGAAAAGTGGAAGGCCCAGAACTGTTTCATGTTATTCAAAACTGCATTAAGAAGTGAGATTGCACGTAACTGTGATCTCTCTCACCCCCCTTCACAAGACAGACAGGATTTTCACACAGATGCAGTGAAGCAGCACTCCTCAATCATCATTCTCTGCATTTCTCAGCTGGTCTTGATCATTTCCCCTTCAGGCCACTTCTGCTCCCAGGCTTTCTCTCACTCTCATTTTATTTTTGAAGTTTCTGCTTCTAATAAAAAGCCTGAAAACCTTAGTGCAATACTATCATTTCCTTGTATTACCGTATTCTCTAGAGAACTGATTAATTCTCAGAGTGATCTGACCCTCAGCTCCCACTGGGCCTCAACTGATGCAAAAGGCTTCTTTCAGATTTTCCTCCATTTTATTTTTGTCCCAACAGAGTACAAGTACAGGACTCAGTTTCGCAACTCTGGACTTAAACTGCAAATATCTTTACTTTTAGGGAATCTGATTGTTTCTATAACATGCTCAGAATTAAGCAAAGCTCAAAGAGTACAAGTCAGTAAGGAAATTATTTCATCAAATATATATTCAACACATTGTACTGTCCAGGCTTTGCTCTGAAAGTAAACTTGAAATTACTAAGAACCCAGTTTTGTCAGGCAGTGCAACAGTGCATTGTCAGTCAATGCAGAAACCATCAACAAAACTTGCAGAAGGATAACAAAAACCTGCAGCAATACACAACCTTTTCTAACATTTCTGTTAGACAAAACACAGCAGGCCTTTAAATCAGGATAGCACAAGCCCTTTCCAAATGACTGGCTTCAGAAGACTCACAGACTGGAGGGATGCTTTCAAGAAGCCACTTTGAGCTACATCAAGCTTCCTATTTGACATCATGTGGACTCACCCTGCCCTCTCACCCATCCCTCAACCAAACCAAATAAAGATCTTAGCATTTTCCCAACCAAGATGCACTTAAAGCAAAATCACTGTGAGGGCCAAACACAGGGATATTGCCCAAACTTCAGAGGTGCTATTTTTTGCAAGAGCAGAGAGATCCTGGGATGCCAGGTGGTTAAAGGGAAGATGGGTACAAGGGAGGTATCAGTGAGCAATGAATAAGTCCATAGGTCAGAAAAGCACACTTGAGGCTGAGATCAAAACCCCTGTTAGCACAAGAAGGGCTCCCATCTCTCAGAAAACACTTTCTATCTTGTTCTCCCCATCCCCTCCCCAATTCCCTTCTCCCTACTGTAATTCAGAACAGCAAGGCAAGTGATGTCTAACCATGCATCAGAAGAATTAGCTACTACAATGTCACCCAGCCCACTGCACGAACAAAAACCACCAACAAACCCTGCTAGTGGTCAACTGCAAATTTCTGCTTTATTGATGGTATCACACTGCCAAGGGTTCCCTTGTCTTTGCACACATACTGCCTCTTAGAAACACCAAATCTGCTCAAACCCAGATTTACAAAAGACATGCACAGATATTCTACACATCTGCTTCCACCTGGTGGATTACAAGAGATGGAGACTGCAGCATTTTTAAAACAAGCGAGTAAACCCACCTCTAAACTTAGTTGCACGGTAATTCTGTGGGCAAGTGGAGAGGGGCAGAGTGGTCAGGCTTAGGGGCAAGGAAGAAGTTTGAAAGAAATGGAATAAGAATCACTAAACTATTTTAAAATTCAGATTTTTTCCCTTATGTTAAAACAAACAAAAAAGGTATTTTCTCTCATTTTGAGGAATTCTTCAAAACAGAATAGGACAGAGCTATTCAATATTGCTCTGGAGTGCTTAACATGAATAAATAACTTCAATCAAGCGTCTTGTTAAAGAACTTAAAATTCTCTTTCCACAGTCTCCCCTTTCATAATCAAGATTAAAAAAATATGTATTATACCTATACATGGTATATAATCAAAACAAAATCAAAGTAATTTATTGCTAGCCAGAACTACAGAAACTAGGGGTTCTTTTTGACACTTCACCAAAGCAAATGAGGAAATGTCAGGGAGTATCCTGAGAAACCCTCTGCTGCAAATTCTTTCAGGTCTGGTTTCTAAAAATTTCCTTGCTATGATACCTGCAAATGCAGCTTTGCAGTAACTTCCAGTTCCATTTTCATACACATATTTTTAAATACAGCAGCAGCCTTTGCCCTGTGTATTGAGCACCAGGGGGTTTCATTCTCTGTGCCCAAGGTTTGCAGGAAAGCTGACTGGAGATCCTAGAGGTGTGGCACATTTCTTTTTTTGCTCTAAATACTCAGACTGGAAGTGGAGGTAAATATTACTCCAGCCTCAATCTGTTTCCCTCTTTCACCCACAGCAGCTTAGTACGATACAGTCAACAGGCTACTGCAAATTATACTCAAGAGTTCATTACAAATCAAGGCCTCGGTCTTGCTAATGAACTGATACTAATAGGTTCATTCTGTGGAGGAGAACCCTTAGCTTCAGTAGTGGTCCCTGAATCACGAAGTTTGTTTACATCACATGCACAGGTATTTACAATCTTCTGGGCCCTTGTTTTTATTTAGGAGACCAGTGGTGTTTGGCAAGGAGTGCAAATCTTGTCCGACAACTTTCCAACTACCCTTACGCCACATGGAGCAGAAGGGCATACAGAGTAAAGCACATTCACAAGAACAGCATTTTCATCTTACACCTACATAATTCTTTACCTATACCTGTAGATCACAGTGCAAGAGAAACAATCACACATTCCCCAGGTGTGTTTTGCACCTGAAAGAGTGGACAAATACAGAGATATATACACAAGATCCCTAAGTTCAAGATATGGGACTAGGTTACCAAGTTCAGTCTTTGCAGAGCTGAAATGACCCACTCTGCTCCGGAGCAAGACAGACAGGAGGATGCTTGGCTTTCACTGGATGCACAGTCCCTTTTACTTCCGAATTAAAACAGACACTAGGACCAGACCACACTGGAGAAATCACCAGTGCCACTATCAACTATGATAACAAATAACTTATTCAATTGATGGCTATAATTCCAATCTCCCACCCACTTTGTCTTTCTCAAATCTCTAGCTTTGAAAACTTGAAGAACAGGTCAACTTTCTCTGCCTCGTTAGGGATTCAAAGTTTGCCATAGGTTTTTTTTCTATTTTCTATAAAAAAAGGGGACATGAAAGCAATTCAAAGCCTGAAGTCACACTTCCCTCAGTTTCATTCTCAGAAATGGCTGAATAATTTTTTTTTTTTTTTTACTACTTATTTTTCTTTCAAAAACAAATGTGGCCTGAAGCTAAACACCTGACATGCAGTGTTTCAGCACAAATGGTTAAAGCTCTGCCGAGCCACATGCAAGAGAAAACAGGGGCAATAATAAAGCTGCCTGTTGATCTCCAATTGGAAAGCCTCCTGGCAGCCTAGCTTTTCATACAGAGCAACTTACTGACATTCTCTCTCCATTCCTCTTCCTGGTGATTCTCTCACTACAACTGGAAATTAGGAAGCTGACTGAGCTCCCTAAAAACTGGTCTGGTCACCCCTGCTCCAAAAGGGTGAAAGCAGACAGTGTGACATCTCAGCAGATGAGGTCTGAGACTAAACTGCTGGAATTGGCAACAAACATTCAAGGCACCTTTTTTTTGCTCAAGTCCAGTTGCTCTCATGGACCCTCAATTCCAAAAGTCAGAAGAGATTTTCAATGCATTTTGGGGGTTGCTGACTATAAGCTCACAGGATAAACTCTACTTGTGATTGTTCACAATTCAGAAAATGCTTGGAGAAAGGAAGCAGAAAAACCTGAAATTCTCTCACAGTCACATAAGCCCAAGAGACACAGCCTTAACACCGCCAGTTTCCCATCTCATTAAGTGTCTTGCAATACTTGTTTTTGTAATCGTTTTCCATGCTGTCTACCCAAAAAAGTACCTTAGAAGCCAGAATAACTACATTCCTCAAACATGGACCCTTTCCAGACTCACCCCAAACCTTTCTGTGCTTAAGGTCCTATACACACATGAACACACAGCTCATTTACAGGCCCGGCAGCTAATTCACCTTCAAGTCGCCCTAATTTTGAGGCTGAACACTTCCTAAAGTTCTGCATCCCTGATGACTGGCTGAGGGAAGGAGGGCTGCCTCCTGCTTCCTGGGATTCCTGGCTGGCAGGACAAGAGTGCAGTGCGGCCTACCCGTGCTGCCCTGCACACACCTCTGCGCTCCCTGCACACGCGGTGCCATCACGGCGACTGCTGTGTGAGCAGGTTCCTTCTTCCTGAGAAATTCACAGTGACAAACTTCTAGTTCTTCCTTTCCAACTTTTTTTTTTTTTTTTTTTTTTTTTTTTAAGACAAAGACACCTCCTCCCCCTCATTTCCTCATCATCTCCACTCAGCCTGAGGCTCGCTGATCCCACGGTAGATGGCAAAGCCTTTGAATCAGTGTCTGCTGGCTCGTCTGGAACCAGCCTAGGTAATGTTCAGACAGGGCACGCACCACAAACCCTCTTCCAGAAACTTTAAAATCCAAAACGCAAATACTCTGCCTTGAATGCTGTCAGCCAATAAAAATGCCAATGAAAGAAGTCACAGTAGGAGAAGTCTCTGGCTACCTGCCTGGGGTCTAACAACTGCAGGTAAATCCTTGGGAGGAAGGGATGCGATCTGGCCACTGCTGGGGATTGCTTCCCTCAGTCCTTCCAGCATATCCTGCCCTATGGACCAGGGTCTGTGTTCAGCTCCCCTGGGTTCCTACATTTCTCAGGCAAAACAAACAGTAATGGCAGAACACCACTCAAGAGCCACCCCAACTCAGTGACTATGTCCTCTTATCACCCTGCCATGATGCTACAGACATCCCAGGACTCAACACCCCCAACTCAGAAGTACATCCTCTGTAATTACATCAAAACAAACCCTGTTTTGGAAAGGTTTTTAAGAAAAAAAAGTCACAGTCCTTCTAATTCTTGTACAAAGAAAAAATCCTGCAACACCTGCCTTGTGTGCTCCAGAACCTGAAAGCTGAAAGATGCTACTAGGAACAGGACTGAGGGAGAAGGAAGATTTTTGTGATGAATCCTCTTTTCAGAAAGTTTTAGAAATAACTGTATAATCACACAGATGCAATGCATTGCTCAAGTAAGTATGTAAACTCAGAATGGGAACTATTTTAAAAATCACAATGGCTTTAGGTTTAATATTTATTTACTATTTTGACTGCAAAGGATAAATGATCTCCTTTAATATAAAATTACTTTTCAATTTCAATATATAATTAACACAGGAATTGGTACCTTTGCATCTTTCCTATGCACTTGTATCATAGACTCAATGGCACAAACACAAGGATGCCTACCTGTAAGGTTCATAACCACACCTCTGCGTTAAAAAGATTACCGAGCAGTCTAACAAAAGGTTGTTTACTTTTAGTGCACCCTGATTCTGTATCACTCAGCCCATTTGCAATCTGTAACACTGATATCACTCAACTGATATTTACTGATATTTGGACCCATGTTTCTCCCTCAATCAGATTTAATAAATCCACGAACGTCAAAATAAAACTAGTCAAGAGACAGAAGAATCAGGCCTTTGGGATGCTATACTACTGTCTCCCATGTGGTTAATTTTGATGAGCTTGTTGAAGCACAGCCTTCAGCCAAGTCCTTTTTCACACAAACATCCATAGCTCAGAGACGATTAATCACCATTTATTACTCACCTTCTGGCAACACCCACTCTAAGCTAGGCACCATCTAGACACATTAAGACAGACAGTCCCAGTCTGAAGGCTTTGTGGCAAAAGAAAGATATTTCTGAGACCCGATCCTAATGGAGAGATACCTAGAGACCTCTGTGGTACTCAGCACAGCTATTGGGATCTGACAGCATAAAGGTTCTCACAGGAATACTTAATGACAAATACCAATCTTTCAAAAAGGGACAAGGTATGTATGAAATACATCAGCTATACCTACTTTTCAGTACCTGTCAACTGCTACTGGTGTTACGGTACAAGTATGCCTTGTGAAAGGATTTTGCTGAAGAAATAGGATGAATCCTCATAGATTTATCGATCAGAGCCCCTCACTTGGTTACAGGAAAGTAGTTATTCTGTTCTTCTGCAGCATTAGTAACTTCTCAAACAAAGAAGCTTGATTGAGGCAGACAGTGAGGGGCTTATCAGCTTAGGAAATGGGAAGGATGGTCCAATTAGCTGCCAAGCAGTCAGACATAATTCACTCTGACCAGGCCAATGAGAGACGAGTGCCAGAAACGCATGTCCTGTCCATTTATATAACACCCAAACATTCCCCCCTGCAGAGGCTTCCCTTCGGGAAGCACTGCCTAAGTAAGAAGCAAGCCACTATAGGAAAATCCACCTGTATGGACCTGCATCTGAATAAGCAACCATCTCAGTGGTACAGGAGGCACTGCCAGTCACTACGCTGCTGAACTCAGGCACTAACAGGCATCACCAAGCAGACAGCCAGAATGCTCAGTGCAAGGTTATCTTGGGTCCACACCACTGTGCTGTCTTCTCACACATCAACGAACAGCACAAGAGGTAGATGGCATAAAAAGGAAAAACCCCACCCTGGTGTAGGTGGGAAGGCTCCATCTCATTTTCCTGAGCTACTTCTGCCTAGCACAGAAATAGTCAGAATGTTACTAAAGTAATTTTACAATGTTAAAAACAAGCAAAAAAACCTGAAGGCAAACCCTATGTAAGAGCTGATTAGCTGTGAATCCAGCCACAGTGCTGCTCTTCATTTCCTCTGCCATGCTCAGTACCGTACTAGCACAGGGTAAAGAGAAAGAAGGCCAAGAGAAAGAGGAGAAATTCTACAAAAGATGCTAGAATGAAAAGAGAGAGTTCTCAGTCAACCTCTAACTTGGGATCCATCACCTAGGATGAAGCAGACATTTAAAGTCGAGAGAGGAGAAAAAAGAAAGAAAAAAACGTGTCCCCAAAACACTGATTAGTAAACACAAACATCTGATGTTTAGGGGAAAAGTGGAACCTTTATTCTGCAAAAAAAATGCACATGTGGGACCTGGTCCATCCTTTGATAAGGTGCCTTTTTTTGTGTAATCCGGTTTTTAAGTGCCAGACTTAAGACTGTCACAGTCAGAAAAACATGCTATGAGCAAGAGTGTAAAAAAACCCAGTTGTGTGGAATATTTATGTTACATATAGCAACATCCTATTTGTCAGGCAGTTACCAGGAGCTAAGGAATCTGTGTGGTACCAGCAAATTCGCCTTGCAGCAGGGTGTTAGAGGCAGCACAAACCAGACTATACATGGTATGTTTACTGAATGATCAGGCATAAACATGTTACAGAAGAAATGATGTCTTGTATTAGATGCTGGGCTTCCAGCTGCAAGGCAAACCATCCTGCTGGGAAAGCAGTCTGTCACATATTCCTCATATGCTTCTGGCTGTGGGTGCCAGTGAAACCTCTAGAAAACAGGAACAAGTTATGTGGCAAGTAATGATTAACAATGTGGAGGATCAGCCCTCCAAGCTCCACCCGCCAGCATTCCCCGTCTCCTTGCTGCTCTTCCTCCCCTGCTACTTTTCGGTCGGGACTGTTTGCAGGGCGAGCAGGCAGAGGAGAAAAAGGCACTCACAGGCACATGCCACTGCCTCTGCCACAGGATGACGGGCACAGACAAGTGCACCCTCTCTTTCTTAAGAAACAGCTGGCAGCAGGTGAGCGAACGCTGCAACCATCCGCCTGCCCCCACGTCCAAACCCAGCTGGCACAGGACTATTTCATAACAGGGAGGAGGGGGAAAATCCTGAAAGGGTAAGAGGGAGGAGGGTGTACTGAAGATGCCTTAAAGCACAGAAGAAGGTTCGTATCTGGCCTCTGTGTCCTGCCTAACCTGTTTTGTGGCATGTTCCAGTTAACTCTCCTTTTGGTCGAGGTTGTTCGTTGTTTTTCTTTTGGCATCCAAAGCCAAGCTGCAGCCCCTTCTCTCCTCTGACTCCTTTCACGCTCCATCACACTCCAGTACAAACATGGGCACACAGAACGGAGACGCCAGAAAACAAAACGCTGAGTTCATCACAGACTGAAACTGGATGCAGAGTTTCTTTACTGGAGGGAACTGGATCTTCCTTGTGAACTCACCAGGACCATCAGCCCTCAGGTGCCAGACTTCTCACCTTCATCACTGCTTTTCGACTTTAGCAACTCATTAAAAAACTACACAAAGTGGTAAGGGGGTGGGAAAACAAAGTGAAAAAAAGCCCCAAATTTCAAAACACACACCTGGAAGCTTGCATGCCACACAAATATAACCAGAGCGCTGTGCAGGAGCAGCAGCAGTGATCACAGCACCAGGACACACCATCACCACACAGCAGATTTATGCCCTCACTGTGTACAGTATTCACAGGGTTAATGAGTAGCCCAAAGATCAGAAATAAACCTGCTGAACAACAAAAGCATCAACTCCAAGCTGTGCTGGGTAGTTTTTGACAGGGGTTAAGCAGTCGGTAACCAGTGATGAGAACTTGGTGCTGGTTCAGTAGCCATTTTAAGCAACAGATATATTAATCATGGGAGTGCAATAACAAAAGAACCAGGAGCAAAAGCATGCTTCAGAAACAAGGACCTCTAAAAGCTCAGCAGCATACACATACCCCTCTGTCATGTGTAAAATAAACTTAGAGAAGCCAGCAAAGAAGAAAGATTATTCCATGACCTCCAGAGCACAGCAAATCCCTCAGAGCAATGAGTGCTAGGCATCAGAAACTTCCTGGTTTCCAGGCTGTTGTTTCACATGTTTTCTGGGGAGTTTGCATGCTGTGGGAAAGATTCCCAAGTACACTGAAAGCAAGCCTGCAACATCCCCTTCCACTCCCACAGCAAGTATGCAGTCCATAAAAGATTAAAGTGCTGGAAACATATGCTTGAGCAAAGATTCCTCTTTTTAAAAAAAAGAGAAAACAAGAACACCAACACATCAACCATTTAGCAGTTGATTCATTTATCAAAATATTTTGCCATCCCTTTTTTAAGACAGCAAGGTGGTGTGGGGGGCGGGCAGGGAGATGGAGCAAGCAAGGACACATGCAGTCTGCAACCTGAACACAGTTTTACAGATCTATTTACTATCCTGCTTTGCTTTGGGGGCTTCTCAGGCCAAGGTGGCTTTTGTCTCTGTGCTATATGCTAGCCAGCTCATAGAAAGTGAGCAATCACAGAGGAAGCAGATCTGGCTCCTTCTCTGAATCTACTGGGATGCTGAAGCATGAAGATAGGCCTGAAAAAACTTCTGTTCGATTACGAGCCCAATCAATCTCTCTGGTCATGCGAACATCTGAAGTCTGGTACAATTATTAACTGTGCTGCAGTCACATGAAAGAGAACAAGCTTCCCCCTCCTATCCTCATCCCACAGGTAACGTTATGTGGGCAGTAAATATACGAAGGAACATGGTGAGGCTGGAGTGTGTATGTAGAAACCTCCACAGAAAGGCTTCACTGCTGTACAGCTTCTTATTTCTTTTTGGTGGATGAATTATTGACATTACAGGCAAGACTGACTGATGCCCAGACACGTTTGGGTACCAAAGGAGAGTGAAGTGGGGAATCCTCAACTCTACTGAGTGCTGCCTTCATTAAAGAGGGAAAATCAAAGATGTTTCCTATTTTCCCCATTTCTTAAGCACTATGATGACGGAGCAAGGAAAGCATTTTTACTAAAGCACAAATGAGTGATTTCTAAACTGGTAGGCTTTCTTTCAAGGTGTTCTTATTTGTTGGAGGGGATTTAACAGGTATGAGAGAAGAGAGATGGGAAAAAGAGAGCACTGTGCTTTTAAAGAGAAACTCTTGGCATTGAGACAAATGAGGTAGGCAGCGTTGACTAAAACCCTAAGCTGTGATTCAGCTGTTGGGACCAGAGTCTCACGGAGCCTCCCTGCTTTACAGCTTGCACTCACGTAACTAAGAATGGAGATGGCACTTTCCAAATGCTGCATTCCAGGACCGAGAGGGAAATGACAGAGAAAGAGCATTCAACCAGCATGGTACCCAACTAACCCCCAACTCATGCACATCTCAGACTGCAAGAGGGCTGCTGTGGCACTATTTTAGCTGTGAACCAAGCATCACAGGTGTGTGCGTGCCATAGAAACCTGAGCTCAGAAATACTAAAAACTGCAATCTGGCTGGGATGGAAACTGTGCCGGGGGATGTGCAGCCCCTCTGGCCTCCCCCCACACATCCTGGTCCAGCACAGCAGCCCCTCCCATGCAGTGTTTCAGCTGAAAACAGTAAATTCTGCTGACTTTAGAAGGGGAGTAAGCAGGGCAGGCAGTGGAAAGTGTCAGGTTTGGCATCAGGTGACATTTCCTAGACATAATTAAAAATATAAAGCACAGCGCATCTTTAGGTGGTTACATCTGTACAGTCATCAGCCCTGTGATGCTGAATAGGAAAAGGTGATGATAGGGAGATAAACAGCAGATTGATGACAAACAATAAAACATAAATGAGCACATCCTCTTTCAAAGTGCTACATGTATTTTCTGTTTAGTTATAATTGAATATGTCCCCAACAAAACAACTGCATTTGTAATATTACACCATATATCCATTTTATAAAATATTTTAAAATGTGCTTTTGCCTTGGCCCATGTACACAAAATAATGAAGAAACATCACTCATCAGGAGCTCCCCGAGAAAAATAAACCTTAAAATAGCATGGTACACTCACTGAGTAACATGTATTTCTGTAAAACTCCTGTTCTTTATGTATTTTGCATCTGAAAACTGCAAGTGTCACACGCGCACACACAAAAGACAGAACAGACTGCTGCTGTGGACAAAATGGTGCCATTTAATACAAAAATCTGGTTTATGCATAGCCTGGCTGTAGTGCATGCTGGGCCCAAGCAGAGTGGGATGCAGCCAGTTATATCGAACAGTTGTGCCCTCAGCAACAAATGGTGCATTCATAAAACTGGAAAAGCCTCTGTCTAGGGGATCACAGCTCTGCAAAGGAAACAATCGCTTGCTGACATTTTCTGAGGGAGGATATGGCCAAAAGAGGTTGAGGGGGAGAAGTATGATCTACAGGAAAGTTATGTTCAGAAGAAATACCAAAATATAAGGGAAGAAAACCCAAATCTGCCACTGAGTTCCCTTTGCACTCACCCTCCTTTAGCTAGTCTCTAACAAAAGAGCAAGGCCACCTGAAAAGACATGTGGTTGGAAAACACTTGGCCAGCCAAGAGTACAGAAGAAAAAAGAAAAAGCTTTCTTGTGGAACGCTGCCCCATGAAGAAGCGACAGCCATCATGCAGTACACAAAGCTCCATGTGACAGGCAGTTTCTCACAAGTTTCTTACCCTTGCCTTTATTAGCTATGCCACCTCCATATTGGTAACTAAAAGCCAACATCTGGTGCTAGCTAAATGTCACCACAGACAATCCCTTTAATAAAAATCTAAAGAGTCTGGGTCCCAACAAGGAAATCATTAGTGCTTTGAATGTAAGACCCTACGTGAGAGCTTCAAGACTGAAAAAATCCTGTCTTTTAAGCTGCCCAGAACACTAAGCCCCTTCTCTAGGCCTCATGCCACCTCTGGGGACGCTCAATTCACAGCTTCTGGCCCATGTGTATCCCATCTGGACAGTTCAGCTGGTCAGCATCTTGTGCTGGGAAGCCCAAAGAGGTCTACGGATGCCCAGGTCTTGCTGCAGGATGGGAGCATGCTGTCCAGTCTGCCCTTGGCCTAGGGAGCTCTGGCTCCTAAAGCTGAAATGCCAGACACTGCAATCAGCCCTAAAACACACGTGGCATCTCTGAAAGCAAATCTGACCTGTCCCTAAGGTGCACAAGACACCCATGCAAGATGATGCAAAAGTGCTCCCTTTGGAGCTAAGCGGTTAAGCTGCGTGGCTTATTAATAAATACCTGTCACCTGCTCCATTCTACTGAGCTAAGTAATAAAGCAAAACCAACCCACATCATACACCATAACTGAAGTTCAGTGGGAGAGTCAAACGCCAAAAGAATTGAGTCCCACCTGCACATTGAAAAGAAATGAGAAACAACTCTCCCCAGCCACTCCTGGCTGCCCTTAGGTTTTGGTGGGGCACACATCCTATTTCCTTCTGGTGCTCATGCAACATAGAGGTATCACATCTCGCCAAATTAAAGTTTTCTCCTAAAAACTTATCTCAACAGTTTGGGAGAACTGACACTGTCTTCCACTGCTAAGGCAAGCCTAGTTGAAGGAGAGACAACAGAAATTTTGTGGCTGACAGAATGAGTCCCTCCATTATATAATCAACAGAGTGCATTTTAAGACATTATTAACAGAGTCTTCTCGCACTGAAGTCTTTGCAAGGGTATCTAAAAAGGGATTCACGTAATTCTTCCCATCCCCACTGCACCCAATGGTCACCTGAGAGCCTATTATGAAACCATTTCAGAGGTGAACGGGACTGTGGTCCCACTGACTTGACAGTAAAAATATTTTTCCAGAGAGGTTTAAAAAAAACCCAAGCAAACAAGGAAGCAATCAACCAAAAGAAGGCAAAACCGGATGACTTCTTCAAGAGAGAGCGAGCCATTCCTGCACCTCAGTGCCACAAACAACCAAAACCTGCAGGTCCATTAGAGTTGAGGAAGAAACACTGGGAGCATGCACGGCATGGTAAGAACTGAGCCATAGCTACTGAGGCCCTGTAGAATGGGCAATGCTTTTGTTTACCAGATGTGCACTGCAAATGATTGCTTTTGCAAGAAAGCTTGCACTGCAGTTGCATAAATAATTTCAATAAAACTGTATAAAGAGTGACTTCATTAATGCTAATTATCAACTGGAGACCTACAGCAAATGCAAAACTGCAAAAGCTTTTACAGAGGCATCAAGGGAATCTAAAAACTGTCTGACTTTACTCCTTTCAGTTTCCAGGCAATGCAAATGTCTACACATACATGTAATGTTTTGTATATGCTCCCATTAAACCTGTCCCTTGCATTCTAGAATTCAAGTGGCACACATGATTTGGTTTCCCTCCCTAGGCTTTACAAAGGCTTCTAATACAACACATGATCTACTTACTAGGAAATAATTTGTTTGTTTTAAATTTGGAGAAGGCAGTGAAAACACCTGGAAAACTGTGGGAGAATATCAACAGAGTTGAAAAGAAAATTACATCCCAGCCTCCTGAAAAACTTTAATATAAAGTTCTTTGGGAAGCCTGTGAATAAGAGATGAACAAAGAAGAGTACTCCATTTGAGAAATGTCCTTCCTTTGAACACTGAATCACAGAATACAAGTCTCCGCATCACCTTGCAAGAGAAAAAGGAAAAAAAAAACAAAAATCCTGCCTGAAATGTGTCACTTTTTTGCTGCTGTTTACTTTGTTTGTTTGTAGTGGTTTTGTAAAATCCCACAAATATTTCAGACTGAAACCACAGTCCGTATTTTACATTTAGATGAACTATGGCATCTTTCAAGAAGCTGTAATTGCATGCCTGCATGTAAAGCCCTCCCTCTGCCTGCCCTGGGACCATGCAGCCATTGCAGAAGGAAGAACATGAGCCACCACTGCAGCCCTGGTGGTGACCCTCCTCCATGCACTGGCCCAGCAGCCCCTCAGCTCAGCTCCAGCAGGATGTGAGAGTGAGTCCTTGCACCTCCCGTGGTAAGGGATGGTTTTGAGTAGGAGGGCTGATGTCTGTAGGTGAAATTTAAAACAAAAAATCTCTTCCTTTCTTTACTTCCCACCTGATCCAGGTGGAACTAACAGGATGGAATTTGCCTCTTGCGCTAATGCCTCCAGTACTGGCCCTGATTTAAATCAATATAAAATGCAGTAGGGAAAGGAGCTTGAAGGTTTCTAACCGGGTGCATTGAACACCATGACCTCCTCACACCCCCGCCCCACAAATGCTTAACTGCTGAATGAAATTCCTCTCGTTTCCTGCACTGAATCATCTGTGTCACCACAAAGATGAGATATTTAACTGCGCACACACGTTTCTGATTTGAGGGGCATGCAGTGAAGGGTGTTTCTAAAACTACTGTCAGACTAGCCACACACGGTTTGGATTTCTTCTGTGTTTGATGTATCATTTAACTAAATCTGTGTTTTTCCAATGAGGTACAACCTTTCAGTGATGCTGTTTTCTAGGAAATACATAAGTGAATGCTGATGCTACTTTTGCAAAGTATTATTTGAATGGAGCTAGGAGGGACAGCATATGCTGATTTGCACAATTAAAAATAACTTACAATTTGTACTGTGGCATCAGATGCTTCAACAAATTTCATTAGGGCAGATTACATGGTCTTTTCAAAATGCCTTTTTTCCAGAGCTCAACTTAAAATAATTTCATTAATTTATCCACAAATTACCTCATTGTCATAAGGTGATCAACAATTTTTCAATCACTATAGCAATTCATTCTGCAGAAAAGTTAGCAGCACTGTAGCTCTCAAATGCAACATCCAAGTCACCAAAGAGAAAGAAAGTTGAGGCAAAATGCTAAACCACAGTTCCTTAATCACCAGTATGGCTTTGTACCATTGCAGGCACGGAAGGGAGGAAACTGTGATCTCTGACTGCGCACTGCCGAAGTCAGAGGGATCTTTGTGGATGCTGGGTGAGAACAGGCCCCTACAAATATGCAACAAGCAATAGCAAAGCTTATACTCTGCTCTGGATTGATCTGAGTCACGAGGAGCTCAAGCTGTCAGTCAGCAAGAGTGCAAGGACGGCTGATTGTTCTGGTCATCTCACTGGAGCAGAAGAAAAATTCAAGATGCACATCCTCCTTGCAGTACCCCCACATACTCTCACCCAGATGAAAGTTTAAGGACAAGAACTGTGCTTTCCCACAGACCTATTTTTTTCCACAAAGTGTTGTCAACCTTCTCCAGCCCTTATTTTAGTAAAGGAAAACCTACCATCCTTTTGACCTTGGACTTGTTCATTTTCTCTGTTTCTCTCAGTACATGCTCTTTGCTAACCATTCAGCGTGCTGCGAGTCCTGATAAAAGTGGTTAATGTTTACTGAAACCTGCGCATGAACTGTACTAAACCTGATGCAGGGGGAGGCAAAGTTCTGCTAGCAGCATCCATGACCAATTAAAAAGAAATGCTAGCTTGTTTTTCTTTTTAAACTCATCCCCAATGCTAAACAACTACATGAGTAGATTGGTAGGCAGCTCAGGAAGACCAAAAAAACTCTTCTAATCCATCCACCTAGACACTTCAAAGTAAGTCCCTGTTCTGAGCACCACAGGCCTTCCAAGAATACACAAAAGGAATGAAAGAACTACTGGAGTTGTCTTTCTAGGGGATTTTAGGACTTTAGGGATTCTAGGACTTTATCCCCAAATAACTGTTTTCCAAAACAGTCTGAAAACCTACAAGTCTCGTAGAACTGTTGAGTGTTTCCTTTTAGCTTTCCCTGTAGAAGTCCGTACACCCTTGGCTTGAGCAGTCTTCAAAACATCCTCTTCAAAACATCCTATCAATTAAGTGAAAAAGCAGAATATTACTACTGTAAACTCAAACTACAACTAACAGTTGATCAGTATTATTCAGAGACTTTAAATTGGTCGTTATTTCTGCCCAGCAAAGACAGACTTAGAAACAATCAGTAGTTTCAACAGCTGTATCTATGCGCTGTTTAGGAACAATGTTTTGTAGCACAGACTAAATGTTTGCATTGCCCCTTCTTAGCTTACTGGCATTTCCTCCATCTGTATTGTAATATCCAGCTCAGAGAGCTCTTACAGACAGCTCCTGCCTCCCTCCCTCTGTCTGGTGACAGTGGGATGCTCTCAGGTGTTTAATGACGATTTTTTTTTTCTGTACTAGAGGGCAGCAACAGTGCTGCAGTCACCTTGGAAACAACCATCACCCACTGTTTGCAGAACAAACAATGGTACCTTTTCAGCCAGCACAAGGCAGGCAGGGCAAAGGGGCAGCCAAGCAATTCTGGGACTTACAGGAGTGTTAACATACTGCATTCATTCAGTGCGTCAAAAAATAGTTCAGCACGAGGAGCAAGGCGCTCTCAAAGTGAGAGCCTTTGGCTGCAAACCACAGACAAGTGCACAGGGCTCAGAAGGTCGAACAAGTCTCCCCAGTCAGCAACGAGGTCTTTTCCTCTGATTTTTTTACTTGCCCTCCTGTTCCCCTCTCTCATACACACAGAAGGAAGAAAAACACACCTATTTAAACTGATCTTATCCATGGAAAGTCAAGTGTTCATCTTCCAAGTAGCACTCTCTGAAGTTTTCTCAGTGTGCCAAAATATTTTAAAGAACTGTTTACTCGCACTTGTAGTGCTTTGTACCCAATGCATCAAGAGCCGTTTCCAGAAGCGCTCCTCGTGAAGTTAGTGAGGATTGCGGTTATTCAGCATTTCAGATCGTATGCCTAAGCACTCAAAGAGTTATATACCCCTCTCTTCTCAAAATAATTTCATTTACAGAGAGACAGTCTGCCTGATTTAAAATACAGATGATGTACATCTCTACATTAACTTCTCAGTGTCTTCCTGTCTCCTGAAGACTTTTTTCTCTGCTCAAAAAAAAACCCCAAAAAAACAACCCAGCACCAAAGAAGCCTATTTTACCTAAAATAACTACAGGGAAAAGCTAAATATTTAAGGATTCAAGTTTTATCAATTTAAACACACTCTCACAAAGTGCTTTGCTCCTGTGGCCTGCCACAAGCAGGGTGTATAAAGCAGAATGGAGGCAGAGGTGTCACTCGGATCCTTTAGTGCTTTACAACCTTCCCACACCAGCTCGCAGACACCTACATTGCTGAGAGCAAACTGACAGCAGCCCAGCTGCCCAGCTCGTCCTTACGGCCACTTGGCAAAGGATTGCAAGGCCATACAAAACCACCCTGCTGCTTGACTCGTGCATAAAAGGGCGTCCAGGTGTGCTGTGAAGGAGTGCCAGGCACAACACACCCAGCTGAGAACTGCACTGAAGTGATGAGAGCTGTACAAAGGTACAACAAAGCAGCTCTTGGGTGAGATCTGCAGATTTCCACATCACAATATAAACACATTTCTATAGCCTTCACTCATCTTTCACGGCACACTCAGCTTTGGCAAAATAAAAAGGGAAAAAAAGGCAAATCACCTTTAGACCATCAGAAATACTAACTGGTGCTGTCCTGCAAACAAAAGCCTCCAGCAAGCTTGTCCATCTGGGCTGGACAGGTTCACTCATGACAACTGTGGTAGCTCAGTTGAGTCAGACTAACATTACTAAAAACCTACCTTAATGTTCATTAAGATGCAGGTTAACACATCAACTGGTCTTGCACAGCCACAAACACAGCTTTGGACGTGGTAGGCTGTACCTTAAGGAGCATCAAGACAGCTTTTTTTTTTTAATTGTGTTCAGCTAACTCAGTTGACCTCAAACAATTGAGACACACACCCTCTTTGCCTGTCAGGACAGGGTCCTTCTCTGTCTTGCACTGCTGGGACAGGAGAAGTAAAATATGTATGGAGGTGATTCACATACAGCCCATCCTTCACTTACTCCTAATAGGGGGTGGAGGGGAGGGAAGCATATGGGTGAAAAGCCGCAGCTGTTCCAAGGCTGTTCCAACTTTACAGCACACGATTTATGGAAAACAAAACAAGAGGAGCAGAAAAATAGGATTTGAACATTACCGACCTAAAAGAATCATTGTAAATACCTCCTGCTCTGCGCAAGGGCTACCCTGGGCTCCATCTGCCTTCAAGGCCGAGAAAGGAAACACTGAACTTGAACAGCAGCCAGGATTCACTGTCTGCTTCCTAACATGCTTAGATGGGGCAGTCTCTACCTGCGGCAGAGCACACGGAGAGCACTGCTGAAGCCTTGTTCCTGCTCTGCACTTGGCACTGTCACTGCGAGCCAGAGCTCGGCCAGGGGGCAAACACAGCTCTGCCCCGCCAGGGCTGCCCTCTGCCCCAGCATCCGCAACCAGCTCCGAGCTGGGACAGAAGCGCGTTCCTCACACCCCAGCAGCCGGCTCTGGCAATTTTGGCAGCGGCGTGTGCTCCAGAGGGCTCTGAAGTGGGACAGCAACAGGCTCCTGCACAGGACAGGCTTCCAGCTAGGGCTAGGGCTGCTGCTCAGAGGAGGCACCGCACCACTACACAGACAAACGGGGATGCAGGCACATCCCCTCCGCTCGGGCATCCCTGCCAAAACTCCCCGTGGCCGTGCCCAGGGGACCCAGGCCTCCGTGCCACGAGGGCGAGGGAGCAGCAGCGGCTACAGCAGGGCCAGCCCTTCCCTCCCTTCCCCCCGCGCAGCCGCCCCCACCCTCCAGGAGCTCTATCGCAAATCCCCAGGCCGCGCCGACTGCCAGCTGACAGAACTGTTTAGTCAGCAACCAGCGAGAGAGCAGCGGCCGCCCCCCTCCATCCTTCCCGGCTCCTTCCCGTGGTACCAGGCGAAGAAACGCTCTCTGGCTCCCCAGCCCCTCCCCAGAACGGCGAATGCGAGAAGTACTCGCATTTCCGAAAAGTTTATCGAGCTTTGCACGTAGCTCTAGGATCGGGGTTGTTGTTTTGCCTCTTTTTTTCCCGCCCCCTCCCCTCGGAGCTTTGTATAACCCTCTTTGAGCACGCTGCCCCATCCCCCAGGCGAGAGGAGATCCAGAAGCGCTGCTGCTGCTGGAGGAACTTCCTCCATTTGCTGTGAGAACATCACTCCGGCGGCCCCGCGCCCCGCGCCGCCCCGCAGAGGAAGTGCAACATAATAGCCAGGCCCCAGGTGCCAAGGTTAGCCTGTCCTTTTCCTCTCCCCGGGATGATTTCCACTCCTTTCAATGCCAGCCTCCCCAAGAGCCAGGCCTTTAAAGCTACGTGCTAAAGTTACGAACAACAGCAGAAGCAGCAACAGAAAGAGAGCTGAAACCTGCTCAAGCAGCACCACACGGCCTTTGCACACCAGAACTTACATGATTCAGAAAGGCTGAACATTTGGTACAACGCGAAAAGCCTGGTTTCATCCGTGCACTAGACAGCTGAACAACTTTACCCGTACTTTTCAGCAGCAGTACCACCAGCGCATGGAACTGCCTGTGCTGGCCTTCTCTGCTTGCCCAGGGCAGATGTAACAACCACAGCAATACAAATGTCTCGGCTGGAAGGAAAACTGCATCTCGGGCCAGGCTGGAATAATGGAAACCCTGGGCAAAAGGCATGGTTTGAGTCTACGAGGATGGAGATCAGCACCCAAACTCTGTTTCTCTGAGGGCTGAGTACACAATTTCCATTTTGTATTCTGACTACACCTGCATAACTGAAGACACAAAGTAATTTAAAAAAATAGGTTTAAATGGAAAGTCTCACAGTGTTTTAATACACTTTTCCCTTTCCAGTTTGCTTGCTTGGCACAAAAGCATGCATATGCTTCCTCCAAAATGCAAAAACTCAAGTGTCGGAGGGAAGCTCCTACACTGGCTCATCTCACAAGGCTCCTCTGCCTTCCCAGGTGGAACAAGGGCAGATTAAAAGGTGTAACTATGCCCTAGGTGTTATGATGTTATCCATAATTTATGCAGAAACAAAATGTCCACACTGACATCCCTGTAACAAAGCATTTATTTGGCTTATACAAAAGTGTTTCGTGGCAAAAAAAAGTGAAGTCTCTCCTTTCCTCCTCTCCTACCCATAACAAAATACATGCATGCATTCTTTTTTGCCATTCCTCCCAGCTGGGTATCTATGCAACTGGCTCCAATTAATTTGATTACTAAACTGCAGAACTGAGGAAAGTGAAGAGTTAGCAACCTGTCTCAGTTTATCATACTGTCAATATGAGGAGTTACTGAAAAGAAAAAAAACAGCCCTACAGTCTCCAAATAACTAAGCAATGGTAAGGACTGAAATTCTCTAGAAAAGAACATTTTAAGTTCAGAACCCCTTAATTCTCCCTTCCACGTTTCAGTGCTAAAACCTCACATTCTACACAGGCTGCCTGCTGCCAAGAGATAGACAGCTGCAACACGTAGACACAAAAAGGAGGTGTCTTTTGGCTGGAGTTTTAGATTTCTACATGCTGCCCTGTTTTATATGCTACTCCCCCAAACAGTTACAAAAAAATAACTGCAGAAAACTAAAAACAAGTGGAACTATTGTAACTGAAGATAGCTACTGATAGATCCTGTATTAAATGTGCAGATGCTGTAAGGCCCTTTCCCAGTCCATGTTCCTCTGCAACAAGACAATTTTCTTGGAAATGTGTTGTTGCAGTCTTTGTACTTACTTGGCTTTTAACATATGTTTAGTTCCATATCTTATAATAGAAGACTGGGCATTCCAACAAAACATACATCAGTCTTCACTCTTATTTTACTTAAGCTGGTATTTCTGGGCTGTGATTGATACTCTGCCCCTGGCTACTCAAACCGACTTCTTCCACAAAAGACACACCAACACTGGAAAAGCTGCACCAGATTTGTACCAGTCCAGTCAGAACAAAACCTGGACCACAGTCTTACATGATGAAACATGATCTCCTTACACAATCTCAAGCATGATTAAGAAAGATACTCTCTCAAGATGGAAATTAATTTGCAAACAGAAGAACAGCTAAAGGAGACCTGATTTCCAGAATTTTTTACACAGCTAATGCAGTAACAAGATTTGCATCAAGAGAGAAAACAAAGAATGTATGATAAGGTGGGAAGATGAGACCATCTTTGCAGCCAAAACTCTCAAGCCTCTTGATAAAAACAGCACGTAGCTTTGTGCTGCTTGCACTGAGAGTCAACATCTCTCCAGAGGCTCTTCCCTTCCTTCAGCTGCTCATTTCCATGCAAGGGAAAGACTATTATTTGCCTCCCCTTTACTGATCAAAAGTTGGTGAGGTGTGATTGCTCAAAGACACAAAAAATTAAAGAGGACTGGCTACTCAGAACATTTTAGAGATAAGGCTTACAGTGAAACTCCACAAACCCTTGTATCAGCATCTCAGAAGATTACAACAGCAGGAGTGAACTGCTAGAGGTGAGGGAGTAAACAAATTACAAAAAAACTCCCAAACAACCAAATCTCTTCAAGCTGGTTTTACTGCTTCTTCATCCTATGATGTCAAATGCCCGCTTAGGTTGCCAAGGAAACCATTCTGAAGTCACCAATTCAGTGTCATTATGAATTTTTTTAGTTACCAAGGCAAAGACACACCAGAAAAAGGAAAGTTGGGAGGAAATACCTAAATATCAAAAGACCTTAGAAAAAATGCATCTTCAAAGAGATAAAAAACATCAGGAACAGATCTCCATTGAGATTTTTCCTTTTCATTGCTTGCAGTCACATACCTGGAAGAATACTTGCCTTGAAGTGGTGGAGGGAAGATGCGTGAACACAAGTGGTGTTAAACACAACCTTTAAAGGCAAACACCACAATGTACCTGAAAGACAAGGGTAAGTGAGAAAAGGAAAGAGGGAGGGACTGCGGAAAGTGTGTCTATTAACTTAAGCCTGCCACTCTTACAGCTACTGGAATCACAGCAGAAATACCCATGAACTGGCATAGCCATGGTGGGGATGCTCATTCTCACTTTCAAGTAGGCTGGAAGCAAGAGGGCAAGTAAGAACCTACATGCTAAAAATGAAGCATCTTTAAAAAAAATGCAACACGCTTGTGTTGCTTTTTCAACATCACAACCCCAAGACAGCAAAGACACTAAGCCAAACATACACAGCAAATGCAGTTCCTGTTTACAAGGACATATACAACTGATCTTCCCCCATTCATGGAGCATGCTTGAATTAGGCTCTGTCTACAGGAATTCGTTAACCTAGCAGCACTGATTCCAGGATCAAGGATCCATCCTAGCAGGTAATGCATCTTGTTGCATCCACGTTTGATTTGAGGACCTTGCAATGATAAACTGGCAAAAAGGAATTCCACTTGATTCTACCACTTTTCATCCTTGGTCCTTGCCTCACTAGGAAGACATGATGGTTCTGATGGTTTCAGCAATGGTCTTTTTAATAATGGTTGCCTGAGCTTCTAATATCTGTTCTACCTGCACTGCAGTCAGAAGTCCTGTTATCCTATGTTCTTCTCCCACCTCCTTCTGCCAGCACAACTACATCAGCTGCACAATAGGTCTGCTAAAAGAACTGTCTGAGCCAAAACTGAACTTTCAAAAGACAGAGGGACAAACACAAAAAGCCCTTATCAGCTTTCTGGCTTAGCACTTTAAGGCATACCTTTAAGATATTTAAAATATTTATTATTTTGAATACATACCCCAAGAAAACAAGCAGTCAAGAAAACACTTCTAATTAAAGCAACATAAACATGCCCTCCTGCTTACACATACACAATGACTTTATTTTATGTTTATTTTTAGGTTTTCCTGATCTAACACCCAAGAGCAGTGAGACACCTGCAAAGCATATGCCATGCTAGAGCTCCATTCCTTGTTCCTCACATGACCTTTATGATATTAAATTTAAACTTAAGCTACTAAATGCATACAGCAGCAGCAGAGCAATACAAGAGAAGCTCTGAATTCAACAATCAGACCTACAACCACAACTTGACAGTTTAAAAGAACAGCCCCTGCTTCCTTTCTCTAAACATATATGCTTGCTACTTTCAATTACTATATAATTCACGAAGTCTACAGAACTCAGTATTGAGTGTTGAACAGCTTGTTTAGAATGGTTTTACACACAGCAACCTTCAAAGATTGTCATCATAAATCAGTAGTACCTGATGAACAGGGTTTGTTTCTCCTAAGACCACATTTCACCGGTCCTGAGAGCCTTAATACAGGGAGTAAGAAACCTAGATAAAACTGTTAAAGGCTTTCCTTACCAGAAGCTTTCAAATCACTAGTGTCACCCTTGCAACTAAGCTCCCAGTTCAGGCAATCTGGAATAAAGTTTTCAACAGCTAAACACAAATCAATTAGTACACATCATTTGGTGGGCAGGTTAAGGTAGAGCTTTAAAAGGCAAGGTTCCTTTTTAGGCCATGTCAGCAGTGAAGAATGTGCAGCACACAGAGGAAGAAAGGGGTTAGCATGACCTGATCTAAACCTCTCCTTCCTCACTCTCCACAAGCAGCTGCATTTCAGTAGCCCTGTAAGCACTGATTTGTAAAGCAATCTAACTAAGTAAATACTAGCACTATGGCTAGTACTGAAGCAAAATTGTTTCAGTTGCAAAAAATAAAATCTCCAAGTCCACCAACACGGAACAGTCAGTCCTACAGGTGGACAAATGGGTTCACAACTAGCAAATATAAAAAAAAGGGATGGAAACACAGTAGAATTGCAGAATATGCTAATTTTTCTTCAGTGAGCTCAAAACAATTCCTCTGATACAGCCAAAAATAAACTGATGGATGAATCCTAGTCATCATCCCAAACCAGGAGGCAAGCACAGGAAGTGGGCAAACTTTATTGTGGGTAATACCTCTCAAAAGTGGAACCTAAAGAAACACCCAGAGTGAGCAAGGACGAATGTCCCTTGTCTCTGGTAAGTTGTATTCACCAAGGTTTTAGATACAGAGAGTAAGCTTCAGGCTGCCATTTGTAGGGAGGAAGCAGCGGGACATATTAAGTGGGGGGATACAGGAACATTGCTCATGGAAACTAGCAGTATATCTGGGAAGGAAAACAACAAGAAAAGAGCCATCTAAACAGGCAGTTCTCAAGCAATCAGGAAGTAACTGAGCCAGACATACAAACAACCTCACCAATCATAGCATCTTCTGACTGCGACCTGCCAACATGGAGAAAGTTAAAAAAAAAGCTGCAGAACCATGGCAGCACCTGGAAATCTTTAAAGCCTGTCCAAGTATATGTCTTACAGCAATAAATATCTAGGCAAATAAAGTATTTTTAGCATGTACCTGTGATAGATGTTAACAAAGCAAACTAAAGCTTTAAAAAGCATCGATGAACGCTGTAGTCAAAAGTATGGAACAATTTCTGCATAATAATGGATACTCAGATTAGGACTCTGACCTGGGAGGAAGGCCACAGAGGTGATACAGCAATTGTGCAGAAAATCCTGAAAGGTGTGGAGAAGGTTGGTAGCAAATGAATACTTGCTATTTCCCTTAGTACAAGTCCTAAATGGTATTAAGTGAAAGCATAAAATGAGAAGTTTAGAAAATCAATTTTTCACTTCCTCTCCAACAGAGCATACAGATAAACTGCAAAACTCACCACTACAACATACCAAGAATCAGTACAGGTTCAAAAAGCCACTGGACAAACTCACAAAAAAAGGATTCTTGAACCTAAATACTGTAACTACATTAATACCCCTTGGCTCAAGGGATTCCAGAATCTGCATGTTGCTGGTAGACTACATTAGGAAAGCATCATTAATAGGTGCCCTCTTGCCATACTCTCTTTTGATTAATCCACATTGGCCAGCATCTTGGGCATGACAAGCTTTGGGTCGGACTTGGTATTGAGACAATCAGAACTCTGGTTTTGCAGGCAAAAAATGCAGCATGACTTATTCCACCGAATTTAGCACAGACCTAAAGCACCTCCTGCAACAGATCCAGAGGCATTTCTGTCAGCTTGAGGAGGCATTCTCTGCTCTGAATCCAAGCTTCACTGGAGAAGCAGGTACCAGGAACTGCTCATTCCAGGACAGGGCAGTCCCGAGGAAATGTCAAAAGAGCCACAGCTTCAACGTGATTCAGGTCAGGGTGATTTCAGAGGTTACAGTACCAGGGCTGTCATCCCTGTCTGACGGCCAGTGGTTACTGTGCTTGCAGTAGAGACACGTCCAACTCCAGAGGTGCCCATAATTGAAGTCTTAACTACCACTCAATTCAATTCAAACACAGCAAACTCTGAAGTGCTCTGCTTGGGAGGAGACACATCCACCCTTCTGCCTCCTCTGCAGCATAAACCAAGCCCTTCTTCCAGGATCAGAGCAGAGCAGCAGGACAAGAAACCTTCAGGAAAAAATTAAGTTTTTTCTTCATCAAACATCTGCCTGAGGTTCTCACCCAGCCAGTTAATACAGGCATGCTTACTTCCAGGTCTTTGGATAGGGACAGTGGTTAGAGGCTCACTTGCGGATCACCTTCACCAAAAGAGCCCAGTACAGAGCCAGGCCTCTTGTTGATACTGTCACAGGCCATATTAACTTGTCGCCTTCAATATGCATCCAGCAGAGTTCAGGTCATGGATTTGTGGGAAGTTCATCACTTATTCAGGCTTTTGTGTGAGAGGTCATTGCTGTCAAACTGTCTGCTTTCACAAGCACAAAAGCTCATGTTAAAATGTAAATACTTACAGGTGTTCCACCAGGCACTCAAGATGAAAGTCAGAGCAAATATATTAGTCCTAGCCATATTTTACAATGCTGGTAGTACTTGGATGTCATCTGTAAACTGAGGCTCTTATGTGAGTTCATCTGCCTAGACAGGAAGCACAATCTAATGGTGGAGACACAGGACTGAATTCACATCTTTCGGGCTCTTTTTCTGCCTCCCTTACTGTCTCCCTCTGTGACCTTCAATAAAGAAATTCTTCATGCCACTGTCCCAATTGAAAAGAATGTGACTAGATGCTTACTCGGCCACATATGAGGGCCGTGACCCTTAGTCATTTTTCCTAATTGCTACAAGAATTCTGGAATGATACAGAAAAAATTAATCCAACTGGTAAACTTAACCAGAGTTAACAAAAAGCAAGAGCCTTATAAAAGAGCACAACACCTTCCTCCTCCAATGCCTGTATTTCACAGTTTGTTTTTCAAGACTGAATCTCTGCAACTTATTATTACATCGCCCTTGATGGAGACATCATTTTGCAAATTCAGCTTTGCAAGAAGCCCAAGTAGGCTGGCTCACCCCTGTTGCCTAGATTTGCGTGCTGCTTACCACTCTGCAAGCAATTCAAGCACGACTTCTGTGTTGGGATAACACCACAAGACTAGCAGCGGGACTATGCTGGCACAGGCCTACTGGGAAAATCAACTCCCCAGCTGTGGGAAGAAGCAAAGCCAGCAGAGGCTGCAATCACCACGTCACCCTGGAATCCAGTTTCATGTCCAGTCCAACCTCGTTCTGTGACTGAGCTGCACAGTTCTGGAAAAGCTGGTATCCTCTTCCCTCAGCACTTCCAGCTACACGTCAGATTCTCTTGTGACTTCTGGAAACTGCTATGTTAGCTATTAAACTGGAAAAGGCCATTTTTGGCCTGAGAGGAACTCATATTTGTCCAGTTCAGTACCTGTGATGGGTAATTTTGCACTGTGCATCTCACACCAGGGAAGTCATGAGACAGGCCCCCCCCCACCCCGCCCGCCCTTAACCATGCAGAGGCATCTCCATCAGGGAACCTGGTTATCAACATACCAGGAAAGGCAGCTTCGGTAAACCTCACGGGTGACGCAAAGTGCCATCTCTCTGGAACAACCAAGGGGAGTGGAAGGAAGCTGTGAACAACTGTGCTCTTCTGATGTGCATTCCCTTCCTCAGCTTGAGCACATGCAGGAGGCCAAGCAAGCACACATGACATGCTCCCTGCAGGATGCCACATCCTGCCCTATTTCAAACAGCATCCCAAGGCAGGCCAGATACTTTTAAAACACAGTATGATCTTTGACAGTATGATCTGTCACAGTGTGACAGGTTCTCAAAGACAACATAGGAGACAAAGGAGGGAACAGCACTGACAGATTTATCCAACACTGCCCAACTGTTCCTAGCCACACTTCTCTTAGAAGGAAAAATCCCACGCAAACCGACACACTGCAGCCACATGCACATTTTACAGGGCACATTCTTTCTGCTCTTTGCTTTTGGTAACTTGTTTTAGTTTTAGGAATTTCTCATAACTCTCACTCACCCAAACCCTTCCCATTCCTATAGAAAGCAGAGGTCTGTTTAGAAGAGGTGGGTGAAAAAAAGAACTGTGAAGGTGGTTTTATGTACTGCTTAACCCCCTCAAGCTGCTCTCAGCCTTGCTCCCTGTCACCCCCCACACACGGTGCTGTGTTTTAAGGAGCGCTGGTTATGCTGACATCAGTGAGGCTCCGGGGGCCATCTAGGCAGCTGTTCCTGCTCCTGTGTGTGGCCACGAGCCAAATCACTCTGCCTTTTTGGTGATGTCCCCTCCTGCCAGCTACCCACATTCCCACCCACACGTCTGCAGATGGGGCAAGGTGGCCACTGGCAGCCTCCCCAAAGAAACTTCAAGTGGGAAAAAAAGACTGGCAGCTTTCATTTCCAGCCTACAGTCAGAAATGCTCGGTGATTTTAGACAGCGTGCTGTTGACTGAAAGAACTGCAGCTTCTCTTCCTGGACAGCCAAAGACCAGGTTGCCCTTAGGACTTTGTCACCTAGAAGAGAACACCACGTGCTCTGCCCTTCCTCTCCCCACTGCTCTGCCCTTCCTCTCCCCATGTCCAGGGACAGCCCACCAGCATCAAGAGACTGCTCTGCACAGCTGCTCCCCTGTTTTAAAGCAGACCCATCCATGAAGGCAGCTATTCTTCAGCCAAATTATGATAGCAGTAGAGAAGAAAGCTCATCCAGATTGACCCAAGTGCCAGAGATCTCCCAGGCACAAAAAAGAGGAGCCAGTGCAGCACTACTACTTCCCTCTACTACTCCCCACAAGGGCAGGAAGCAGTGTGATGGCAGGAGAGATGTGCCAGGGCACCTCTCAGCCCAGCCAGTCCCATGCAGGCAGGTTTTAGGCAGCTGGCTCTCTGCAGCCAGTAATCCCAGCGGCAGGGTGCATCCCTGTGCTGAGCCACAGCCAGATCCAGGGAGTGAAAAGGTGACAGCCAAGCCAACTTCACATACACCCTCAGAGCCTGCAGCTCAGACCCCATGTCAAGATTAGGAAAGTATGCGCACACAGAGAGCACATGAGCTGCTGGAGTACTTTCATTTAACTCTTGCACACACCGTGAATTGAAGAAGTTTGGCCACATTTCTGGCCACTTCTCGTCAAAATCAACTCTTCTCAGGCTGCAAGAACAGTGACAATTCCTTGGGCTGAGGAATGCCTCCTGAAGAAGTTTGGAACTATGGCTCACATGGGTTAAAGATTCTGGCTTGTGTCATAAATACTTCTTCTGAAAGTTAAAGGCAGGCCCCAGTCCCGAAACACTCCCCCCTAACTTTTGCCCATGCCATATTTTGACTTTAAAGCAACAACCTGCTTAAGCAGAATTATATTTGTGTATTAAGTGTCTGCAGGATCAGTACTTGGCTCAAGCTAGACTTGCCACTGACATACGCGTGCACACACACACCTCCCCCAGCAAATTCAGAAAATACCTTGTGAGCTGTTAGGATAAGACAAAAAAATAAGGATAAAGATGGTAACCTCCACCAAGGCATGTTTAAAATTTACATGTGTCTATGTTCGAGGATGATTCACCAGGGCAGGAAAAATAGAGATGCCTGAGGGCCAAGGCTGGAAGCACAAGAAAAGTTCCTAATTCCCAGTTTATCTGGGCACAGGGGAGTCCCAAAACCAAACAGGTTTGTACACTATCAGCACCAGAAACACTGGGAGTCATGCTTTTAGTTTTATCTCTTCAAAAGAGTAAGAATTTAGGTACTGTAATGTTAACAATCCTGTAATGCAAAGAAACGCTCCTTCAGCCACGAAACAAACTCAACTCCTTACTTCTCTGTACCGAGCACAAAAGCAGCCCATAGAAACACAAGTTTCCCTGGAACAAACCAGTCAAATTCATTCAAATCTTCCTGAAGCACAACAGGGCAGAACCCATTCCTGTTCCCAGAGCTTATTACAGTAACATGACTAAACATGCTCAGCAGTCCAATGTGATAGGATGCATCCATTTGCTGATGCCAGAGGAAGATGCGTGTCTCTTCTACATGGCACTGCTCTCACAGGCTGCTTTTCAAAAGATGTTTTGAAAAGCGACCTGCTGCGTACATTCTTAACAAGTCATAGTATCACCGGCTGTACAAGTGTTTGACCTCTACTTGCTATGCACTGTGGACAAAAATCTGACATCAGCTTATTCCAACCTTAGTAACACCAAACTGCTTCTGCAAAGCTGGCTGGAATAGACTACAACAACGCACCGATAAACTCCCAGACAGACCCCTGGAGTGCTGAAAGTGCAACTAGTTTAGTACATGAGCCCATGTGTTTTAAATTTGGGTTGGTTTAATCCAAGTAAGTAACCTGATTAAAATGGGAGTCTTCTCTGGAGGTCTAATTTCTAGATGTTTCCATTACTCCATATGCTTTTATGCTGTATAAACATAATGAATGATACATACATCACTTATGGGATGATTTAAGATTTCAGTTTAAAACTTCAACACAAGTTATTCAAGGCAATAGAATTAAATTACTTTGTGAATGGCAACAGCCAGCAACTGCACTTCATTTCAGTCTTGGGAAGGTGACATACTAAGGGGATGACATCCTTCCATTCCCAGTTTCTTTTTCTAATTTCCTAATTTCAGAACCTTGACATTTGTCCCTTTTACATACAGATCTAAAGCAAAAAGGAGAGAGAAAGATGCAATTTGATTGGTGGTTTAGAACACATATGAAAGCTAGGAACATGTTTGCTTCTAAACAAAACAACCAGAGGCAGACTCCTGAACATGTGTATATACTTGCACCTATACCGCCTAGAAAATAAACCAAAAAAAACCCTGTCTCCTCACGTGCAAAGCAGGCATTTATGAGAGCTGCCCAAATGCTGCTTTGCGACCAAGGCTGTCTATTTATAAGGAGACACCTCAGCAGGAGCAATGCAGGTTCCCAGAACGCCTCTACCTTGGTATCTGGAAAGGATCCACTATGGGGTAAGAAGATAGTTGTAATTAAACATTTATACTGAGGTAGTGCTGTGCAGGTCGGTTCCACAGTGTGTTAGGTGGCTTTTCAAAACTCAGTAATTGAATGCTGATCCCTGCCCCGAAGAGTTTACAGAGTAGGAAATCAAAGCATAACACTTGGCATCTGTGTATCAGGAATTAAACAAAGACCACCACCAGTTCATTTCCTGGGTCTTTGGACTAGGGAGCTCACATAAACATCCATTACCAGAATACTGGAAATTTTTAAATCAGCAGTCTGGACTTTCCTAATCCACATCTGTGCAGTTCTGTTTGAATTAGTAGCTGGGACAGTAACTACAGCATGCAATTTGCACATGCTGCTGGCATCTTCTTGTCCAGTGTAGATTATTTTTGGCTGAAATACTTTTTAGCAATCATTTTGAAAAGACAGCGAGCACATAAACGGAAACATTTACTTCAAGTCAGTCGATTCGGGCTGTGCAAGCACCAGAGAGGCTGCCAGTGCACGAGGTCGAAAGTCAGGCAACAGCAGATCCTTCTGTCCTGAATCTCCAGGACAATCCCAGGGAGGCATCAGCACACCTCCAATGCAGTGCTAGCACATGTTGGCTCTGGGGCAGAGCGTGGCCACGTGCAAGCCTGTGGCCTATGTGGCGTTGCAAAGCCACTAACCCACATCTCTTTCTATGGAGACTCAGTTACGCAAGGGTGCAAATAAAAACTCTGGCCCCAAATACACAGGGGCCATCTCTGTCCCAAATCCATCCTCAGGGAGAATTCTCTACATTCCCCTTTTCCTGCAGGGAAGGACAGGCCTGGGAACGACAAGTCCTCCTCCTACTCAGCAGACAGAATACTCTCAAGAAAGTAAAAGAACAACCTCTACGTTTTAAAAAAATGCCACAGCGATGGCTACACTTGCAATGATGCCCAAAACCTGGATGGAAGAATTTAGTCAAAACAGACTATTATATCACAAATTCCATTTGCTATTTATCAAACAAGCTCCTAAAACAGATGCACTGACTGTAACTACTACACCTGTAGGAATTTCAAACACCAAAAAGCACAAAGATACTATTAGTATTTCAGTTTTTTAAAGTTTCCCGGCATCTTTCATGCTATGAATTCTCAAGAGCTTTCAGCTGTATACACCCCACATAAAACTGTAGTCCAGAAAAACCTGAAAGAATTTTGCTGTTGATTCAAATGAAGACATTTTCAACTTTTACCTACTATTTACGTATCTATTGATTTTTTAAACATGGAACAGCAATTGTAACAGGGCATGATCTGCATGATCTGTGATCACCTTATCTACTATATCGTTCTGTGAACACCTCAACTTTCTTTTGTTGGCTTTTGCGCATTGAGTAACCTTACTAGGTATTTCTAACTTTTTTTTTTCCTCAAGGGAAAAGGGAAGCATGGAAAATCCTCAGTCACTAGATTTAAAGAGCTTACAAGTTCCAAAAGCTTTGCAAGTAGAGATTGGAAACTGCTTGAAACTGCAGTTACTGAGGCCAGAGTTTACAGAATCCACCTGATCCTTCCTGCAGAGTTTATAATCTGCATGGCTTCCTCCCAAGGTAACCAGCATCCACTCTGAGGTATGCATCAATTCCCTCACCCCTAGAAATTCACCCCATGCTTTGGCTGAACACAGTAGCCACTGCACGCTCAGCAAAAAGAAACTGCCATTTTGCAAAAAGGAGGAATGGAGACAAGAGGATGGAGAATATTTCTCCCATGAAGCATAGGCAACACTGATACAAAAAAAAATTCTCCCCCTTTTGAACAAAATCAGTTTCCAACAATAAAGCAAGTTTACACCAGGGAAAGAGGGGCACTGTGATACAGCTCTCTTTACCCTTTTACAACATGGGCAGTCAGGCTCCTGACAGTCCAGAGAGTGACAGGAAATCCTACCAAGCAGAAAAGACACTTATCTGCTGTAAAGACTGGGAAGTTGCTCCAAGACTTCTTCCAGAAGCTGCCAATGACCAGTCTTGAATCTTACTTGGAAATATAGTAGGATGTACTTAGCAACACCTGGCTGGGCCATCTGACAAGGAAGGAAAACAAGTGATACCTGCAGTGGTTGGAAGAACAGACCAAAAGAAATATACTGGACAACTAAATGCAAGAAGTTACATCTCTGTAGAGAAGCACTTCTTACTGCACTCATAGCTCTTCCCCTGGAAAATACAGTCAAACTTCAGAAATGGAATCCCTTAGTAATCCAGCTACAGCTCTTCTACAGCTGGCTTCTATGGCACGTGCTTCCACTTCCCAAACCTTCAATGTCTTGCTTAGAAAGCAAGCCTCCTTCTGCAGCCCTCCTTCCTCCCACTCAAAATTATAAGGATGGACACACAGCTAAATATGTGAGTTGTGCTGCAAGTTATCCAGCTGAAGACCAATTCAGGATAACCTTAAAGCTTTTGGGGAGAAGGAGGGGATGAAGCAGGTGAGCATATGCACAAGATGCCACAGACACCCTTGTGTGTTTCCTCCGTATTGGCAACTGCATCAACATCAGAAAAAGATGCACACTTGGATGAGGAACACAGGTGTTCATGACCTAACTGTTTCTTATGTTCTCAAAACACAAACAGCAATGAGACACGGTGAGCTTAATTTAATGAAGAAAATAGTTTGTGTAGCAAAATCAGGAACTTAAACTAGGCTCTTCCTCCTACCCAAAACTGTGAGTGGTCCAAATTAACAAGTAAGTAGTGCAGTGTATTGGTGCAAAATCCAAAGCAGTTCTCCCTTGTCCAAGCCCTAATGTTACCAGTGTGAAGGAGTCCAGTCAGAACACAGCAGTGGAATTTATTGCTGTGAAGCAAGAGCTCTGAGCAAAGCACTCCCAGGTACCGATACACCTGAACACTGACATCACCTGCTGTACGAAACAGCACTAACAAGGGCTCCAGTTAAATCCAGCTAATCACACACAATAAAAGCAAAGGCCAGCTACACTTCAATGTGAACATTTTGTTCCTCTCATCCTCAGACAGGAAGCACATACCTAAATTAACTAAAAAAAGTTTGTCAACGGCTGATCATCCTCCATTTTCAAAGGACAGATGATGCAAGCCCCCATTCCTAAAACACCTACGGGTACATTTGTGCTGTTTCAAGAAAGCACATGCTAACACCTGTTAAAGTATCTACCAGGAGATGCCAAGTGGAGAAGTTCTACATGTATGAGAGGCTGGCAATTCCACTATTAATCATAAAATATCTTTCTCTTTTAGAACCAAATAAACAAGTCACTTGGTACATTAGCACAGAAAATTTCCAAGATGCTTAACACGTTTTTTTATCCAGAGTGGCTTGAAAGTCCAAATTCCATTTTTCAAAGCCGACAGAAATTACACTGGGAAGTCACTTGGTCATTTGTGCAAGCACCTTTCCCACACTTTTTCAGAGCCTTACAAAAATAACATCCCTTGTGCAAATGGATCTTCAAAGAAATTTCAGACAGCAGTATGTGGGGATGTCTTCTTCAAAAGGAAAAGGATCTCTCAAAGCTCTCAGATTATATAAGTAAATAAGATTAAACAAAAAAATTTTTTTTACTCAGGTAAGTTAGATGTAGGAAAACGAATTAGAAAGTTGCATTCCACTTCTACAGGACGACATGCAAAAGAGACAGGAGAGGTCATCAAGGCCTGAATGGCCTCCCTCTCTAATGGTCCTTGGAATACCTGTTTTAGCTCAGAAGCCTAACAATGCCCTGGGGGATTTTGACAGTTTTTCTTTTCCCTTGCTGTAACACCTCTGCGGATGACTGGGACTCTGCAGATGAATCCTGCTGTTGAAACAGCTGCCTCTCTCTACATCTTTAAAGAGGTATTCAGATTCCCTTAGCCTTACTTAGTTGAATCACTCTGAATAAACAGTCACCACCCATCAACTATGTATTTTTGTAAAGCACCTAGTAAAAGGCAACCACCTTTATTGATTGCTAGGCTGGCCAACCTAAAGGCTGAAATATTATTAGAGGGGGGAAAAAAAAGGAAAAGCAGGATACACTTGAAGGCTTGTGTTGTTTCTAAAGGAAGCACAGGTCCAGGCATTGCTCAGTGACATCAGGACAATTCCTCTCTGACTGCAGGAGGCTGCTCTAACAGGTTTCATACCAGCACAGCCACAAGCCAAGTATCCCACTGACTCGTCTCCCTTTTGTCCAGGCCCTTTTCCTTGTTCTGACCCTTCTCCACCACAACATGAACGAGCCACCCAGCAGGAACCCAGAGCATATGCCCCAGCTGGCAATTATTTCTACTTTCAACATTTCATAATAAAGCATTAGCACAAGCTCTAAATAAGTTCTGTCACCCTGCTCCAAGTAAAATGCTGAAGGAGGGAGGGTGAGATGCTGTGGTACTGCTGTCTCAGAAGCTTGTACTCTTTTAAGTCACTGGCCCTCAAATGTTGCTATTCAAACAGAGTGGTGTATGGTGAGGTGGAGGGAACACCTTCAGGTGGGAAAAACATCACTGGCAGACATCAAAGATAAGCCATGATCAGATTTCTTGCACCAAAGAAGAACAAAGAGTCAATGCTCCAGAAATTCCTGTTCAGAAGTACCCCAGAACAGAGCCAGCACTTCCCACCTCAGCCAACCTCACCTATGTTCATTTGTAATCAAACGCTGATAACCAAACCTGGCCTGCCAAAGCTCTGCAAGTTTCAAGCCTGTCCTGACTCCACACAAATACCTTAACTTTTCAGTGTATCACCAGAGAGTGACATTCCCAAAAATACCCAAGTCCTGCCTTTGAATCACTGCCTGTAAAGATTCTTCTAAATGTGTGTGGGGGAGAGGGGGAAGCCACAGCTCCCACAGGTGCTGGTTTATGTAGGATATTAAAAAGAAAGTAACAAATAAGCAAACAAAATAAAACAATGCACACAGAGAAAGGATTCCTCATATGCCTCCCCAGAGAAAATCTGCTTTGATAGCTGAACAACAACTAGTCAAGTCAAATCTCCCACCCCAAAGCAAGAAAAAAGCTGTTGCACAGTCTCAGAAGGCAATTCCTTCTCACCCTCAAAGTTTACATCTGCTTCTTAAGAGATTTTCCAGCAAAGCTGCAGGGTACCTGAGCACTCCATCCATGATAAAGCCGTTCTCAAAAGAACACGAAGCAGTTTCTGGCCCCTTTCCAAGTTGTAAAATGCTGTTGAAAAGGCGTATTTTAAAGCTGTAACCCTATGACTGTCCATCTTGCTCGAATTCAGAAAGGAGGCAGAAGACAGAGAGCAACAAGCATTCTCACTACCTTCAGGAGAACAAAAAGCAGCACTGCCATCCTGCTCTACAGAAAATTATCTCCAAGAAAGAAGCTACCATATCAACATGGCAGCTGTCACAAACTGGTCTAGTAACACAGTCCAATAATACATTCATTTCAAAACAACCTTTATAGTGCTGAAAGAGGAAGACATGATTTCACATGTTTTAAGAGTGTATACCTAAAACAGAGATTTCCAAACTTAGGCATCATTCATCAAAAAGTTAAAAGGGGCTTTTTCCACACACGCATAGATTTCAGACTAACAGGATTTACTTGTTTTCTGACTGTTCCTGGGGAACTTGTGCAGTTTCTTTTTTCCCAAGACTGTCCCTACAGGCTGCTATCCAACATACATCAGATGCTCCTGGTGCAACAGATAACCCTGAAAGGACATTTGCAAAGGGCACAAATCAAGGGCCTGATGTTAGTAAAATGTAGGCATACCAGGGGAGGGTAGAATTACTCCCCTATGTAGGTAATTTGAACATTTGACACAGTATCCTGGAAAGCTTTATTTAAGTTTTTTGGGTTTTTTTTTTCTGATGTCTTACTAGCAAAAGGTGTATTTTAAGTCAATTAAAAAATTACTGCAACTTAAAAAGTGAATCCTTTTAAAAAACACTCAGGTTAATTTTAGCATCCTTCTGTTTAGCTGCTTAGCAACACTTATCCTATGACCTTCTAAGCACCACCTACTTTTACAAGGGATAATGAATATAACCAAAGGGATTTATCTATATGTTTTTAATCTATACAGTGTAAGCACATCACCAATTTTTATTTAAATGAGAAATCCAATCCCACTGAGAGCAATTCAAACTATTTCTGTTTAAGGAGAAAGTTTCACAGACTAAAGTCAAGCTACAGTTATGACTCTAGTGTTACTTCAACATAGGCAAAGTGATATCCTTAAGGAGTAAGGAAAGCACTACGCAGGTCAATGTTTGTACACTTTGGGAAACACCACACTTATCGTTGGTACCAAAAGAGATCACACATCCTACTGACAGGTAATGAAGAGATTCCGTTTTCCCAGTTTTGAAGTTACTTCCCAATGCTCAATCAAAAAGAAAAGCCATTTTGTCAGAGGGTCACTCAATGCCATAAAGAGTTACAAATGGGATCGAAACCTGGGTGAGCTAAGTCAGAATAAGATGCTTCATTACACTGAAATCTGCAAGTGAAGCTACAAACACCCAGGTCCACGTGGAGGAAAAAAAACCCAATCAAAACCTGGAAAAACAGTCAACATCCCACTGTATAAGCCAAATATATATATATTCTTTAGCATTGTTAGTTCTCAAAAGAAATGTGTAAGAGTAGCTACATATATAGCCACTTCTGACGGGCAAACAACTATTTGACAACTAGAAGCTGTGAAATGAAAGCAGAATAAAAGTTTACTCAATTGCATTTAAAGGATGATGTTTTTCCAACTACATGAATTCAGTTCCAAATACGGATGCCAGGAGGAGGAAGGTGAGGGAGCAAAAGAGGCCACACTCGGTCAGGAACAGCTGCCCTGCAGCATGAGAGGCTGGATGCGTCCCTGCCGGCAGGTGAGAGAGAGCTCTGGTACTCTGATTGATTGGATGATGGATTCATGCTGTTTCTGGGTTTCTAACAAACAAAAGGGCCTATTCTTTCCTGGATGTACCCAACTCCAGTTAAGGCTAATCGGCATTATGCAGGCACACCAAGCAAAGACTATATACCCATAAGTCTTCAAAGAGAAAATTAAAACTTAAAACAAATATGGCTGGCCTGACCCTGAGTCACTGCATCCCTTTCATGCACACTGACCCTGTGGAAAACAGGAACTGCGGTAACAAAACTCAGTGCTTGTGTCAAAACGACCGACCTCAACGAAAAAACTTCAGCCATCCTAACAGCTGTCTACTGTGCACTGTAGGGGTGACAACACGGCGTTATTTAGCAACTGCTCCTGTTGTTAATAAGCCATTTCTTTTCCAAGGCATGGGGCTGGATGCTGGAATGGTAGGAAACATCCACTGCGTTAGTGTCCCTTCTAGACCACTGCCCCCAAATCACACTGAACTAGATGTTTACTTTCTCAAATAAGCAGATACACTTGATCTTATCTCCAAGAGAAAACAGGCAAAAGAGCGAGTTGGGATTAAAACTGAAGGGCTAGTATCCCCCACCGCCGCCTTCCCTCCAGCAACGAGCCCGGTGACTCCCGGGCAGGATGCTGGCTCTCGGCGAGCAGGACCAGAGCATCAGCTGCGGGCCGGACAGGGCGGCGCGGCCGTGGGAGGGTGGCGGGGCACGGAGGCGCCCGGGCCTCTGTGGGGTGCGCAGCCGAGCAGAGCGGCCCGGGCAGGGAAATGTGCTGAGCCAGGAGAAGCGCTCCCCTCCTTCTGCGCAACCCCGCGAGGATGCCGAGCAGGCGAAGGCATCGCAGACGAGAGGTGGAACGGGGAAAATTATTTAAAAACGAAAAAAAGAAGAAAAAACCCAAGCGTGCGTGCGGAGGGAGGTGGGGGAGAAGTGCAGGGAGAAGAAGCCAAAGGAAACTTATCTGCGACATGACAAAGTTCAATCCACAGCCCTCCCTCCTCTGGTGAAAAAAAAAAAAAAAAAAAAAAAAAAAAAAAAAAAAAAAAAAAAAAAAAAAAAGTTGCAGCATCTCGGCGCGCCCCGCTCCCCGCCCGGCCCGGCTCGGCCCGCGACCCCCGCGCCCCCTCACCCCGGGCGGATGGGGCGGGGGGATGCCGAGCCCGAGTGTTACGAACTGGACAGGAGGAGCTGCCTCGCATCCTCAGCACGGCCCCCGCGGCTCCGCCGGGGGTGTCCGGCCCGTAGCAACGGCGATGGGGAGGGAGCGCAGTCGCCCAGAGACGGGGCTCGGCCGGCTCCCATCCGCACTGGCCACCGCCGGGGGTGGGGGGGGCGGCAGCCGCGCCGCCCCAAACTTTGTTTTCACCTCAGACATCGCCACTGCGGGACGGGGGTCACCTCTGCCTCGCCGCTCCCCCCCCACGCCAAGATGGGGCTGAAAGGGGGCGAGGGCCCGGACACCCTTCCTCAGCTTCGGATGCTGCCCGGCTCCTTCCTGTAGTGCTGACGCCGCCCAGGCGTTCCTGCCCGCCGCTGGCCCCGCCGCGTAGGGATGTGTTCCTGGCACCGCACAAAGGCAGCGGGACGGGGGGGACCCACGGGGGGCAGCGCCCCCCGCCCTCCCCGGGCACGGCTCCCCCCGCCCCCGCCGCGCAGGCCGGGAGGGGAAAGGACACGCACGTCCCTACCGGGACGGGGGAGAGGAAGGCGGGGGGCCGGGTGGAGAAAGTGGAGGAAAGGCGAAAAAAATCAAATAAAGTAAGGAAGAGGGGTAGAGAAGAGAGGGGAGAGGTACCGGGGTGCCGAGGAAAGGCAGGCGCGGCCGTCCGGCCCTGCCGGGGGAGCGGAAAGTCAGCGGAGAGATGCGCGGCGCAAGCCGGCTCTACCTGCGGAGAAGGGGCGCCTTCATCCCAACTTCCCAGCTCCGGCGCGGCCCTCCCAGCCGGGAACAGTGGGCAGCGGCCGCCGGGGGACCCGCCGCCACCGCCGGCAGCAAAATAAGCCCGAAGAAAAAGTTAAAAGGCAAGCTCGGGAGACGGGGGCGAGCCGGGCTAGAAGATGTTGCTTCCTCGCAGCCCCATCCAAATTGTGGCGGTGGCTGGTTAAAAATAAACTTTGCAGCAGGAGGGGGGGGATGATCTGGCCGGATTCCTGAGCTCAGACGGTTTAATATGGATGAGCATCAGGTCCTGAAGGCAAAACGCCGCGGCTGGTGCCGCTGGTTGGTAGAAAGTCTGCAACAGGGAAGGAAAAAAAAAAAAAAAAAAAAAA
>VRYO01001463.1:85534021-85667319 GCA_009812075.1 Sialia sialis | reverse complement strand
GCGCGGGGGGAGCGGGGGGGCGGCCAGGTGCCACGCGGCGCCCCGCGCCCTCCCGCTGCTCCGGCGGCCGCGCCCGCGGGGCTCTCCCGGGCGGGCCCGGCCGGCCGCGCTCCCGGCCCGGCGTGCGTGTCCCCCGGCGGCCGGCCGCTCTCCCGGATCGCGGCTGGAACGCATCCACAGCCGCCGGTGGCGGTGCCGCGCCGCCGGCTTTAAGGAATTCACCGGGGCTCTCTGCTGCCGTGGAAATGTCTGTGCATCCTCCTCCGCCTCCCAGCCCGGTGCCTTACCAGGTACAGCGGCCGCAGGCAGCAGCCCGCTGCTCCGCGGGCTGGAGTCAGTTTCTGGTTGCGTTTGTTTCCTCAAAAACTTTTCGTCCTTGCGCGATTTGGGTCCCCGCAGGGGTCAGTCATCCATCCAGACCTAAAGGACACGTTAAATTTAACAGCACCGAGAACATCAGCACAGGAACAGGAGGTGCAAATTGCTGTGTCTAATCAAAGGCGAGATGCAGCCGATTGCACGTACAGGTAGTTATGCTGCACGGCACCATCCTTCCCTTCGCTTCCCCTGCAGTGGAAGTTCAAAGGTGTAGAGACTCAACAAGTGATGGAGAGGTGTTCAGAGTGGTGACGATTTCACTCTGCAAAGCCAGTACCGGTTTAGAGTTATGTGACAAATAGTAACAGTACATAAAAACAAAATACCTGGCAATACTCCATCCTTAAAGCTCGATGGGAAAAAAAAGGAAAGTAAACCAACACTGCTTCCGAGGAGTGCCTAACGAGTATAGGAGGAACCAGTTTACCTTTAAGGAAATGGTTATTTACACTATGTCTAGAGCTGCTAAAACTAGGCCTTTTAAAGATGTTATTGGTGAGGTGGAACCTGGAGTCTCTGCCTGTTTTTTAAAGAAATCAAGTTATGGCCTCTAGGCAAAAGGCTTGTGCCAGCTTTACGTGGTATCATATCTCCTGATTGAAAAGGGATTCACATAGAAAAGAAGGCGAAATTCCAGATATGTGGCATAAGCCCTCAACTGACTCTTTTCACAGTCTTGCATGTAAGATGTCATGATTAACTTAATTTGCACACTTCTTTCAAACACTAGATAAGGACATACAAGTCAGGAATACACAGGTCCTGTCTCAAAGCCATGAGCTGTGATTCATATCAGGAATAAACCTCTTCCCTTTTGCACTCCCAAGTAAAACACCTGCAGGTCTGGTGAACTGGAACTTGGAAATGCCACAACTGCAAAACCGAAAGGTAGCACACATGTATTCAGAACATGAAACTGCAGCTTTAACCTGTGTGTGTTTGTTGTGGTGGTTTCTGGAGGCTGAATTTTTGTCACCTGTGTTCTGTACTGAGTTCTGTGCAGCTCTACCCAGGCAGAGTTGCTGACTGACAGAGGAAGGATATCATAGTTTGCCCCACAGTATTAGCAACAAACATGAGAAAGCACATTCTCATTGTTGCAAGGTTCTTATTTTACCAAAAAACAGAAAAGGAAAGCCATTAAAAATAAATTGCTAGCAAAGTGTCTTTTCATCTCTGTCCCCTTTGTACGTGCCAACCTGCAAGTGGCAGAACTGCTGGTATGTTCAGCAGCTTTACAGCCAGCTTGCATCTTCAGTATCTCACAGTCAGGCATCCAATTAATCAAAAACCTGAGCAGTTTATCCATCTCAGGCTCAGCCCTTGAAACTTTCTATTTACATTGGAAGACTGCTGTGATTTAAACCTTCATGGCATACACATACAAACTCAGACTGGGCCTAGTTTGCACAGCCATTTATTTACACAAATGGCTGCAATTGAAACTAGTGAAAATTCCTGTGTGGGTAATCATATTTAGAGGTTAGCAATGCATGTCTCATTGACCTCTGCCTAATATTTCTACAACGGTCTTGGAGGCATTTTGGACTACATCAATGTGAAGATTCCCATCAATGTATTTTTATCCTTTGAGGTGCTTAAGAGCTCTTTGGTGCAGGAAATTTAGCAAGCAGATAGATGGAATAGAGTAACAAGTGTTTCTCAATTCAGCATCTGGAATCTGCTGTAGAAAGGTGGATATGTAAAACTCAAATTGGAAAAAAAAATCATTATTTTAGTGTTTGGAGAAAATATACAGATATGTTTTTTTATAGCATTTATCCCTATTCTTTCAGAAAGATGGAATGATGGATGAACCAGTACGTACTGTGTCACATTGACACTAAAAATTAAAAATAAATAAATAAACCAAAATAAAACAGAACAAAAAACCCAATGATAAGAAAAAATATGTAATAACTTAAAGCCCCCATGAACTACTAAGGTTTATAAAATAGTAAAAAGTCTTATATCCTTTAACAGTTAAGGAATTAGTTCTAATTCTGGGCTATAGGTGGGCAAGACAAATGAAATAATTCCGTTTTTCAGCCTTCTGTCATTTGAATGTTACTACATGACTTATACGATATAGGTATCTTCTTCACTCTGCACTTTTTATCATTTGCATTACTGTGGTTTATCCCATCTCCTCTGACCACTCTACGACAAGATAAGTAATAAGTATTTTCTTCTCCTAGGGCTACTCATATTTTCTATACTTCCTGGATACTGGGACATGAATAAGAAGATTTTCTCTAGCTTCTATGTAACCCTCACACACCTCTCTGATCCTTCACAGTGATGTTAAATACAATGAACAATAGCAGAAATAAAAACAATAGTTTTGTGAAGGTGATTAGTGTGTTATCAGACTCATTGACACCATTGGGTGACACAGCAACATTGGTGACAAAAGCCACCTGCTGTGGTCCTAAGAAAAGGACAACTTGGCCCCCACCCACAATTCAAATATCAGAGATGCTGATAAAAGGTTATTCAAGGAGAGAAGAAAAACAGGATGTATAACTTATGTGAAGGCCACAACTTGAGTATGTCTTAAAGCACAGAGACTAAAGCTAACATTAGCATTAAGAGAGAAGTTAAAGGTTAGCTAGAAAATATTTTTCCCCCATCTTATGAGACATTATCAACGTTCTCTGTTTTAGATCATGGTATTTAGAAGTTACTGCAATTTCTTGCAAATCTACAATCCCTTTCAGCCAAAGCAGCTTGGAGTAAGGCAGTTCTCTGATTAACCAGGAGTATTTTATATGCTAAGAGGCAGGACTGGGCCCTGACTTTACAACAGCAGCTGCCAAGCCCCTGCTTCCTCACCCTGATGTGTGGATATCCAGCCACAGAGGATGTCAGAGGCATCTGAGGCCCCATGCTCTGCCTGAGCTTGTGCCTGCTCAGCATCCGGAGTCCTCTTGCTGCCATCCTTTTCCTGATGTCCTCACTTGTGCCAAGAGGGAGAACTCGCCTGACATACTAACGCAGGGAAAAGCCTGAAGGGTACAGCCCTATGGGCTTTGAGAAATAAGTCTTTATAAAACCCAAGACCAAAAGAAATGCTTGAATTTCCTTTATGTTTCAACCTTTTCTTTTTTTTTTTTTAATGATCAAATATGCCATTTATGAGTCTTCTCATGGGTTGGGTTTTTTTTTTTGCTTAGAGGTTTTTTTTCCTCCAACTGAGACACAGGTTTCTTGGGTCAAAAACCCCTTAAGAACTAATGCAGAACTGACAAATGTGACCACCATAGAGGCAGGGTAATTATACAAAGTAAAATGGGGAAGGGTAAATTAAATATATTTCCTATAAATTGCTTGGAAAATTTGATGAGTTTGTGCACTGAAAAACCACACAGAACAGCATAATACATGAGCTGCAAATTCTCTCAGAGTATTTGCCTGAAGACACAGCATCTTACAGCATTCCCATTTTCCCCATGCAGGGAAATGTGATGCACCACCATGCTCAGCTACCCTGGCCTCTGTAAATTGGGCAGCTGGGTAACAAGGGAGTGGTGGAACTTGTTCCTCAACAACCCCACTCACTATATCCTAGGGCAGCTTTGGATGAGCTAGGCCAAAGCTTTAGTCCAAACTTATCTTAGCATTAGCCTTTACAGAGTGAAATAAAAGCTGATGTATCCCAGCATGCTTTCCCTCACATCCCAGGCTGGTAGAAGGCTGGAATTAAAACCAGTATTTCCCCCAAAATCCCAGTGTACTTCTCCAGGCATGAAACCATCCACTCTGCTGGGTGACTCTTCTCAGCAGACAGTATGTTAGTGATAACAAACAGCAAAAGATCAAGCTTGTTTGCTCTGAGACATTTCAACAGCACAAAACAGTCCTTGAGCTGACTCACCTAGCCAGCCAAGACTACCTCTTGGCTAAGGATTCATATGGAAATATGAAGATAGTGTTTCTGAAACCCACACCACTTTTCCCCCCCACATAGATCACAGCCATATCATATCATAGGGCATATCGCAGGACTGCTTGAAGATGGATGCAGTGCAGAGCAGACCTGCTGCTGGGACTGGAGCAGCCTGATGAACTAGTCCCTTTCTCCAGCTCTAATTTTCAGGATGTAAAAAGTAGCATAAACTATTCACCTAAACTATTGTAACAATAACCAGTGTTTCTAAACCCTTTCAGGGAAAGTTCACCAACCTAAACCTATTCTTTCAGGATATGCAGTCGTAACCACAGAGAATGGCTAAAAGGATAATCAACTGACGTATCTTTCAGCCTTATAACCAAAGCAAACAACAGAGGCACAAGAGTGTTATTACAGTTTTAGTAACAAAAATTCTTTAAAGAGGAGTATTATAAGTAGCATGTTTTAAATGAATAAAACTAAGTAAGATTCCCTCCTGCATATTTAATTATTTAGCAAATTTTGGAGCAGCACAGCCCACTTCTTCCTCAATAGACTGTTTAAAAACATAGCATGAAGAAACTAGTGCACAGATGTTTGACATTTACATTCTCAAGCAGTTCTGTGATCACTAATGTAGAGCCTCAGAAACAGGTTGTATAATCCATGTGCAAGTGTGTCTGTGTAGAGATGAAGCAGGTAAGAGAGCAATAAGCAAAACCACCCACTGCAATACTTTCACTTGTTTTAAAACTGCATTGTTGCCCAGAAACTTTTGTTGCCTAGCAATGCAAAAAAAACCACAGGTGTGTAAAAAGCAGTCAGTGTTTAATGCCCAGCTTGTGATTTGGTACTGACATGTTTCATTCTTATTGACCACCCAGCCTCTCACACCTAATTGATTGTTAGCTTAAATGTGATTATTTTCCCTCCTGAAGGCAAGTAGTAAGCCAGCTGTGTGTTTCCTTGTGTCTCATTTGCTAGGGAGAGTGGGTTCTGAAACCTCTTGCAATCAAAATATATCCTTATGTTAACAGCGACTTCATGTTCAGTTGTTCAAATGGCTGCAGTAGCACCAGAGGAGACAGTGATAGCTAAAGGAAGGTGGCAATACCCAGTTGAAGCATCACTTACTATTTTTTGATATCATAGACAAGAGATGGAAAACACCTGCTCTCCATTCTCTGCCACAGTATTTCTCTGTGCAGTACACTTTTCAGTACTGTCTTGGCTTAGCTTTAAGTATCCTCGATTATGGACGATTCAAGAGTTTCTGTTGGGAGCTCGGGCTGTACCCTTGCTGATTTTGCTGTTAGGATGTTTCTCTTGATTTTCCTAGCCTGCATTTCTATTTTCTTACCTTCAGGCCGAAGCTAATTATAGCTTACAGAGTGCAAATAGAAAAGGGGGTGGGGAAGAAGGAAACCCCCATCCCAGGAAGAAGATGGTAGACAGTGCTTTGAGAGGCACCCACAAAGCAGCAGAGAGGGCCAGCAAGCAGCAGCGAAGTTAAGAAATAGGAAGTGAAGCAGCAGGCATGAAAAAAGTACACAAGGAAGCAGTTACCCTGCAGGGAAGGAAAAAGCATGACAACTTTCAAGGGCAGAGATTAATGTAACTTGGGGGATGCTGCAGTGGCAGGATTTGGGGAACAGGAGACAAGAACTGAATTACCAGGAAAAAGTGGCCAATGGATACAGTAGGCAAAGAATCAAGGAGGAGGCAGAAGAAAATGGTGGGGCTCAGGTAAATGGATGTGAAAAGAGCCATTATGCTTTTGTGCCTATTAAACTGTGCTTTGTGTCTCCTTAAATCAGCAACAAAATTGCACTGGGTCAGGTCTATGCCATAAAGTTCTGCAGGCACATTTAGGCTGGTCAGATGTGCAAAGGAATATGGTTTGCAGCTAAGGTTAAAACCGAGTTGCGCTACCAAAAGCAGTGAATGTTCAGAGTTACGCTGTCAGAACCATACTTTCACCAGCACAGCTTGTGTCATTCAGACAATGATAAGATAAGCCATGCTGGCAAAAGCACAGTTTTACTGTTGTAAATTGTATTGGGGGTAGTTCTGCCTCTGCTGCAGCGTATAGGGCTGTAACTACACCAGAAGAGCTCTTTGCTCGTCAAAACAGCCATGCTCTATTAACAGATTGTCCATAATGGACACGTGATTAAGAGAGGTAAAAGGAATTCTACTGACATGACTTCCACAACCACAGCAAAAACTGTCAGCACAAGGTTTTTCCTGGCAGAAGATAGCTGTTCAGACCAGAGGGGTGTAAGATACAGACATATTTTAGATAACTTCTGTAGCTTTCATAGACGAAAGCATTTGCTTCTACAAAAATAAAACCCAGTAATTGCAAAGTGTCTGAATTTAGGGCAATGTGGATAAGAGCATTTAAGTCCTTTAACCTTTATTTATCATTCAGCATTCACTTGTTTTTAAATAAAGGATTCTTGACAAGAAAGTGTTCTCAATATATTTTTCTGCATTCCTGTCTTCATCTTGAATAACAGATAATATGCTCATAATCTTCTTTCCTTCTGTGCCATACAAAGAAGGTGAAACTTCTCTTAATGAGCATACAGGGAGGAAAGATTTGGTAAATAGATAAAGTATTGTTTTGTTTTGTTTTGTTTTGTTTTGTTTTCAATTACTTTAGTGGTCAGGAGGGACTGTACTCTAACTGAAATGAAACTTGTAAAGTAAAAAAAAAAACAACCCTAAACCGCTATTATCAAAATGAGCGCAAGAGAGCTGTCACCTGAAATGATTCACTGTATGGAAATCTCATGTCTTGAAACAAATGATTTCTAAGAACAGGGCACAGACATCAGCTTCTTCCTCAAAAGAACTCCAAGTAACTAGAGAGGGCAGAAGACATTTAAACTCCCAATTTTCAGCATGCAATCAGTGTTTACACCAAAGGATTAAATCTCTTGGGATTAATGTCTATGAAAATATCCTGAAATCTCAATAGTAATACAAAATTTTTCCTTGTGATGTGGTAATAGACTGCTGTGACTCTCTAAACTCAGCAGAGAAATAATCTTCTGAATTAAAAATTTTGATTAAATGGCAACTGCAAATAAGATTTTGTCTAATAATTTCCTGAACAATTTTACGTACTCATTTCACATACACCTTCTGAGCTTGTTTCATTATGCTGTTTTCCTCTATGTCCTCTCCCTTGCAGAAGTGGCTGAAGATAATTCTTAGAGTGCAAATGAGCAGTCTGAATAACTCAGCAAAATTATTTTTAAAATTATTAAATGCAAAGAAACAAAACAAAACAAATCCAACAGCTAACACAACAACAACCACACAACAAAAACAAAACCCCAAAACAAAACCTAACAAAAAACTCCCAAGGAAAGTCCTGAGGCTAGAATCCAATGTCGCTAGAATAAGAGTTATACAGCAATCCAAGAGGAGTCTGAGAATACTGCGAAGGTGTCCAGTGGCACAGTGGATTGGAGCACTGTATTCTTATCTTGAGATTTGGATGAAAAGCCCGGTTTAAAAAACACATGAAAATGAACGTGATCAATTTATCTTGGAGCCTTCAGAGCAGTGGTCCTCATGTGAAAACGAGGACCTTCTGTGAAAGGACACAAATTCCCTCCACAATTGCTTATCCCCCTACACACACATACACACATGCTAAATAAGGCTAGAAAGATGTATGAGAGTTCTGACTGAAAAGTAAGATTGCTTTTGTTTCCTGTTTATTTTTATCTGGTATTTATAGAGTTTTGCTATGGTTATATGTAATAGAGAACTGTGTAGTCGATATTCTCCTACGTGACTTGAGATTCAGTACTGTGGTTTCTGCTGTAAATGGGAGTGATTCACCTCAGAAGAACTAGTCTGTGGTTCTCTAGGCACAGACCTAATCAGTAAACTTTGGCCTGATGTTTTTCTGTTGATCCCTGGTCCACCAGCCAATGGACAGAATTCACGACAGTCCATACAGTTTTTTTGGGATAATCTCAAAGACAGATCCACAGATGATGTTCCTGGTCTAGACTCCAGGTTACTGACACTGCAAAAGAGAGGAAATATTCCCTGTGCTAGCTTGAATGTGGTGATTCAGTAGAGCTGGTATCATTACTCCTGTCCTATGAGGAACACCACATTACCCAACCACACTGGAAAAGAATGAGCAGGCTCAGATTTCCTATCTAGAAACTGACAGCTGTTGCAAAACTTGGTACTTGGACAAAATAGGAACATGTAAATAGGAACAACATGCATGTTGCATGTAAATAGGAGCAACAGCAAAATCTTGTGGCAGCAAATTGAGGTTAAATTGGCATAAAAGTGGTGAGTTTTGGAGAGCTAGGACAACTGTTGAAATGAAGAGAAAGTAAGATGGGAGTGGTGGATCATAGTTCAGTATACAAAAGTTTGGTAGCATGGAAATTAATACAGACAGTTCCTGGCATGATTTTGGGCTAGTGCTGACTGCAGAGGGCTGCTGTACAGCTGGGGTACTCGTGTGAAAATGTTAGCAGCATATGTAATAAAAACCACTGAACTGGAATTATACAGAAATAAGTTATTATTGAAACACAGCTGTACTTTGAACAAAGCGTTGAGGAATTTATAAGACAATGATTTGCCAAAGGGAACGGCATAAACTTATCTCAGCCAGAGAGCCACAACCAGTTCCTGTGGCTGCTCCCCACCACCGAGCACAAACCCCACTTCCCTCCAGCAATGAAATGGGGACCAAAAGCTTTAATTGCATGGTGTGCTCCACACCAATTCCTATAAATTGATATCCTCTCTTCATATGAACTAAAAACACATGTCAAGTGTCTTGCAACTTTTTCATCCTCTTTATCATTGCTATCACTCTTATCATATGAAAGTTGATCACAAGCGAATTGTAATTATTCAGCTAGCATCTAAGTGGTGAGAACATCAAAGCACAAGTATGTTTATAGGGTTAATGCTTGATTGTTTTAGCATCCCAAAGGCTTTGGAATGCCATACCATCCACTTATCCCAGGGCTTTGTGAGAAGAGGGAACTTCATGTAATTAGGAGGGCCTAAACTAAGCTTTCAGGATCAGTAAAATACATCATGTCACATTTCCCACTGCCAGCTGTTTCTCTCCAAATTTTACGGAACATAATATTGCAATTTTTAGAATTTAAAAAGTGAAAAAAACATGTAAAATCAGACTGTAGGATAACCAATCAAATCTTAGTTTTTAAATGGAAAAAATCACAATGTTTGGCAAACATCATAAATATGCATATCAGATCTGCCACTTCTGAATGAGCATGAGATCCATTAAGTCATATTTTCTGTTTCTGCTAGGAACCAATACTTCACTCATATTCAACAATTTTTTTAAAAGGTTTGTTTTTCTTTTTTTCTAATTAGGGTGCCCCATGTCGGATATTTGAGTCTGTGTTTTCTAGGCACCTACATAGCCTGATTTTCAATGGTGTTGAGCACATTCATTGCTTCTATGGCTGCTGAGCAACCCTGAAACTTAAGCATGTGATACAAATTAGATGCCAAACTAGAATCATCCTGTTTTAAAAATTAATAGCATGATGAATATTACCAGTTCTGTGATGATCTCTGATGAAAATAGGATGAAGATGAATGGAAATATTTTCCTGTATCTTGAGATTAGTTTAAAAGTGAAACTTCACGAGAAATACTCATTTAGAAGCCTCAACAGTTTGTAAAATACTCTGCAGCATGTTGAAGCACTTGGAAAACTATTGCTAAGAAAACAAGTTAGATTCTTCCCAATGAATTCTAAACAATTGGGAAAAGTGGTGGAGACCACTGTGATTAAAGGGAGATGGGAAGATTACTGTGAACACAAAAGAAATGGCTTTCAGGAATACAACTAATATAATGAAGAAATGTGTTGAACTTTAAAGAAGAGTGACATAAGTAAATAGGTATTTATATAGAGGTGTTTATAATTTGAAAAATTACATGTTTAGTAAGGTTTTCTTTGATTATCCAACACCAACAATTACTTGTACACAGAATGACAAAATGAGCTCCTAAAGAGGTATTCCTTATAGCCTGTATGCATGAAAAATTAGAGGATGGAGTCAGCTAAGAACAGAATAGTTTCCTAGTACAGTGGGAAGGGGTTTATGAGCAGATAACAGAGAGCTGTTATTAATATTCATAACAGACAACCCCTTGTAAATGTGACCTGCAAACACCTTTAAACATATTAGATATGTTTAATATCTAATTAGTAATTATTAAATAAGTATTAAATAAGTAAGTATTAATTAGTAATATTAGTAATATTAGATGTTTGCCAAATGCTTTTGAATATCACAAGGCTCCATGAGTTATTAATTTAAGCATTGAATAGGCATCCACTTGGTGACTTTGCAGGATTCTGGTGATCTGCTCGAAGTGAGGATGCTGCATGCTCTCTGCTGGCTGTGTCTCATCCACAAACCTTTCCTGCAGACCTCACAGCACCCGCAGTTAGAAAGATAAATGCTGACTTACTACCATGCTTTCCATTCTTTGGGGCCTACTTTTCATTTCAGCATTTTATTTATCATTCGGCATTACCATTAACTCTCCAAAGCAAAATTCCCAGTCCCATTACACAGACACACTGGGCATTGTCGGAATATACAGAATTGTAATATCACCTACACAGTGCTTTCTGGGGCATTCTTTGGAAAATGTGTGTCTGACACAGACAGGACCTGGAGGTAAAATGGTGTAAGGATGAAAAGGCTCAACCTTAGATTTTTAAAATGTACAACACGTACAACTGTTGTGCGTCTTACACAGACTGCTGCTTTGGTGGAAAATTGTATTTTAGGGGTGGAGTTGAAGAAGAGTGAAGATGCAATGGAATTACTTTCCTCCCCTATCCAGAACTTTAAATCTACATGTGCATTTCAGTTGCTTTAAAAATGAAACTGAAAATAACCATTAATAAATTCAGATATCAGATTAAGGAGCAGTGCCTCTGGTATCAGTTGTTTACATGATTCAGTGCAAGGAATTATTACACTTTTTTTTAATTGGGAGGATTTTAATTCCAAGTTACTTTGTGTTTCTCATAAAAAAGCCCCAGTGTCTTGCTGGGCATATTCAATAGCAAGAAAATAAGACAGTGTAACTAACAGGTCTAAGTGATTATAAAACTGTTCCTGAATTATCCAATGTTTGTTACATCCTATAAAGTTACAGAAATAACTGTAAGGAATTTCAAAACTGTGTAGTTCACCTACTATCAGTTTTCTGTATAACATTAAGAGATACCCACTAACACTTAGTAATAAAATAATAACACTTAAATTACTAGATACCATCCTGATTTCAGAGAACTAAGGAAGAGATGCTCCTTGTACAATATTTATTACCTCCTTGTAAGAATAGACTGTCTCAAGGTTAATAACTGGTTAAAAGGGAAATTGAGTGGTTTTTTCCTTATTGCAAATATTTCTGCCAGGATCTGAAGCAGACCACACTAATGGTATCATGCTGCACAAATATTTTCTTATCTAAGATGCTATTCTAGCATAGCCAAGCTTAAGAGTAGAAGATGCTAACCTTGAATAAACTCTTGCTGCTTTGTGTGTACCAATAAGGTGTTGGAGAACTTTCCATGCAGTGATACTCTATATGTAATACTTCTGCAACAGCTTTGGCTGTCTAATTTAATCCCTTGTTCTTCACCAAGAATCTTAACTCAACTTTATAATAAAGCAGATAGTTTTGGGAGCACCATTGCACAGCTGAAGGAACTGAGGCAAGGAGAGGGCAGCTAGTCAGTAAGATGTAGAAAGGCCAGGAACAGGAGTCCTCTCTCCTAGCTCTGGGCCTGCTTGTATCTAAAGTGTGCACTTCAGTGCATGACATAGAGTAGGCTCCAATTAAACAAGGAAGAGAGGTGTGAGCTGTATAGCCATGTGTAAAGAAAGATGCTTAGAAATTGCAGAAATCTCATCACTAATTGGTACACTTCTACTTTTACAGCTTCTGAATGCAAACCAGCCTGTGGCTGGACTTCTGCTCTACACACACTGGTAGTGAAAAACAGAATCTTCTGGTCCCTAACAGCTCAGGAACAGACACAAAAATAAATACAGGGAATGATGGATTGAAGCTTCTAGGAAGGCAAGCTGTAGGTTGAATAATACGGGGGAAAACCAGAGAACACAGAGTAGGAGGCAAAAAGAAAGGTTTAGGGGAAGGATTTTGCCTTATACAGTGCTTTTTTGTGTGGTTCACTCCTGACCTTAACTTTTAGGGTGAAAAGGCCTTGTGACACAGCAGAGCTGGTGTGCGTTTGTCACATGGAGAACAAATTTGAGGAGAGTGTACAGGTGTTTCCTGTGTTGCAGAAATCATCTCTACAGAGACTCTTGTTTGCGATTACCCAAGACTTCAAAGAAAATACCAAGATGGATGTGTAAAAGGTCCTGCTGATAGCAGGATCCACCATCTATTTCCTAGTTACTAAAACAGACACAGGCACAGCTCCCAGGAATGCTGAGGAGGAAACTCCATCAACGGCAGCCCTTCAAAACAGCCCTAGATGTAAAGGTGATTCTTCCTTTATCATTCCCTGCTGGGTAGCATCTCTAGTGATCATTTCTAGAGTCCAGCTGTACATTTTTGTAATACATTTCTTTCAATATCCTGATTTTTCTTAAAATTGTTCTGCTGCTGACCACCTGTATTGGAAGGCTCTTACCCTCTAGGTGAATTTCATGTTTAGTCTTAGCTGGTGTGTTTCAAACCCAGTCCCTCTCACTCTAGCATGATGCTACTATTTTCTTGCATCAGCTTTTGTGTCAGGAAGCATCTCCTGCAAAGGGGCATCTACATTTTCTTCCAAATCTTCTTTTTTTTTTTTTTGGTTTTGTGCCACTCAGTTTCGATTTTTCAGAGCAAGCTGTCTACAATAAGACTGTACTTTCCAGAGGTGCTGAACAACACACTCTGTACATCAAAAAATGGGGTGCTGAGAAGTGCTGAGAAATCTGCAGGTGGAAAACAGGGAATCGGGAAGCTGGTGTGCCTTGCAAATTCTGTATCCATGTCTTCCCTCTTCAGATCTTCAGCACAGGACAGGCACTGCCAGGTGGCTGCAGGGGAGCTGATCTGTCAGGCAGGCGCTCTCACTGTGCCCTGGGCTTGGGTGGGAGGACCCGTGCACAGACCTGTGACCTGAAGCACAGCCCTTTTGCAGGGGAGAAAAGAGTACAGCCTTGGGCAATGAAACCTAATTTCACTTCAAGGAGTGTTAGTTAATAGGAACTCGGAGAAAGCAGCGTTATACCACAGTGACTGTTCCCAGTGAAGTACGAAATGTCTGCATCTCTCATGGTCCAGTCACTGCAGAGCCTCTCCCGTGGGTGTTGGCTGACTTACAGTGAATTAAGATAAGGGGAGCTGGGTGGGTAATTAAGGCTTTTATATGCGTGTTTTGAAACAGGATCCAGTAAATTCACAGCTAAAATTTTGACAGAAAAAAAAGCAGAGTAGATTAAGCATTTTAAGTCCATCGTGTTCTTACTTGCAAGATGCAAATCTTCCGAGCTCTTGCTGTAGCATCTCACTGAAAAAGGGGCTATAAATTGTAAATATTTTACTTTTGTTGTTTGGGACAGTACAAAACCCAGGGAAATACGTTTAATGAACATTCTTCTTGTTCAAAGCTTTTCAGTAGCTCAGCTCTGATATTGTTTCAAATCTGTTTTCTCAAGGCCCTCCAGCACATGGCGTTACAAAAAAAAGTTGTCAGACTGGTTTTAACACATCTTTTCAATACTGATAAGCAAAAGTTCACTGAAATAATTCCCAATAAGATACATTTGGGGATATATCTTTCTTAAGGCTTTCTTGTTGGATTCAAACTTTAGGGAGACCTGTTGCATTCCAAACTTACTCAGCCTCTTTCAAAATTATTAGGAAAGTAAAGGGATGTGTCAGATGCTGTGCTGAGGAGAGCCTATGTCACATCCTGTTACCCGTGTCTGCTTTTAAACCTGTTTCGTAAGTGCAGTGAGTGACTGACAGTCTTCAGCTGCACACAGCTTTGAAACTACATAAGCTGAGTTCCAAAAGAAAACACTGCTGTATTTTGGTTGCTAGAGGTAAAACACACGATAAATAGCTAGTTTTTCTTGATTAAGTAAACGATTTAATCTTGAAGCTACTTTGCTTAACAATGTCATCATTAAAATGGTAATGGGCTTTGAGGTCCTTATTCAGCTTGGTATGGCTTCCTACCTTAGCTGCTATTGTTTCATCCTGTTTACTCAGAAGTTTCTGCAATTCAGTCCGGTAAGAGCAAGATACTAACCAAGGAACCAAAGCTCAAAAATAGCATGTGGCCAAATCTTTGAGTCTATCGTAATACAGTCCAACCTATCCTACCCTTGAAGCCACACAGACACTTCATTAGGATGTAAAGTGGCTCCTCTGCAATATATTTTTAAATACTATTATTATCCATTTTGGAAATGATGCTTTTAAAAGCCAGGACATGCTAAAATTACTCAGAAAATAAGTATTTTACTAAACCATGCATGCTAGCTTGCTAACATAATTTGGTAAAAATTAATACATATCTTTTTTTCTGTCTAATAACCATATTTAACTATTTAAATAGTGGGGGTTTTCCCCCTCCAGATTTTCCAGTGTGCAAGTTAAAGCAAAAACAAAGCAAATATACTTTGGGAGATGGACTCAGCTATCAAACCTGGAATTTTCCCATGCTTCTTTCTCCACAATTGTGCATTAACCACCAGCCTCTTGCTGCAGACTAAGCCCGTGCCCAAATCTTGCCAATAGAGCTCTAGTCTGAGATGCTGTTCAAAGCAGCCACAGGTTAAGGTCAAATTCTCTGTTACACCTAAGCTGTGCTTCATGCTTTGTCACATTATCTGGTCCTTCTGGTGACCTCTAAGACATCCCTGCAGATTGAGAGTGGTGTCAAGGTCCCTGTCATTTACCCTTGAATAGAAAGGCCTTTTGCAGAGCCAAGAAAAACTAGAAAGCAGAAACTTTCTGGCCACACCTCCTTCCTCACATTATCCCTACAGAAAGGGGCGGGGGGAAATAGATAGGAAACACCATGCTCCTGCACAGAGCACAGGAGGATTTTCACGTGACTGTTTCCATAAGGCTTAGCATGCCCTTTGCTTGGCCAGAGCAGGGCCCCAGACTAACAAGAAAACCAGACCCTCCCTGCCAGTAAGGGAAGGAATGGTTGGTAGCACATGTGCTTCACCTGTAATGTTTAATTTTCCCAGCTCGCTGGGTTGCCTCAATACACAGGGCAAATATGCTGGTAATAGGTGGGACCATCAAAGCTTTCTGTGGGAGTCCCCAGAGAGGGAGTTTCTAACCTGACATTTTCACTGACAATGACAGAGACTTTTAGGATCCCCTTGCCTTGATCTGCCAGGCAGCAAAATGGCAGAGGCCCTGGCAAGCAGATGGCAAGAAAGACTGTCCACTTACTGCTCTGCATTGCCAGGAAAGGTGACAAAACCAAGTAATATTGTTACACCAAAAAAGTAAGCATGACATACCTAAGCCATTATAGATCTCTTAACACTGTGAATGAAGACTGTCTAAATATTTTCCTTTACTGGAGGCTGCATTCATCTATAAGGTATCACCTAGGCCCTCCAGTGAGTTCTCTTACAGAAAAGCTTTGTGGTCCATAGTGCTTAAACCATTATTGGTTTCTACCTTTTTTTTAAAATCAAACAGGAGTAATGGTGCAATATATTAGTTATATTTTTCCACAATTTACTTATATCCATGTATCCTTTTTTATTAAAGTAATCTTTCAGTAGAAAATGATAGGGGAAATCAGCTGGAAAAATTATCTCATGGAAAAAGTAGAAAGAGTAACATTCATTATACATCCTTGAATGTTCTTGAGTTAAAGAGCATGTCTGCTTTTAAACACTGAGTAGCTTTCAGAGGTGAAATAAGCTAAAGGGGTGCTTATTCACAGCACTACCTCCTTGACAAATATTCAAAGGAGTAAAAGAAATAGTTGCACAGTTTGCTCCAGTGACTTTTGTTCCCTCAAAGAAATGTACACAAATACTCTCATCCATCGATTGGAAGCACCCCTGTCTGCTGTGTGGCCTGCACTGATAGTCTGTGTGTCCCCTTGCTCCTGATGTATCTGTAAGCTTGACAGCTCAGTTCTCCTCTGTGGGTCCTCAGGCTGGGAGCAGAATCAGTCTCATGGTACAGCAACCCATTCTTTCTTTAGAATACCAGTGTTTTAGAAAAGACACAACTCTGGAAGAAAACTAAAGAAGAAATGGATATATCACAGAATATGTATTCTGTGATTCCTTTCAGTTCTTCATTCTGAAGAATGAAGAATTCATTTCAATTCTTCATTCTCTGAGAAGTGATTTCCCACTCTTATGAATGAAAGTGTTTCCCTATTAGAGGAAGACAGAAATCAGATGATAACAACTGGATGGAAGAGGGGAGAAATTAGGCATAATGGGGTCTCAAGTTAAATTTATTTGTTTGTTATTTTAGTTTGCTTTTCACTTTGAAAGTAGATTGTGGATTTCCTTTAGAAGCAGGGTTGATGGGTTCTTTTTTATCTACATAACAACGTTGAAAATTGTTAGTCTAAAGTAAGAGTGCTAAAAAGAAGATGGATGAAAACTTAAGGTATTGAGCCAGTCTTCACCTTCTTTCATACCCCTTAACTTTCAAAATTCAAGCCATCAAACAAAAATTTTCTGCATTGAAAAGGGCTGCTCAGCACTACTGCAGAGTTTTGGGTGAGCTCTGTACCTCATACTACATCACTAAGGCAGTTCTATCTCTGTTTTCTTAGTTGTTTACAATAAATAGGAGATAAACTCTGAGAGTTTTATTGCATGAGAAAATGTAGAAGTCGTGTGCTTAACTAATACAGTTTGTTGGGATATTTTTTAAACATTTCCCGACCCGACAGCAAGAGCTATGCAGCCCGTACAGTTTCAGCTTCCTCCTCCTCCTCCATTTAGCAAGGCTCACCTATGCTATTTACTGCATCATTGCATCCAAGCCAAACTTGGTTACTGCGGCAACTAAGTTTTTCTTCTCGAAGGGTCACAGGGAAACACATCCTTCAGGATCCCCTAGTAACCGTCAGCCGCCAGGACTGGGGAACATCAACACTGAAATGCCTGCTTTCCATCGCTAAGGCAGCGCCGCCTGCGCCTGCAACAAGGGGGGCAGAGTCTAGTTACATTCCTGACCCACTTTCACATCCCTCCCTCCTCCTCCTCCCTCTCCTCCTCCCTCCCGAGCACAGCAGCAACCCGCAGGGCTCTAGCACAGCCTCCATTTAGCAAGCCTCGCACACTCGCAGCCCCCGAGCTGTCTCCTGGCAGGCAGCAGCAGCGCAGGTTTCCCCAGCAGCAGGAGGGGAGGCTGCGGACCTCCGGGAAAAGAGGGAATTCCCTCTCGCCTCCCTGTCTGTGCAGCGGTGCTGCTCCTGCCCTTTGTCCAGCCCTTTCGCGACCCGCATCGATGCCTGCACCCGCACCAGCTGCAGCGGGAGGCTGTGCCCCTTCCCTCTGCTTTCCCAGCCGCTCCTGGACGAGTGCTCAGCTTCCTCTGCCAGCATCCCTTCCGCCACCCCCTCGTCCCCGGACCAGTCGGGATGCGCACACCTGACTGTCCCACTCCCCTTCTCGCCCACCGACTTGATGTAACCCCGCCATTCCCTCCTGGGGCTCGTCCCTTTCCCCAGACAATTGCAACGCCTTCCCCTCCTCCCCAAGTGGCGGGCAGGCAGGTGAGCAAGAGGAGGGCGCTCCGTCTGTTCCCTGGCAGGGACAGGGCACTCCTTTTCCCTGAGGGCGGCTCACAGGGATTGCGCCCTACGCCGGGGCAGACATGGCACCCCACCTCACCCCACCTCACCCCACCTCATCCCGCCGCGGGGGCTGCCCGCCTATCCCCGGCCTTGTGCTGTGGGCAGCCGAGGCCTCTCCGGGCCGTGGAGGGCCCTGATGTTTGGGAAGGGGCTGTGGACACCCTCAGGGTACCAGCGCTTGGAATGGGGCTAGGGCTCACCAGGTCCGGGACGGGGGCTGCTCCCGGCTGCCGGGCCCCGCCTTTCCTGGCTCCCTTCAAGGAGCAGAGCCGTGCCTGGGGCAAGGAGCGAGGAGGGAGGCCCACAGTGCCGCCGGGCCCCTGAGCAGGTGCTGGGTTTGGGAGCTGCCTGCACGCCGGGACCTGGAAGGGGCAGCTCCCCGAGGATGCAGATGTGCCGGGCCTGAGGGCACGGCGGTGGGAGCACTCCCAGGGGAGCCTGGCCCACCGTGGTGGCCACCAAACGTGCTAATCGAAGCGTTCCTTTTATGTGTTTGTTTTTTGTTTGTTTTTTGATATTTTTTTTTTTTTTTTATGTTTCTTTTTCAGTTCTGTTGTTGCAAAATACCAACTATGACCAGCTCTCCTTGTGGTGGAGCCCAGCCTGCAGGAGTGCCCTGGTTTGTGCCAAGGAAGTGCTCCTGTCCCACAGATTTAGATGCCTGCTGGCCCAGGGACCTAGGCTAATGCTGGACAGGCAGGTCTTGTAGAATGAAAAGAAAAAAACAAAGAAAAAGAAAAAAAAAAGTTATTACCCACCTGCTCCATGGTGAAAAAGAGCCTCAGTTTTAAAATTATGACTTAGATTTCATGTGTTTCTATCTCAGTCCCTTTTGTGGGGGGCTCTTTTTTTGGGGGGACTCTTTTTTTGGGCAGCGGAGATGGGAATAAAAAGAGCCATTTAATTTCCGAACGCTAGAAGTGTCTGCTTAAAAAATAGTTCACTGTTCTTTGTCCTTGTATAACTTAAACCCACCTGTTTTCAAGTTTGGGCTTGATACATATTTCTGCTCCATTCCTGTAAGCACTTCAGCACATGTTACACATATGCTTACATTACATCTGTGGACTCCAGGGCTGGAATCTTCAATGTCACCCTAAATGTTTAGTGCTGTACCACATTTACAAACCTGGCTGAGTAATAGATTAATAATGACTCAAAATAATGTGACACATAAACAGTATATTATTTTCCATCACAGTGGAAACAGTGGTTTTCCAGATATTCTCTCATTCTCTCTATGTAAATGTGCATGTAGCAGAGATCTAGGTACTCAGTATGAAGTACATTTGTGTTCTTAATTATTAAATTTGAAGTAAACGTTCATACTTCTCAATTAACCTAACATTTTACACATAAAAGGGTCACAAAACATATTTATTTTTTACCTAAGCTCTAAAACAGCATGCACTGTCCTGTGTGTTGTGAGTACTAAGCTGGTAGCTGTACCTCAAGCATCTTTAAACTTTCTTCTGCACTAGGGAAGAGTGACACACCTGCAGGGAGGTTTGTAAGGACACAAGATTGCACACAGATTATTTCACTCCCTGAAAATGTTTTTTAGTTTGAGTGATTACACTGGGCTTCCCTGCATCTGTTGTGACGAATGACAGTGACTGCATGCTGTGAAGTGCTTTTGTCAGTGGCAGATGTTTAACTGGAAATGAGAAAAGAAAAAATAGAAAAAAACCTGGCAGGAATCACTGAGAAAATAGCAAATGCAGAATGTCAACTGTGATAGATATAAAAACTACTAAACTAATTTTTAGTGCAGTATTTTTTACCGAGATAAACAAATCTTGAGGCTGAAATAATATACACTTCTGAATAAGCAGTAGTAGCTGTGTGGCAAATGCATTTTTCACCTTTCCAGAGCTTATCAGAAAATTAAAATGCAGTGACTACTTGCAAAACAGTTTGATAGTTTATTATTAAAATAGTAGCATCCTCATTCCCAATGTCAGAAGACACAATTGAAACAAACTGTCTGTTTAATGAATGATCAACCATGAGCAGCGTATGCCTTTTTAAATAAAAGATTTTTATTCTTACTAGGCTTCCAGAATTCTATCCAAATCACAAACTGCAAGATATTTTCAACAAGACATGTAGAGAAGAATGTTTTGTCTGGTTGCTTCACATAATATTGCTTTGTATTATTGAAGATTTATTAATTAAAAAGCTTGGGTAGCTTTTTCGATAGTTCCTAGAGGTAGCAGAGAAAGGCAGGTGAAATTGTGTGATGCAAGTTGGTACAGCCAGTAAGCCTAGCTGCACTTGCTCAAACCTAAAGGTGCTTTGCAAGGATACATTTTCTGTACTGCAAGACATGTTTTAAGGTTAAATCTCTACCATATCTGCACCAGCAAAGATGGCAACCAAGTAGTTGTAATATCCTGGTCAAGCACTCTGCTGTGGTGAGTCCAGAGTATAGACTGAGTGGTTTGCTGCAGAAGGGATACTGAAATCTTGCTAGAAAAGTGTTAAAGCAGACACACAGACACACTCATAGGAGGCTTTGGGAGGCACAGAAGAGTGTGGAGGGGAGGCTGTCCTGGGATGCTGGGATGGCACAAGGAAGCACGCAGCCCAAGACAGTTACTTTAGATGGCTTTTATTCAGGCATCTGCTGCAGCCATAAAAATAGGCGTGCGAGGGAACATCTTGGGAGAGTCTTTCCCAATCAGCAAGGCGTGCCTCGAGGCGCACCGTCATTAAGGGTGAGGTGCGCAGGGGCCCTGCTGTAAGGAGAGGCGTGTGGAGGATCCTGAGGACAGCACGGAGCAGGAGGAGCCAGGCTGCAATGGAAATGGCTCTCCTTGTCTCTCCCTACTTCCCTGCAGCTTCCAGCCATGCTGCCAGCCACGGGGCAAAGGGTAGGGATGAGAGAGCCTGACAGACTTGGCAATGTTGGGGGTGTGGAAGGGGAGAGGGAGAACAAGGGATAAATAAGCCCAAACAACCCCTTTTTCATACTTTTTTTTTTTTTTCAAAACAGACATTAGGGCCTGTCTTTCCTGTGCTCAAGGATTTTTTTCAGTTTTTTTTTTTTTTTTTTTAAATGCTGTTGTAACTGCTGCAGGCAAGTCCAACAGCCTCCACTTGACCTTGCCTGGTTTTCAGTGAGGCTGAGGTTGCTTGGCTTCGCTGCTTTTTTACCTTGGGACAGGTCAGAAACACTAGCTTGAGGTAAAAAAAATGCACCTCTTTGCAAGGCAAAGGCAAGGCCTCACTCTGCCTCAGCCATCTCTCTCAGTAACTGGAATTTCAGCAAGTACCTGCCCCTAAGATGAATGTTGTGCAGCATTCCCAGGCACGCCCCACCTCGAATGCCAGCCCAATCTTCCTCCGGGCCCCAACACAGCATCAACAGCCTTCTCCCTCCCGGAGCAATGCATGAGCTACTGATTCATGCTGCCCTCCCATCAGCAAGCAGGGAGATGTCTGTGCCATCTCCGGCACCTGGGTTCAAGTAGTTACCCAGGCAAAGTTCTTGCTTGGAAAGGTGGTCTTTTTCTTCTCCCTGCTGGCCCCATTTCCCAAGATTTATATGACTAATTTATAAACTCTTCCTAATTGTAGAGATAAGGCTTTTAAAACATATGTGCTTCCTCTAACACTGTGCACTTCGCGTGCTGTCTGCCTCTTGCCCTGTCTTCGTTCACAGAAGGTGCTCATGCATATGGAAACAATCAGGCTATCCAAAAGACAACACACTTGATACTTCTAATTACACGGAGTAAACACTACTGGGACTATAACTGGTCTCTAGATCTGAGTCAGTGTTTTGCTGCTGAGCTAAAGAAGAAAGTCTATTATATTCATTCATATTATAGCCAGCAAAGTCCCTGCTGCACACATTGCTGATTTCTCTACATGCTACGTGGCACAGAGCCAAGGAATTGTAGTGCAAACAGGATTTTATAATCAGCTTTATTTAAGGATGGGCAAACTGCGAAGCTCCAAAAGTTAATGATTGTAGCGCACTTTCAATTAATTTTTATTGTCAAGCTGTATTTCAGGGCTCTAAAGAGCTCTTGCGATGACAAGCAGGAGTGTGTGGGAACAGGCGGGAATACAGTATGCATTGTTATTGTCTCTGATTTATAGATCAGAGAATAACCTATCTGATTGACAAGTTGCATTTTTCCTCTCATGTTAAGATGAAATTCATCTCTGTGTTGAGTTCCCCCCAGAAAATGCATTTTAGCAGTATAAATACACCATCAGTCATCATATTTCACAAATGGTACACATAAGCCCCTGCACAAAAGTAAATACCACATTTTTTTCACTAAGGATATCTGTACTATTTTTGTTGTTAAGACAATTTATCTTACAACAGCCTGATGCAGAAATCACTGAATGGATTTAAAAGTACTAACTACATTTTAATGATTCAGAACTTCTGATAGGATGCTTTCTCTTGAAGCACAAGTATAAACTGAAGTCTACATGCCATAAGGTTCAAAGTCTGGATGAAGGCAGGTTGAGCAATTTCAGTTACAAAGCCTGGCCTTGTATGATGAGCATCAAATTCACCACTTCATCTCCCTCCCTGTCCCTCTGAAACCACAGGCCAGAGCTGTGTGTTAGCTAAAGAGCAGCATTGGGTAGCAGCTGAGTTTTGCCTGCTTTTCTCCTTGCAGAGGACACAAGTTTGGGCCTCTACCCAGACACTGACAGATTTAGAGGGTCATGTTATGTTTGAAACTCTCTCAGATTTGATTGAGAATGCGACAGCAGACTTGAAACAGATTACAAGAAAACTGACAGAAAGAACAATTACATAAGTCTAATTTACCTAGGAAATGTAAAGGAAAAAGCACCCACTAGAAACCCAGTCCAAACCAAAACAGACACTTTGGGAAGTATAGGTAGAGCTGGGTCACAGACAGGTGTCCAGCTTTAGCTTGCAGCTGAGGTAGGTGGCTGCTCTGGCTGGCTCCTTCTCCACTGCCCCAGGTTACTGCTTCAGTTGTTTGTCTAGCTGCCCTTTAAGCTTGTTCTGTGAAATGATCCATTTCAAAGAGAAGACATGCATTTCAAGGAGAACGCATGGTGGGGGTTTTTTTAACCCAAAGGTCCTTTAAGAAAGCCTTTGGAGCTCAGCTACACAAACAGTTGACTTGATGTCATGGGACAGCAAGCCTAAGTCTCTCTGTAGGTTTGTGAGGAATGAGGGGGAGCTACACCAAAGGGCTCTGCTACAGTCCAGACAGTTATATGTTCATAACCTGAAGTGTTCCTCTTCTTCTCAAGCCCACTAAGACCATAAAGTGACCTTAGGCTTGCCTGTGTGGTGCATGCACCCACTGGGTGGTCAGTCTGTGGCTGGCTGCCATCCTCACCACAGGGTACTGCAGCACTTCCTTTGCACCTACCAGTTTTGGCAGACCTAGTCTACACTGACCTTTGCCAGTTAAGCTATATCATACCAATTTCAAAATTTAAATAATGGCAGTGCTATCCCCACACTGTTTTAAATGCTAGCCAGGACTAAATGCATTAGCACCAGGCTCATTTCCATGTGAAAGCTGGCATGTGATGAGTTAGAGGATGAACTTCTGGACACTGTTACCCTGCACTTAGGCCACAGACATTCATGTAGGCTGTGGCAGAAGTTTCTGTCTCCAGCTCTCCCCTGGTGCCAGAGGTTCCTGCTGCTTCAGATCTAGGGAGTAAGCTGTGGGTTGACCACTTCCTGTCATTTGGTGGCAGCTTGTAATGTTGAAATACTAGGCCCTCTCTAACCTACCTCATTCAGCCTGAAAAACTGTAAGAAGCATTCAAACAGAGTTGAGCAGAGCAGGCCTGAAGGGGTGGTAGCCACAGGCTGGGTCCATAGACTTCTCCAGCAGCACTTCAGCCTGGGAGGATATGAATCTGTAACCCTGTGCAGACATTGTTAAATGATCTTTGGAGGGTTTATAGCAGAGACAAATGTTGTTTAGTACTAGCATGAAACCTCACAGCTCCTCCTTTGGGCTGGCATTGTCCTACAGCTAGTGTGGGCAGCTGTTCAGATCCTCTGTATGTCTGCTTAAAGTGGGTACACACGACCTTGGGTGTGCTGAGTGGGAGGTAGCTCACCCATCTTTGAAATGCAGGTAAGCTGCTTCAGTGCTGATTGCAAACCAAAACACCTTCATGGGGAAGCTTTCTGCTGAAACCAAAGTGAAACTTTACCCTTGGCTTTCTTATTGCTGCCTCTGGAGTCACCACATCCTTCTCTTGCCACGAGCACCTCTCAGTTTAGAAAGTGGCAACAAGTGATGATGCTAAGACCCACTGAGAAGTGGGTCTCTCTGCGCTTGTAAGGAAGGGATAAATTTATGGAGGGGTTAAAATTTGCTCTTTGAAAGCAGTCAACACCAAAGGGTCCACCTGGGGAGAATGTTCCTGGCATGCTGCAATTTTGTGTTGCTTCTCTACATTTCTTGTGGAGACAAGCCCCGAGGAATCTAAAGACTTGGCTTATTTTCCTGATCCTGCAATAGATTCTCTGCCTTGCCCAGCCAAGGGCAAATTTCAAGCACAGGCTTTAATTTTAGCCCTGTAGCTTGAGATATGCAGAATCTGTCTTACATGTGTATTAATCACTTACAACTCTAGCCAAAATTAACAGAAGCTGCCTGTACACAAAAGTGCACTGAAAATTAGATGCTACTTAAAAAACAAGGCCAGGTCTGTCTTACTCAGTTTGCTCATATGTTCACTGGAGGTAGTAACACCTGTCCAGCTGGGGAGATACCAAAATAAATTAATTTTTATAAAGCATGTGGAATGATTATATATTTTTAAACATTATTTACAAATGTAATGGAGAAAAGTTCTTGGAGCATTGTTTCTCTTGTTTGGATGCTTTTATTGGATTCAAATAAGGATAAGCATTACCTCCTTCATCAGCAGGCTTGCTGGCCATAAAGAATTTGGTTTTGCTTTGAGGGATTAGGGCATGAGATTTTGGTTTCTCTCACTTGTTTATGGCATGAATTTGCTACACATAAATCACTGCAGGTCAGAACATTGCTGTTCCCTTAGCACAAGGTAAGAGAGCACAGAATCACTCTTTAATGTTGTGCAATTGGACAGGATTTAGCTTGTCCTGATTTTGTGTTTGGAGAAGTCAGGCTGCCCTTTGTGCTTGATGTTTTACCTCTTTTCTCTTGAAGGTCCAGTGGAGAAATCTGACTAGGTGCATTTGCATCACTCATTCATTGCCTGATCTTTGTTTTGCTGAAATTAAAGTGCAGCTTCCTAGTCTGTGGCTCACTGTGGGATTTCCCAGTGTTTCACCAGGCTGCAGTCTGATGTACTCTTCAAATACTGAAAAAAGCAGTTGTATTATCTTTACACTTGGTCCAAAGTGCATGTGGCTGTAAGGTGGACCAGTTCAGGGGAGAAATCTGGCTCAGAAAATGACAGTTTCTGGTTTTTAGTCAGTTTAGTTTTGTGTGGTTCGGTTCGATGGTAGATCTGGGCAGCAAGGGCAGGAGCAAGACATGCAGAGAGAGGGAGTCAAGCCCCAGTCCTTCGGGTAGCCTTGTGGTGGTGGTGTTTGCAGAAACTTATGCATTCTTACTGCCCTCTGTCTCTTCATCTCTCTTGCCACTGTCTCTTGGGGTGCGGCTGGGTGGGGTGGCAAGAAGTTAATGTTACTCAGTAGGCAGCAAGCAATGGGGATAAAGACCCATATTGTGCCTTTCTGATCCCAAGGCTATCCCCCTCCCCCTTTCCATTCTTTGGTTTACCCAGTAGAGCTACCCTGATTCACATAAGCTAACAATCTGTTTGAGGAGAAACAATTAGGCCCATAGAAGTTGTTGACATCTTATTTTCATTTTTTTCAATGGCATAATGGGTGCTCCAGTCCAGCTCGTCCTTTTGTGTTCTCCATCCCAGGCATTCCTCCCAGATGCAAAGTCCCTGTGAGGTTGGGGACAGAACAGTGGCTCTCCCAGACATTTTGGACCAAGAGACTGCCAGTGACACTTAGCATTTCTCACAGAACATGATGCGGCTGCTGAGCAGGCTATTAATTGAAAACACTGCTCAAACCCAGCAGTCTCCCCAGGCCAGCTGCAGGCCCCTTCCCGTGCCTTCAGAGCCCCTAGTGCTGGCAATTGCTGGGACCAGCTGTAGGGGCTGGGGAGGATGGAGTGTGGTTTCAGGAGGCTACAAGAAAAGCTTGGGCATCTTTTCCAGGAAGTTTGGTGCATACTCCCTGCTTGTTCTTTCTCTGTGGTCTATTGGAGTTCAGCTTAAATCAGATCTGGAAAACAGCATCCTGCTGTAGAACTGCCAGTGGTCCTAGAAACAGATTCCTACTATAAAAAAATCTTACGGGAGCCAGATGCCCCCGACCCTGACAGAGATTGACCAAGTGGCTGGTGGTATCACCTTTCACTTTGCTTTGGCAAGCGGAGGGAAGCACGGAATGACGGAAAGTTTTCAGGTGATACTTTCAGAAAGTTGTTGTTTTGGGATTTTTTTTTTTGTTTTGTTTAAGCGCTGCAAACAGGAAAGAATCATTCTCCACCACATAGAGCAAGCACAGAGCGAGAAAGAGAGAAGGGTGGTGGGTAACAAGGAGCAGTCACTCCTGGGGAGCAGCTCCTCCTGACTGCAGCACTCTGCTGATGTGTGTGCTCTGTCTGGGTAAGTTCATCGCCATGGAAAGGAGATCTAGTATACGTGCCTCCTGGAGGTATGGGAGGCTCTGCGACAAGCCTCCGGGACAGGGGGAATCTTTGGCCAGAGAACCGCGTTGGAGAAAAGAGATGCTCGTGTGTGCGCCTTTGCACAAGCGGTGCGCCAGTCCTTCCGGCGGGGCGTTTCTGCGGCGGAGGAGGTGTCCCGCCCGTCGGTGAGTGCGGGTTGTCCCTGGGAGCGGGGCGCGGTGCCGGGATCCATCCGCAGCTGGACCGGGCCCGGCGCTCCCGGCAGGTGCTGCCCGAGCCGCCCCCGCGCGCCGCCAGAGGGCGCTGCGCCGTGCGCGCCTCCGCGGGGCGGGGCCGCGCCCGGGCCGCGGGCACCGAGCGGCGGGAGGGGACGGACAGACAGCACGGGAGGGGACAGACAGCATCTCCCCGGCACAGCAGCAACACCCCCGGCACCGCACCCCGCTGCCCCTCGGCTGACCGCCCGGGGCGTGCCCGCTGTCCCGCCCCGCGCCGAGCATCCCTTTTAAAGGCATCGCTGGGCACAAGGGCGGTCCCCGAGAGCAGGATCCTGGGTTGAAACGAAACTTTCTTGGAATAAGTAAATAGCAAGGGTTTGTAGCCTGTTAGGCTAGCACAGCACATCTTGCTGCAGTTTGCAGTGTGTGACCAGATACGGGTGGATACTGCTCGTCTTCCTTCCTCTTTATATTTCCAGTCTGGGAAACAGCAAAAACTCAGTTAAAGAAGTAACAGCATCAGAGAGACAGATAGAGGAAAAAAAAAAAAGGATGAGGCGGGCCGGCCCAGCAGCCAGCCTCAGGAGATGGTGAAACAGAGGAGCTATTCATTCTGAGAGCCAGTTGCTCTTTGCCCTGCTAGATTATAAATTGGACACCTTATTAAGAGCTGATCCTCCAGCAGCCCCACCCAGGGCTGTGCTCATGTGCTTGACCAGTGGAACGTAATCCCATTTCACTAGTGATGCTGTTACTGAATAAGAACATGTGCAAGCGTGGCAGAGGATACAAGGCAGAAAGAAGCAGCACTCTGGCTGTTTTCTGAATTGTCAGTTTGAGAAAAGATAAGAGTTTGGGGAGAGAATTGGGAGGAGGATGGCTTGCACTAAAATTTGGACTTTCATGATGATGCTAGCTACCTTACCAAATTATTAAAGTGGCATAATTTTTTTCTTTATTTTTTTTTCTTGTTTTCTCAGTTGTAACTCCAAAAATGGTGTCTCTCTCGCATGATGTGCCAACCGAAATGTTGGTGCTGGAATCTAACGCTGGAAGAGCTTGACAAGATATAATCCCAACAAGATACAATCCCACCAAGGCAGAGGCTTGGCATGGGCCTCTTTGTAATTTCAAGTTTCAGTTGGGATGGTTTGCTTGGCCACTTGCTCCTTGTCCGATTAGCCCAAAGGTCTGAACAAATTTAGGCAGATTTAAAGTTGAATGGTTGCTGCTGCAAAAATTTCATGGAAACTTTTGTTTAACATTTCAGCAAAATTTTATCAACTTTGGCAAGACTTGCAAGCTTTTCAACCTTCATACACCTTTTAACTGTTTGGAAAGTTGTCTGCCTGGCATTTGAAACACACAAAGTTACTGCCAGTTGTTGTCAGAAAAAAATGCCTGATATGGTCTTATTTTTGTGCTGAAGAAAACAGGATTACTTATTATGAACCTATTTTAGTGTCTCTGAATCGTGTCCCTGCTCTTGCATGCACATGTTTCCTCCCAGGCCAGACCAGCTGGAGGATTCATGGAATGCTAGATGCATCACGAAAATACAGCATTGTCAGGGCATTCATTCTGAATTATATTATATATCTGTATAGACACACATGTGGTTGGTTCCTCTATTGGGGCACCTCCACTTTACTTTCTTTGGCTGGCAATTTAAAACATAATTAGATGCATTGCAATTGAGCAGTGGTCAGGAAATGAAAAAGTAACATGGAAGTGCAACCTTAAAAGAATGTCCCCTCCCATGCAGCAGTGAATTATGGACATAGATTCAGATGTATTTCAGTGGTATCTCAACTTATTACCTTATATATAATTGAAAAGAAATCTTTGGATTTGTTCTAGGAAGAAATAAATTTCTGTCAGATCTAATTATCATTAGTGACTCATTTGTCATTTGGAAATGTTTGTGGGATTCTCTCCAGGCTGGCTGTTACTGGTGTGTTGGAAAGAGATGACTCCTCAGATGTTCCTGTATACCTTTATCTATCTGCCTCCAATAATTTTATGAGCTCATGAGAATAGGCACAAAGACACCTTTGACATTCTGCTTTTTCATTTCCTCTCCTACTTTTTACATAGGATGCTTTTGCCAATAACTCTTTCCTGGTAAAAAAAAGCATCTGAATTCATGTATCTAAGTCTGTATGTATACACGTTTCCATGTGCCTTCCCTTCTCATCTCCCCAAAAGTTTGAGCCTGTTGACAAAAAAATAGGGATCTGAAAGTGAAGTTCCTGTGAGTTTGAAAGAGATGGGCAGATGAGTACATGAAAGAGCCTTTTTGTGCTGAAGCATCAGCATGCTACCAGCTCAGCTCACCTTTCACCAGACACCAGGGAACTCCCAGTGGAGTCCCCTAAAAATCAGACTTCCCAGTCTCTCAGTCATGGACTCCTTGTTCATGCTGATTGTTTTGGTACAGTTGGAATAGAGAAAGGAAGGCTGGGTTGAAACACTGGAGTCTCTCTCTTGTTCTGCACTTCTGAGATTCATGGGTATCTCTTGAGGTTATGTCCTAGGCTGCAGGGAATTTCTGTCCCTGATGCACACACCCTCCAAAGTGGGTATTTATTTTGTTACAGAGCAATATAACTGTTAGGTTTCAACAGTTTCACGTTTCAGAGGTGTGGATGCCCTTAAATCAAGTTTTGCTAAAGTTATGAAGGCTTTGAAATTTAGACCAAAGCCTTGAATTTAAGCTGGGACTGAGTAGTCAGCAGAGCAAAGAACAGAGCTTAAGCTTGTTTGGTGGTCTTGTGCTGCTGAGCAAATGGCCAGAAGCATTCCCGCATGGCTTGTCATTTCTAAATCCATTAGGTTGTAGAAATCAGGCATAAGGACCAAGTCCAATCTTTTCCATTATCTGATTGGAAATTGTGCTGAAGGATTGAAAATTTTGCAGCAACAGTTATGGGGTTTTCAGGATGATGGAATACAGATTAACACTAAATCTTCAGTTAGTCTTAATGTCAGCAATGGATATTACCAAAGTGTAAAATACTTTCCTATACAATTGTCAGCCCAAGCGTTTGCAACTGTTCAGCTTCTGCCAACTTCATTCATTTGCTGAGCTTAGTCAAGCCCTTGAAGAGTTGAGCAATGGTGTTATTTGCATGGGAGGTAAAGATAATGTAGAGATGGGTGTCATATGTGTACTGCTGACAAGTCAGTCTATGGTGCCACTGAATCTTCTCCAGAGGCTTTATATAGATATTGAACAGGCTGAGTGAGAGGAAAGACTCTTGAGTTATTCAGCAGGTGGAAAAGGTTTTGGAGGTTAAGGAAAGAGCAAGTGTTTATCATAAATCTCTTGAGTGTACAAGAGATTTATGAAAGGGATGTCTGAAGATGTAGCAGCTCAGTTCCATAAGGCTGTGGATGGCATTTATTTTCAAACAGCTGAGCTGGCTGGAAATTTTGCAGCCATTCCAGATGCTTGCTACCAGTCCTGTGCTGATGGCACCTCTGTCCCTTTCTCTGCTCTTAGAAAAGCTTGTCCAAGGTCTTCCTAATCTGTCAGGTGAAGCGTTTCAGATAGTTCTAAGTGCAGGCAAGGGTGATGCTTTTTAACCCAGCTGACATTCCTTATGTTTAAGAGAGCACTAGCACTGCTTTATCCTGAGTTTTAGAAAAGAGGGAGAGGAGAGAAGGCGGCTCAATTCTTTCCCACAGAACACAAACAGTTCCTGCATTGCCTCCTACGAGTCTGAAGATGTGTGTGGGACTGGATGCATCTACTGGAAAGGACTAAATTACTCCTGTTTCATGTGCATGTGCACTTCTATGTGCACACACATGCCAAGCATGTGTGCAAAATACGTGTGAAGTATTCATTTGTTACATGAGCAACTGTGTCAGCCTCCTGTGTAAGCAGAGGCTCTAGGATGGGTACACAGTGGGGAAGAAGCCCAGGTCATTAAGAGATCACTATTTTCCAGATTTACTTACAGAGCATTTCCAAGAAATTGATATTAATTATTACATTGCTACCATTGTGGTTAATGCTGAACCAGTGAGTTATAAAAAAATATTTAAGAATCTCCAGCTGGGGAAATGATCCCTCTACTCAAGGGATCATTGATAAATGGGAAGAAGAAAATGAGCAGGTGGTTTTTAAGAGATCCTGTAGTTCCTACAGGGTTTCCACATCCCAAAATACAAAAACTGTCAAAGAATCATTGGTGCATGCACAGACAAAACAGATCAAGCTATAATACTGTGTGTGGCCTAATGGTAAATGTGTGTGTGCTGATAGTGCTTTAACACAGAGAAGAGCTGTTAATACTCACCAATACGATTTTCAGCTCTGAAATATGCTCTCCTTGATCAAATGGTAGCCTCTGAGGACTGGTGAGACTCAGAAGTCTTCCCAGGATCCATGAAACAACCTGAAGCCTTTCTGAAATGTGGAAAAGGGGACACAGTTTCTAAATTCCTCCCTTCTTGAGGAAAAAACCCTAGTTTTCATGTAAAACTGCTCATTTATTGTATGACACACACCTGTAAAAATGGACCACCCCTAATGTCTGAGTCTGGCTCTAAATGAGATTCCTAATTTACTGGTGGTCATCCTGTTTCTGAACTGGGCCAGAATGGAGCATCCTACCTTAACAGCAGCCTGAAACTCTAGCGGAATTTGGACTCTGATCCAAACTCAAGGCACAGGCTCTTCTCTGAATAAAAATAACCAGATCACAAGCTATTCTGGGGTGGTGACTTTTAGACAAGAAGCATAGGGCTTACATAGGTTTTTACCCCTGTCAAATACATCTGGATGCTGCCCTTCTTCTTGCCGGTATTCCCGAAGTGCTTTCATTAGCTCAGAGCCAAATAACCCAACTGGGAGTTGGAAACCTTAGAACAACTGACATTATTCATGGTAAACACTTTTTTGGTTGGGTTTTTTCCTTGCAGAATATTGTGCTACTCTGGTTGCTGCTGATGCTGATACAGTTTCTGACGTGGCCTGTGATGAATAGCATGTACAATGCTGGGGTGAGATAAGAGCCAACAGCATTGGAAAGACTTCTCTAAACATGAATCCCCGTGTTTCTGACTTGCTGGACAGAGAGGTGGTTAAATCACTTGGTACCATTTACAGGGCTGCCAAAGCTGCTGATCACCATTGCCTTCTCCCCTCCCATAGCACCTGCTGGCAGATCTTCCAGGTTTTTTCCTGTTTACTTGGCTAATTCTAGTATAGTGATATGAATAGTTTCCATTCAGAAGAATGCGGTAGGATAGAGATGGTTATAAGGGACTAAGTAGCAAGCATTAAAATATGTTTTACATCAGTGGGAGCTGGCTGTGTGGGATACCCCACGGAAAACCTTCCCACTGTGCTCAGCAGATGGATGATGGGAGTTGGGAGATGGGATGTTACTGTATTTTAAGGTAAGAGCACTTTTCTCCTTGTGAGCTGCAAGCAGTCTGTGCACTTCAGTTACTGCTGGAAAGCTAAATTACTGTGTAAATTACTATCCTGTTGGATTGAGGAGCAAACTAGTTTGCTTAAGATGTCACAGGAAGCTTTCAGCTTTGTCAAGAGCATGAAGTACACCTTCTGACTTGTAAATCTGGGCTATAGTTGAATGAGTTTTCTTCCTCTTAACATAGCTGGCCTACCTTCTCTTTGATATTATCCCAACTTCCCCTAATCACTGGTGACATCTGATCTCTGTGACTTTTGTACAGGATCCAAGATCTATTGTACTTGGTCCAAGATCTCACCTTTCATTTCTGGCTCATCTAATTTTGTTTCAGGCCCTGGCGAATCTGAGAGGCTCATCCCAAGTCCAGCTGCTGAGCCCTTGGAAAGCAGGGATGCATCTTGGCAGTGTATCTCTCCACGGCATGGATATTTTCTTGGACCAGCCACAGGAATGGTCACAGTTCCTCCACTAAACTGTAGTGTGGAGGATGGCTATTGCCACCCACACACTTCCTGCAATTTCTGCTTAAACACAGTGATCTTTACTTGCTGCCTGCGGTTGGTATGTAAAGCTGCTTTCTGTAGGTTTGAAGCTGCTGCCCCCTCCAAACCGGCATTTATTTTAGTGTTCGGTTCAGTGATTTCAACAGAGAACTTGCTAGCCAGTTCTAAGGTTTTATTTAGGGTCAAGCTAACATATAGCATTGCTTTTGTCAACATAATTATTTTTCTTTTGTCTCTAATCTCACTAATTGTTTTAGGGCTGTTGTCTCTTCTTTTTCCCCCTGCTCCTTTGAGGATTTGCAGTTGCTCTTTTGGGCTATGGATATCATGGGCCAAATCCTGCCCTAATTTACACCTGTGAGACCAATGGGACTGCATACATGTCCATGAGAATACAGTTAACAGGCTGCTGAAGTTGTTAGCCTCTTTTGAAAAGTTGTTTTGAGGATGAATGCTGAGAAATATCACTTAGGATTGTGTAATTCCTAAACCTGTAAATACTGATGTATAGATAATTTCCCTCCTAGCTGCCTACTTCTATTGGTGGTAGAATATATGTGTGTTTTCAAAAATTTAGGTGGTGTACTTGCTGTAGAACCCCCTACTGGAGTTACAATCATTTTATAGCATCTTCCTACACTTTACAGCAGTTTTATCATCCTGCCTAATATTAAAGGCTTATATACACCATAGGATTTAATAAACTGAGAACTTTATTCAAATAATTTAATATTTATACAAAGGATGAAGATTGATATCTAGATTTTATAGAGGATTTTTACTGTGCAGAATTTGATTTGGCAAATTTCAAATTTTAAAATCTTCAGTTTTCTTACTTTCAACTTTTTTTTTTTTAATAACTGGAAGCTTTAGTCTGAGTTTTGCAGCTTATCTAATGCAATACAAGGAGAAAAATTTGCAATTAAAGTAGCTTTGGAATAGGAATAAAAAAGCAGCTAAGCTGCATTTAAATGTGCTGTAATGTTTCAATGTACTCTATCAGGAACTCCTTGTTTTCCTGATTTGCTTCTTAAGGAAAATCCTGTCAAAGTCAGCTGAATTTTGTGTTGTTTTGATTCCAGCAGAGATTTCTTTTCCTGGTGGCTTGAAAAGAGCAGGACCAGCAGAGCTGCCTATGCAGAGGGTGTTATTTCAGAAGAAGAGCACTCCCTTTCTCTCAAAGAGGAGTGATCCAATATGCCTTCCGTCCGGGGGCAGGAGTGGGAAGGAGGGAGGAGAGGGGGAAAAAGGATGCTTCCTTCCCAGAGCTCAGGGCTTCTGGCCAAGAATGTATGTCTAAATTCAAGCCCAGTGAGTGCTGTGCAAGATCCAGAGAGTTTGAAGTCCCTTTGTCCAAAGGCTTGCAATACGTGAGGGAGTTGCCAAATGGGATGTGTGGCATCCATGTAATATATCTGATGCATGAAAACTGGTTCCTACTGAGCTTACTGTATTGCCTGGGGCAAAAGTACTTCTGATTCCCTACATGATGCAGCGATCACCAGGCCACTGCTGTTCTCTGTAAACCTGGCTCCAATGGCAGTTCAGGACAATTCCTGCCTCTGGTCAGGCTGAGGCAGGTGGCGTGCACAGGGAGAGAGAGGAAAGGTGGTGCTGTGTTTGACCCTGCTCTCCCTCTCTGGGAAGGGAGGACCTGGTGCCGTTTGCATTTCTCCCCAGGCTGAACCATTAAGTCTGATGACAGAAATGAACCTTTCCCCCTGGACTTGGGCCAAAAGACTTTTTTTTTCCTTTCCCTTCCCCTCTTGTCTCTTTCATAACCGTCATTTTCCCGTATCTCTGGAACATATCACGTACTACTGTCATGTGCTGTAGGTGTGCTCCCCTTTTTTTCTTCAGCTATGTCCTGCCTCCCATCTGTTTGATAAGAGCCTCTCCTTGTCTGGCTGAGGCCTTTTTGCCATAGATGACAGGGTGAACTGAAGTCACTGCTTTTCCCCCAAGGGAGAGCCTCCACATTGAGGAGAGAGGGAAATCTGCTCTGAAAACACCACCTCCAAGCCTCCATGTCAACAGGGCTGCAGCAATTCCTGTGGGATGAGAGGTGCCTGTGTTCCTGTGTCTTGCTGGAAAGTTCAGCCAGCTGTGCTTGTGCAAGCCTCTGGAGGGTTTCTGAGGTTGAGCAGGTGTCAGCGAGGACACAGCCTGGGTTGCAGGACTCCTGTGACAGGCTGTGCTGGACGGAGAGGGAACTCACCTTAATAACAATTGTTTTTGTGTTTCATATGGTTGCCAGTGGAGGAGAGTAGGCAGGGGGAGCCCTGTTTGATGACACTTGCCAAGCCAGTAGTACTCAGTTTGGGTTTCCCTTTTTAATACTAATGGGTTCCCATCAAATGGCATTATTGCTGAGGGCTACCCATGGAGCAGCTCTGGTACAGGACATGCTACTGTAGAGCCCTGTGCAAGGGCATTGGTTCAGCCAGTGCCCAGGCAGAGGTACAGCAGAAGTAACGTGGTTTGATGCAGTGTGGTTTTCTTAGGCTTGAATTCCCACTAATGCAGTTCTGAAAGGGCCCACCGGGATGTGTGGCAATAGGTTTATAGCCCAAGTCCATGCCTAGATACAGGCCATTGTTAGAGAGACTAAAGGAGATGTGATCTCTCCATCCCTCGTCCTCCTAATGTCAGCAGTCATGATCCCATCATGTGTTTCAAGAAGCTTTCTGGAGATTCTCTTCAAAGCCGTGCTCCTGCACTGACAGCAAGAGCTCTGGACCAGAAAACAAGAGCTAAAGCTTTTTCCTGGGGCTGCCCCACAGCAGCTGGGCTGCAGCTGGGCTGCAGCTCAGCTGCTGTGGCTCCGCAGGCAGCAGTCCTGCTTGTCCCTGCAGTGTGTGCCAGGAGGCGGGTTTCAGCTGTGAAACAGAGCATGGTCTATCCTGTCCTTCCTGGGTCAGGGTCCAGAGACCATGCCCTTTCCCTGCATCTCACCAGCATGGGAGATAACCTTTCCCCTGCACCTCACTGGTGTCTTCATGTTCTCTGTTCACATCGGGGCTGCTTTTTCCCTGAGCAGAGCAAACAACCCCCTGCCTTTCTGTCCCGTGCTGGCCTGGAGCAAAGCTTTCTGTGTGAGCCTCCCAGGCAGTGTGCCTTGTTTCTAGCATGCTACAGGCAGGCCTCTATTCAGATGAATGTCCCTGTTAAATATGTATGAATCTGATTGACTACGACTTCCTAGTTGTCCAGGTTTTATTCCTTTTTATTAATTTGGGGATGCCGCCTGCTAAACAGAGAGTTGTAGCCACGTCTCAGTGAGTTTTGACACATTTGAAGAGCTGTCCTTAATCTGCCTGTCTTTAAAGCTTCTTCCCCTCCTCCTCCACTCCATCCCCCTCTGGCTCATTTCCCCCCCTCCTCTCTCTCCGCAGCTGCTGGACAGCTTTGTGACCACCAGTTCGGATGGCTGCTTGCCACTCTCCCATGATTGCTGCCATGTGCTGTTTCCCTTATGCCTGTTGTGCAGTCAAAGAGGAATTCTCCTCTGCAGAGAGAAAAGCAGACACAGTTGTCTCTGGGCTGAAGTGGGAGCTCGTGCTTAGCTCTCACTCCATGAAAAGCCTGGCAATATCTTTTTTATGGCAACCATGTAGATTTGGCAAGCAGCAGCAGCTTTTATTCTCAGCCCAGCTGTTGGCCACCTCTCTGCCGCAGGTTCCCAGCCATCAGGCAAGAAAAACGTGCTCGCACCTTGGCTGCAGCCACGTGGAGCCTGGCGGCTTCCCAAGAACCACCAATGCCACAAATCCTGCGGGAGGAGGGTTGGTGGAACAGCAGGAGATGCTTTGGGGTGGGCAGGATTTTGTCCTGCTGGCTCCTGTCAGGAGATGGGATGAGTGGCAAGGGGCAGCCTTGCAGCTGCGGGGGCTTGTTGACGCTGCAACAAGTGGTGAAGCTGGAACAGGAAGCTGGTGCTTTATAAACGGACTTATTGTTGTGAGTGGGGCAAAAGTCCCAGGGACAGTGGTGCCTGTGTGCGGGCAGGTTTATCTTGTATAACCTGCCTTTGCTGGGACTTTGGATGGGATTTTCAGTGGCACCAAAGAAACTTCAGTGCCTGAATCCTGCTGTGATTTAGCCTTTTAAGCTTAATGTTGCTGTTTCCCTTCCTCCTCAGCCCTCAGGGAATCCTTCCTGCCAATCCATGATTGCAGTGATGTGAAAAAAGAGCAGGTTTTGGCAGCGAGACCTCCAAGTGCACATGCTGGCACACAGGCTAGAATGCCACCTGCTGAAGTGGTGGCTGGTCAGGAACAACACCAAAGCTTGGATGAAATCAAGGACTTGGAGATTTTGCATCCTGCCCCTGATGCATGTGTCCTACCAGTGTGTTTTGGGGAAGCTGGTGAGCCAGCCAATACTGTGGACATAGGAAGAAGACATTTCCAGTGCTCTCTTATCTTCCCTGAAGATTCTGTGCTGGGTGGCAGTCTCCCCACAGGGATGTGTACAGGCTGCCTGGATGGGCAGGTGATGTCAAATGTCCTTGTCCTGCCTAATTCAGGAGGGCATGAACTGAAAAAGGAAGTGTTTTTCCCTCCTGTGTTTTCCTGGGAGCAGCAGTGGCACTCGCTCTGCCAGGGAGCTTGCTGTGGCCTCTGAGCTGCTCCAGCCTTCGACAGGGGTGTTGATTTCCTGTTGACTCTCAGCCAGAGCCAACTCTGAAATGGTGGTATGGGTCAGGCTGGGACCCATCTAGGTTCAAGGAGCCCAGGAAGAGAGGAGGCCCCTTTATCACCCACCTGGTTGTGGGGCAGCCTTCTTGGCCACTGTGGGTGGAGATCAGCTCCTCTGCTGTCCAAAGAAGGCTCCTGCTGTGGGATCTGTCCACTGGGTGATGTTCCTATAGGGACAAAGCCCAGTGAGACCCACTCGTGTCCTCCCATAAGCAAGGAGAGGACTGTGCTGCTGAGGCAGGAGACAGTAAGAAAGTTGCTACTTCTCCTTCCCCTTTATTTTCTATGTATTTATTTTTTAACTTTGCTCTGTTTACTTTCACTTTGTTCTTTTTTAAATTTACTTGGCTCAGCTCCATCATTTTACTTTTCTCCCCTGTATGCTCTTCAGACTGACAGTCCCTTTCACCCTGCTCTCTGCGCCTCTCTCCTTGCTTGATGGGCAGGTTGTTCCTGAGGTGCTGGAGTTCACTCCTGCTTGCAGAACACTGTTCAGCAGAGGAAGCTGTGGGAGGGCCATCCTGCTGCCCCAGCTGGGTGAGTGCCTGTGCCAGGCTGGTGTTACCATGTGTGACTCAGGTGCCCCTCACTCCTGCTCCCACACACTTGCTGATCTTTTCCTGCTGGGTCTGAGAGGGGGCCACAGGCCACCTCTCATGCAGCCTGTCCCTCTTTAAAGATACGATAGAATTCCTTTATCTCCCAATGCCAGGCAGGCCTGGGATGCTCAGAGGTGCAGATAACATTGCTGCTGTGAGTACCAGGGGCCAGGCAAGTGAGGGGGAAACCTCTCTTCTCCCTTAGCACTCAGCAGGACAGCCTGCTCATATCCTTACCCTTGCTTTTATTTCTAGAGGATCCAGCTCCTCTTTCCAACCCATTAGCAAATTACAGTGCAGCCCTTCTGGGTCCTGGTGTCTGGCTGGCTGTGCGAAATCCTTGAGGAAGGGGCAGCAGCTGAGCCAGCAGGCAGGAGTGGCTGGCTGCAGCTCCACCAGGAGCTGCAGGGCTCTAGAGCAGGAGTGGCCTGGGAGGATATGTGGGTTCAGGCTGTGGTGCAAAAACTGGTGGAGAAGCCAGGAGTCGCACAAAAAAGCAGCTCATGGCCTGGCAAAGGAGATAAGGAAAAACTTGATCCCTGCCTAAACATCTAGGGTTCTTATTCCTTTAGGTCTGCTCGTACAGAGGCATAGTGCAAATGTAAATGTCCAGGTATTTATGTGCATTGGCATAAATTCAAAACTACTTTGGGACAATCACAGAAGAAAGAGCAAAATCGTAGTCACCATTAGCACATAATACTTGTGATGCTCCCATCTAATACCACGGGGCATTTTCCTGTGATATTTTACAGTGAGAACATAAAGCCTGGCATCTTTCCAATTTACGATTGAAAGATGTTTGCAACAACAAAAACATGTGGGAATTCAGTATTTTCCATATCATCGGATTAATAGTCTGTCTCTCAACTTATTTAGTGCTCCACCTAAGGCTTTTACTGCACCTGTCTTCACAAGCATCAGAGCATTTGTGTTTCATCTGTCTTTTTGTGGCCAGATGAAGTCATCTTGGAGCATGGGTGCGGTGGTGAAAGACACACACAGTGAATTTACATCTCTTGGATAAAGGGAGAACCGAAGAAGGATTTCCCCTGTGAGCTGGCTTTTATCGTCAGTGTGAACATCTTAGTCAGCACAAGCTCAGACTTCTAAAATTGGGCAGCCATGTGCTGTGAGAGCTACAGCCTCTGCAGCTTCCTGCTTCCCTGGATCAGCCTAGGATGAAGGCTCCAGGATTTGGTGCTCCTCTGGCAGGAATTGCAATTGCTGAGCCCAGGTCAGGTGAGTTGCAGGCCCTGAAACTTTGTGTGTGTGACCTCGCTCCTCTGGAATGTGGGAAAACCCTCCCATTTGATATTAAGAAATCACCTCAAGACAGATCCTGTAGCATGTTGAGCATCAGTGGATATTGACCAGAGAATAGAGCTAGCTGGGAGAATCCTAAAGTTTTGTGGAATCATTTCCATGACACAGACGTGATACCAGAGTGGGATGTTGCATGTTTAAATACTCAAGTCTCCAGGAAGCAAGAATGTGCAGATACTCTGACTCACTAGAAGAAAAATTACTTATAGTGACTCAAACACTTGGATGCTGTGGTTTCCTAATTAATCACACTGCTCCACCATGGGTCCCAAATCCTCCTTTCAGGACCAGAGAATGTCTGTGGCCTTGAGGATTCCTGCTCTGGTGCAGCTGTTCAGGTGGACAGATTAACCTCTTGCTGCCCATCAGGACAGTCTACAGACCTAATTAATTTCTAGCACAAACGATCTGATAGGCTCTGAAAGCTCAATGATGGTAGTTTTGCGTAAAAGAGGACTTAGCAGGGAACACTTTGTTGGGGTGACCATGTGACTTAAGGAATCCCCAGGGAGGTCTACTGCAGGTTTGGCAGCAATCTCAAGGTCAAGGGGGTGCAGACTCAGACTTTTCTGGGAGGAGACAGATCCAGTGGTGAGTTAGAGCTGGGAAACCCCGGGGAACCCTGCAACCCTGCCCTTCTTGTGCAAGAGAACAGTACAAGATGCCTCCTTTTGCCTTGACGTGCCTGGTTGGCCAGGAAGCTGTTCCCATTGGGCAAAAGGTAAAATTTATGTCTTTCATAACTTTGTGTTTGGATTTTGTGCTGTGCTTATTTTGCACAACGTGGTACAGAACACGAGTATTATGCATTGAGATAGCTCATCTCCTCTGCCCTAAGCCCAAAGTGCATGTTGCTGTTGCCACAGGAAAACAGTGTGACCACGGATGGAAGCAAAGAATGTTTCTTTTCAAAGTTTGTGCTAATTTTGCACTTAATTGGTATGTTGCAAACCTAGCAAATCATAAATAAAACCTGAGTTTTCCTTTTTCTAAAACTAGGTCTTAAAATGTAACTTGCCTTAGATTTTAGTCAGAAAGGCAAGCTTTTTAAAGAGATGAAGCATGCCCTCATGTGGCAATATTTTTTCCTTATAATACCTGTTTGTTTTGGTTTTAATCCCCAAATAATCTATTACAAGTTATGTCATGACATCAGAACTGGCATACAGCGTGGGTGTTAGGATACAAGGCTGGCATACACACAAAATATTCAGAAATAATTATATGGGCTCTAACTCTCTTGTTACTTGAGTCCCTGCATGAGTGCTTTTATTCTAAAATAAGACTAGCTCCACACAGGAGTTCACAAATAAACAAAGGTGTGAATTAAAACTTGTCCTGTCCTCTGCTCTGTGGGAAAGTTGCTTTCCACAACCGAGAGCAAAGTTGAAAATTGTTACCAAGTGGACAACTTGGTTTGAAACCAGAATAATTGATTTTGAAGTCAATTTTAATATAAACCAAAATAAACTGAAAATTAAATACACATTCACAGAGCTGGCCTGAATAACTCAGTCTGAAAATCACATTATTTGTTGAGCTGGTAGAACTTCCTCATGTCTATACAAGGCTTGCAACTGTGTAGATAAATGTTCAGAAGCCTGGGTCTGCTGTGAATTTTACATTTTTGACACATAAAGGTTGGGTTCTAAAACCCCAGCTGACATTTCCCAGCTTGATAAATAGGGAAGTTCAACTCTTTCCTGACACAGCATTGTCTGCTTTTACTGTAGATCAATTTCCTGTTTTTTCTTTCCTGAACTTAAACAGTATATGCAATTCATAGAAATTACTGTGTCCCACATCTTATTGGGACTTTTTATATCATTCTTTTTCAGAGATTACAGATGAATTGCTATCTTTCATCCAGAACACCATAAAGAAAAAATGTGTTTGGTCATGGGAAGTCTGATTGGGAAGCATGATGGAGGCAATCAAGTTTTAAATTTCAAGGAAGTATTTGAAATCTCAGGGTTTCCAGTGTGCTGCCTGGTCACTGTTTCCATCAGTGGGGCCCTTCACCAGATTCCTGGGAAGATGTTACTTGGCAATCACATTCACCATAGGTTCCCCAAGGTCCATGCTCTTCCTTGCAGAGCCTTGCAAAGCTTGCAGGGTAGTTGAGTTGGCTGAAGAGCAGTAGGAGTTGCTTTCTCCTCGCCTTCCTCTCCAGGCTACATTCCCTGCTAATAGAGGCAGTTCCCTGCTGAGGGTAGTTTCCATGGGGTCAGGAAATAAGAGAAGCAGAGAAGCGGGAAACTCTGGATCCACTAGGCAAGCCTTGACTCTCCTGGGGGCCTGAATGTGTGTGAAAGCTGTGGGTGGTCTGAACTTTGGGTGCTTGAGCAGGAGGCTTTGGATATCAGCGTGGATATCCAAGTTGCTTTGAGAAGACTTCAGGCTGAATGAGAAGTGAATTCCCTAAATCTCTCCCCTAGGGTCTCATTGACTTTCAGCAAAATCATCCCTCAGAGGCAGCTCGGCAATCTTCATTCACTGAATTCTCAGTGACGCTCTGCTATCAAGTTCCCTTTGTAAAGGTTTTTGTGCTGTAATCTGCTGGCTGCTTACTTAACTGGTGCAGCTTAGAGACCTCCGCTGGTTGTTGCACGTCTTTTAATTTTTAAGGGTTTATTTCAGCTCCTTTGTGAAGCATAAGGAAATGGATGATTAGCAAAATTCTTCCTAGTATTTTAGAAGCATTAGTAAATGTTGAATACAGGGCAATCACACTGTTGTTTTCATGGGAACTGAGAAAGAGAGAATGCTAGATTAGGTGCAATCCTGATCTTAAAGTCATAATTCTTACACAATATTTTTTGCACTCTGGTGAAAAAACTTGTATGTGAGAATGTGTGTTTGCAATGAGCCAAGTAATTCAGCACTGCAGGAATCCCACCAACTTCAGCTCCAAGCTGGTGATGAACAACGGCCTGGACACGTCCAACTGATGTGTTTGCCTGCAGAAATTATCTATGTACAGTCAATGACAGCAGTGTCCTTCAGATGTTGAGTTTGATGCAGTAAGCATATGTGACACTTCTGCTTTGCTGCTTCTTCTTGCTGTGCCCTGGACTGGTCATAGCTGTGCTCTCCTTTCTGTAATCTAGCCAGAGACACCCTGTGCTGGGAAAAGGTACCCTGTGCCTGGGAAAAGGCAAGCTGGGCAGCTGAGCTGGAGAACTTGTGTCAGCCTCCAGCAGCTACTTGATCCTCTTTGCTGCTGTCTTGCACGGCTTCAGTACCTGAGCCTGTGTGTTTCCAGCTGGCAGTGGTGTGCCTGAGCAGCGCTGAACAGCAACTGCTCAGAAGACCAGAGCGGTGTGGCTGGAGCAGAGGTGCTTGCTGACGTAGCTGACTAGATGAACTGGTTGACTGGTTAAATATTGGTGGCAAAAGAACTTGCAAAGCTGCTTTGCAGAAGTGGGTGAGTCTCAGCCACATCCTCACTGGCTTTGGTATTTGTCCTCAAGCCTGATTTCCATTTTCTGCACACTCTTTGCTTTCTGCTCTCCTTCTTTTTTGGCAGAAGATGTTGACCAGTAGGTTGGGGCAGCCTGTCAGAAGTGACTGGAGACCTTGTTGGATGAATAAAGCCTATCTACTCTCTGTCCATCTTGAGAATGCCACAGAAAGCATAGGGCACCCAGTCACAGTCCTGTGGCTCATCTTTCAAGCTGCAGGAGATGAATGTCAATGTCACCCCAGGACACACCACCCTGGAGGCATTGCCATGAGAGTCATGGCAACATCTCAGCAGGTGGTTTTCAGGTGAAGAGCACTTAAGGCCGTGGATATGAATGCTCTCTCTTTTTCCAGGCCCTTTAGTGATTTATGTTGCTTTCTGAAACAGGTAATACAGGTGATACATGTCTCCTGCTGCTCCCTTCTGCAAGGCTGAGGTATGGGGCAGGTAGTGCCCACCTCCCCAAGGGGCTTCACCCATGTGCGCTCCCTGCTCCAAGTTATTTGCAGAGATGGCACATCGACCATTTTTGCTTCCTGTTGTACACCCTGGCTGCTTTCCCACTGATGTTACTCACCATGCCGGTGAGATATTGAGGTGGCAGGGGAACAGCAGCTGCTGGGAGTGTGTGGGGGAACATGGCCTCAACCCTGCTGCCTGGGGGGATGCTGGCTGGAGAGGTGGGGAAGCAGGAAAGGAGAGATGCCTCCAAGAAGGAGCTGGGCCACCACGCTCAGCTTCCTCTAAGCCCACCTGCCCCTGCTTGTCTGCATGGCTGCCCAAGGCTTTGATGCACAAACGCCAGGGAAGTTTAATCTATCTGGCTCGGGTGCTGTTAGGCAGGGAATTGCCACCCCAACCTTTAATCGCCTGAGCAAGTGCCAGGTGAGCCTGAAAAGCTCAGGCTGAAAATTATGGCATTGCAGAGAAAGGTAGAGGTTTTGTCCAGCACTGATCTTGGCTAGCAGCTCCCTTGTGAGGAATGGGCTGGTGGTCCTTCAGTCTGCTTAGGCCACTTCTGAGGTGCTAGTCTTGGAGGGGCCTCATCCCTGCCTGCAGGAAGAGGAGCACTTGTCTGGGCCAGGGGAAATCCCAAGGGCCCTGAAACATGTGAGTATGTCTGCTTTTCTTCCACAATGTCCTACAACAGCAGGAATATTGTACAAGGAGGTGACTTAGGCAGTACTGTGGGTTTTCACAGCACATGGCACACCCTCAACTGAAAATTTGCATAAATACCTTTCCAAGTATCCAGTATTTTCTAAATAGAACCAAAATCACATGAGAGGCAGGGAGGGGCATTTATGGGAAAGGCAGGTTTGCTACATTTGGATCTCATGCAAGAAATGGGATTAGTACTGTCCAAGAAAGTTACAGCGTGGATTTCTAAGGCTCTAGTTGAGGAAGTTCCTTAGCACAGATGGAATGACCTTGATGCTTTTGACCTGACAAAGCCAGTTAATGACAATGTGTCCGTGGCAGGGAGAAGAGATCATTAGTCCCCATGACACCTCTTTAGGACACCTCCATGTGAGCCCAGTGGACCAGAGAGATCCCCACATGGTATAGCGATGATTGCTGTTGACGACTGTAACCCCAAAACCCAGGAGCCACCCTATTTTGAGAAAGAGTTTGAGAGGAGTCAGGGGAGAAGTGAGTTTATTTAGAATTGTCCACTTAAGGTCTTCTTCCCCAGTTGCTCTGAGAGCATTTTCCAGAGGACACTGCTATTCTTACCCTGGCTTATCCCATGGGGGAAATGATGCACACAGCAGTAAGGTGGTTGAGCTGTGGTCAGTGCAAACCCTGGAGAAGGACCTCACTCTCTGGGATTTCGGCTATGTAGTTGCTACCAGTTAAATTATAAGTGATATAAAAATATATGTTCTGCTGTCTTTATTTAGAAATCACTATTTCCAGTGAGAAGCAGGTAGAGGAAGAGTCAGTAATCCCTGTTGCTTCCATTTCTTTTCCTTACTGGTCTGCCTGTGAATTCCCTTTTACCATTTTACATGTGGTCACTTGATACCAGCAGCTGTTTTGGGACATCTCTATCTGTCACATCCTTCTTTTATTTCAGTGTCCAAAAATTTGAGTGCAGCACAAAAAACAAAACAAAACAAAACAAAAAACCCCACATTAACAAAAAGTGAGTTTCCTCCCAGGTTCATTTCTAAACACATTACTTTAATGATGTCTAAACTACACAGAACTTGATGAGCAAAACATTACTATCTTCCAGCCACATTTGTTTTCCCTGTCTCCCAGAGCATTATAGTCACCCAGGGAGAACTGCGTGTTCTACTTCGCTGCTGTAAAGCTATTATGGGTATGAAAAGTTCCCATTAATCTGCTCCACACATGGATGTTTCTGGATAAAGTTCAGTAGCCAGATCCCTCTTTCTTTGTGTGCATCAAACGAAGCAGAAAAATGCCTCCAATTTAAAGACACCAAATGAATAACCAAATAGATGAGATTAATTTTTGTTTAATCCACGTGGGCAGCAAAGCCAATGGCCAATGTTTGTGTGTGGACTTCTCCTGGGAGTTCATTACCAGCCAAGTCTGTAATAAGTTAATGCAGAGATTCCATGGAAATAGGGGGTTAATTATATGCAGAGGATGTTGGCCAATGTACAGCTTTGAACAACAAAAATAGCCCAAGTCTTCTGTTTTGGATGTGGAATCAATTAACAAGGTCTATGACATGTACCAGAATTTGTTAAGATAGTTGTACTATAGGCATACTTTTTTTCTTTTTTTTTTTTAATAAAAGCTAAAGAAAGTAAGTAGGTAATGGAAGGCAAGGGAGAGAAAGACATGAGACTGGTAATAAAACACTGGACTTTGGCCTGAGGCCAAGGCAGGCTTTTCAATGAGTCTGAAGTTTGGACGGCAGCACAGTTTCAACCAGTTTTCACTAACCGTCCAAAAGGTTATACTGTAATAGACTGAGAGAAGAGGTTGATTTTAGTTTACCAACTCCCTTCTCTCTGCTGGCAGGAGTGTTAGGCTGCTAAGATGCCATAGTCATTACACTGATGGATATCAGCATGTGGCGCAGCGTGCTGCAGATTCAACTCCGAAGCTGAAACCTAAAAAATTCTCTTCGATGCCGGTTGGCACAAACCTATTTTTTTTCCCCCTTTCCACATCTGGTTTTAATATAAAATGTGTCTTTCTGCCTTTTTTTTCCCCCTTGCCACATCTTCAGAAATGGCTTCTTAAAAAAAAAATAAAAAATTGAGTGTTATTCCCCTTCCCCTATATTCCAAGGTCTAAAATTAATTATATGTATGTGTGGTAGTTCAGCAGTGCAGCTTGGGAGCTGAATAGAACACAGCATACATCTTTTAAAAGGGATGTTTCACAAAAAAAAAGCAGAGAAAGACCATATTATTTTACTTCAGAGCAGTGAAACACACTTTTGGCTCTGACAAGTTTTCAAGGAGCCACTGAAACAGGTAGAGTACAAATTTGAAAGAAAAAGATGTGACCCATTTTCACCCTGTTTCACTTTAGGACAAGCTCTGGACAAGTTCCAGGCATTTCTAAAGTCCCTCACTTTTTTTTCCCTCACCCCCTTCTTCCAACTTGGTCCCTAAACACATTAATTTGTTCCTAGAAATTATCTAGTTGTTTGTTTTGGGTTTTGTTTTTTTTTCTGTTTTGTTTTGTTTGTTTTGCACACAGAAATCCTCAGACCAAAGCAAACAGTGGCAAAGAAAAATGTTGCAATTCAACCCAGTTTTGAGGGAAGTGCCCCTGATAAATTCTGAGCTCCAAAGAGAAGCAGTGGAGGCTGAGCCACCGAGTCTCCATGGAAATCAGAGAGGGTAAGGTTTGTTTAACTAATTAGTGGTAATCCTGAATAACTCTGTGGGCTTTAATTTACAGGGTTTCCATCAGGTGTTATGTTCAGCTCCTCACGGAGTGCCTGGATCCCTGGGTTTTGTCACACATGGATTCCATGGTCTGAAGATCTGAGGGGCCACCTAGGGCAGAGGAACATGGCTTGAGGTCAAGTGCCCTGCAGTCCTCTGCATCTGGTGGCGGGCAAGCATCAGTGCCTGGCTGCTGTCCCAAAGGTACTCTTGCGGATCCAAAGTGAGGCTAGGACAGGATGGACACCCTTGTCCATCCAGTTTGAGGAGGCTGCATGTGGGGCCTTGGTGTGCCACACCAGGGAAATAGACTTTGTCAGCAGGGGCAATGCAGGGACCACCCTGACCTTTCACCTGCCTGGCTGCTTAGAGTTAAAGTGTTACCAGGGAAGGTGGCTGCAGCCTCAGTACAGCAGATCTGGCGTGACCATCGCCGCCCAGGGGCACCTGGGGACAAGGTCGGAGCAGTGGGAAGGGGAGGTTGTTTCTGTGGCAGCTCATCAGACAGACAGGAAAGCAGAGGCCAGGGAGGCCAGGCAGGGGGAAGATGTGATAGCAGGGCTGAGGTGACCAGCCTCGGGCCATCGGGGCCATGAAGAGACACAAAAGCTGTGGGGCTTGTTAGTCGGCCTGCCAGAGAGGCCACAGTAAGGAGTAGGTTTCTTAGCCAGTGTGTTGGAATGAGCAGTGTCTTTATTTTGCCTGTAATGCCAGGCGCAGCTTCAGGCACTGTCACAGGTGCACTAAGACTGAATGCCAGGATTCTACTTCCCCATGAGGCCCATGACCTGCCAGGTGTTAGAGCAGAAGCAGGCTGGCCACAATTCTAAAGGGAAAAGGTACTTCCCAAGTACCAGAGCACCACTCCCTCATTATATCCTGGAACTGGTCCAATTAGGGTCCAGTGAGACCAAGTGAGATGGGATCATCCAGCCCCATTTCTGCTGCAAGAAAACATCTTTCTGTTGTTTTCTGAACTATCTGGGGAGTGCCATAAGAGAGGGGGTCTCTACTGTCTGGATCTTTTTAGTTTTTAGTTATTCCTTGTTTAGGAGTGCTTTAGGAAGGGATGACCTGCTGCTGACACAGTTGAGCAGTGCACTGTCCCATGCCTTTAACACAGCTGAAACTCTTCACAGAGCAAGAATGGGTGATGGCTGCCTAACTCCTCAGTAACCAACCTGAGCAAGGAAGTATAATTATGATAGTTATCACTGGGGGATGTTTCAAAGGGAAAGCATGCTAGATAGTTTGACTAAGCACTTAATCTTTTTTCTATCAAATTACTTCCAGCCCAGCACCTAGCTCTGTGTACATAATAGCTCTGTTGGCTTCAATGAGGTCCTTCAGTTAAGGTCAGCTAAATACCTGCCCCATGATAGCAGGCCACAGACCATATGCGAGGTGCCGTGGTGTTACCTCCTCCACTCATTTCCTCTTCTGCTGCAGACCCCCACCCCACTAGCTAATTTTCAGCATTTGGCTTTATATAGTATTAAATTAATCAATCTCCATTGGACTTTACTATTAAACCACTTGTTCATTTCCCTTTCAAAATTTTTGCTCACACTAAAATAAGAAGACATCCCAATATTTTATCTTTTCTGCAGTGTATCCCCAGGCAGAAATTATATTGTAATAATTAACTGCCTAGCTTGTTTTAACAGTTCCTGGCTTTTGGCTTTATGCAACACTGCAGGTGTGATTCTAGTAGCAATACTGTAGGTGTGAATTATTATGTTAGTGTAATAGGCTGTACTTTATTGTGCTTTATTGCTTAATTGGCTTCTTCCATAAGGATTCTGCAGTTGCTACTAGGGACTATTGCCAAGCTTTTCTATGAAAAGAGTGGTATTCTTTTTTCGGTGTTTACTAAGGTCAGTAATTTCAGTGGGTGACTGGTTTTGGGAAATGAAGGAAAGATGTCACTAAATGAATTAAGAAAGTGCTTACTAAGTTCCTAATAAAAAGCAGAGCAGGCTAAAAGATGCTTCTTGTTATGCATATATACTTGTAACCCCAATGAGCCCTTTGGGAAAACAGCTGGCTGAGCTTTCTGGCAAAGGAAGCCTGCTCCCATGTTCGGGGGATTCCCAGGTGGTGGGCAATATCTCTGGGTGGTTACGTGCTCTGTGACCTCCTCTTCCCTCTCTATCCTTCCCACCACTTTACTTTTTTCAGCAGATGGAAGATCAAAGTTGTGTCTTCACAGCAACACACGCTGATTCTCTTGCCAGTGTATCCCTATAGGGGTGCACCCCGGGCAAGGGGCTGCCTTCCCCCATCACATGGATTGCCCGAAACATCAGGAATGTGGCAGCCCTCCAGAGCATATGCAGATCTTGCCACTCTGCCTGGGAATCAAGGGGCAGGGAGGAGTCCCAGGGGTACCCAGATGTCCCACGGATGCCTCCACAACTTGAAACCTGAGACAATTTCAGTATGTGCAGCCACACCCTGCTCTGGGGACCAAGGGTGTTTTTCAATGGTTTGAAATAATGAGAGCTGCTGCTCCTGTGAGTCACTCAAATTCCCACCATGTACTCTTGCTAAATGATTTCACCTCTGCTTCCCTGTGCTCCCCAGCACTGTGCCTACTCATGCTGCTGAAGTTCATTTTTGATCTCACACCTTCATTTAAGCCATTTCGGTTTGTCTGGAGCTGCATGTTTAGCAGAAGGATCTGTATTTACTTTCAGCTGGGTGAAATATTTATGCCTGACATCTTGTTTGTTGGAATTATGGGGTAGGTGATTTCCCAAGTGAGATCTTCATCATACAAAGTAGGAAACTTTTGATTTTCCCTTCTTCTTGTAGTTGTGTTTTCCAAAACTGTTAATGAAAAGCAGGGCTGGGCAGTAGTTACAAAATATGGATGCATATCTAGATTCTGAAGTTACAGGGTATTGCCTGGTACCCCCAAAACACTGAGGCCATATCTGTGGTGGATGTTACATTGCCATACTGGGGATCAAACTGAAAATATGTGGAGCGGAAAGTCCAGTGTATGGACCATTAATGCTTGGGTTAATAGATGTTAGCTGTGCACAAATTGTCCTTTTTTATGGCTGAAGCACAAAAAGTTGTAATGCTAGTTTCTTCCTTTTTCCAGGTCTCACCAGGTCCATCGCAAAGGAGATGATCATGTTTGAGCTGTGTTTGCACTGTATGGCCAGGAAGAGAGGACTCATCTCTGCCACAAAGGCCTCTGCATGGTTTGTGCTGAAGTGGGATCCTACATCTGGGATCTACCCAAGAGCTACATCATACTCTCTTAGAGATAGGAAAGCTTCATAAAGGGAAGACTTTGAATCAGGAGTCCTCTGTGCATTGCAACATTTATTGCCATGATTCACGTACCTCTGGTGTTACTGCAAATCCGGGCAAAGTGTGAAATGATTCTCTCCCTTATCTTTGAGGAAATGCAGCATGCTCCAACCATGCTGACTCTGAGATTCAGCTCTACCCTGCATTGGGCCACAGAAATTGTCAGGATTTTTGGAAAAGATCAACAAACCTCAACACCACAATCTAGCCAATTAATTTTGAAGTGCTTTGGGAACAATTCAGGGCTTTTTCTTTCCACCTTATGCAGCTTCATAGAAACCCTTGGAGTTCTGCAGGTATGTACCAAGTTATGAAGGAGCTGGAGGCACTAAGAGAGCTGGAACATGATTAATAACTGTCAAATTACAGGGAATACTTTAAAGTCTCTTAAAACTCTCCCCTCCCCTACTTCATCCTGGCAACTAGGACATGAGCCTTTAGCTAGGCTGTCTTTCCCTGAGACAGTCTCTTCACTTGAAGCAGGAGATGATCTGAAGCCACAGGCAAGGGGTTCAGAAAATTTATGACAAAATTGTGACATGGGAAAAAAGAGGGACTGGGTGAGCTGCAGCACAGAGGATCACAGTAGCTGGCATGTGTATGCCAGTGCCAGAGTCCTCAGACTTTCATCATGGGAGCCATTGTCAGACAAACCACCTCCTTTTGTATTCACAATTGCAAAATATCTCCACAGCAGCTCTAGCAATTGCTCAGAGAGGAAAGAAATAGAAAAACTTTTCTATCATCCTTAGCATAGCAGGTGTTTTTACAAATTGAAGAAAAAAGAGATTAATTCTGCATTTTATTTTGGCCCTTTGCTATAACCCTGCTTTGTGTCTGCAATGTTTTCTTTGCCAAAGAGACAAGCAGAAGCAGTCAGCTCTTTACAGACAGTGTTTTTAGTTTTATCAATGTTGTTTTCTTGTACACATTTCAGTACTGTTTTTTGGTTTAGATAGCATGGGGTAACTGTATTTGCTTTGTTGCCCTGCTGTCTTTAGCAGAAAAACTTCCTGTTTTCCATGGAGGCCTCAATCTCAGAGAAAATTGTAGAAGTAACTCAGCTAATTGAAGGTTAAACGAAATGAAAGAAGTTTGTATGGTGCCCTGAAAGTTATTAGACTCAAGGTCTGAGCAGCTGCCAAGGGGAGTGAGTTCCAGGGCAGGAGCATTCATCTGAAAAATCCCAGTTGCTGGATGTGGAGGGGTTGAACCTGGGAGCTGCAGGCACCTCCCAGCTGAGCTGGGCTACCATGGCTGCATGTGGGGTAGGATCCCTGTCCCCTCCCACACTCCTGGTCCAGAGAGCAAAGAGATGGGAGGGCATGCCCCTCTCGTGGGAGGGCAATAGGGACTTGCCAATTGTTCCAGATGCCTGGCTGCTTCCATTACCAGTTGTGGAATGAGCAGGGAGCTCTAAAATCACAAAGGCAAATAATTTCTGGGAGTTAGGGCTGATAAAAGGGCTCATGGAGCCTGCTACAAGGTAAGTCTGGCACTGGCACAGTCAAGGGGTGCAGCAAGCAATGCAGCATGACCAGTGGTCAGCTTTGGGTCCTCTGAGCTGCTCTGCATATACACATCTTTGCCTCCCTATCAGAGTGATGCTCTGGAGTGGTGCCTGGTTTATTTTCCACTTCAGTCCAACTTGGAGGTGGAATTGAAATCACAGGGTATAGATGCAAGATGGAAACAGGCAAAGTGTTATGATGTCCTTTCAACTTCCAAGTGTCTCCCAAGTGCCTCTTTCTATGATATAGAAGAATTTTGACTAAATAAAGCCATTAAGTGAAAACTACAAGAGCAAACATAGAGATGTAACTGGGTATACTTGCACTTATTTGTGAATGTTAAGCAGCATGCTAAACCTTCCTATACACCAGTTTGTATATCTGTGCAGCAGTCTTGATTCGTTATTCCTCATTTGTGCCATAATTGCAGGAGTCCTTTATGCCTATGTAGACACTGTAGATCTTACTGCATGTCAGAATTAAAAAATATAAGAGAGAGCTGGAATAACAAGAATGTATATTTTCTGAAAAAGTAGAAAGTTTCTGGAGGAGGAGTTTTCCCAAAGGGAGCTAAGTTTACAGATCTAACTCATTCAAGCCTTTTTCCTTCTGAAGCTGACACACACATGCACAAACACTCAGGCTCCAGTATCTATTTCATGGACACATTCTTCCCATCTCACTGTGTAAAGGTCTTGAAAGCAATAGCTACTGGCAGTACCCCAATTCAACATATCTAATAGGTCCTTCCCAGTTTCAAAATCACTAAGGACACATATGGCCAAATGAAAGCAGGGCTTAAACTACCTTGCTGTCAGAAGCAATGAAACTAGCTGCCTGTCCTTGTGGGCTTGATTTGTGGGTTCTTTGTTTTTGTAGTCTTGGTTTGCTGACTGCATCTCAAGAATTGTGTTGCTAGAGCAACTTTGTTATTCTAACTCCTGGAAATAACTCCAACACTTGAATGCAGGACTTTTCAAAATATAATAATACACTGCAGTGGGTTTTCATTGTTTCCCAAATTTTATGGATTAATAGGCTCCAGGTGGAAAGAAAAAAAAGAGAAAATTTGATTATTTGTAAACTACCTCTGACTCAGTGGATCTGGTCAGATTTAGGAGGGCATGGCCTGCCTACATACTAAGAGAAGATATTTTGGATCAGCATCAAATGACCTAACTCTACTGACTAAAACACAGCATTTCCAATTTACATCACCTCAATGTTTGAACCTGATGTTACGTATGCAGACATTTCACCAGAGAAGGGACACTGCTTCTCTTCAGCTCCACATTTGACCTTCTCTGTTTTTGCATGTAATTGTGTGTGTACAGAGGTTTGGAAGTACACAATCACAAAATATCTATGCTTTGCCATGTTTTCCTGTCTACTTGGGTGGGAAATCTTAGCTCCAGTAACTATCAGAGAAAACTTTTTGATGCAAACAACCACTGGAGGAAACTAATTCCTCCGAAGTGATCATTGTGGTTTGCACCTGGTCGGGACACTGTGAATCTCTAGCCTAACGGGAGTTCCTTACTGGCTGACATGCATTTCCCAGGCCTAAATTTCTGCTAGGAGGGGTTTTTCTGGGTTATGTTGGTATTTTTGTTTTTGACATTGTCATCCCCCCTCACAATTGTCACGCTGCAGTTCGTACTTCCCAGCCTAGAGGAACTCTGTCCAGGCTTTATCTTAGTGATTTGTATTCTTACGGTCACCACAGAAGTTCAGGCTTATTCTTTTCAACAAAATTAATTACTGTTAGGTTATCTGGGAGTTTGACTCAGAGCCTGTATTCCACTAATAAGCATAATTTTGAAGAGCTTGTGTTTAAAAAGAACTCTTATCTAGTGCTCACTGGCAGGTTTTGAATCTTACATCCCTATTGAGATTGATTTCCTTTACATGCCTAATTACTGATGACACAGTTAGATATAAGCTAAAGAGATATCTTGCAACTGGAAGAAAAAAGGAGGGAAAAAAAGCTTTAAGCCAAGTTCCCTTTGACTTAAACAGAAGGAGGCTTAATTTTATTCCATTTAGTAAAGTCACCATGGAAGGATCCTCCTCCAAAAACTTGCAGCAATATGAGGAGTGTGTACAAAACAAGTCCAGACATCAAACAGGGCAACTCCCAAAATGTCTCTGCATTTGTAAACATGCATCACATCTGCTCAGCTTGGCTGTAAGCATGAAACATAAAACTTGGGATATCTGTCTTATTAATTTAAATGGATGCTAATTCAGGCTGTGGCTTGAGGAGATGGAGAATGCAGCTGCAGCTGGTTTGAAAAAAGTGTTTCAAGGAAAAAAAGACACCCTGAAAAATTAAATATATTTGGATTAAAAAAATAAAAAAAGGGATCAGTTGCCTGATCTGATTTGTAGTGCACCCCTAGGTAGGCTATTTGGAGTGACTGCCTAAGCACTGCCAACACTGTTAACCTTTTCCTGGGATCTTTGATCCAAAGGATGTTCACTGATGATGAAAACATGGAGTGAGGGAGAAAAGCTTCTGTGGCATTGAGTTATGTTTCTTTTATTCCACAGTATGTGTGAAAATGTCTGGGGAGCCTTTATTGGGAGGTATATTGAAGCTTTATAACCACCACAACAATGGACTGGCTTGCTTCAGCAGGTGCACTTTTCCAAACACGAGTAGAAAATCTTGCAGTGAGAATGGGCACCTAGTAGTTTGTATGAATGTAGAGTGGCACAGCTTATCCCTAAATTAGAAATATTTATGTAAGTATAAATAAATAATTTTTTAAAAATTCCCATAAATAAATATATTATAGGAATATATTTTAATTAGTCAGTAAAGTTTTATACCAACATAGGTACCTGCACAACAGGGATAGTACTCTTAGACACTACATAAACTAAGCCAGTATATATTTGATGCATACTTATATATACATAACTATATTTGATACGTAATTATAGCATGGAGAGTGTACGGAGATCAGGTCTGAGATGTGGTGTAAAGTAAGTGGCACAAGGTGACTTTCATTCACAGCCAGGCACTACATGAGTCTCTTGATTTAAATGTTGATATAATATTGTAGTCACTACATTCCTGGTTGATAATACCTTTTGGATACAGTTGCTGGAAGAATGTTTTGCCCTGTCCCTCCTTTGCAAGTTATATCGCTAAGATTTTACAGGCAGAGCTGTTGATATGACTTGTTTCATGCACATCTGACTGTGAAGAAGGTGTCTGTCTATAGCCAGGGGGTTTTGACTGGAGCAAAGCATACTGAGCACAATCAGAATGAGCTGATCAAGACTGATCTGGACTTTCAAGAGTTTGGGGATCTGAAATTAAAAGAACAGGGTCTTAGAGTTTTACAAACTAGTAGAATCCATAAACAAAAGCACAGTTAAACATGGAAAACACAGTTTGGAAGTGCTACAACCTCCTGGAAAATGGTGGGCTTCACACTGCAGATATTAAATACAAAGTAGTGAGAACTCTGTGTGGATTTTGGTGGGGTAGAAAGGGGAAGTAAGGCACATCCTAACACAGAAAGCAAGATCTGCTTCTTAAGGGTGCAAAAATGCTCTGACCTTTTGCCTTTGGCAAAACCTCACTTTATATATGCATTCTGTGGCTTGTGTCACTTGGCCACATCCCAAGCTCACCTCTAACATGGCTACATTTCAGGAATGTGGTGTGTGCAAGTGTTGTGGATCATTATCTATGTGACAGCAGTAACCAAAGGTTTGAGCCAGGGCTGTAGCACAGAGGGCTGCTGGGCACAGTGCAAGTACACTGGCAGTCTCACTCTGAACATCTCAGAAAAAGAAAGATCAGCAAAAGAAGAGGAAAGGAAAGAGAAGCAGCCAGAAAAAAAAAAACATCCAGGGCTGCACAATGTGGAAACAAGGCAGCAGAGGTCTCTGCTAATGGGGTGGTGTCTATTTTCTTGCCTTCCCAGCAGCCAGTGTTCTGTCACATAATGCTGCAGAAGGTAACTTCTGGGTAATGTCTAGGCACAGGGCTTTTGCAGGGCAGCTCTGCCGGCTTTTCATGCTGTGACAACCTAAGGGCATTTCTCATCCTGTGTGACTGCTGTGCCCTGCTGCCAGGGTGACTGTCCTGAGTGACAAACAAGTTCATGTGCCCATGCAGAGGTTTTTCTAGGGCAAAGTTCAGCCCTCTGAGTTTCAAACTACTTGTATGCGGCAGATCATTGCTACTGCTGGAGCAGGGCCTTGAGTACCTGGACCTCTGATACCACAGCCTCCATCTTACACTTTGGGCTGAAAACTGCTCTGCAAAGGATACATCTTGTTGTTAACACAGCTGGTTTCCCAAGGGAGCTGTGTGCAAGAGGTTTTGTTCTTTGATTTTTTCCTAATTCACAGAAATGTCTGATGTTCTCCAGAGTACAATAGACTTTATCCATGTTGCTAATAGCTATTTCTATCCAATCTCCTTAATAGGACTGAGGGAGCAGTAACTGGTCACCCCTCTGCAATGTCACTCATGATCCCTCCTGGACCTTTTGAGCGACTAGGCTGGTAGGAAATGACAACAGAGTGCCGATGAGATTAGCACTTCTTGCTCTTCATAGTGTAAAAAAACCCAGGACTAACTCATTCTTCAAGCTCCTCAGTGACTAATAGTTGTTTTATCATCTTTTCAATTAGAAAGCATTTATCAGCAATCTTTGCTGGCTCACTGCATGAATTGACCTGTCATTCACTGTCTCAGCCCTAGGAACTGATAATTAAGTTTGGGAATCCACCTCAGCAGCAAAATTGAGATACGTGATATGTTTCTATGTGAGTAGGCAGACACTTTGGGGTTTCCTTCCCAATAGAAAAGGGCTTTGAGAAAAGTGAAGAAGGGTCTCAGGAGATGCCCTGTATCAGGTACCTGCAACTCTGAAAGCCTCACAAGCAGAGGACAGTGAGTGGCATGGAGCAGCTCCACCATGGCTGGGGGTGGGCTGCAGAAGGGTATCAGTGGGGCCAACCTACCTGTGGCCTGGGTAGAGGAGCAGCTTTGTTTGGAGTTGGCCACCATAAGCTGGGACTAGCCCACAGTGCTTCCTAGCTGAGCACCTGCTTCATCCCTAAACTTTCCAAACTACATGCTTTTGGAACAGTAAAGGAGATTTTGCACTTCATTCACAATGCTGTGGTATGTCAGCCTTGAAGTTTGGGCACAAATACAAAGCTCTGAAGTCTGGGTACCTCTTTGTTGTTGAGCAAGGGGTAAAGCAAAGCAGTTGCAGTGAAGCATGTTATGTGTGATGAAATCCAGGGATCAAGTACACTGACACAGGTCCTACATCTTCTTCAGTACGGTTCTCCTCAGTACGGTTCTCCTCAGTGCCAGCAGAGAACATGTCCTATTGACAGTGTAAACAACAACAACAAATGTAAGCCAGCCTCCTGCTGAAGGAAGTTTTCTAAGGGGGTTGACCCTACAGAAAAGTGACGGAACTGCAATGGCATGGTGTGATTTGCCATGCTAACCTAAGAGTAGTGCTAGCAATGTCACAGGTGTTGCTGACGTTGAGGCTGCGTGCCTGTTGTTATCTCCTGGCCTGTCCAGGTATCATTTTCTTTTTCAGATAAGAAGAAATTTGCAGACTGCTTACACTAAAGCCATACTACTGGTAAAGGAGCTTTGCCCCTCATCTGGAACTGTGGCTGCTGATAGTTGATAGGGCCTGATTTTCAGTAGCTAGCCCATTGTTTTTTTTAAGCAAACTTTACTCTGGAAAAACAGACATCTTAAAAAAACCCACACAACCCTCTTTACAAATGCCAAGGGGTACAGAAATGCCAGGGTCCCCATTACTCACTCTAAAATCAGGTTTGAGTTGCCTGGCTTGGGGTTTTGGAAGAAACACACAATTTGCAGAGTTCACTGAGCCCCACAGAAGATTTGGATTTGAAGTTTTCTGGAGCTGCCCTAAAGTATTTCTTACTCTTTCTGAAAATATTCCTTACTCTATTTTACCCCAGGAAACATCCTAAGGGCATTTTTCTGCTGCTTGTATTCCCCCTCCTTTCACATCAGGTTTGTCTCCCTGCTGTCTTAAGGAGACCACCTACAACTGAAGGAAATAAAGACCTCTGTGAAAAAATACAGGCAAGCCCAATATTAAGAGGGTCAGCTCCCCACAATATTTATCTAGTTGTCTGAGCTGGTCCAACCACAAAATGGGGAAGAAAAAAAAATCACTATCATGTGGTGGCTGGGAGGGTAAACTCTGTTAAAAAACAACAACAAAAACAAAATGCAGCAGCATAAAATTGGTGGGAAAAATGCCAAGTAGAAGAAAGGAAAAGGACTCTACTATTTATGAGTTATAGTAAACAGCATCATTAAGAGGTAGTGCTTGGTGAGGATAAAGCAGCAGCTACCTTTAATTTTGGAGCAGAGAGACAGGATTTTGTCTAGTATAATTTATTTAAGAGGTTTCTCTGTGTTTATAGGGGAAAAAGTGGTACTGAATATGAATTTTTTAAAAAAGGGAAAAAAATGCACTTTCTTCCCTGAATCCACCCAGAAGTTCTTTACAGCATTCTGCACCCTGAAGATCATGTGCCTTAGCTTCAGACCTGAAAAGCAGAGAAGGAAAGAAACACTTACAATTTGGAGCAAAGGCTGCCTTTCCTCACCGAGGCACTAAGCAGGGATGTAAATTACAGGGTATCTGTTTCAGGCCCCTTTCAGTATACGGCTCCTATAAGAGCTCCAGAGTAAGATAATCCTCTGGAGATCAGAGGCAGCATGCTATTAGCAGGAGCTCATAGGTTACATTTAGTGGTGCCTGGGGTACCTTTATGCTGAAGTGTTAGTGTCAGCTCAAAAGCACATAATCTTTCTCTTGAGTCTAATTATACATTCATTGCACACGCAACAGAATATTCAAATGTGTTTAATTAATCGAAATATTGTACTTTAAACCCACAAAAGCAAGGAAGGAAGGAATAAGAATGAAAAGTCAAATAGCCTCTTTTATCTAATTGCATCTCTGACTACCTGGGAGTCCCCAAGCACCGATTTGAAAGATACTGTAAAAATATTTAAATATAAAGCCATAGCTGAATATGCTATAGCCACAGCAAACCCCTGTGTTTCTCTTATGCTTAATGACCAGTTTAATTTTTCCTGATTTACACCAGTTCCTATAGAAAGGGAAAAGTGTACAGTTTGTGTCCACTTGGCCCCTCATCTGGATCACCTATAACATTTGTGGTGTGGGCAAAATATCTTCTGTTGTTTGCAAAAGAAGTTTGTTACCTGCTCTAAAAATGCCTTATTTAGATTTTGTCATTAAAGAGTATTAAGTAAAGTTCTCAAGGATTTCCATTAAAGTTTGGTTAATAGTGCAAAATAGAGGGTTATATTTAATTATAAGCCGTAAAGGCTTGAAAACGATGTCATCATTTTATCTTTTCATCTGAAGTACCTTGTTTTTTCTTGTTTTTTTGGTGTGGTAAATTAACTGGATTCTGCAGGTGCTTTCTGCAATGTAATGGTGACATAATTGTTACATAAAGTTGCAGCAGATAAGTTTTTACCATGGAGCCTGTGGCTAAAGAAGAGATCCAGCCAGAAGGAGAATGAAGGCTTGAGCTTCTGCCAGTTCACTCGCTACCTAGCCCTGGGTGAGCCCTTTTGGCTCAGATTTTCAGGAGCAGTCACTCTGCCCACAAGCCCATTCATGTGATATTATTTTATACTCATTGCTAAGTACAAAGAGCCTCAAAGGAGACCATATCTGGTCAGGCATTGGCCCCCAGTCAGTCAGTCATCTCCAGGCTCCTCCCAGGGGAGCCAAGTGCCCTGGTCATGCTTTGGGTCAGCCCAATTTCACGCAACTTTGACTCTGCTTATCCCCACTCAAGTAGTATAATGCTTTATCTCAGTGAGTTTTTGGGTGGAAGGGATACCTTCATAGTAGGGTCATCTTCAATGTAAAATCAGCTTTTTCCTGGGCCAGGACAAGGGCCTGAAGATCTGGATTTTCCCAAGGTGCGGTCTGTGGTATGTAATTTAGTGCAAAGACAGTGAAAGAGTGAAAGAAAAAAACAAACCATGAAGTGAGCTGAAAATCCAACTCCTAGAATTAGAGTAGTTAAGGGCACTTGGTCCTGCCTTAACAGAGTTCAGACGATTAAAATAAGACATTACTATTGAGGATTAATTAGCTCAGCTGGGATGGGTGATAATGAATGCCCTTCAGTGGGTTGTGACCGTGAAGATGCTGTAGCCACAGTCTTTGAGAAGCTGCAGACTTTTCCCAGAGAGCGGGTGTCTGAATAAATCTGCTCAGTATTCCCAAGTATGAAGGTTTCATCTTGGAAAGACAGGACCTTAGTGAAAACAGAGTAGAAAACAGCCACTTTGTTCCAATCCATATGATACAATATAGTGATTGTTTTTATTTTGTAGGCTGGGAGCATGGTGCCATATGCCAAGCATGAAGCAGGATACAGTGAATTTATTCCTCTACCACTTTTGAAAACCGCCATGTCAGTGTATGCAGCATGTGGAATTTGTCATACAAACACCTATGTTGCTTTAAATACCCTTAAATAGGCTTTGAAAGGGATCTCAAAGAATATGAGATATTGAGGGACTGATTGACACTTTCTATGTACAGCACAGAACCACGAGACATAGCTCCTGAACTGTGAGCACTTGTTCTTGCTACAGGCACTAACTCAGGGAAGCCTAGGTGGCCATACCTCTCTGCTCTCCTCCCAGCTCTGCAAATAAATGCTAGGTAAGTTTTGGCAGTCTTTGGCACTTTGGTGCAAGTAAATCTCCTCCTGTGCTGACACTTTAATAGAGGAGATCTGTTCGAGCCATGTTTTCTTCCTTCTTCCCCCTTTGCAGCTCCTGTCATTTGGAGGTGTAGCTGGGGAGCAGAGTTCATGCCACTGTGTCTTCTGAGGAACAGGTTGGCCTGTTTGGATTTTTTTTTTTTCTGAGGGTGTAATGACCAGGCTGTGAAAAAGTTGTTCAGAGGGCTGGAGCCATGGTGGCATGGCTTGTAGGAATATTGAGGAGGAGGTAGTGAGGCTGCAGTTTTAAGTGTAAGCACAGCCTCTGGCCATAAATTTGACTTTTTCTCCTCCTAAAACACCATCTGTTTGCTACAGTTTATATTCCATGCCAACCCTCACACAATCAAGCAAGTCTGTGCTATAGGGACACCTGTGGTCACAGCTCCTCCCTGAAGTCGTCTTTGCAGCTTGGGAGGAAGGTGACCTCCCTTTTCAGAGTACTTCAGCCTGAATTAACAGAAAACTGCCTGTGGTTGTGGGCACATTACTTTGAGTGTTTATGCCACTTATCTGTTACCTAAAGATGGAGGTTTTGAAGGCATTTTCAAGTGTTTTTTTGTTGCTTTTTTTCCTTTCAGCTGCTAATCTTACAGTATCAGGAGCCTGCACTCATGGGAAAGTTGCACCAACTTACCTCAAGGGTCTTTAGTTAGAGTGCCATGGGATGAATCATGCATGTGGAGGGTAGGAAGGCCTCCGCAGAAGGATCTGGACAACACTAGAAGCAAAGTGCGACCTTACAGCTTCCCACTGTGCTCTTTCACTTCACTTTTCTGGTCAGTCACGAGAGCTCGAGCAGAAGGCAGCCGACTCTCCCCATCTCCCATCACCCTTGCAGAGCTGCTGCTGTGTATTCCACTGCAGGGCAGCCATCCCTGGCACGAGGTTTGTTCCTCAACAAGCTCGTGTGAGCACTGGTGGGACTCCTGGCTGTGAATCCTGTACTGCATGGGCTAGGTGGATGACTCACAAAAGCTGGCATTGTGCTCTGCCAACAAGCAGCAAAGTGGGCAGTGATGCTGCCAGTCCTCTGCAGGGCAAAGCGAGCCTCCCCAGTGCAGCCCTTTGCCTCTTGGAGAGAGGATGAAAGGGGGTGTAAATCACAGCTGGGTTTCCACATGGTAACCTGAAAGCCTTTACCTCTGCACAGTGTTTCACAAACAGCATGGCGGGCCAAAAGATGACTTTCATGCTTGTTCTGGTGTTCCCACCCAGTGTGGCTCAGTCCCTAATGAAATTCAGCAGGCAGCAGGTTTCTTGGGTAACCACCACTCCATGAGAGAAGAAACAAACTGGGAAATATGGACTGTTGGGTTTTGCCTTGCTCATCCTTAAGGCCTGTGTGCAGATGAGAAGTGCCAAAGGTCAAAAGGCCATTGACTTCATTTTCTTCCCCTTAATTTTTATGTCCACTGTTACTGGATGGGATGGGTCCAGCCTATGGATGCCTGTTTTCCACTGTTCTTCTCAGGATGCTTCCCGGTGTTTTTGTTGGGATTTGAACAGGGACTTCCTATGGGAAGTCAGCCCATGGTACCCGTTACCACCTCTGGCACCATTCGTGTGCTGAGGGATGAGCAAGGAGACTCTTGAGAGGAGGATCACTGAGAGCCTGCAACTGCAAAAATCCAAAAGCAAAACAGTGGAAAACTGGCTGGATAAATGTGGAAAGCTCTTGGAAAGAAACAGCCCACAGAGGCACTGCCAGCCTTTTGGAAACAGTTTTAAAGCTATTGGTCACTGAGTCCTCCTCCATGTGGGTTAGGCCTGAGGGGACGGCTGGGGCTCCCTGTGAGGTGCGCAGGGGGCACAGCACAGGGGTCCCTCTCCCAGCCTCCTGGGACTATAACGCGGACAAGAGAAGCCAGCTGGCAGTGTTGGAGGCCAAAAGCTCCCTTCCCAGGGGCTGGAGCAAAGTTGAGGGCATTGAGCAAGATGCAGGGCTGAGTCTGGTGTCCCGCGATGGTGGCAGGGGAGGGTGAGGACACGGAAGGGCTGTGGGAGGTGTTGTCGGCCTGCATCCATCTGCCCCGCAACACTTTTAAAGCGCTAACGTGTTTTATGACGCCATGCAAGTGAAAAGAAATAGTGGCTCCTGGCTCCTCGTAACTTGTGTAAATTCCAGATGTGACAATCCTTTTGCTGGCAAATGGAGATGTTTATCCCTGTGCTCTCCGTGAGTTGAACTAGCTCCCACTAGGAAGAGCTCGCTGAAAATGTGCTGGCCTGGCTACTAAACGGCTGTATAATTGTCCCTCTGCCCCTTCCCAGAGCTGCACATAAAAAGTGCAATCCAAATTCCTGGGCAAACCAGGCGGGCCCTGGAGAGCATTTCCCACCCCCTTCAGGAATTGAACGTCATGCCTAAAGGATAATGCAGGATTAGGGCAAGGGGAAAATGAGTGGCTTAAACAGATCCCAACTGCAGCGAGGCTCAGCAAAGTGTGTTCTTATTCCCAGCCACAGCCCTCTCTCTTTTCTGTTTGTTTGTTGTTTTTTTTTTTTTTTAAAAATAAAACTTGTTATTATTGCAAGGGGAAGGAGGAAAGGGCCTCCAGATTGTGAAAGAGGTGGAAGAGGAACAGTGTTAGTTCCTGAAAGCCCCCAGCCCAGGCCACAAGGCCACCCTGCCCTCTGCCGCACCAAGGCCTGCATGGGAAACCCTTCCCGGCCCTTCCCTGCCTGTCCTCCCCCACCTCCTCCTCCTCTCCCGGAACACACAGGCACTAGTTATTAGGGATTAGGTGGAACAGATGCATGTAAGATGCTTACTGCCTTTTCCAGACACAAGGCCACTTTCCAATCAGCTCAGAGGAAACAGGGTAATTAGATGGAGTCGCGGTTGGGGAGTGGGAATTAGCCTCTTACTCAACCAGAGCCTGCAAGGCCACATCTTCCCCCTCACACTCCCTCCTTTCCCCTCCTCCCCATTCCTCTGCCCACTCTGTCGTTTCAAAGCTTTGTTGTTTTTTTTTTTTCTTTTCCAGGAGGCAGCTGATGCCGGCCGGCTGGCTGCCAAGCAGGTCAGGCCTCTGCAGCTGAAACTGCCCGAGATTCCTAAGCGGGATGATGAATCAGCTGTGTCCTTTAGGACACATCCTCTCTTGGACACGCTGCTGGGCTGTCGTGTCTCTCTGCCGCTTCCCCGTGAGACTGTGCTCAGAGCTGCTGGCTGATGACACTGGGTGGGTTGATGAGTTTGGTTTAACTCTTCCTCCTCCCCCTCATAAACCAGCTTCACCTCCTGGTGAAGTTATTGCCCCTCAAGCTGATGATAGCAGCTCTAGATGTTTCTGTGCAGGAGGAGTGCTGGGCTTTGATGCCTTACTTGTCATTTGCCTGCTTTTAAAAGCACATTAAGACAGCTTTGGCTTGAGTGCCCTGCAGGCAGGAATTCTCAGTGAGGATAGGCTAGTTTTCACTGAGTCCATCCCTGTTCCCAAAAAAAGCCTTGACTGCTGGGGTTGCTGAGTGCAACTGCTGCAGACTGGAGGCTGCTGTACCCAGGCTGCCTCATGACTGATGACTCTCACAGCGCAAGAGATTTTCCTTTTCCAACCTTTAAAAGTTCTTGGGTGTGTTTACACTTCAGTCCTTGCTCATTCTTGAGGAGATTTTGCTGGGTAAAGTCCTCCAAATGTGGAGGGCTGTCCTGTCACTGTTATGCACAGGGCAGCTGAAACAAGGTAATGATTATCAGGCACTGGGGATGGTGATTAAGAAGCTGACTATTGTATTTATTACCATTTATTACCACAAGCTCCTCCTTTGCTTGTTTGCCTTCTAAGGCCTCACTGTACTGCTGTTTATTGGGAGAGCACTGCTCTTTTCCAAGATGTTTGGTTTTAAAACCATCAGAATGTCCCCAGGGTGTTTGAAAGGGGATGTGCTGTGTCACGAAAGACAGTGCTCCCCATGGAAGGATTTTTTTCGAAGTGACAGGTCAGTTGGGCAGTAAACATGCAAAGGAGGATCACCATGACAAATGTAAGAGAGCAGAGAAGAGCTGGCCCCAACTCTGAGGGCAAAGAAACAAGGGAGTGTCTGGACTTCCCCACATGCAGGTGCTGTTCCTCTCTGTTGGTACCCTTTTGAAAAGCATTTAGATAATTTTCTGAGATTGACATTAACCTCTTTCCATAAGCATGCGCAAGCACCAAATGTTGAAATCCACTTCAGGGCTGGATGGAAAATTTCTGACTATGGTTTGCTGTCAGGAAATGCTGGTTCAGCAAGAGGAAAAAGATGTCAACTTCAACAGTAAAAAAGGGATCAGAAAGAAACAGAAAAAATATTATACCATTGAAGTTACTCTCCTGTGGGCTTTTTGAAGCAGTGAGGTTTATTTTTCAGTGCCTTGTTTTTATTGTTCATTGACATGTAGGATAAACACAGCCAGAGCAGAGGCTGCACCATCTTTTTCCCCGTAGTTTTGCTCAGTATATGGTAGGTAACAGCTTCTGCATACCCAACATATCCTTCCCAGTGCCTACCTGCAATAACGCAGGTGCTAACAATGCAGGTAAAGCAGGAGGAAATTTTTCTGATGTACCATCTTTCTTAAGGGAGAGCAAAGTGCCTTTGTAAAGCACAGAACTCCCATGGAGGCATCTGTCTTGGAGGCGGATTGTCTCCTTCACTGACAGCCTGCACTTCTGGCCACGAGGGTTAACCTGGTAAAACCATTGGCTTCCCTCAGGTATTGACATACTCCTCATTCATGTAGCTGCAGCTACTCAGGTCTCGCCATTCTAAAAGTGGCATTCTTCCTGAGCATCCAAGTCCTCACTGGAGTACAAAATTAAATAGGCAGGGCAGAAACAAGACATGGAAGAGTAACCCTGTGTTGCATGGGAAGTGTATGTAATTTTAGTTACTGTTCTGCATTTTTTTATGTCTGCCAAATACATGAGATTGACAAGTAAATAGACAAAAATATATATGTTGAAGCAAAAAAAGCTAAGAAAAACACTATTCTAGTGAAGTTCTGAAAACAGCTAACCAAATAAATCTCCCCAAATACACAGCTTTGCTACCCAGGGCGGCTGTTTGGTTCAAGACCTTCCCAATTAGCATTATAAACATACCAAATTGCTATGCATGTTTTAGAGTAAATCGCCTAAATAGATTATTACTGTTGGATAGCAATTAAAATGATTGAGTAGTCTAATCTATGTCCTGGTGTAGTTCCAAGTATCAGAGCTCTGATTTATGCATTTCCCCCTCCTCCCCATGCTGCTTCTGAAATGGGGCAGTGTGGGAAGCCTGGCAGCACTTGGGACAGAACTCCTCTCAGTGCTATCAGGCCACTTGTTCCTTGAATTCCCCTCCAGGAAGTGGGATGGTGAGAGAAGAGACTTGGCTCTTCCCATTCCTGCTGACGAATGGGGTCAGGCTCTCTTTGGACTGCAAGTGAATTCACCGGGCCAGATGCTCAGGTCAAGCCCCAGGGCTGCTTGTTCCTAGGAAGGAAAGGTAGAAGATCCCTGAGGTAGTTTTTAGGCTGGGTTTTTTTGTCATTGTTTTGGTTTGATTTTTATTTTTTTTAAATTTCTTTATTTTGTGTTATGGTGAAGTTCCTGTCTCAGAAGTGATGCTTGCTTGCATTTCAGTCTCCTTTTCCAGTGCTGTCTCTAAGGCAGAGGTACAAGAGTGGAGCATCATTTTTATGACAAGGATGCATCCTTTGCAATTGTGACTCCCTCTGGCTGGGATGCGGGATGCTGTGGCTGGCCTGTTGTGTTTTGTGTCTTTCTCTGAGACAGCTGAAATAAGTACCCCAGTAAGAGATAGATTCATGATGGATGGACTGGCAGAACCAATATATTTTACAGAGGTTAATAAGAGTTTTGTAGCTGTTATTTATTACCAGTACAGGGAACGCCTACATGTGTCCCTATCTCTTATTGCAGTAGTAACGCTTGTCTCGAAAACCAGCTCATCAGCTTTCCTCCAGGCACTCATCTGCTCTTCCCCTCCTTACAATTTCTCCAGGCCATGCTGCCCATTTAGCATTTCCCTGAACTATGCGGGACAGACTGAGTCTCTGGGAATGTATGCCCAAATCAGACGACTCGAAACAGCCTGTTTCCCCTCTGTTACTGGATCACTCAGGTGTTCTCTCTCTTTGTTAGCTACCAGGGTATTTGTGGCTGGAAGGTTGTCGGGACAGGAGCAGTTTGACACAGCAGGCACAGCACAGTGGAGCAGTCTGACCTGCTCACAGCTCCATGCGCTGCTGCTCTAATGACAACGGTGATTTTTCATGCCTGTTATTGGAAGAAGAAAGTAACTGTTTAGAGTAAGCCACACATTATTCAGGAGCTTCTTGGGACCTTTACCTGTTTTTTTTTCCTCTCCGAGTGACTCGCCTCTGAGCAGGACACTCTGCAGCCCCGAGGCTGTGTCAGCCCTGCGGAGGTCTGGCATTTGTCAGTCACTTAGAAGAAGGGAGCTCAACTGAGAGGTTTTTCCAGCTGCCAAACATTGTTCCTCCTCCTATGGGAGGCTTTTGGTCCCAGCCGTAGAGAAGGTGTCAGTGTTCTGGCTGCTGTGCAATGCTTCTGCCAGCCCGGGGGAGAAAAAGGAAAGACAGGATTGTCCAAGTCTCTGGCCAGATAACGCCTGGATTTCACCACCACGTGATGCAGCTGTTTAGCAGCTTGTGCATGCAAACGCTGTTGAAAACCAATGGGGCATGGGAGAAAAGGAAGAAACGTTTTGTTTCTTTTCTCCCCTCCTCTGCCTGTTTTTGTCATGCTGCTATTCTGCTCCGCTCCTCAGCTATTTGGCAGAATCGCTGCCATTGCAAATGTACGTGACTAATCTGTTACTTGAGGAAACGAAGGCATGAATGACCCTGCGCTGGGTAGAGTGTTTTGGGGTTTTTGAGGGTTTGGTGTGCCTTTTTTTTCTTTTTTTTTTTCCTTTTCTTTCCCCTAGAGGGCTGCTCCCTTTGTTAACTGACGGGAGACAGATAAGAGATACCCATCGGAGTGATAGACGCACGGATAGGATCCCAGTTAAAGAGGTGGCCACCCTCTTCCCAGCCCCAGGGGCAGATGTGCTGCACCAGGACTGCACGTCCCCCTTCCTCCCCAGCCACGTGGATGCCGTTCCCTTGCGGTGGCACGGTGCCATCAGCCACAGCGTGCTCGCCGGAGCGCAGAGGCTCTGCAAGGTCTGGGTGTGAGATTAGGGCAGATCCTTACTCGTTCGTCTCCCAACCAGCTCAGGCAGACACCCGAGGCCGTGGGACCGGAATGCTCTGACCTGAATACAGCCAGGCACTGTCCCTCCAAGCCCGGTCCTCGCCTGCCTCCACCACTTTGCTTCGCTCCGTTTCAGCTGTGCATCCTTAAATGATTCAGGGGCTCCGGGCCAAAGGGCTCTTTGCCCCGCTGGGCTGATCCCGAAGAGAACGGGTGATGTGCCAGGAGGTCTGGGAGGCGAATGTCATTTCATCACTGTTCTCCCGGGAGAGGTAGAGGGATCCAGCATGGGAACAACGGGGGTGGGGAGGGGCAGGGGTTAATGAGGAGAAATGGGATAAATTAAAGAACGGAAAATGTAGGCCAAGTATTTGGAAAAAAACATATGTTTAAATGCTGTCAAGCCAAGAATTATTTTCTCAAAAATAAAAAGTAAATTCCAAAGAATGACTAAATTATTGGACATGGCTTCTAACTAGGCACTTTGAGAATGTGTTGAATCAAGCTGTTGCTGCAAATTGCTAGCCCAGTTCTGAGAAATATACCCTAGAGAGCACCAGTTTCCTGGTTTTCCACTGATCTTGATGCCGAAGTGAAATCTCCTGAGGCAAAGGGACATTAACTAACTTAGAGTGCCATCTAGCCCCCTCTAAGATATAAGACGTCTATGAGGGGTTGCTAATTTTGTTCCTGTAACCGGGAGGCTGAGTCAGTTCAGCTCTAAACCACCTCCTAGGTCATGTGCTTGTGGATATAAGTGTATCTTGGAGTACATCCGTGCGTACACTGGGATGTATTTTTAAAAACCTGTCCATGAGCCATCAACAGAAATGCCAGACAGGGAGCCATCCCCGGACAAATCCTATGTGTTTTCATGGCCACTCGAGGTTGGGGACAGCTCAGTGCTTAGGCCTGGCTGGCAGTTCTCATTGATAAGACCTTACTTTGGATGGCTCGAGGATTTGCCAGCCTGCTGGGAGCGTTGGGTACCGGGTGCTTGCTGCAGGCTATTTGTCGGGACTTCTCCGCAGAGCAGTGTTTGTAGCAGCTCCCAATGCTCAGAGCATGGCTTTCCACTTTCTGAGGGGAAAAAAAAAGGCAAATGTGAAAGCAGCAGTGCTGCTGCTACTGCTCATCTTGTGAAGCACACTGAGGGCAGAGGGTGGTGGCTCCAGCTCCTGCTGCCCACGCTGTGCTGTGACTACATCCCTGCACCTTTCACTGCACCCACCACAGGCACATCATCCACTGAGAGATGGGAACATGGGGTGAACTCTGATGGGGGTGAACCCATCAAAGGCCACAGAGTGGAAAAAGATGCCTTGGGCTCCCTGGCGCAAGGGTTCAAGGCTCTCTGAAGTCTATGAGAGTCCTAAAATTGCTGCTTTAGCTCTTTGGGCCTCTGCTTTTTACCCTGGTGGGCTCCAGAGGTAATCAGGGGTTGTTGCTGGGGCCCATGGGTTTGGTGCAATATATTGTTTTTGGGCCTGCAAATCTGGTGCCAGCCTTTCTCTTCTGCTTGCAAAAGACTAATGCAGGGAAGATGGCCAGATTGCCAAAGGTAGCGAAGTAACCTTTTTCTATGGAGGAAAACACCAATTATCCTAACTGGGCTTGGATTAGCAGTGTTTTTTTGCACTTTCTACTTTATGTTTTGTTTTTTTTTCCTTGTATGCTTGCAGTAATGTCCGTAGCCAGACATATGCTCATGGCCTGGAATGAAGTCGACTGCAATTACATCCTAAGGGAGTCACTCAACGGGGGTTTTGTGGAGGCAGGACGCAGGCTCTGGTGGAGCTGCACATGTGCTGTTAGACCTCCAACTGCACTCACTCTGCCTTCAGCTTTGTGGGAATGAGGAGCAGCAGGCTCAGAAATACAGCCAGTCTGGTGCACATCTGGAAGCAGTAATTGGAGGTAAAGTGTGCACCTTATGTTCTCAATCAAATGAGGTGTTTTCTTGCATTAGCAATTTCAGCGCATCAGCATCAAAAATCATCCTTTTAAACACACTCGCTCCCCATCTCCCATGCTCTGTGCTGGTCTGAACCTTCCCCAGGCATAAAGGTGTTGGGAGCTGGGTTGCAGGGTCAGGCTTTTCTCCTGTAAGGTTCCTTGTGCCTTCCTTCCTTTATCTCCGAGAGCAGCCAGAAGCACATGCTGTGGCAACATAATCATTTAATCCGGGCTGGTGAAACCTGTTCTCCAGATGAACAACTGACAGATCATTTGCTCTGTAGCTCTGCATATGAATGCAATGTTTGTTGGGGTGGATGGATGCTGGTGCCAGTTTTCCACTCCAGTTTCTAGCAAAACCAAGCAGCAGCCGGACCATGAATCTGATTCCAGCTCCTTTCTTTGCTCCCTGCAACATCCTTGCTACAGCCACAGTAGTGCTGGGGCTCTGCCTTCCTGGCTGCTGGCTGCTGATGTGGATGCAGTAGGTGCACAGAATCCTGGCAGGCGGATGCAGCCCTCAGAGGAGTGCAGCAGGCCTGTGGCACCCAGGATAGGAACGTGTTTGCCTGGGGAGGCAGGTGATACCTGAAAGGGTGCAGCCAAAACTAACAAAGGTGTGTTCAGAGATAGATACAGTTTGATCTTTAGCCCCTGATACAAACCTTGCCTTGGCTGGGGAAGCTGCTCTGCCAAGCCCTTTTGTAAGGGCGTAACAGCTGGCGGATTGCTGGTGATTCCAGCAGTGGGTTGGAGCAAGGACGTGTGCTGCTGCCTCCCTTGCAACTGCTGTGATTTAGCAGGAGCAAGGGAGAGGTGAACACCCTGTTTGAGGCCTCTGAAGTTCTCGGGTCTGAATGTCAGATGTGAGGAGATGGTGCTCTCACAGTCTCATGTGCCCTTCATAGAATTACAGAGTGGTTCGTTTTGGAAGAGACCTTAAAGATCGACTTCCAAGCCTTCTGCCACGGGTAGAGACACCTTCCACTAGACCAGGCTACTCAAAGCCCTGTCCAACCTGGCCTTGAACACTTCCAGGAATGGAGCATCCACAGCTTGTCTGAACAACCTGTTCCAGTGTCTCACCACACTCACAGTAAAGAATTTCTTCCTTGTATCTAATCTAAATCTACTTTCAGTTTAAAGGCATTACTTCTTGTCCCATCACTACATGCCCTTGTCAAAAGAGCTGAGCCAGTGGCTCATTGCACATTGTGCAAATGCATGTGCTCATGTAGGTTTTCTGAGTGCCCGGAAAATCTGTCATCTCCTGAGTGCTGGATGTACTTCTGGTGAGCAGCCTGTCCTGCTCTGCTGCAGTCCTTGTTTGCTGCTTCTCTAGTTTCAGGGTCCATCCCTTCCAGATTTTGTAATGCAAGCAGCAGCTGACACAGCCCAGCTGATGGCTTGGTGGTGGCACGAAACCAGGGAGAGGGCTGTGGTGTGCATTGGTGGCAGCCACTGGTCTGACAAACAGCATTAGAAACTTACCAGGTGAATATGCAATGGTTCTGCTGACATATTATTTATTTTTGGCTTAAGGAGCAAGCTGAGGCCTGGGACTTTGCCAGGGCCAGGTTATGTCCCTTGAATTGCCTGATCTGCTTGTACTGCCTCTGAGGATGGAGAGCTGAAAGAAGCTGCTTGCATTCAGATTGCAATCCACACTCCTTAAAAATGCCTTTTTTGAGAGGAGCATGCATTAAGTATTTTTGGGGCCAGCACTGCGAGGTTGGCTCAGCTTTCAGAAACACTTTCCAAAGCTTGTTGTCCAGAATAGAGTGCTCTAAAAATGCGCTGCATCCCCCTGCACTAGCTGGTCTGACCTACTGTGACTGTACAACTGGGTTTTTCTCTCAGCTCAGATGAGATTCATATTAGGATCTGTACTAGTTGCACAGTGAAACAGCTTCCTTTTCTTCCTTGTTCCCTGTTACGCACCTCCAGTGCCTGTCTCTGTGCTAGATGAGAGCCTGTGGGGAGTTCAGGGAGTGCAGGTCTGGGCTGTGTATCACCCTGTCACCAGGACCAAGCTGGGAGAGGTCAGTACATGTGCAGAGCTCAGAGAAATGCATGCTATGCTGCGGGGGGCACGGGGGATGGGAGGTTTGAAACCATCACTGGTATTTTATCTTCAGTTTAGCATTGCTCAGGTTTGTTAGCAAAACACCGTGATCCTGAAATTTCAAGCCTGAGGTGGAGCTGGGAAGAGCATCCTAGAGCTCCTGGGTTTCTGTCTAGGGCTTTGGACACAGCTTCAGTCAAAGATTCCCCCTTCCTGAAAGGTGAGACGGATGTCAAAGTGTAATGCTTACATGAGTTATATGAAGTCCACTCAGACCTATTCAACCCCTGCCTCTGCATATCTTTTTTTGGCAAGCATTAACTAATAAGGGAGGGAATAAATCTTGCTTGAAGTTATTTTTCTTCCTGCTCCTGTGTCCCACTCCCAGGTGCCCCATGGCAGGTGCTACAGAGGCAAAACCCAGCACTCCTGCAGAGACAGATTAGGAGCACACAAAATCTCTCTTCTCCTTGTGCACCCCAGAGCCTGGAAACTCCCCCATCTCTCCAGCATTGCAACCCAGCTGTCCCAAACCCCAGACAGCAGGGATGGATAAAAGCAGGCTGCTCTCTGCACTGCAGCCCAGGCGATGGAGAAGATAATGGGAATGATTTCTTGGTACAAGTACAAGCATGAATCCTCTGAAGAAATACTAAGTCTAGCTGTGGTGAAAAAAAAGAAAAATAAAGCAAATGCACACATGTGCACACACACAACCTCAACCTCATGTAACATTGGAGGGTTTGGTTGTGTCTAACTTTTATTCTCAGCTGCTGGTCCTTGAACTCCTCCCAGTGTGGCTCCACTACTGGAGCAACATCTGGTGTGCTGAGGTGCACTGCAGGGCTGCCAAGTGCAGATCAAACCTTGCACTCTGTTTCTGGGGGATTTCCTTGAAGCCCTTGTGCCTCTCTGCCAGAGTGCTCGGATTGTGTGAGAACTGTGCCTCTTGATGGATGAAAAAGGGGTGGGAGATAGCTAATTAAGAAAAAAAATATGTTTCTAGCATTCAGGATTTTGTAGGAAAATTAACACATGGGAAATGAGTGTGAGCTCCAGTGAGTAAAATAATAATCTTTTTGCCCCGAGCAGGGCTGTGTGAGCTGTTTGGATGAATGTGGCAGAGCAGGGTTGTGGAAGAAAATGGAGCTCTGCTCAGTGCTACAGGCCTTTTGCCACTGCAGCTGAAAGAGTAAAAACTTACTTTGCCACTCTGGATGCTAACTCATGGCAGGAAATTGCTCTAGCTATGGCAAATGAAACACAAGGAAGGGTCCATCACAGATTAACTCCTAAGCCTTAGGGTGTTTTGCTAAGTGAGGTGCCAGACCAGCCTGTGGAAATCTTCTTCTTGAATTATTATTCCTTTTAAATGTTAGACCCTGCCTGCAAAGATGAAGTGTTTCCTGGCCTCACTTTTCAGTACTGCTATTCTTTCCATCCTCTATTGCTTCCACAGTGGGTACAGACTGCAAATTTCCATCTGGTTTGTTAGCAGCAGTCCTCATGAAGGGGATTATGAAAAGTTGGAGATGCTACAGGTAAGCATCCAAACAGTAATCCTGGATTCCACAATGAGGCAGTGTGTTTTGTGTGGTAAGAGCAGCAGGAACAGGACTCATGAGTGACAGAGCAAAAAATCAGTGATTGCTGTTTGGCTTGAGCTACTTAAACTTTGTCAAGCCAGGCAAGTATCTCCATTGTGGTCTCTGACTCACAATTCAAGTATGCTGGGAACATTTGAGGGGGCTGGGTCAGTTCTTTAAGCAGTGGGAAAACAAGGCTTTAATGCATCACGGCATAACTTTGGGTCTGTGCTCTACTGTTCTGCTTTTCTTTGAGGAAACTGGTGTGGCTGGCGGTGGAGAGAGGGAGGTGTTGTGAAACCACACACACACTCACACACTCACATGTGATTTTAATCCCTCCTAACAGTGTTTCAGACTCATTTGACTGTGGTGGCTGAGCTGAACCACTTCTGACTTGCCCTCCTGAAGGTGAACAGAGGACAAGGCTGTGCGATGGGGCTGGTGACAACCCAGTTTCAACCTCTGCTGCAGCAGCCTGGCTGGCATGCAACACAGACGAGCTGGTGGAGAGGCTCACCAGCCCCTTCCAGCTATTCAGTACCACTCTGTGGGCACAAGAGTGTCACAAACTGGCTGGTGACACCAGGCTTGCAGCTCTGGTGTGTGGTCATTATGGTGGCAAAAAGCAGCCAGGCTGTTCTGGTGAATCTTGAGGGTAGGAAACCTTGCCAGCAGCTCGGCTCTCCTGCTTCCTTCCACTGCTGCAGATAATGCCGTGCAGCCTCCCAGGGAGGGAGGTGCATTTCTGCCCTTACCAAAGGTGTTTTCTGTTGATATGGTGTGTTCCTGCACATGGAGGGGAAGGCAGATATGGCCAGACATCCTCTCCAGATCCTGTTGTGTGGGTGAGAGCGGCTGCTGGCAGTGGGGTTGGTCCTTTGTGCTAATCCAGCTGGAGGCAAGCACCCATTTGGGGATGCTTCCCGGAAAATACAATTGTACAGTGAGCAGATGCTTTCTGTCCATGGCTTTGCACCTACTGCTCCTGGGAGGGGCTGGAAGGAGAAGTGGGAAATGGTGCTGGAGAAGTATGGCCAAACATGGTCAAGACTAGGTAAGGAGCAGCCATATGGCAGATGTGCTTCTGGCTCCGTAATTAAGCCAAGTGTTTGGGATGCAAGAGGCTTGGCTGTGCTCAGTTGAGAGCCTGGCTTCCTGTGTGTTCCTCCCTGCTATGATTCTGACCAGAAATTCCATTTTTGACCTGAAAAATCTTCCAGATGAAAATTTAATTATAAAAGTGATGTATTCCCACAAGAAACTTCAGTGTCAGCAAATCAGTATTTTTTTCTGAAAAACTATTTTGTTCACACACACAAAAACCTGACTCCCACTAATTCCATGCTAGAGCATAACCCTGGTAAAAATTCTGTTGATTTGTTTAATAAAAATGGTTATAGTTTGCAATTAGCATCCATTAGGCATACAAGTTGCAAAGAATTGACACTGCTCCTGAAGTCCTCTTGCACAAGATAAATTTCCTTGGCAAGTTATTAAATCATGACCTATGCTATATCTGTGATTTATATAATGTTTTTGGCAGTGGAGAAGTGGGATGAATCAATCATGGGAGTGTTAACCCAGATAACAAGATTTTCTTTCCTTTGGTGCAACAAATTACAGTAATTTCATAATTATAAGCCTCACCTCCTGGTAGCCGGGTAGACCACGGCATTTGTCCATATATAAGCCACACCTGATTATAAGCCGCATTTTTTTTTTTAATTAAAGCCAGGCTCTATGTGTAACAAAGTAACAAATTAGTAACAGAATCGATAGAAGTTGGGTTTGGTGTCAGGTGCCCAAGTTGCAACAGTTTCCATAGACCAGCAAAGCCTTTAAAGGCAGCCCCAGGCGCCCTCCCCAGCCTCTCACTTCTGGGTTGGCATTTCACTGGGATTTGTCCATAGATAAGCCACACCTGAATATAAGCCGCACTACTGGGGTAGGCTGGATTCTTCAATGAAAAAGGTGCGGCTTATAATCGTGAAATTACTGTACTTGCTTTCTGCAGAGCAAAGGTGCAAGCATTTTCCTGCAGATGATGAGACTTTTAACATGGACTTTATAAGTATTTTCCTTTGTAAAGGTCTTTGCTCGTGGTTGTTATTGGTTCCATATTTACGTGGAATCTTTGCATGCAGAGGATGGCTTTTGGCTTGTGAAGAGGAACTGCTCAGAAGCTGGACTGTTTCCCCTCATATTCCTGAGTCTCTCCAAGACTGCATGTAATGCTCAGAAAGGCTACTAGGGGCAAGGTGCTTTTCTGCATCTAACAGAATAGTCTGCAAGCTCATTAATAAAGGCCAGATAAAGCTTGGAAAGTCAACATGCTCAAGAAGATAGGCCGTTCTGGGAAACAACAGAGAAGAGGTGTGCATTTATGTGAACAAAGGAAGTCCAAACTGTAAACCATAATATGTCTGTTAGCTCATTAATGTGTCTGATGCTGACTAATTCCAGAGGTGTTCCTACTGCCCAGCAGCAAAAGTGCAAATAAGTGGACAGCTGTGATTTAGTGGCAAATATTTGAACACATCATGACAATTCAGGCCACCCACTCTCTTAAATTAATACAACTTCTGGGGAATCGTTTCAAACTGGGTTGAAGTGTGGAGCAGCCACTTCATGTGCATCTCAGCCAAATGGCTCTGAATTATTTGGGGCCAAACTCTGCCTTCTGTTATGCCCTGTGAGCCCCCATTCACTCCAGAGTTTGCACTATGTAGCTGAGGGGCAGAGCTGACTCTTGATGCTAATCTGACTTTTTCTAGCTCAGTAAGTACAATTTCACATGTAAATGTGAATGTGGAACAGATCTGGACTCGATTAGCTCCTGAATCCTTGACAGAAAGCCATAATTGTTTATCCAGATGATGTTTCTTTCTCTCTCTTTTATTTTCTCAACACTTTCAATGCAAGGTTTTAATGGGCTTGTGAAATAAATATATGAGTGTAGATTACAGTGGTATCAAAGGTGTGAGGAAAGCCCTTCCCTTCTCCTCAGCAGGGCTAAATGATCACTTGGTTCACACTTCAGTTGCACTCTCCAGAGCCTTGGGCAGGGGTGGCTGCAGATCTGAAGGTGGGTGGGAGGGTATTTCCAAGACAACTCTTAGCCTGGGGCTCCCATTGCAGATGTGAAGGACCTGTGATATATATCTTCCTTTTTTTTTTCCTGGTAGGCAGTGAAATCTGTGCTAGTGGCTATATCTGGGGCACAGGGTTGTTGGGGGAGGAGAAAAGTAAGGGAATATGGAAAAAAATGTATTTATCAGCGTAATCTAGTTTAGGAGCACAAGTTTTAAAACATTTTAATCACAGTCATACGGGCTCTGTGTCACTGCAGGGCAGAATTAAGGCTATTTGTATGCCTTGGTAGCACACTGCCACACTCCAACAAGTTTGAATTTATTTTAAGCATAACTTTAACTCTGAATTCCCTGGGTTTGTAATGTCTGGTCTGGAAATAAATGCAACCTCTTTATATTGTACTTTACTCTTAAAATAGGCTTTCCACTTTAGCTCCGTTTCTGTTGGCTCGGCAAGAGCACGGGCTGTCATTTCCTGCCCTGCTGGGTTTGCTGTTTAAATGGAGAGGGTGGTGTATCAGAATAAAGGAACACAGCAGTAAAAGCTGGGATGGGAGAGGGATGGCACTCCCAGGGCAGCTGTGCCACAGCTCAGTTATTGCTTTAACTGCCCATGCTTGACTATCTCTTGCATGAATGTATGGCTGCCTTTGGCACAGAGATGCTTTCCTGGGGGGTAGGAAGAGCTCACAAGGGGTTAGAGTTTCAAATTTGGTTTCATGCTGTGGAAGTGATGTTGTGAACTCAGCTCCCAGTAAGGCCACTGGATTTGGTGGGATGATGTTCAGCTCACACCAGGCTGTTTGTGAGCTTGGCTCACAGCTCTGGAGCTTCATGTGCCATGATGGAGAGGTTCCTGCTGGCCAGGCTGGGCACAGCTGGCCCAGTGGTGTGCCCAGGGATGGGGTACAGGGATAGTCTCCTGCAGGAGAAGTTAGTATGTTTGCCTCCTCACAGGGGAAATCACCTTCTTCTCCTGTGATGGGGAAGGCTCAGGGAGTTCTGGGGATGCAGTCCATGCTCTGACTGTTTTTAACATGGATTTCTTCAGATAAGGCTTCTCCTTGATAGGAGAGAAACAGCATAATTCCTGGAGTTTCTCTGCCCTGGCTTCTGTCTGCAGCCATTACCTGCTTCCCCCATTTCCAAGCCTGGGAATGACTCCTGCTGGGCTTCTTGCCTTGCTACATATCCAGAGACATAGTGAATACATATGTCTTTCCTCTCTCCCTCTTCTGTGAAAGTTCCCTCACTCTCTCTCTCATTTCCCTCCTAATACACCCATGCCCTACCCCCTGGCTAAAGCAAAATTTCCCTCTTTTTTTGGCAGCTGGCCTTCCCAGAGGCCCAGACTAACAGAAGCCTGAGCCCTGACTGACTGTGCCTTGGCCAGAGCAGAGCAACTCTTTGCTGAGAGATAATGTTGCCTTAAAGGAGAAGGGTTTTTTTATTTCTCTATCTGTTTCCCTATCTTGCTCACCCATTTATTTCCAGGCTGCCATGGGGAGAGCGATGCTTGTGCCTGGGACCTGCTGCCTCCCAGTCACCTACTGGGAGTTCCCCTCTTCCCAGACAATCTTCCTGGCTGTGGAGTTCATCTCAGAGCCAGGCCTCCCATAATTAAAGCAAGCCTTGCTCGTGACTTTCTGCAAGTTCTGGATTTCTGCAAGGCCTTTCCAGGACTTGCAGCTTTCCTCCAGCTCAGCCCTTGCAAGCCAAGTGATGAGGCTTCCAGGGCTTCTCCCGCGGGATGGCTCCAGTGCATGCATCTCACTGTCAGGAAGCTTTTCCTGACACTCAGCCTAAATTTTCCTCTTTTCAAATGTCATCCTGGCACTCCTACTTAGCATGCACTTTCTGTGTGTCTCACTCCCTCTGAGCAGGCTGTGCTTTTCCCTCTCTGCTGCCTGGGCTCTTTCTGGTGCTTGCTGGCTGTCACCCACTTTTCTCGCACCCGCCTCAGCTTGGCCAGTCCAAGCACATTATCTTACAGCTCATTTCCCTTTATAAATCAAACCTCCGAGGCATTTTCTTCTTTTTTTTTCTAGTTCTTTCTTAGTTTTAATTTTTTTTAAAAATTTTTCTCCTTTTCCCTTCTCCCCACCACACAAGAGGGATTTTTGGGTATCTGCCCCATGGTTCAGAACATTTTTCTCTCCACTTTCTCTGGCAAGGGTTTTAATATAAAGTGCTGACGTTTCTTTGTTGCTGTGGGCACCTCCCTCTCAGAGAAATGAATGGCTGGGAATGTGTAAATGCACAGAGGTCCTGGGAGCAGCCCAGGCAGGTGTCCCTCAACCTGTTCTGTGCTCATGCAAACTCTCCAGTACCAAATGAACTCCCACTGTTGCCTTCCCCTGTGTGGAGTCATAATCACTCTCCCCTGTTTGGACTCTTCCCATGGATTTCGTGGATCTGAGGATATTAAACCTCTGCTGAGTTAGGTCTATGTGGGCAATGACCTTGAGTTCAAGGAGATGAAGAGGGGTAGGCTCTGCCTCATGGTGTGCACACATGAAATGGCTCCATGTGCCTTATTTCTTTATCAAGCCAGCCTGAATGTGCATTCTGATGAGGAACAGAGCAGCACCAGAATGGAGAAGAGTAACAAACAGGTTGCTTGTCCTTCTGTGTCCAACTTCTTTGCTATCACATGACATGGATTTTGTTCAGGATCAGGACCTGAGCTGAAGGGCTGAGCTGCTTTCTCACTTTGCACTGCCACTGGCATTGAGTTCTTGCTTTGCTATAGCCAGAAAATGAAGGCTTCTCCATGTAAAACGACAAACAAAACCGTGGAGGTTGCCATGACAGCTCTGAGGAGAAACTGGGTCAGCCCTGCAGCCCATGGAGGGACCAGTCATGGCTGCATAGTGGTCACCCGTAAGCCCACAAGGGCAGATGTGTTCCAGCACTCATGATTGGGCTGACTGCACTGGTTCTGTGTTTTCTGGGAGGAAACCAAAGAGTTTCAAACTTGGTTACCATTTTAAAGTTAGTGTGGCTAAAATGGTTGGTTGGAACCCACACCACTGCCATGGCAACAGATACATACACATTTTTTTTGGAACATGAAATGAGAACGACTTTTCTGGTGCATAAGTAACTCTTCAGAGAGAAGATGCTGAGGAACGAGAATTAGGAGGGGACTGGAGATATCAAGCCAGTAGAACTGAATACAGGATCATTTCAAAATTAAAAAGAAAGTCAAGGATGAATGGTGAGGCTGAGAAAGTGCTTTGGACAGTAAAATTCCTTAAATAGTAGCATCCTCCATGGACTTAAGACCAGTCATGAAACATATAATTGGTTTCACACCAAAACAGTTTTTTTCAACAGATTAAAGTGCATGATCATTGATTATTGATCTTTTTGGAGAATGTGGTCACAAGTGTTTCAGAGGATGATTGCTGAGAACTGTGGAAGATCTATCCTTTTTTCCAGCCATTTACCCTCCTCACCTTCTATATATCCCCCTCAAGGGTATTGTATTGATCTGTTAATTCTCCTTTTCTCTTCCTACTTGCTACTTTTGAGACAGGAGACACCAGGGATCTGGGTACCCTCCTTGAAGAACAGAAGGGACAGGTAAGGCACAACAGTCCCAGCAGTGGAAGCCAAAGTTACCATTGTTCCTTTCCTTTGTCATCACCCTGATCCTGTGCAGGACACTCTGATGGCCCATCTCCCATGAGTTGTGTATTATCAGCAGTTTCATAACAGAGTAGTTTTAGGCTTAACTGCAGCTCTGCTTTTGTGTAACTAGCAGTCACAGGTAATAATGTGACATGTTTAACAGTGTGACTATACAATCTGTAGTTATTTCCACGTAAAAAGAAATACATACTTTTGTAGAGACTAGGAGATTTTTGGGGAATTGCATGTGTGATATATAAATTGATGCACTGAACTGCCTTTTGTGCACACACACAAAAGCATGGATCAAGTTGCAAGGTTTGCTCCGTAAAAGTGGTGTTGATTTTGAAGGTTTTGCTGCTGCCTTTTGCAGCTTTTTTCCTGTCACAGAGGCAAGGAGCACCAGAGGGTTTGCCCCACAGGGCACTGACAGCTTGGCACTTAGCACTGCATGGCTGGAGGGTCACTGAGCCTGGGATTACCTGGCCAGGGGCAGAGTTGTGGCAGTGACCCTGAGCCGTAGGAAGGGGTGCCTCTGTTTCTGTGCAGGTAGCCAATATTGTACTGCTGGGACAGTGGTTTGGCCATGACAACGGGATGATGACCTGTGCTTGCTGAGCACTACCACTATACAGCAGTGCTTTTCTGAGAGCAAACTGAGCCCTGGCTCAGTCAGCTGGCACCAAGGCTGGGCTGGGTTGGAGTCCCTCTAAGGCATCAAAACATGAAAATCCTTCCTGCTGGCCTCCTCCCTGCCTGTTTTCCCTGTCTTTGACTCTGTCTGGATGTGAGGTTCCCACCCAACCTGCTTTATCACTCCCCTCCTCAGCTGGACAGGAGAGAGAAAAGGCTCCTTGACTGAGATAAGGTCAGGTAGAGATCACTCAACAATTAGAATCATGGGCAAAACAGACTCAATGGAATTAGTTAAATTTATCATCAATCAAATCAGAGCATGATAACGAGAACTAAAACTAAATCTTGAAAACACCTTCCCCCCACTCCTCCAGTCTTCCTGGACTCAACTTCACTCCCAAATTCTCTACCTGCTCCTCACAGGGCAGCGGGTAGGGAACTGGGGCTGCAGTCAGTTCATCACACGTTGTCTCTGTTGCTCCTTCCTCCTCAGGGAGGGGACTCCTCACATTCTTTTTCTGCTCTAGCCAGGGGTTCCTCCCATGGAAGACAATCCTCCATGAATTTTTGCAAGGTGAGTCCTTCACATGGGCTGCAGTTCTTTATGAACTTTCCCACCATGTCCCTTCCACAGGGTGCAGTCCCTCAGGATCAGCCTGCTCCAGTGTAGGTCTTCCACAAAGTCACAAGTCCTGCCAGGGTAGGCTCCTCTCTCCACAGGGCCACAGATCCTGCCAGAAGCCTGCTGCAGCGTGTGCTTCCCATGGGGTCACAGTCTCCTTTGGGCATCCACCTGCTCTGGCATAGTGTCCTCACAGTGAATATCTGCCCCACTGTGGACCTCCATGTGCTGCAGAGGCACAGCCTGCCCTCACTATGAGCTGCACCATAGGCTGCACAGGAATCTCGGCTCTGGTACCTGGAGCACGTCCTCCCCCTGCTCCTTCACTGACCTTGGTGTCTGCAGGGCTGTTTCTCGCACATGTTCTCACTCCTCTCTCCAGCTGCAATTGCTCTTGTGTGACAACTTTTTCTTAAACAAATTATCTCAGAGGTACTACCACCATCAGTGCTGGGCTCAGCTTTGGCCAGCTTCAGGTCCATCTTAGGTGTGGCTGGCAGTGGCTCCATTAGACATGCAGGAAACTTCTGTCAGCTTCTCAGAGAGGCCACCCTTAAGGCACCTCACTAAAAAACCTTGCCATACAAACCAAATACACTGCCTGGACATCATCTCCTCTCCAAATTAATCTGAAAGCATTTCTTTCCAATGTTTCTAGAATCCCAGAAGGGACCTTAATCCCTTCATCATCCTCCTCATGCAAAGTGTACCTGGGGTGCTGGATGGCTGAATAACCTCTCATACACTGAGAGCCATTAGCATTTGAATTAGTGATATGAGGATAGCAGGCGATAATCCCATTTAACAGCTGTTGAAGGGACACCGTCAAGAATGAACAAAATTGTAGTGAATTTTTCTCTTTTAGTAAGGTTTTTCTTGCCTTGTATGAAAATTGAGATGTTTGAAAAGTGGTGCATTTTCCATAGGGACATCTTATGATTGTTAAACCTCTTTCCTGGAGAGAGCTGGACACCTCAGTACACCTACAGCATGCCAGCAGATGACAGTGAGAAAGGGGCACTGTCCCCAGACATGAAGGGAAGTGGTCCTGCCACTTTGGGAAACAGGCTAAGCCAAGCATAAAGAACAGTCATAGGAAAGATGCAAAAAGAAGCAAAAGTTAAAGCATCTCTTCTACTCTAGAGCACTTCAGTCCTAAGAGATGTGCCTGGGATGGGCCTCACTGCTATTTTTCTAGGTGGAAATGTGACTGCTTCAAGGGGCAGGAGGAGCCAGGCAGCAGTTAGAGCTCCTAGTGTGATAGAAAAGATGAACAAAAAATGCCCACTTGAGGATTTGGCTAAATGCAGAGAAGTACATTTTGAAATTGTATGATCTACCATACATACTGCATAAGGAAACCTTTCTGTATGCAGGGCATTTTTACAAAAGAAGACAAAAATGAGGAGGAATTATTGCGGTTATTAGTGTAGATAAATCTCTCTCTCCTGGTACATGACTCCACTTCTCTTGACTGTATGTTAAGAAAAAAGTCAAGTCCTCATCATCACAAGAAAGTGTTGTCTGGGCTCCTGCATAAAAGACAATAAAGCATGACTCTCTCCATCTCCCACTTGGAGTCTTGAACATGACTCATTTTGAAGCTCTGCCTTTTAGAGTAAGCTGAAGGAGCTGAGGATGCCACACTTTCGTAAGGATTCACCTATGTCACCTCCCACTGGGATGCTGATGACCTCCCTCCCAGCCTTTTAGAAGGTCAGGTCCCTCATTCAGGTGTGTTGTTGATGCCTGATCTCCTTTCTAACATCTGTCAGCCTTGACATGTTTGTGGAAAGTTGGCTTCATTGTCCCCCCAGGATCAGCATCTCAGAGAAAAGAGAAATAACACCCCCCGGCTTTTGTCTTCAGTGGAGAATGAGTGGGACAGTGAAGTAGAAGTGAAGTAGCTTTTTTGTCCTGCTGTGATATGAAGCTGATCATAAGACATGTACTTTGGGTGACGTTACCACTGTAGGGTTAGAAAATCAGTTTAAAATGGTGAGGTTGTCCCTGAGCAGAAGTGACGAGAGCAGGTAAATAGAAATATTTTTCCAGTCTTTTTTGTGAAACTGGAAGTTTTCTTTTCCTTTAGACTTAAGGTGGATAAATATTTTGTAACAAGCCAGAGGATTTTATGGGGTACAAGATTTTTCCACTTGACTTTTCAATCTCTTTCAATACAGTTTTTGTCTTCTCTCGCTCACAAATTTTTTCTTTCTCTTTGAATAAACTCCTTTTGAGGTGCGTGCAGTGGCAATATCCAGGCACAGGTGAAGATATAGAAACATTTACAGTGTTAAATAACATCCTTCCTATTATTTCCTCCCTAATTATTTCTACCCTCTGTGATGACCACTTACAGACTAAAGAATGTAAGCATTATTTCCATACAAAGTAGTGGTAGCAACAAAGATGCAGATGCCTCTTTTTAACCTTATTTGTTTCTAAGCAGACCTTTTTCATATCATTCTTACCACTTATCTGACCAGTAAATCTGCAAATACATGCAAATGGTATTTACTGTGTTGTTACATGTACCTCGAAGCAGATGGTGAACCAGTACCAAAGCTCACATTTTTACACCTTTAAGCACCATCTGGGGAGCTGGATTAAATTCCTGCCCTGCTTGGGGCTTCACACAGACCTCTGTCTCTATGGCAAGTGACTCACAATTGCTGCCAATTCCAACTGCATTGTTTCAGGGTATTTTTCTTCATACAGTATGAATAAAAGAATGCTGACAACACTTCCTCCACCTCCCTGTCCCCCCTGCCCACAAGTTCTATTTCCAAAGAGCCATGCCAAGGTTTTGAGCCATTATTGTGCGTGCTGCTGGTGTCTCAGTCACCTGGGTGCCCTCCTGCTTTTCCCATGCTCTGTGGCCCAGTTCAGCTGATATTGCAGCATCCCCAAGTGATGTGCGTGGGCTGTACAGTGAGGCAGATGTAGGAGCTGGGTGTGCTGCAGGATGGAACCCAGGACAGAGGGCTGAGCCCTCTTTGCTCACTGACTTGGAAAAAGGAGTGGGAAGCACTGTTGTTGGACGTGAGCTGAGCTTGTAGAAAAACTGATTAAACCATCTGAAGGGCTGTTGTTAATTACGGTAAGGAGACCAGGCAGATCTGTCCCGTAACCAGGGCTAGCAGCAGGCTGTGTGGGACTTGGGTGACCCTGAGACATCAAGAGTTGCTTTGAGTCATCCACATGCTGGACAGGAAGGAAAGGGCAATGGAGAAACAGCTTCCCAAGCTAAGGCATGTTTGAAAGATGCCAAAGCTTGCTTTCTGTGGACACAAAGAGGCCTAATCCTGTGAGCATCCTTGCTGTGCCATAGCTACTGGCAGCATGAGGGGCCATGCTAGTGCACAGGCTGTTCCATCATCTCCTGCAGTTTGTCCTGCAGGCTGGCTCATTGCTTCTGGACATATTGTTGTTTGCTGGCCCTATATGCAGCCCCTGCTCAAAGCCTGTGCAGTTAAATGTGCAAGATGGGATGCCAGCAAAAGTGAAACCCACCTGTGGAGTTCCTTGAGAAAGTCCTCTCTGCTGAGGAGTTCAGCAGTGAAGCAGCACTGAAACCTACTCATGTTTCCTTGGGTAACACCCAGCCCTGGGGAAAAATCTCCCAGGAGATCACCCTCAAACACTCACACACATACAGCCTCATCCCAAAGCTCTGCCCTTCTGTTTGCCACCCAAGAGCAGATGCTTATTAGGCATGAAAGTTTCCTCCATTGAAATCTGACCTGCTTGGGGTAGATGTCTTCTTCTGGAATTATTACTGTAGCTCCCCATTTTCAGAGAGAAGTAGGTGTATGATGTATTTGACATCTGCTTTGGGATGAGTTGCATCTTCAGTACATCTGTTTCTTCAGTGGATCTGACATCTTTGTATAGCCAGATGAACTCCTCCCCTTCACTCAACCAGCTTTCTCATCTATGTAGCCTTCATTGTCATTCTATCCCTGCAGCACCCACACTAATTTCCATCATCTTTCCTCTCTTTTTATCACTTTGATTTTGAAGGCCTCATCTATAGTCATTCCTTCCTATCCACGTGGTGGATAGTGTACAGTGCCTTGTGGTATAACTCTCTCCTATCATCTCCTTGGAACTTGTGTTTCTCCAGGATGCTGTGTCTTTCTGCATATTTTCTCTGGCATAATGTGTCACAATCCCAATTCCTGCATACGGACTCATGCAGTGTCTCCTTCCCATATCCTCTCTTTACCCCTCTCTCTTCCCCTGGACAATGGCTTGCTGCCTCTTTGTTGAACTCCATTTTTTGGGAAACACCTATGTGAGCTGCCCCAAGCTCTGCGTGCACAGCAAGCTCCAGCACAGCCATTAACATTACCATTACCTTTGTTTAACTCCCAGCCAGCCAGCAGCCAAGTATTGGAGGGCAGATCTTCCTGGACCGAAGGAGCTTTATTGGAATGATACTTTACTGATGTAAATTGTCATTTTAGAAGGGAAAACAGGCCTTGGAATGCTCGCTCTGACATTTTGCAGTCAGTTCACCTCCCTGGGATTAACCAGGTTTTCTTCTATGTTCCACAATGCAGCCTAGCCCAGGCATAGGAGTACCCATTGCATGTCCCCAGTTGTTGACCAAGCACAAGACTACTCAGGGCTTTTTCTCCAACAGCTGCTGAGTGCAGGAGTCCTTTTATAACCTTATATCCACCACAGAGGGGTAACATGCAGGATAGCTAAACTGAAACCCTGGAGTTTCATGCACAGTGGGGAGCTCAGCTGGGAGCTCAGCAAATTTGTGGCCTGTTCTCCCATCTAGCATTGGACTTGTTCAGCTAGAAGTGGACCTTTCTTTAAAGTAGCCCCTGTCCCCCATGCCTCAATGAACTCTTTCTCTTCTGCTTCTTCAGATCCAGCGATGGGAACTGCTGGGAGAGAGAAGTACTCAGGCTGCAGGCTATTTTCCCTTGTGGCTGAGGGGATGCTATGTTTATTACCTCTTTCCCTGAGAAAACACAATTCCCCAGGGTGACTGCACTCTGACACTGTCCCACTGTTTTAACAGTGGCTGACAGATGCTCTTTTAGCCCTTGGTCAGGATTCAGGTCATTTTGGTAATGAAGTACAACAGAGCAAGGAGCTTTACAGGTCAAGAGAACTTTCTGAGGTAGATGGCAGTGTTTGGAAAGAGGGTGTTTCCCTAGGCATCACCTCAGAGGTGACTGTCATTTTTTTCAGATTTAATCACAGTACCACTGGCAGCACCGACAAAGACTAAGTGGCAGAATGTTAAGTTCAAAGAACCCCAAGTCTGCACGAACAGACATTTGCTGGTTTATATCCAGGCCAGAAAGGACAGTGCCTGTTACTTCTTCCTGCCTTGAGAAATATTGTGAAGGTCTACAAGCAGCCTCTGCAGAGCCAGGGCTGGCAGCAAGTACACTTGGGACATCAGTCCTTTGGCTCTCATCTTGGGGCTGCCAGCACAGGGGTGTTTCTGAAAATGGGGCGCCATGCTGCACTCCTCCACAGCTGCCCTGCTCTCAAACACACACAGGCATCTGTGGGAGAGGGGAGGTACCCCTCTGGCTCAGGCATCAGCCGGATGGCAGCGTGCCTTTGACCAAGAGGAAAGGAATGCAGCATCTCCCCATGACTGAGAAAGCTCGGGTGGTTTTGCACATAGGAAGCTCCTTTAAATGTGTTTCCTCCCACTGCCTGGCCTTTTGTTTTTCAGCCATGCTTGATGCTGGTGTTGGAAAACTGAACTCCCCAAAAGTGAACTTCCTCTCCTACTATAAACTGACCCTTGGGGTTGCTATAGCGACTGCAGAGTGGCCAGGGGCTGTGTAAACACTCCCTCCCGCTTCCCATCACACTGGGCCTGAAAGGCTGAGCCACGGGATGTGCACAGCAACCTGGATTATGCAGGCGGTTGTGAAATGCAAACCCGACAATTTCTCTGCTTCCTCCCTGCTTCCCCCGCGGGGAGGCAAACCCAGCAGGCTGGTAGCAGGCATAAACACGCCCGTCCTGACGAATTTGGGCACATGGTGTGGTACCGCAGGAACCAAACCCAGACACTTACCTGGGGAGCTTGAGCAAGATGTGGAAATATATGCTGCAACTGGATCCTCTGCAACATCTGATTCCCTTGGCCTCACTAACTTGTGGAGTTTCCAGCTCTGTGGGGCGAGCAGTTTGGTACACACTGTCACAGCTCCCTCTATGTAATTAATTGCAACAATTGACCAAGTGTGAAATCCATCAATTTCTGTGTCCTCTTTGCTCACTTTGATGTCAGCTCTTTAATTTTCTTCCCTTTTTTTTTTTTTTTTTTTTTTTTTCCCTAAATGCATTTCATTAAAGTCCCTGACTCTCTGAGTCACTCTCCAAACGTTGATGTTCGTGTCTGTATCCATCCCTGTAAAACCAGGTCGGGTATTTCAGCAGCTGTAGCCTGAGCGACAGCTGAAGCATGTGGGAAGGTGTTTCCCAAGCACAGCAGGATATGCATCCCCTCCAGCCATTGCAGATGTTCTTCCAAAATGGCAGGTACTGCCTAGCCAGGGAATCTTTAAAAGGCAAGCTAAACTACCCTACAAGGAGGAGATAATCAGCTCTGCTATCATGGCATTGTGATGCATCTTGCTGGGTTGTCTCCAAGAAGTAAGGCTGCTGTCCCACCACAACAGACTTGTGTCTGCTTGAAAAAAGCACAGAGCACATCATCTCAAAAGTGTGTAAAACGAAGCCGCTGCTCCGATGCTGTCTGGAGGGGCGATTCAGAAGTGCCAGGCATCCTGCAAAATACCCATCTCTGCCAACTGCCAATACACTCTTTTGTTTCACTGTTAAGAGACTTATGTGATCTCATCTTTATGTGTGCTGAGTGTCACTGACCAAGCTGATCAATATGTACCTTTGATCAGACACGCCACTATACAATCACAAGCTGTCTGGGAATTCCCTGAATTTCCATCCTTTCTGCCACATCAGAGAGCATACACAGCCTCTGTTAAGCAAGGTACTGGCAAAGCCGGAAGAGAAGATTTCTGGGGGAGTGCTTGTCTGTAATCCTAAAATGTCCCTCTAATCCCAGCCTGTGACTCGGAGCTGGGCGGATGCAGAGGGTCAATGTGGTCTGCTCACCCACTGCAGTGAGTCATTACACCCCAAAGAGAAAAGGAGCCTTAAAGCCTCACTCTGATTGCTGTGAATGAGGGCAACAGGACATGATGGACGAAGTATGCTAAATCAAGGGCAATTCTGATATGCATTTTGTTACAGTACTCAGTCCCTATAGCGTCTCACTTAACAGATGGCAGGAGCTGAATCTGATTAAACAGGGTTTTCTGAATCATTTGCAGAGACAACTGAAAGGCAGGCAGAGGCATACAGCAACACACAGCTCTGAGAGCCTCCTAGATCTCAGTGGGTTTGCACTTCTCCATGCACTCCGTGCCTGCCTTATTACAGCATTTAAAAATAAATCAGCTGAATTAGTTGGTGTGAGTACATGGTCTTTCCTGCTCCTGTCAAAGGAGTGCCCCAGTGCTGCCAGTCTGCCTGCATTCAATGCAGAAAATGTGTTGAGCTTGGTAGTGTGATGACACTGATGCTCCCATTTTCCCTGAAACAGAATGTCACAAAAATAAACAACCTGCCAATCCCATATTCAGGTAAGGGTTTAGGAAGTGTGAACTGGGCCACATGCTTCTGTGAAGTAGCTGGGGGGAAGGGAGGCAGGGGGAAGGAGGAAAGGCAAAGCAGAACTACTTTGGCAGTTCTGGGAGCTCAAAGATAGCTGCTTAAGTGAGTTTACAGTTTTCCTTCAGAAAGAATCTTCATCCAGATTGGCCCTGATGAGGGATGGGACAGCCTCAAACAATGCAGCATCTGAATTATGTCCATAGAAGCAGTTAAAAACCTGGCTGCTATACAAGTTATCAAAACCTCTGCAAACTGGGGATTTTTTGTGCAAATTTTGATGATTCTTCTTGGGAGGGAGGCCAACTTTGTGGGCCCCACAGACCACTTAGTTCTCCAAGCTTCCTAGTGCCAGAGCTGCATCTCAGCCAAATGCTTGGCATGGCAGGGAGCACAAGTGAGCACCACTTGGAGTCACCTGCGGTCTTGGTGTTACAGCAGCACTAAGGAAGTCCGAAGGAAGACAGTGCAAGGGACCTTTGAAATCTTTGCTGCATCTGGCTCCAATCCAGCTGCAAATATCCCAGCAATGCCCTTTCCAGATGTGGACTGACACCGTGGCTGTCCAGGGCAGCTAAAAATTGCTGAGGAAGGGACAGGGAGAGGATTATTAACCTGGTTCAGCTTAAAAATGAGGGGAGGTTTGTGAGGCTTCTGCAAGGTCTCCCTGCTGCAGGGAGCACGTTTTCAGAGGTTACGAGTGGCTGGCCGGCACTGTGGTCGGCTGCTGTTGTCTCCCAAAGCCGCAGCAGCATTGTCGAGCTGCAGACGTGCAGAACAGCTCACGCCAAGACTGCGCGCTCACAGGTGATCTTTTGGTCTGTACATTTTCCAGCAGAGCTGGCAGCTGCTCCTGCAGTGTGCATGCTTCGTTGGCTGTCCAAAGAAGGAACTGGGTGGGCGTTGATCCAGTTGAGGCGGTTTCGAGGAGTGAAGGCAGGAAGGAAAATTACCAACTTTGACATATGTTGCTCCCTGCAGGTCTCTCTTATTATAGCCTGGCGGGATGTCAAGGTGCACAGACACGACCCAGAGCTGTAACACACGATGGCTGCTTTGCCTCCTGTCCCACCCCTTTCACACAGGCAGGAGTGGCAAAACCATTTCTGGCATACCAGGAAATCCTGGTTCTCACTATTATCAAGGAGAGAGCGTGCAGTTATACAACCTCGAGCTGCCATCAGCAGGACCTGTGGGAGGGAGGGGGGGAATAGTTCACTTGGAAAGGAATGCTGCAGTGTAGGGCAGTGGTTTTGACATGCTGGAGTGAAACTTGGCATAAGGGGATAGAGGGAATTCATTTGCCAGGTAGACGTGGCACTTGAGCAAGAGAATAAATGAAATGGCAGTAGAAATCTTGAGAGATCTTAAGAGGTGGCTGGTTAGCATGGGGCATGTATCTGCAATCCTTAGTGCAGTTTTCTTTGTGCTGGGTGTCCACGTCTTTCTAACTAGTAGTGTTTACCTGACCCTCTGGCTCTTTCATCTCGCCAGCACACAAGAGAAGCCAGCTGTGTGCATAGGCCCCCAGCTTGACAAGAAATGAAGACCTAGGGTGCAGTGGCCTGAAGTTTGTCAGCCCTTTCTGATGGCGGAAATCTACTTACTTTTCTGAGAATATTTGTCCACTCTAGCGTGCCAGAAGAATGTAGTGTGGCATAGCAGCCACACAGAATGATGGCAAATATTTATTCCTGGTAAAAATTTGCTTGTCTCATGTCTTCATTTGCAGCACCTCTCATGTCTTGGAGCAGATGGAGAGTGGTCTGCATGTCCTTCTCAAATGTCACTCCAAAAGGGCTGAGTCTAGTCTTAAGGAGAGCACTTAGGTGGAAAGGCTGGGAGAAATACACATGTGCATCAAGAAGCCCTAGGTGTGCATTGGATGAACAGCTTTCATTGCCTCTGCTGACAAGCCCCTGCCAAAGGGGCTGACATCTAAACAAACATGTTAAACCCTCTTCTTCACAGATTCTTTCTGCTGGGGCAAGTTCCCCATCCCTCTCTTTCATGCTGTGCTTTCAGCCGTTGTTTTTGTAGTCTGTCAGCACAACCTTGAGAGAAAGGACTTTGGCTGTGAGCTGAACACACAGTACCAGCTGTACTGATTTCCATCTCCTGGTATGTAGCTGTGGACTTTCACACTGTGCTTTCTTTGCCTCCCCCAGTTTTCTCCCCACAGTTTCTGCTCTTTGTGGTGGAACTTGCTTGGCCATGAGAGGCAGAGGATTTAGCCCCCTGCTGCCCCGCTGTCAGGAGGGGAGCCCCTTGGCAGGGTGCAGCCAGCCATGTGGAACAAGGCATCGGAGGACTGTTGATGTTCCAACAAACTTTGGGATGAGTGAGGGAAGTTGGAATGCATGAGTGAATCAGAGAAGAGAAGGAAATGAGTGGAAAAGGGAGATAGAGGTGTGATAGATGGGAAAGAGAGCAGAAGGGCAGCATAAAATCACACAGGGGATGGGCAGGATTTGAGGAATAGGGGCAATAAAAGGTGAGGGAGTGTTATGAGACCCTAACTCTTGGGGAGTTTTTAAAAGACTGGATGTCCCTCCCACGCCCATCTCTGAGTTGAACTGTATTTTGAAAGGAAAAGAAACTCAAAAGATATTTTAATGTATTTTTAAATTTATTTATTTTATTTTTGTAATAGTTAGGTTGTTGCATTGTGATTTGTTTTTTCCTTTTTTTCCCTCTGGTTATAGGAATGAAGCAGACTTAAACCAAATCAAAAGTACCATATTTTGCACTTTGTCATATGCTTTGCTGCCCTGTCCTTTTCTCCTTTCTGTGTCTCTGGCAAGCAGAGGTGCAAAGCACAGACTTCTCTGCCTTAGCAGGGGTTTTACCCTGACCTTGTCACCCGTGTAATGCAACATTGCTGCCTGGCAGTTATGACGCTCTTTAACCTTAAATGGAGGTTCATATGAAACACAGGCCTTTTGTGTGAACAGAGGGAAAGAAGATGAAGAAATTGGGTAATGCCAGAATAATAACATGCCTGGAACAAAGGCTTGGAAGGGTAAGTGGGAAGGGGATGCTCCAGCTTCCTTCTCAAACATCCTCTGAGTGTTGGGACATAATCCAGAAAGTCCTCATTGTCCTAGTTTCACACAGATGTAAGGCCTCTTCATCCTGTCACATGGCCTGCAAATACTGGCCACCACCAGCTCCTTTCACCTGCTTCCCCTTTGCATGCCTTGGAAAAGGGTGTAAAGTGGTATTTCTGCAGTGTCTCCTCTTTTGCTGCTGTTTGTCTTTCCAAAGTGTACCTAGCACACCTATTTTCTCTGGCAGCACTTTTATTTGCATCCCAGGAGACTTGTACAAATTAGGGTCAGCTTGACATGAGAGGAGTACTGTATAGAGATATTTACAGCTGTTTGCAAGGCTTGTGTTGAGTATGAAACCAGCAGCAATTAGGATCCAGGCCAGTGCCTTCAGTGAATAATGGTCTTGGTTACTTGGAAATATCAGATGCCTTCAGCTTTATGCAGTTGCTATGAGGAAAAGAAGTTAAGTAAACAAAGAAAAAGAATAAGAGGAGGGAGTGGTGTTTTTTTTAAATTGGCATAGTCAAGAAGGACAGTCGAAAAGAGAGAAAGAAACTGGAAAACAATACAGTGGGCCTTCTCTTCAGCCCAAAGCCTAGAACATTTTCTTTGTGTGCTTTCGTGTTCAATATCCTTTGCCATGAGCACTTTTGGTTCCTGTTCCTCAGAAACCTTTCTTGGAGGCCAGTGTTGTTTATTTGGGTGCTTCCCTCTTGGGATGCCTAACATATGACCCTGTTTGCCACAGAGTCCTGCAACTTCATCCCTGGGAAGCACCTTCACATCTCATGGCCTCCATGGCAGTAGTACTCAGCAACATGTCCCTGGGACCAGCACTCAGCAATTGTCCCTCTTTTGTAAGATGTGTCCAAAGAGTCCACTTGGTTTCCTCTGGGGGTTTGAAGATGGGGGATCCTGAGAAGAGATTATTCCTGGAGGTTCTCCAGAGCCACAACACTGCATGTTGCAGAGATGCCTGCCTTTCCTATAGATAAAGGAGAAATGCTTTCAGATGCCTGAAAATAGTTTCATTTTGTCTTTCCTTTGATAAATAAGTTAACATGAAGGAACTGATTATATTTCTTAGTGTCCAGCTGTGGAAATAGGCTATTGGCCAGCTATTGGCCACTTTTGCCAGACTGGTCTCAGAGTTTGGAGTATTTTGTTCTTCTCCTCCTGACTGACAGTGTGGGTCCCACCTGGTCCTAGGAGCTTCTGGGATTTTTGGGTTCTCTTTCTTTTCTGGTGCAGACTAGCCCTGAGCACAGATACAGGCACAAACCTTTCTCAGCATGACACTGTTCAAGAGCAAGACTGTTTTTTTACCCCAGAAGAATCCCTCTGAAGACTCTGAGGTAAGGCAGAACTTCTTCTTGCATCTCATTTTCCTTGCCCTCAGCAGGGGTTGGCTCCTCTCACAGTGTTCTCCACAGTGGCCCACATTTCCCCCTGGAGATGCTGCCTATAATGAGATCAAGATGGAGGGACAGTTTTTAGCAACCCTTCAGCCTGCTCTAGCAAAGGAGGAGGACTGCCAGTGCATCTGTCAGTAGGACAAGATCTGGGTAGTCTTGCCTTCTAGCAATGGTGGAGCCAGTACTTCCAGACCAGTGTACTCTCGCTTGTGATGACACCAAAAAATCCTTGGCTCCTTGCAGGCTGCTGGCACACACAGCTTGCTAGAACACTGGCAAGTTTTTAAGGTTTTGTCAGATGGGAACAGTGGTGGAGAAAAGAAAAGTGAAACCAGATGTTTTTCCTTACAGTTGCTTCATATTCATATGAGGGAGGAGAAGAGAAGCCATAAAAATGTCATAACCCTTGATCCCTGAGGCTCGGCGTTATAGTATGCAAAAGCCAGTGCTATAAATCCACACCTCTGCCTCAGCAGCTGAGGGTCCTGACTGCACAAGATTGTTGCAATGGCTGAGGGGGAAGAATCTTCGTAATTGTCAGCAAATAGAGAAAACTGGAGGAAAAAGCCTTTGAGAAGTTAACACTGATAGGCTACTTTTATGGAATAAGTTATTTTTTCAGCTTTCTCTGGGGATGCATCCATGCCAAGTCCTGAGGTTGACCAGCAGGCTTAGAAATTTGGGATGCGTTTGCACTGCAATCAATCTATGCCACAGGCTGTGCCAAGGGAGTGGAGTCAACTTCATCCTCCTCAGAATAGGCTCACCTGGCCAGCACAGCCAGGCCAGCACAGCACTGGGGTGAGGACTTGCTGCCAGGGCATTCATCTGACTTTCCAGACATGGTTTTGCAGCTCTTTCTTCCCTGTGCCACTGCAGCTACATCTGCCTGACACATCATGCACCCGACCTGGGTACCACTGCACCACAGTGCAGTGCCAGCAGCCATGGAGAAGCAGTTCAGATCAGAGGGTCCAGCTGGCACCAGAGGAGAGCTGCTAGGAAAAGTCTGACTCCAGCCCTATCCTTTTCATATAGGAGAGGCTGCTTGTGGTAATCATGAAACAACTACAAGGGATGACAGGCAGCCCTCTTCCAGGGAAATGTGAGCTTGGGTGAACACAAAGATGGAGAAGAGGAAATGAAAGGCCTTGAGTCAAACAAGGATTTTAACAGAAAGCAGCCAGGCCTTCTCTACCTATATAACAAGGACTGTGATAATCAGTATTTTTTCTTAATATTTCTTGAAATTTCCATGCTCAATTTCTGCCTATCTGTTAACAGAGGGGAAAGGCTTTCCCTGATCTGATGCAGACTCTGTGGGCTGGGAGGTAACTTCAGCCTTGCAGGGCCTAGGTTAGGGGATGATTTCAGCCACAAGCCTAGATTCTGAATCTGAATTTCCCTGCAAGATCAAAAGTGACTAGATTTAGTTCTATTTTGGGTGAATAAGATGTGCTACTTCCCGTAGGATTTAGATAGTTCAAGTAGCTGTGCTAGGTAATATATAGTTACAGCTCTACTTGTACTAATGGATGACCAAGAGCAAAACCAGCATGAAAAATCTGGAATGCTCAGACAGGGCTATGGCCTTGGACTTTTAAGATCTTGTTTTGGATCCTGATTCAGCCAAAGACTCCTATGGTTTCTGTGGTCAAATCAAGTAAATAATTTTTGGAGCCTTCTGCCCTTTTTCAAAAGAAGTGAGCAGCCCTTGGTAGTCTGTGCAGGGCCCTGAGTTTGCACGCTGTTCAGGTATTATGACAGTGTGGCCCAATTGGTTAGAATGATTTAAAAATATTTTGATATGTGAGTTACTCATCCTGCAAAATAATTGCATGGAATGACTGTAGGTTTTTTTATTTTGCAACATGTTTTATTCACAAGATGACTAAAAGTTTAGTCTTTTTGGAATAGGAATTGCAGACATTTTACCTCACTGCCTTATTTCTCTTCTCCACCAACATGCCAAGTGATGGAAAGCTGGAGTCATTTGCAAGCTGCCTGGCAGTGCAGTTGCACTGCTTTGCTAAAATTGGCATCCTGGGCACCTTGGTGCACTACAGCTATTGCAGCTATCAGAAATAGTTTAGTCTGTGGGCAGCTGTGCTTGCATGAACTTTGTATTGATTGGGATGCTCTCAGACAGACACAATTCTTCTGGTCCTTTGTCATTGATCATGTTTTCTTGGCCTCTTGTCTATCTCATACCTCTCTTCTGGACTTTTTCCAGTTGATTGGTGTTGAAGAATTGTCTCCAAAACAAGAGAGCAGTCCAGCTCCAGTCTGGATAGGCCTGGATGGAAGGATTACTTCATCATCTTGAGGGTTTTTCTCCTGCTTTTACATCCAGCATGTTTTTTTGCCTTTATCCTAATGGTGTTCATTGTTGACTGACTTTCTGCATATGATCCTGATCTTCCTCTGCAGAATGTGTACTGAGACAGCATTCTGGATCTGGGAACTGATGTATTTCCCATAGCATGTAGTGCTGTGGCACTTGAAATTCTGTATGTGATAATTTCTTTATTTTTCCTTTGGTTAATGGAAAGAAACTTTTATTTTTGAACTCAGATAGTTGATCAATATTCATTTGAGGGAGGCTGGCTTGGGTGATGGAGATGTAGTGGGCCAGAGCACTGGGAGTCAGAGGCAGAAGTTATTGGCAAGACTGAAATATAATGGCTGGTGTTACAATGCTCAGTTGTGAAAATACTAGTTAGCTTTGTCAGGAGATGGGTGTTGCTGACGGGCTTTAAAAGTAATTACAAAGGATTGCCTGGTTGTAGAAATGAACATAAGAAGAGTTTTACATTTCTCTTTGGTTAGGGAGTTAGTAATAGCCAGAGGGTGAGGATTTCATGTGCATACCTATCATCTCCTGGCATTTTGCAAAATGACTGAAAACTTCAGCCAGTTTGCAAAATGACAGGTTTCACAACAGAGAACATAACTTATGTGCCTTAGAAGGCTCCTACAACTGAAACACAGCATAACTCAACAGCACCTTTGAGTTTGCAGTGAGAGATGGAATTAGTCTGAAGAGAGAGGAGTCTGCTCCCGTCGTCAGATATTCTTCCTCTGCCTGTGGCAGTTAAGCACTTTGGAGCCATTATGAAAGACAGAGTGGCCTTTAGACTTCTGTTAACCTGGAAACTCCCCTAGTACTGCATTCTTTTTGCTCTGAGCAAAAAAAAAAACCCCAAAAACCAAACCAAACCAAAAAAACCCCCCAAAACTCCTCCCCCTTCACCCAGCTGCTTCTCCCTGCTCCTTTTCTTTAGTTTAGCACAGCAGAACTTCTCCAGGATTAAAAGCCACTCTGTCTACTATGCAAGTGTTGGGAGAGGAGAGTGATTGCTGGGCAACTGATGAGCTGGGGTGAAAGAGTGTTGGGAAAGAGAGCACAATGTTCTTTTCTTTTTATGGAAAGTGATATATTACTATAGACCACAGTAATCCAAGGTCTGCTCTTAGCTACTTCACGATTAGCGAACAGGCCCCACTTGTGCTGCACCAGCCATTTGTGCAGCTGTGGAAGGCACGGGGATGCCAATTAATCTTGATTTGTGCTGTAGGATTGCTTCATAGGGGAGGAAATTTATCATTGGGTTTGGTTTCAGGGTACGTAGACGGACATCATGCTATCTTTGCAGGGAAAGCACAGGCCTCTACTGTGCCAGGCGAGTCATTGGTCCTTGTTAGATCTTCCCTGGCAAACTCCCTCTCTTCTCGGGAGCCTTAACTTGGTCTAAAAGATGGAGCAATCAGCATACAGTACAAAATGTTTCGCAAACTTTGCCCAGTCTGTCCCTGTGTCACACCCATTTCAGGGAAAAGGAAAAATAAGCCTTTTGCTCAGCCATATAAATGATTGTACTTATTATTTGCATGGCAGCCCAAACTTTGTGAAAAACAAAATCAGGTGAAGCCCTGGTTCTGCATCAGAGACCACAAAGCCTGTGTAGACAAAAACCACAAAAAGATGAAAAAAGATGTAGGCAAGCACATCCTTTGAGAACAAATTTCTTGTCTCTTAAAATTCCTTCTACCACCATCCTGAATTGGTGAAAAATAAGTTCACCTTCCAAACTGCAAGGCTCAGAGAAGCAAATTAGCAGTAAGTACAAAAGTGCTATTCTTACTGGCTTCTTATGCAAGGTCAGGTTTGTGTTGAAGATTGAAGTTCTTGTCTCTGAGGTGTGATGAAAAAAATATGGAATAATGTGACTTGTGACAAAATCATGGGACCTGCCAAACTGTTTCTCAGACCAGCATCCAGGTGTACCTGTTCACCTTCTTTATTTAGCATACTAGTCCCTGCTGCATGGAGCCACGCTCCCAGGGACCAAGCTGCTCTGAAATGTTGCAAGACAGCACATGCTGGCTGGTCTAGTCAGTTCAGGTCAAAGCAGGGGAGAGGGAACAGCATGGCCTTCAGCAAAAATCAGTTCAGGGACCCGGAGAACTGGCTGCCTTTGTAAGACCAACCAGGCTGAAGGGCTGGCTGCTGTGCCCCTGCTGCGATCGCTCTCTGCCTGACCCCGCTGGACTGCAGCTAGCTCAAGTATGCCAGACACACTCATTGCAATGTGGACATCCCTGTGAGCGAGCCAGGGGAGAAAATAGCTGGGCAAATGTGCTATATTAAGGGGAGAACATCTCAGAACTGTCTGCTGGGATTCTCCAGGGGCAAGGGTCTGTCTTGGCCTCATTTGCTCTCTGCCTTCCCCAGCACCTCCTCTTCTTCTGCCCTTATCTCCCTTACAGGTTCCTCCTCACCGAGGAAGCTGTGGAGTGACGCAAGGCCCAAAGGGTGCTACCTCCAGCTGGAATCTGGGGGAAGATGAATCCTGAGTGCATGAAGTTTGTGCCCCATCTGTCTCAAGCAAGCTGGAGGTCCCTCTATTCCCACACTCTGGTCCAACTCTGTGCTCTGACACCAACCAAGGGCAGGACCCAAGTGGCAGCTTTTCACAGGGATGGGCTGGCATGAACAAGGGAGGGCTTTCTAATCATCTCTGTCAGCAATCATCTTTCTTCTCTTCAGATTCCACGGGAGAAGGACTTGCAGCAGCATGTTTTTCTTCTTCCTCTCCCAGGCTCAGCTCATCTCCTCTCCCCCCTCCCACTGCTCCCAGCCAGTACCAGCCTAGGTCCTCATCCCTGCCAGTTGTCTCTGCCTCCCTCCTAACCTTCCCCTCCAGTTCCCAGCTAAGCTCCAGTGAGCAGGGCAGGGGCGGGAGGGGAGGACGGTGACAAGACACAGCTGCTGGCAGTGCTCAGCAGCTCTGAGAGTGGCCCCTAGTGCCCAGCAGCAGAGTGAGCTGGGCACGGATGGCCACACAGCAGGACACCGGCTTCCCCTGGGGAGGTCAGTGCCTGCTCCGGGGTCACCTTCTGTAAACGGAGGTGGCCCATCTAGCACAGAAAACAAATAGCAGAAGGGAAACACAAGGGTTGATTATTCAATTGAAGAGCCTGAAGATCTGTGACTTTTCGCTTTACCTTTAAATGGTTTTGGTGGCACTGAGACCATTTCCTGGTTCAGGGAGGTCTCCAGGAGGCTGGGCAGAAGTTCCCTTGCCCCATTTCCTCCCCGGCACTGCTGGAGAAGAGAGTCCATGTGTTGCACGACTTTGAAAACATCCTGATGGATAGCATAAAGACAGCCGCTGAAAGCACATGGAACACTCATCGTCCTTTATCAGTACAGGCATCTGGTGTTTGGGGGGCTCACAAAGGAACAGAGCTGTGTGGTCAGATGTGATATGGGCTCCAGTATGGTGTATCTGGGCTGTGACTGGGATCCCTAGCTGTTCACCACAGAAGACTGAAGTACAGAAAAGCCCTACAGCTGCTCTAAGTAATGGATTTTCAGAATCTTGCACATACAGAGAACAAAATGTTTTCTTTCACCAGTCAGAGTGTGGAAGGATTAAAAAGAAATACTGGGATTGACTGCCATGGGTATCAAAAGGGATGCTGGAAGATAAAGGAGCACAGCAGCCGCATAGGAACAGTAATACAGGAACTCAGAGGTGCTGCAAAAGATGTGTGGGACAGTGGCCATCATTTGCTCTATATAAGACACATTTTACTTGGTTAGTTCTTCTGTTGTAAGGATAATTTTACCACCTGTGAGTGGTTTTTATGACAGTCCTGTTCCACACAGCCCTTTCACAATGTTTTGTTCCATATTAAACTTGATAGGTTTTTAAAGTGTGAGATTGTGACAGAAAAAGAATTTTGGATTTTTCCATCTCCTGAACTTATAAAAAATCTTGTCCACATCATTGCTCCGAAGTATTTTTTTCTAGTTGCTAAAGTATGATGCTCTTGGGTTTACATCATGTGTTTCTCTGTATCATTGTTACCCAGTGGTATTTTGCCCCAGCATATAGTGGTCTTCTCAAAACTTTGTCTCAAAAGTTTGTTATTTGGGATGACTCTGCATTCATGAGGAAGGAAGGCAGGCAAGGTCCCCAGCTGCCTGATGCAGAGCTCTGGTGCTCAAGAGAGGGAAATACTAATTCTGTTGTAGAAAGCAATGTGCATGCCATGTGCACAATGAGGGGCAGTTATGGTCATTCATGTTCAAAAAGATTGATTCATGCTGGAACAGGTGCAAAGAAAGGCAGCAGGAGGATTAGGGTGTTGGAGAGCTGAGGATATAAAAGTAGACTAAAAGAGCTTGGCTTATTTAGTCCAGCACCACAAAGGCTGAGAGAGGGATATGATTGCTCTCTATAAATACATCCTGGAGGTTAATGCTAAGGAGGAAGAGAAGCTATTTAAGTTAAAGGACAATGCTGACACAAAAGCAAATGGCCATCATAAACATGGCATGCAGAAACTGAGATGGGAAGTGAGGTCGATGTCAGGCATTGCTGCTGGCAGACTGAGGGCAGGGGGCTCGGGCAGCTCGTGGGAAGAGTGCATGGCTGTCACTGCCTGTACAAGCAGACCAGGCACAGCAGCTGTGGGCTTGCCAGGTCCCGCAGGAGACATCTGCCCAAGCCTGTTCCGTGCTGTGCTGGGCAGGAGCCCCACCAGATCCAAAGCTCTACTCAGACCCTGAGGGCAGCGCCAGCTCTGAGGTCTTGCCTGGCTGACCAGGGCTCCCTCATACCCCATGTCTGCCCCCAGGGCCATCAGCTCTGGCCCAAACAGTGTGGCAGCAGGGCCCCTCTCCATCTTCCACAGCCCTGCCCTGCTGGACATGCCTGGGGCTGGCACAGCTGTCCCCATGAGCCATGTTAGCCCTGCTGGCAGGGCTCTCCTGATCTTTACGCAGGGCTCTCACCAGCCTGCAGTTACAGCAGCCGTAGCAGTCTCAGTTTGCCTGCCTGGAGAGCAAGGAAGCACCACTGAGACAGGGCACCCATTTTGTTTCTGGCCAGGGGAGGAGAAGTTTCCCCTGTTAAGACCAGGGCAATCTCAGGTATGTAAGGAGGCAGCTCCCTGGCTGGATGCTGGCTGTGGAGCTGGGAGTGCACTCGGCTCCTCAGGGCAGTGCTGCAGCAGCTGGGGGCCTCCCCAGGGGCCTGCAGACATTTTGTGCCTGTGCATGGCTGGCTGGAGTTAGTCCATGGCCAAGAAGTTCTCTGGGTGTGTCTGTCATTTGAAATCACTGGCATCATGTTGTGCTTCAAGTCTCTGACTTGGGCTTAAGCCCTTGCTGCCTCAGTGTTGGCAATGCGAGCAGATGAGTGATCTGCTCTCAGTGATGGAAGCTGAGTGGCTGCTGGCTTGCCAGGCCGGTTTTATTTCCACTCTACGCCACATGCTTGCTGAGAGGCTTCACCTTTGGATCAGTGGGATGGAGAGGAGCTGCCAGTGAAACTGTGCCTCCTTCTGAAGAGTGCTCAGCAAGGGGCAGAGCCCTGCCTCTCCTCCCCAGGCAGATGATGCTGCTTGCTCTCAGGACACTCTGCTGGTAGAGTGCTCTGAGCACATCCCACCTTCAGTGGCCAGGCTGCTCACCTGAGGACTTGGCGACATAAAGCAACAGGGATTGTACCTATGTGGCAGGGTCAGTTTGTTGCTCCTTGCAAAACAAATAATGTCAGAGTCACAAGTATCCCAGCTCAAGTATTTCGGGGCTTTCCCCCTCCTCCCCTTTCTATTTCCATTGCTGGAAGCTGAGGGCAGCCCATGGGATGAATAGTTCACTCCAGACTTCCATTCAGCTGTTAAGTCAGGATGTTTGCCAGATATGCAATTCTTTCTTGTATCTCCAGGATAATAGCTGGGTAGGATGGTAGGATTAGACATTACAAAACTTTTATTCCTGGCATAGGATGGCATGAGGCTGTACCGCCTGTGGCAAGGTACTTGGCTGACAGTGCTTCTTTAAGGAGATTTTTTTTTTTTAAAGTAAATACCTTTTGTCTTGTTTTGCCCAGTAAGTTCTGCAGGCTGGGACATCCTGTATCAGAAAGGGATCCATGAATGCATGTGTTAGATACCTGCTGCCCTCTAATGGCTGGTGGTCCCTGTGAGCCTTGGGACAGCACAGGTTTTGTGCATTCAGTGAAAGAAATCTGCTTAGCTCAGAACTTTACCCAGTGTTTTTGTAGCATGGAACAAATCTCTGGAGAGAAAGTGTGGCAAGATCTCTTTACTAATCTTCATGGTTTAATGTGCCTCTTCCCTGAACTCAGTGCAAACCCCATCATTTGCTTCTCGCTTCTGCCATATGCCATCCAGCTTTGATTCCTGTTAGGGAAGTACTTGTCTTTCCTAACAGCTTTAAATATGATTTGGAGCATGGACAAAGAATAGCAACAGCATAGCCCTTGAATTCCATCAGCTTTCTGCAGACCCCAGGAGACCTGATCAGAAAGACACTGCACTGGACTTGGCCAAACAGTTGAGACAGTTCAGACAGCTCTGTTTGTGAAAAGTTTTTCTGTAGTAACGAAGACACATAGTGTCAACTTCTGCTCTCTCACTACCAGACCTGTAATAATGTCTGCTCTGTTCCGAGAAAATTATCGGTTCCCTGCCTGCCTTGTTGACTTAGAGGGATTACATTTCTTGGGAAGTGGGACCATGAAGTTCCCTGCTGAATGGCTTGCTGCTGCTTATCAGCGGGCAGGGTACAGCATGTTGTTCCCTTGGGAGCATTCCCTGAATCAACACAGGCTCCCTGAAAAGCCTGGTGCTCACTGAGTGTTGTGGAGTTCTGTTTTTTCCCCAGAAACAAAATCTTTAAGACTGTCTGGAGGTAGGCTGATGTATTGAAGCAGCACTGGGGAAGCACTAAGATATCTGGAAGGAATTTTGCAGATGAGTTAATGATCAGTGAAGTTTGAAGAACGGTACCGACACAGCCTGCATCTCTTTGCCAAGGAATCTAGCATCCTACTGAGGACTGGAGTCCATAGCAACAGGGGAGAATGAAAGATGAATTGCAGTTAAGCACACAAACAGGCATTCTGAGAACACTTGGAAGAAAGTTCCAGGAGCTGGAGCCTGACTTTGTTCACAGCATTCTCTTTCTTTCTACTTAGTAACTTTTTTTGCTAATTTTGATAACAATCTCAGTGAGAGCCCAGGATCACAACTGTTGTTCCACCCCAGTTAACCAGCCTCAGTGAAAGCTTAATGAAAACAGCAAGGCTACAGTTTTTTATATTTCCTCTTCTATTCAGCCTGGAAAGTACAGTTTTAGTACTCTATTTATAAAATATATTTAAAATCTGGGTTCATAAATTTTGGAAGGTGGAGTGGTGTGATGGGGAGAAAGCCTGGCTTCATTCAGATCAGTGGGAGTTTTGCCATGATTTATATAGGCTAGAATGTCATCCTTGTTTATATAATTTTGCAGCCAGCATGAAGAACTCTAAGGATGCCTGGGCCAGAAAAAGAAATCTTGAATCTTAACACTGCTGCAAACAGTTGGGGTAAGAATGATGGGAAAGTCCCAAGGAAATTGAGCTGGCATAGAAATAATGTTTAGCTGGCCGTGTTTTGGATGCTTTTGTTGTGCTCTCCATCTCCTCTCTCACTGCCTGAACTGCGAATGATGAGCTGCACACCAACCTGATCTGCAGATGGCTGCAGTTCTGACATGTAGCCATCTGCAAAGCCTTCACCAGCAGGGGAATGCCGGGCAGCTTTTTAAGATCAGATAATAGGCTGGTGCAAGACAACCAGAAGTCTGAACATACTTAGTAAGCAATGTTCCTGACTAATGTAGGCAGCAGTCTGTTTAATAGCAATCCGCACTTGGTAGCCAAGGTGCTATGGGATGTGCTTGGATCAGGTTTGGGCATGCACCAAGTTAAAAAACTGCTCTGTTATACGGGTTGCTTTCCTAAGCTGCCATTATAGGTCAGTGCAATGCACTGAACTAGGAGCCACGTGTGAAAAGGATTTCTAGGTCACATCTCTCTTGCTGAGCACTTGCACCCCTGGGGTTTTCAGGTGGTCTTTCTATATCTAGTAGCACTCATCAGCTTCTAAATTCCTCAGTCTGTGTCTATATAGCAAAGAGCATGTGCAGCTGTTCATTTCATTTGAAAAATCCTACACCTCGTGTTCCAGAATCACCGTGAGCATACTTAAAATTTCTATTTTGGGTAGAACAGTGAAACCACTAAGCTGCAGTGTAGTTTTTATCTCAGAAACTGCACTGATTTTAAAAATGGCAACATCTGTGCAGCTTCCTTTGTTAAAACACTGGGATGCAAGATGCCTTACAAACTAACATGAACATCCACACACATCTGCAACACTCTAAAGTCGCTGTATTGTTTTAAGCTAATTTATTTTCTCAGGTACCAGCAAGGGCTATTCTGGATAGTTAAAACAGACAACCCTTAAGGTAGAGCTTTGAGCTAAAAATAAGTCACTCCATCCAAGCGTCCACATAAGGCTGTGCTATGCTCCATAGCTTATCTGGTCACAGTGACTTCAGAGGGACTACATTGAAGAATGCAAGGAAAAAATTTGGTCCTAGACTCTGATCTCAGATCCTCCTGTAGGCCACAGGAAAGTGTAAAGTAATACTGTCCCTTCTTTCCACAGAATTTTCCTCAGATGTACAAAGATCTGGTCAAGTTAGGACTAATCCTGGACCCAAACATTATGGCTGAAGAGTTGCTGGACTGGATCCTACAGACCTTGTACAAAACAAAACAAAACAAACAAACCCAGCAGTCCTGCTGACACATGTTGGATTTTTGCTGGAGAGAGACCTACTACCTTTGACACTTGGTGAGTGAAAAATGAATTTTTTTGGGGGTGACTTTCCCATTTTTTTCAAACAAAGATGGTAAAACTCTTACCAAAAGCAACTCTCCACATTGAACCAGTTTGGGTTCTTCTTCTGAGCAGAACTCACCAGAGAGACTTTTGTTGAAGCTCACTGATATATTTGTGGCTGTAATGAGCTGGACATAAACAGAGTAAGGGGACATCCCACAGGCTTTCCCTTTCCCCTACCAGTGGAAGAGGGATGGGTGAGATTTCCCTGCTGTTGTTCAGCTGCTGGTTAAGAGAAGAAGCTATTCTCTCTGGGCTTGTGCTGGTTGAGCAGCCCCGTCTGCAGCTGTATCATGTTACACACTGTTATGCAACCCCATCCTCCTTGCTAACAATGACAGGAGCAACCTAAATCATGAAACATAAAGACTATAATTAAAGAGGGGAAAGTGCTTATTTGGCATTCAGGTACCCAAAGGCAATTCAGATTAGCTGAACTAGCAAATCACTTGGCACAATCTTAATGAAAATAACATTTGCACTGGACTAAATGATGATGGTTTTACCCCACTGCTGGCCAAGACAGTAGTAACCTGAGTGATGCTGCCATGGCTTGGGCAGTTCTTTCTCTTCTTAACAGACAGTGACATTTACACCACAAACAGGAAGGGCTGTGCAGTCAAAGGATCTGCCTCAGGTTCTGAAACTATTAGCACCCAGAGGAGCTCTGGCCCAGTATGATGCTTCAGGTCTGTTTCTTATGATTGGAAATTTGCAGGTGTACAGATCTGACAGTATCTGCTCAGACTGTGCCCTGCATTTCCTTGCTGGGCTTGCCCTCCTCATGCTGGCTGCAGGGGTTATGCATTTGCACAGCTCATAGCTGCAGTTGGCTGTGAAAAGTGGAAGCTGCTAGCCAGGCACTCTGAAACTAAAGAGACTGTGCAACTGTGCAAAGCCTTTGAAAACTTTAGAAAGTCCTTCTGAACCCTCTGCTCCATCTCTCCCTTCCACCTCTTACAGAAAAAAGGCCCAGAGTTTTTAGGATCTGATATTTCTTTCAGAGTTTTCTTGCTGGAGGTCTTCCTTGGGGAATCCAGATTAGTAGCTTGTGGAGGCATTAATAGAACAGCAGCTGTTGAATGTTAAACAAAGAGAGATTTTCATCCAACTGATTGCTAGATATTAGAATTAAATAAGAATTATTTAAGAATAAAGACTCTGTTTCCCTTTTAGCTTGCAGCTTTTATACTGGTGAACATCTCCAAGGAACTGCTGAGTTTTCCGATTTGTGCCGCAGTCATCAGGACTCCAAAAGTTCTAAGCAAGCTGAAAAAAAAGGTGAATGTTTTTGTCACTGCCTTGGGGACTGTGAAACTATATACCTGCTGGATCTTGAGTTGACCATAGGGATATTTTGCAGAGGGAAGAAAAGTTTAAAATATAAAATACGGGGAAGATGAATCAGCACAATTTTGATGCTGTTGGCTCCACCCACCAGTTTTAATCATGCATCTTCCCCTTTCTCCTGCCATAATCATTCTCTGCACAAAGTTAGGATTCTTTTACTGATCACTGAATGCCAGAAAGTATCCAAGTTACACTGTCTCAGTATCAGTGACAGCCACATCTTACAAATTTATATTGGATATGAAGATAATCACCTGTGACTTTCGGCAAGTAGGTCAACAGTTTATGGAGAGTTTCTGCAAAACACTGATGACAAAACACTGCAGCATCTCTACCACTGGTTGCATAGTGAACACTTTCTTGTCTCACAGCTGTCCAGAACCCTGCATTATCCCTTCCCACAACCATCCCATCACAGCCAGAAGCTTATCTATCTGAAAAGTCAGGCAGCTCTTCAAATGGGAAAATGTTGCATGATATTGAATAACAGCTCTGTTTCTCCATATGCATACATTTTCCACAGTTAATCTCTCATTCCTTTGCCTCAGTCTCTGGGAGGTCAAGCTCAGGCATCTCCATCTTGAAAACAGCTCTGTGTTGCCCAGACAGTTAGCTAAATTTGAGATGCAAAAGGTTATTCCCCAAAGGCATCTTAGAGGCTAGGGTCTCTGTTTGCCAGGAGAGTGCACTATCACATTTTACTGGCTGACATATGAGACATCACTTCTGCCAATGCAACACGACAGTTTTTGAGCCTGGGTGTACCCATACCCAAGCCCTGTCTCAGAGCCCCACATTCACACATGCTTCCTAACCTCCTCCAGGTTTTAGGCCCTCATTTGTTTGTACATCTGGGATTGGAACCTCAGCAGCCCTGGACCAGCTGAGCTCTGCTTTTGCTTAGCTTTTCTATATACTTTGGGTGCAAACCATGATGATTTTGCATGATAACAAGTCCTTAATTACACCCATGTTTAGATTCCTCCTCCCTTAGCTGAGCTCCCAGCAAGTGGTTCATGTTCCTGAACATGTAGCAAGTGATTGGTCTTACATGCTGACAGAGAGGGGCTGATTTGTAACAGGGGTCACTTCCAAGCTGTAAGACCTAACAGAGCCTGGCAGGGTTTTAGTTCTTTAAACTTAGGTTAAAGTTCATAGATAACTGTATATATATATATATATATATATATGTATATATATATATATATAATAGTTTTTTAAGCTACTTTGGGAATACTTACAGCTAGGCTGATGCTGAGTGTCAGAACTTGGCTCTTTGAGATGCTGCAAGGAGTACAGGGAGAAAAACTGCCTAGGGACTGCAAAAAAAGGCTATTTAGCAGTCTGTGGTGTCACCCCTGCTAAGTATTCCATTTTTCCTGGGAAAACTGTTTTTGTGGATCACAGGGCCTTGTTGAATGGTGGACCAGTTATTTTTTCAGAAGTATTTATAAGATTAGAGGTTGACAACAAACATTTAATAACTTAAGAAGGTGGAATTGTGTGTTATGTTGGTGTATTCTTTTCCTTCCAAGTCCTTCCTTCCTCTAGACTATCAGTGTGTTTTCTATTTTAACTCTGTAATGCCAAAAACAAGCTGAGATGGGTTGTTCTCTTTTTCATGATTCTAGTCAAATACAAAGGGTTAATCTCGTCTACATATGTTGAAACAAAGGTTTCTTCTGGCTCAAGTGTGGCTTTGTTAAAGTCTGTATTCTCTTTAGTCTCTCTGCCTTTTGGAATCAAATTTATGGTTGCATCTCCACAGAGTATGAAAGTTTCTTTTTATTATTATTTTAAGTAAAAAAATATAACTGCCGTGGTCTTCCACTTCCTGGATGACATTGGCAACTTTACTTGTGGCTACTGACATTTCAAGAGATCCATCTTATACAGGCAGTCTGTGTTTGGCTAAATTTAGCAAGCCATGGATCAAGTGGCAAGTATGTTCCACCCTGAAACCTATTTTTGGGTGGAACTCAGCATAGGCACCAAGAGGTTAAAAAGCTGTGTGGAGAGAAATAAAAAAAAAAAAAAGAAAAGACAAGCAGCAAAATATTTTGCAAGAATCGTTGCTATGTTCTGAGCTTCAGCTCTTGAACACTGTGGCTCTGAATCACGTTCACTGGGGAAACAGCTGCAGCTGTTTAAGATGCTACTGCTCCTCAGCTGTTTGTTACCTTCCTTTTGCAGGCTGGGGGCTGAACGCAAACTTTCCTCAGCAGCTTAGACTTAATGTTACCCTTTCTAACATAAGGCAAATAAGACCCAGGCATGTACCCCTTTGCCCCAGCATCCCTGGGGAGCGCAGCAGGCCCTGCAGGGGGGTTGGGGTGGGCAGGGGTAGTGCAAACAGCCCCAGCAAGTTTCTGTAATGCATTTGGAACGGCTGTGTTTATGTGCGCTGTGTGGCTGACAGTCCTGACTGTACTTTGCTGTCCCTGATCATGAAATATGTTTCTACATAGTCAGTTGTGACTGGGTTAGTCAAAAGTGTTTTGGAAAATTGACTTGAGTAAATCACAGAGAAAGCATAGTGTGTACATGCTGGTCTGTAATTAATTGATGAGCACAGTGCTAACCAGATAAAAACTGGTTGTCAGCTCACAGCAGTGCATTTGTATGGGATGCTGCATGTTTGTCCCAGCAGTTTAAACCCTGTTTTGTTTCTAGACACTGTTTATTCCCTCCTATAGAAGTGAACATTAGCCACAAGGATTTGTAAGTCTGTCCTAGAACAGTGGTGTAGCACTGTATGCCCATCCTCTCCCAGCTTCCAGGGCTGCCCTGGGATGGAAGATGCAAAGCAGACTGCCTCTGTGGGAGCCCTGCCAGCGGCTGACTCAAGGTGAAGGCTCTTGGAGACTGGCTGTAATGGATGAGAGCCGCGCCCGGTCTGGTTCAGCAGCGCACCTGGTGCTGTCTGCTTCAGCAAGGCTTGGGAAAGGCACTGGGGTGTGCTGGCACAGCCCCTCAACACCGTGCCTGTGGCTGACCCCGGCTGCAGCCGAACAGCCCTGTGCACCCACTGAGATTTAAGGTCTCCAACTGCCCTAGCCTGTGCAGGTGGGGAGCTGGCACAGCCTCTCTCCCTCCCTGCTGGAGGAGTGAGATGGATGAAACTAGTCTGGAAGCAGGTGACTCATGGGCTGGCTCCTTGCTTCCTCTTGGGACAGCCTCTTGCCTGAGGATCCAGAGGCATGTCAGAGACAGGAAAGGGACAGTTAGTTTCTAGTGGGGATGCTGGGATGGCAGTCTGGAAATGTAGGAGATTCCCAGCTGTGCTACTGGCCTCAGCTTCCTTGGGAAACAAAACAGAGATAATAATTACTCTGTCATGGATTTCAAGCTCTGGAATATTGAACATTACTTAAGGGAGTATTCTTGGGCCTATCATTTTTGTGTTTTTATTAGCAACACTGGCACTTAAAATGAAAATAATCTGGGTATGTAAGAGACCCTTCATAATGTAGCTGTCTGCTTTTTTCTTTTACTGAGCCCAGTCAACAGGCAAAATAGTTCAGGGTCTTCTGAGTCAGCTGTTAGTGCAGGGTACGATCAAGCATGATTAAGATTTTTTAAAAAGTTATGTAATGTAGGAAGAAAAAAAAAGAGGGAGTTCCCTTTTTCATTAGAATGCACTAAACAGGTCCTTATTATTATATCTTAACACAGAGATTTTGACCAAACTAAAAGGCATCATGATAATGAAGAAACTAAGGCAATAAGTACTTTTAGTTTGGGAGTATTTAGGAGCATTGCTTTCCTAAGCATTCAGTACTATTCTTTTTCACAAAAGTCATGAGAGCACATGGTACTCAGCCTTGAAAACATCTTGTTCTCTGCAAAACCAGATAAGGCCATGTTTATTTTGTATTCCTAGAGCTGGGGCAGCAAGGGGGGAAATCCCATCCTATACCTGAAGGAAGCACACCTAATTTCTCCCCTTCATGGGAAAAGATCAAGTATTTCTCAAGCCACAATCATCTACCCTGTAAAAAACCAGAAAACCAAAAACCAGAAGCCCGAGCAGCCTTAAAATCCCAACAAAAGAAGACAGAATTAAACTTCTTGAAAAGTTTAATTCTTGGTCTTATTGGGGGCAACACAGATTGGAGTGCAATTTTCAGGTCAGGCTCATCCTCCCCTATTTTCACTTTAGTGAAAGGGAGTAGAAGGGGCCATTTCAGCCCTCTCCTTGCATGAAGGATGCAGCAGTGTTAAAGAACGGAAAGAAATACTCCAAGGCTGCTTGGAAAGAGAAGGAATTTAATTCCTACCTTAACTGGGGATCTTTTCGATTTCTGTTCTATTTCAGCAAGGGCTGCTTCAGACATGAATGGACTGAGATCAAACTGCAAACAGACTAAACCTCACTGAAACTGGTGGAGGAAGAATCTGCACAAACTGCTCCCCTTTAGTGGCAGAAGTAGGAAAGAGTTAAGATCCCTAATGCTACCTGAAGGTGGAAATACTGGAACCCCTTCCTCAAAAAATGATGGCAGCAGGGACTTCAGCTGGCTATTGATTTTTTCAAGTCTGAAAGGATTAAAGAAGGAAAAATGATGGTTTTCTTATAATGATTGAGGAAGTCTGTCCTAATGGCTACCTGCTACTGAACACTTTCCAGCTCTCCCCTTTCCTCTGTTCCTCCTTCCTGACTATGAAGTGAGCTGCCTAAGGAGACACAAACTCAGTATCCTTCATCTCCCCCCTCTTTCCCCCCCTCCTGTTCCACCTTTTGCCCGTTTCTGTTTTTCCCCTCTTTTTCTCTCTTTCCCTTCTTTTTTTTTTTCTCTCCAGTAGCATCATTTTGCTGTGGGATGGCAGGGAAGGTTGTGCTGGCCTGAGGGAGAAGCTCAGCTGCAGACAGGGGTTGTGAGGATGTAAGAGCCAGCGATCTGAGGGTGATTCTCAGGAAAACAAAATCTGCTGACTCTTGTGTTGGCAGCTGAAGCTGTTAATGAAGGGGCTGCGTATCTGCTGAGCAGATTTATTAGTGCCTAGTATTGTCAGGCTTGCTAGCACACCAGTCTATTACTGGAGGTGGCTTGGGAGCTGTGCTCAGCTGTTCACTCTGCAGGGCAGTAATTTTTGGCACAGAAAGGGTCAGTAGCCCACAACTGGCAGCAGGAGTCCTGCAGCAGGAATAGCCAGGGCCACTGACAAAAGTTTGAAGAGGCTTTTAAACAGAGTTTAAATTAATTTCAAAAGCTGACATGAGAATGTGAGCAAATACATTGCTTGTTTGATCTCTCCTGTGTTCATCGTTGCAGGGGGAGAAAAAGGGAATTTGTGCATTCTTTGCAAGGAATGGAGGGAACACCCCATTCAGCTACCAAATCTGCTTGTAATGGAAACTTACCACTCCCTACATTTTTGGCTGGCTGCAGAGGTCAGAAGGGGTAACAGTAGTATTGTGCAGCGTTTAGTGTTGCTCTAGTTCTGAGGAGGAAACTTTGTCTTGTCAATGTAGGCTGAAATCCTCTCTTACTATGGACACAAACGATACTTAAGCCATTAACATTTCAGTGATAAATATCTACTCATGTAGTAAAGTCCTAGAAAAGTGGCTTTGATAAAAATCAAGATGATTGTCTAACTGGAAACTTTCTATTTTCAAGGCACTTGGAACTGTGTATGACACAAGATTTGCTCTGACAAGTAAGGTCCCAGTGGGGTAATGTCTAAGGCTTCTGGCTTGGTCCATGTGGCCTGTTTAGAGAGCCATTCAAAGCAGCCAGTGGGTTACTCCTAAATGCTGGTCCTGGCAGTGCTCTTGCAGCTGAGGCACTGCAGCCCCATCTGTGTTTCATGAGGGTCTTTGCTGTATCAGGAGACCAGGTGTGAGCTCTCAGTGGGAGAGGAGAGGCTGCCAGGCCCTCAGGAAAGCTGTCAATTGGCTTGGTTTCCAGAAAAATCAGTGCTTGTGGGTAGTTTCTATAATGAATCCCATGAGCTCTTGGAAAATTATTTTCTCTGCTACCACCAGCTCAGCATCATCCTTCTAATGGCCTTAGTGGAAAGCAGAGTGGGCATAGGCTTGTCTGAGTGCCTACAACAAAGGCAGTGTTTCTGAGAAGTGTTGAGCTGTCTGCACAGCTTGGCTCTTCTATCTGTGTGTGACGTGTGATACTCAGGAAAGGTGAGGTGTGTAGTACTCATGTGGCGAGGAGAACCTGGGGCCTGTCTAGCCAGCAATTGGGGCACTGCTGTCCCAGAGTACCTGGCTCACAAAGCCCTATTTACTGGTAGTTTCTGCAGTTGTGGTAGACAAGGGCCAAGTTTCAGGGAGGAAAAAAAGTGGCCATGAGAACTTCTCACTAAAAAAAGACACAGACACTGCAATCTTTGCTATGACTCATCTGGGCTGTTACTTGAAAAAGGCAGGCTGAGCAGTTGAGGTCCTCCTTACTCAAGGGAGCAGCACTCATTTGTGAACTCTCTGAAGCCCTGAAAGTAGAAATGGTATAGGTGAGCAGTTCCCATGCTGAGCCTCCGACCACTGATTTCCCTCCAACCCTGCCAGATGTGGCTTAGGGAGAGCTAGCGGGTCACAGCTGGCTAGTTACTTCCCACCTGTTGCTTCCACTGCTGCTAAACAAGTCTGAGAAGTAAAAATCCAGCATATATGTTCTCATTCTCATCTTTCTCTTAAAAACAGATGATGAAATAGTTGCAGGAATATCAATAATTGCTGGATGACGGGGCTTTGCTCTGTAGCGAGTGTTGCTGATGGGGAGGGGTGTCTATAAAGAAAGCTGGTGTCCGCGTTATCAAAGTGTGAGTGAGACAGTTTCAGGATGTTTTGACAATGTTTTTCCCACTTGGAGCTTTATTACAGATTCACAGAGAGTCGAAGCACTGCTGTGAACTGCAGCAGCTTGTTCAGTCACCTCCCTTCAGTGAACAAGCCGTGCTCCCGCGGGGCCTTGCTGGGACATGAAAGTGCCGACACACATGCTGGAAAACCTTGCGGCACTGCTGCCTCCTCCTCCCTGGGGATTAGGGACTTGTTGAGTGTTATGAGCTGTCCTCCCAGTTCAGCACATCCTGTCTTTGGGGGGCAGGTCGGTGCTGTTTCAGTGTCCAGCAGCCCGGGCAGTGGGCAGAGGAGCCTGGCTGTCCCCAGCCACTGCTGTTTGCTCAGGGAGCGGGAGCCGGGCGATAAGGCGTCCCTCGAGATAACGCGCTTTTGTTGTTTGCCTGCCGGGTCAGGGCTCGGGAGGTGCTCTGCATTGCTGGGCGTTAAGGGTGTAGGCCGCTTAAAAGAAATGAGAAAAGGGACTTTGAATGGGCTGGGTCAGGGTGTCTATGGTTTAAACCAGAACAGTTCCGGCACTTGCTGGAGGGAGAAAGCTGTATAACATCACCTTATACTCTTCCTCTGAGCCGGCCAGTCCTGTATGCGAGAGGGAACCAGTCGTGAAAACACAAAGCCATCGCCTGTTTAACGAGATTTTTTTTTTTTTTTTAAGCCGAAATTTTGCTGTGGTCTATCGCCATCCTCAAGGCAGGAAAACAGATTACTGGGAAGAGGTAGGAGCGGAGGAAAAAAACCCAACCAAACCCGACCAGAAGTCGGAAGGCTCTGCAGTTTAACAGTGCCACCTCCTGGCTGGCCCTGGCACGGAGGGGTGTTCCAGCTTCCCATGACGTGTCCCGCACCCACTCGCTGCCAGCAGCAGCCGTGGTGTCCCACGCACGGATTTCTCCCCGAGCCATAGACGCTGCAAAGGGGAAAATCAGCTGCAGCTTTAGGGCTGGTCAATGCAGCACCCAGGAATGGTCTTTGGTGTGCAAAGGCTGGCCCAAACAGGATTGTTCTGCTTAATGCAAACACCTCAGTTTTGTTTGTTTGGTTGGTTGGTTTGGGTTTTTTTGTTGCATTGGATGAAAAGAAGCCCTGATCTCATCTCCTCCCCCAAGGATAGGGGCTCAGAACATAAAATGTTTTCATTCACAGTGGGGTGGGGAGAACAGGAGAGATCCCCTTTGGTAAGGTCAGATCAATTGTCCAAATGCTGGTATTTAAACTTCATGTTAATTAAGGGCCAAAAAATTAAGAAGGTACTTGAAACGAAATCACCTTTTCTATGTCACTTTTGTAAAGATTTCTCCTTAGAACAGTCTGGATTTTCCTGGTTTGAGGGGGTAGCCGTCCTCCAGGCATCTGATCTGTTAGCACAGGACCTGGGCTGCTGCACAGGGCAGCATGGATGTAGGCAGGCAGCCCTGCTGAGGCTGCACTGGGTACTGCTGCAAACACCCCCTGAGCCAGGATGATGTGAGGATGGCATGGCTCTGCTCCTCCTTGAGATGGGGAGGAGATTAGCTGGAAAGCTAGGACTTGCCTGGGACTGAGGAGGTGTAGTAGCTTGGGGTACTGTGGGAAAGGTGCCCTTAGGGATCCCAGTACAACAGGGTCCTATCTTTGGAGGGCACCTTGGTTCCCCTAGAGGGCTAGATTCACAAAATTATTTTTGCTGTTGCACTTGAGCTTCCATGAAGCCAAGCAGGATTCAGGACTCCCCTGTGTGTGAGCAGCAGTCCCACAGCAGTTTAGGAGTCTCTTAACCTCCTACCTTGCAGAACTTCCATGACCCTTGCAAGCCAGTCCAAGAAGAAAGCCCATGGCAGAGGTGAGCAGCTTTCTGCTGGTGTGGTTTGTGAGCAGGTGTGCAGCAGAGCAGAATGAACCTCGTGTGTGCAAGGGAGAAAAGGGGAGTGCACATCTGAGGTGGGGCGGGCATGAGCACGGCTCCAGGAGCCTTGGTGCTTTGCTCTGCTCTGCATGCTGTGTTTGTGATGGTTCCCAATGTAGCTGGGGCAGGCCTTCGTCAGCTGGATGCACTTCCTGAGGCTCATCAGTTGCTTCAATGTGGTCTCAAGAGCACTTAGAGATGTGCAGGACCTTATAGGTGCAGGCAGCTTTTCCATCTCTAAGGAAACAATTTATCTTTGCAGACGTGCCAGTAACAGCATGGGTGTTGGGTTTTATTTTCTCTAGATGGTACAAAATGTAATCACTTATGCAATACAGCAGACTGGCTTTCTAATCTTCCCTCTGAAGTACCACTTTGGCAAGTTCTTTGAATTTATATCTGTATTTCACAGTGTTCCCCGTCCTCCTCTCTTTCATCTCATTCTGTGGTGTTTCCTGTCAGTGTAGTCACTATTGAAGAAGGAGAGGAGGCAGAAACATCTTGAAATCACTGTGGTGGAAAAACCTGGTAGTGATAGTGCCTCCTGAGCAGCACTGTGGTGGGGCAATGCAGAAACCTTAGCAGTGATTTTGATGTGAGTAATGCTGCACCCTGCGACTTTCAGCCTTCAGTCCAGCTGAAGGTTTTGCGGTATAAACCAGGCCAGAGAATTTTCTGAGCCTAAAATAAGTAAATAAAACTACAGCACAAGTCCAGTGTCTTGACACAATCAGGAATTCTTTCAGCCAGTTTTGCTGCTGATTGTCAAGGTACAGCTTTATAGTTTTGGACTTTCTTTCAAATAGCTTGTGGTGTGTCTTTGCCATACCAGTCCTCTCTGCTGTGTGGTCCCAGTCTGTGTCTGGAAGGTTCCTCCATTTCATTCATTCTTTAGCCACTGCTCTTTCCAGACAAAAGTGGTTTGCTTTATCTGGCTGTATCCCCTGATTTCAAGCAGAAAGTCTTCAAAATTTAATATTTGTCTGCTAGTTCAGTCTCACCTGTGTTTAGAGTTTCATCCTAAAGGGAAGGTAAACCCAGAAATACTGAGGCTGATATCAGTTTTATGAAGACCTGTACAGAAAGTTTATTTCAGACAAGCCAACATAGAAAATTTTCCCTGAATTGTTATCACAGTTGGACTAAGATTGATCTTTTTAAGATTTCTTTTCCTTCTGTAGAATACTCTGATGTGAGATACCCAAGAGTCTACTTGAGTCTTTTTCTTAGCTTGGCTGTACTTGGGGCTTTTTTCATACTGCTTTTTTTTGTGGGCCAGTGGGAGCAGTTTGCTATTGTAGACAATAGTATAGAAGAGGACTGTGTGAGCAAGCAGCAGTCACTTGGAGGTGAAAGAATCCTGCAGTGTTATTTGCTTCCCACCTTCTGCAATTGCAGTACCAAAGCTCATTGTAGTAGTGGCTCTAGGCCTGTTTGTTTGTACTCATCATCCACAAGGTACCAATGTTTTTCTGAACTCTTATGCTTCTTGTTATGTGTTTACCCTTGGAGATGCTGACAAAAGAGTTAGGAATGGAAAAATATTGTGTGTTCCTGCTCTGCGTCTATAGTTCCCTAGGAATCCAGGGAGGCCTTGAATTTGATGTTGCTTTCCTGTTTTTAGGGAGCAAACTAAGCTATGAATTATAAATACAAGCTTGGGGCAAAACAGTTTTCCATTCATAAAATTCAACATTAAAGACTGAACAGTAATTTCTTAGCTTGCTGCAAAGCAATAGGAAATCCATGTCAGGACTAGAGAGCTACTGACAGCTTCTTCAGCTTTTGCTGTGCCACAGTTAATGAATTGGTTCATCTTTGATTTTTATGTAGCTAGAACAAAGGTGTCTCCAACTAAGTGATGCAGATTAGTGTAGTTTTCAATTTGAGGAGTTTGAACTTGGAAAAATAAAGGCAGAGCAGTCCTTTTCTTCTGCTGGCTTCTCTCTTGGCTTTCAGAATGAGAAATAGCTAGGGCATAACTTGAATAAATCAAGAAGAAGGAGGTGATGAAAGTTATGGTATTCTGTTTGGGGCTGAATCAAAACTTACTGCATAGATACTGAAGTTACTGCTTCAGTGATGACGGTGTGAGAAATCAAATCATAGGATGCCAATAACTTTCTGTAGTCTGGATCCTGCATTTGTTTGTATTTCAGCATCTGAGGGGTCCTGTTGGAGCCCAGGCAGAACATTGCAGGGAGGGAGGGGTAAATTGCTTTCAGTGGTGCAGTGATTAAGGAGGATCTCTGATTTGAGTGCTCTTGTAAAGAGCATCTCAAGCATTCAGTAGGGAAATCTGATTGTGACTTGCTCTCCTCCCACTCTGGAGCAGGCTGTTGTTCTCTGAACTGATGACTGTCAGGTATTAGAAGGAGGTGAAGGTTTGCAAGGGGCAAGAGAGAATCCTGGATCAAAGTGTTTGTTTTTTCAAGGTAAAGCTGCATTAAATTGGGGAGAAACAGACCAGCAGCAGTGAAGAATATAATCTGTGCATTTTATCACTCTGCTAAACCCAGCTGTAAAATTTACCATAGGAAGGCTAATAAAATGGGAGCCACACAAGCAAACAGAGGGCATGGGATTATCAGCAAACATTTATTTTGGCTCTGGTGGAGCCACTCCCCTGATCAAAGAGGTTGGAGTTTGAACCTCTTTTAAGTTGTTTCCTGCTTGGACTGGGAGTGCCCTGATCTTGCATTGATGGTGTCAGTATCGTCTGTGCAGCTGCATGGAAGAAAGTATCAGGTGGGACAGGGAAATTGAGTGGGGCTGCTTTACTGCAGTGAGACAACAGAAGTTTATTTTACCGTTGCCAGCAACCACCTGGTTTAGGAAAAAAACCTTATGCTTATTGTATAACTAGATGGTATAGGTATTTTCACAGGCCCAACAGGGACTGCTTTGCCATTTGCAGGCTCATATCTGGCAGACTGAGTAGCTTTGTAATCCTTATCAACAAGATGGCCCACTGGCAGAAATCACCTCGAGCCCCAGGCTCTTCCCCTCCGGAGCCTCCTCTGTGACTGATCTCTTTGTTCAGGGCTTCTCCTTTCTCCTCCAACAAGAGTTGCTTGAATCCCTCTTGCCAATGAGTCTCTTGGCTAAAACGAACATCTCCTCTCTGATCCTTCCAGGCTCCATGGTTGATGTCTAGTGCAGCGGGGGCTTACCTGGTGAATGTGGTGTTCTTGCTCAGTCTTGCTGGCTGGAGTAATACATAAAGTACATGGGTGAGGAACAGAGTAGTCTCATGAGAGAACCAGAGGTAGGAGAAGGTTTTTATGTCCTCAGGAATGGGATCTTTCTATGCAAACACCTTGCATCTCACTTTATGTGCTAAGGGCAGAACAAAGGCAGCTTTACTTCTGACTTTCCACTTTTTTTTTTTTTCTCCTTAAGTGTTTCATCCATTCTGTATTTATTTTATTTATATTGTACTCTGTTGGGGAGATTGTTGTAGACACCTGCGTGCTTGAGTTCAGATTCATTTTAAGGCAAACTCATAATATGTTTGCACTTGAGAGGCAAAAGGGAAGCTGAGCTTGAATGTAGCTCTCATGATATGGATGGCTCTCCTTCCTGGGTTAGGGCAGTGCTGAAACACCAGGGAGACTCCCTGCCTCCAAGGGGAGACTGCTGAGCAGCAAGGGAAGAGAGCAGGCAGCAGGAAGTTAACCTTCTGGGTGTTAGACTGCAAAGGATTGTCCATAATATATTTTCTTATTTTTAAATAGCTCCACATTATTTGGCCAATGCTAAGCCAGAGTACTTGTTTTTGAGGCTTCCTGGGGGTGTGGGCGTTGAGGGGAAAAGGAAGCAATCTGTAAGGCTGACAGAGCTATTCAAGCAAGACTTCCCCCTTGCTCTTCCAGGGTAGAACGTGTGACCTTCTGGCCTCATATCTGCCACAGTCAGCATCCTTGCACTGCATGAGGAAGGTCCTGCACCCATATGCAAAGTCTGGGAAGACTTTCCTGTTCTTGGCTGATTGATCCCTGTAGCATATGCCCCATCCTACTGCTGCACAGAAATGTGGGTCTCAGCAGTTAAAGCCCTGTAAGGAGGCTGGGTGAGCGCTGAATTTGTGGGTGCACCTTCACACTGAAGCGGAGATGTGCTGGTACGAAGGAGTGGTGGGAGATCTGTTTGTGTCTGGCAGTGTGGGACTTTGCCTGCTGGGACACAGAAGTCCCTGTGACTGGGGTGTGCATGACTTGGTAGAAATATTGTAGTAGCTGTTTTATCTCACCTTTAGCTATCAGCGAGTGTATTTGTAACACACTGATCATTGTGTTTGCCTGAGCCCTGTAGGAGCTCCTGGGGAGCAGGCTCCCATCTCATCTATTTTGCTGAAGCATTTGTCAGTCCTGAGAAAGCTGCTTCAGAATGATCTGTGAAAGAGATTTGCCTTTGTGCTCTAGGTGGAGTCTTCATCATGGTCCATTACATGAGAGCTGAGGGTAAAGATAAGTTCATGCTTTACCTTCCCTGTATCTTTTGGAACAAAAACTTGATTTCAGTTGGAATAACACCAATTAGATGTTTCTGCTCCCCCTACTCTCTTTCCTCATGCTGGAGAACACCATCAAAATAACAGAATGCAACCACACTATGATTATTTTCGGGCTGCACTGGAGACTGTAGGAGATGGTATATGAGAAATTTTAGCAATGGATCCTTATTAAAAGTGCAGCATCTTTCAACATAATAGAAGTAATAGCATGAAGACACTTCCAATTCAGACAATCTTGCCAGCAAGGGCTGAGAATCTGGTCCACAATCTGACCATGGGGTTCACTTGTGCCCCATATCCTTCACTTCAAGGAGATCTGTGTGGAGATGTGCAGATCTTTGTTTTAGCAAAACCCCACCACCCTCTTGCTCAGACTACACATCCCTGGAGGATATTGCTCTCACCTGTGCACAGCTGAGCTGTGTTCAGAGCCTGGTTGTTGCTAGAGAGCCCTTACTAAGCTTTTTGAGGCTCCTTGAGAAAGATAAGTGCAGTAGCTGCCAGATGTACTAGAATTCAGATAAGCAAGCATGAATATACCACAGGTCTTCTGGGATTCTTTTGCTGTGCTGGGATCAGTGAAGATGAACTCTGGTTTTGTTGCTTGACCATGCCAAAATGATGCCTGATTAGAAACAGGAATTCAAGGAAGAAACCAAGGCAATTCTTAGGCTGAAGGAGTAAAGCTGTTTTTAATTTTGAGGACAGCAGAGATCTTGAGCTGCCTACCCCTGAATGACATTTAGACAGCAAATCTCCCTCTCTCTGTGGTAAGACAAACATACCTTTCTCCTGCTATGGAGAAAGCTCCAGGTTAAGAAGTGGAATGTAGTTTTAAGATGTAGTCTTGGTTTTTCAGTTTAATTCCTGTAGAAAAAGGGCAAGCAGTTTTTGTGATAGGAAACCAAATGCTGTTCAGCTGGTGCTGGGAGTGAGGCTCTGCAATGTTCGTGTGTGAGATGGACAGTGAAAGATCAGAAGGTCTCAAGGGCCAGAAGTCTGATGCTTTAGAGATTGAATTCCTGTTTTTTGGTCAGGTGAGACCTCTTACAGCAGATTCTGCTACAAATTCTCTGGGGGAGCCTCTGCAATATGTGGAGGCAAAGGCTGGCTTGTTTGCTATGGTGGGCCTGGGGTGGCGGGGGGGCGCTTTCAGATGTGCCCAAGGCTATAGGGAGCCTGGTGAATTTGGTTAAGATCTTGGCTATTATGGGATCAGTTTCAAGTACAAGTGCTTGAACTAGCACTGTGTCTGTTTTTAATCTGCTGAGTCTTTCATCAGGTAACAGACCAAGAAGCTTGGTGGCAGGAATTTGGGTTTCAGTCATGCTTTTGTTGTGTGATTGCAGTGAAACAGAGCTGAGCAAGTGGACTTTTTTTCTGAATGCTGCTGCTAAATGGAGTTTTGTTAGCTTCTCCTCAAGGTATGGCTCTTTTGATATCACATGGGAATCATGGGGGTCAGATGAATTTGAATGGCTACTGGTGTGAGGAGAAAAATAAAGTTCCCCTATCTGTATAGTGATGCTATTTTATTGTTTATGTGGACCTAAAATTCAGCAATGATCGTGTCTTGGATAAATTGTTTCTAAAACAGCATAATTTGAAACCTGATTTGGGGAGTGGCAGTCAAAACTATGATGAACACCTTGGCCTTCTCTCTTTTCTTCTTTTTTCCCCTCTCCAAACCAGGGTGCAATAGAAATGGACTGAAAGTGCAGTGTGTTTAATGTGTTCTATCCCATCTTGTGTGCTTGCTGGTTCATGTTCAGCTGTGGTAAGCCTCCCTGTGTGAGCAGGTCTCAGACTTGCTCTCTATTGCTCAGATAGCAGTGAGAGTTTTGCTGCACAAGAAGAAAACAAAAGACTCTCCCTTGCTCCTAGCTCTTGGCCGCTCTGAGGTGTTGGTCATCTGTGCACCAGGGATTCTTTGGCTGCTCAGGAATTTATTTGAGCTGCAGAATGTGGGTGTGTAGAATGGAGGCCAGATGTCAGAGCTCCTGGGTGGCCAGATGTGAGCCACAACTGCCCTAGCTGCATATACTGAATCTCTCCAACATGAGGAATGCAGCCCAATGCTTGAGACCAGCTTTTGTAAACTTCTGCTCAGCTCTAGGAGCCTCCTGTGTCTCTGATTCTTGCCCATACTTTTCCAAATAATTCAACCCTGCCCCAGAACAGGATCCCAAACAGGTCTCTATGCTCTCTCCAGCCCAAGATCCTAATCCCACGTGCTGCCCTATGCTTGTTTATCTATCTACCCATCAGCTATGCCAGCTACAAAGGCTCCTGGAACTAGACGGTTTGGGGATGTGCTGCACTTGGAATATAATTTGTATTGCTTCTCCTGGGGCTTCAGAGCAAGGAACATTTTGTTCTTCTGAATATAAAATGTGTAAACATGACTGATACTTCATATTTAAAATGTGCTCTTTGAGCTTGTTTCTCTCATCAACCCCTTCCCCCTCAAACTTTGGAGAGATACTAGAATAATGACAAAAAATAAGAAAAAACAGTCTTTCATTATGAATTTATTGAGAAGCAAGAAGAGCACATAGCCTAGGTACAGAATGATTCACAGATCACTTAAAAGAGGTTACAGAACAAAAAATTCCAGGTAGACTCTAGAAGACTGGAATGATATGAGTCCAGTGACAGGACATCGATCACTGGAAAAAAGGCATGTTCATCCTATTTGCTTTTGTTCTGTGGTTATAACAAAAGCTGTGCTAGTGGAATCTCTAGACAGACTCCGGAGAAGATTAAAGATGTTGAGTTCTGTAACTGCATAATATGTGATATACATGAAAGTCATCTTCTAGCCTGTGTTAGAAATGGATACCTCCATAACTTACTGCAAAAAAGTGTTTAGGCTCTCGCCTGTTCTGCCTCATGCTATTTTCATCCTATGATGAGAGTGTTGGTATTGGATACTTTCTTCTTACAGCTGTATCTATTAGGAGAAAAAAGTAGGCTACAGTGTGCATTTAGAGATAAAATTACCACCAGAGGATCTAGTAACTTCTTGAAAATAGCAAGTCATAAAGTGGAACAGCATCAGAATCAGCATGTGAGGACTGTTTTCTTCAGAATCGTTGTAGCATGCAAGCAGCCTACTTGACTTGAATAGTTTTGGTAGTCTGTAGCTTTCATGAAATTGGTTTGTTGTTAATAATAGTCTAAATTATTTTTCACAGTAAAATCGGCACAAGCGACAATGACGTGATCTTGATTAGTCAGCTTTGCTGAAAGAGTGTAATCTCCCTGTATGAGACAAATGCAAAGCAAGAGATTAGCCCATCAGTACCACATAACTGCTTAAGTTTCTGACTCCTCTTTCTAGAAATAGAACAATGCTTTTCCCATCAAGTTCCTCCAAAACCTTCCTTGTCCAAATGTTTCAGAGGTGGTAAAGGACATGTCCATATTTTCTGCCAAAATACTCTCCTCAGTGATATCAATGCTGACAGCACAAATTGAAAATTAAACAGTGCAAGGGGAATGAAATGTTTTGATGCATAAAAAATTCCCTTCATATTTGTGTAAATTCTCATGATTCTTATAAGCAAGCACAATATGGCCTGTGCTGTTTAGTAACTGGAAAAAGAGGAGCTTAGTTCTCTGGCACTTCTCTTACATGGAACTTTTTGTTCAGAGTTATTGATATGAATTTTTATAACAGAGCATGCTGGGGGAAGTGTGTATATAGATGACTTGATCTATAATGAATTCCTATGTAATAAAACCAGAAGTAGTCAAATTTCCAATTGTGTAGTTGAAGTTGGGAATTCAGGCTTTGGGGAGAACTTACATCATTGCAGTGCAAAAAAAATCTGAATGTTAAAGAAGCCATGGCTGTCTTGGATTGGTCAAAATGGCTCTCTCCAGACACCTGGAGAAGCACTGTGCAGGGAGATGGCCATGGCAGCTTTAAACAGATTTGGAAGAAGAGATGAACTAGATCTAATTCACTGTGTATTGCTGGCACTGCAGTAATTATTTCTGGGTTTTTTGCTGGAGCATGGAAAGGAGCAAAATGTGGGGTAGGAGAAGTTGGCAGCAGTGACCTCCTCGCTTTGAACCACAGAATGCTCTTGCCCTGTTTAGAGCCCTTCTGGTTGTGGAGAAAAAGGAGGCATAACTAGAATGAGTCAGACTTGTTGGCATTTGCCTTTTACAATAGGATTTTTAAAGCAGTATCTGGCTTGTGTCCTCACAGAGAGGTTCAAGTTAAGAGTAAAATCTAAATTTAGAGAGAGGCCCAATGGCAACATGCTCCTGAGAATAGAACCTGGTTGTAATTCCTGTGTGGAGCATGCAAACATCCCTCAGGCTTCTGAGATGAGGCTGTTCTTTGCAATGAGCAGAAGATGATTGCTGTATGGAATTATTCCTTTTTGTCAGCATGGGAGGATGGTGTTATTTGCCTGATTGATTAATTAACAAAAGAGGCTTCCCATTCATTTTCTCACAAGCACATTAACTCTCTAAAAGCTTATAGTTTAATTCATGGAGGAGACTTCTTAATAACTAATTTACATTGCTTATTAATGATTAGATTTCTTTTTTCTCTTTCAGAATAATTTTTTGCTCAAGGTGAAAAATATTATTAAAAGAGTCTTGTGATCAGTCTTGAGCTGAATTTTCATCTCATTTGCCCAGAACTGGAGTTTTACTGGTCCATGTGCATGTTTCTATGGCTTCTTCTTGGTTTAAAGACCTATTCTTCAGTTTGTCTTGAGGCTTTACTATGTAAGTATGTTAGTACTGGAGCAGGATGCTGATTGATGTGAGCTCAGGCACACCTGTGTGAGACATTAAAAAGCAATGCTCAACACGGCCTCTGTAGAGTTAGCCTTTGAGGAAGCAGGTTAGGGTGGGATAACAGCCTACATAAAGGGGGTCCAGCTCCCTGTGTGAAAACCTCGGGAAAGCAAAGGTCCTGGTTGCTGCTGTGACGAAAGGAAGATTGAGACATATGAGATGGCAGTGCTTATGGAGGCTCAATCCCCGCAGAAGCCAGCTATCCTTGTTATCACCTCTGCAGGTCTTGGCAAGCCTGGTTCTTTTGGACTCATGTCTGTATCCCTGTTCTGATCCTGTTTTCTTTTCCTGCCTGGAGCAATCCAGTGCTGAGCAGATCCCAGACCTCATCTTTGAGCTCCTGACATCGGTTTTATACCTGCTGCTGAAGAACTGAGAGCTCATGCTTGCCTCTCTGAGTAAATCTAAGGAGTATTTGACTGACCACCTGAACTCTATGCTTTTGCAGTGGTGACTGTGATCCTTTCTTTGCCACATTCTCAATAAGATGCCTTGATAATCAAAGGCTTTGCCTTCTTCCCTTCAATCCAATCTCTTAGTTGTATGTCTCTAAAAAATCCTTTGTGATGTACTGATCAAATGTATCTTCATGCTGTGCTCAGTTAAGAGACTGTTGCATTCAACATTTGAGATCTATCTTTTCTTGCAATGTGACTCAGTTGAACTTCTAGGAGGAGACTTAGCTGTGTGTGGAGAAGGCTGCCAGTAAAAAGCATTTGTAATGGATGACCAGGAAATTCAGAGCAGTGCCTAGAGTGCTGCGTGTTTTTTCACCTTCCTAAGAAAATATTTTCTTATTTTAAGGCTCCATAAATCCAGAGAAAGTGTTCTTGGCCTAGAAGACCTTGGTCTCTACCTGACACCATGTATGTACAGTGGAACATATTCAATTGCAATAGCTATCTAAATTGCCTTTATAGCAATGAGCTTCTCCAAATTGTTCAGTTCACTAAGGACTGAGCAAAATTGCAGCCTTGGTCTCTTGGGAGTCCCCTGGAACTGCTTCTTTCCTTGCTATTTTAAGAGTAAGAGAGAGGGAGCATACTAAAGAACTCCATGGCTCTCTGACTTAATGCTATCTGCTCTCCTGAAAAATAACTTTGTCTCTAGATAGTAGTGCCTCTAACTCTTCATTTCATATTGAAAAGGATTACTCAAATAAAACAGTCAGATCCAGTGTGCCAGCTGGAATGTGCTGATGTGATTGCTGGTAGTCCTCTGACCGTACCTCATCCAGAAAACCCTTCTGCTTGGGAACACAGCTGTGACCAACTTACCTGAGGGATTTCTTTGATTCCCAATGTGACTGGTCCTTCATAATAGAGATGTTCTGGAAAGCAACAATGGTGATGGATGGTTAGGCATGCAGCACATGAAGGAAAAAGTCAGCTGATCATAGATGCTTTTTTTGTAATGGCATTTCAAAGCCTCCAGTGACAAGTATAATGGAACTGCAAAATGCTCCCCACAAAGTCCTGCAGCAGCCCTCTTGAGGGAAATATCAGGATGTATACTGCCTTATATGGAAAGCAAGGCAGGCCTTGAGCTCAAGGAGCATCCGCAGCCCTTGTGAATGGAAAAAGGGAGCATGTCTTTGCACAACCACGTGGGCGTTCCTATGCCATCACACACCCTGAAAATGGAAGGGGAGGGGGGGACTGCCACACTGAAGTCCTTTAGCATGGACTATTAAACACCTGCAGCTGCAGTTGTTGAACTGTACTGTTTTGGTAACTTTTAGAAAAACCAATCTGAGCTGAGTGTTTGTGTAAATGTGGACTTCTGACTGCTTGCTGAACATGACTTTAAAGTAATAAGAACATGTCTGTCTCTCTGCTGAGGAAGCAGTCGTCAAGAAGTTACATGAGGTATTAAAGTGATCACAACTGTGTTGGTGGCTGGAATAGAGACTGGGAGTTCCACCTTCCTATCCTCATCTCCCTAACCATACAAGGCATACCTGCTCTTGGCTGTTGAAGAAAGGGCAACTTCGGCATTAATGGAGAGAATTAGCAAGCTGTTCTGCAGGTCTTCCTACTTTTTCATAGCTTGCTGGGCCAAACTGTGCAGACTTGACTGAAAATAAAACTTGTAGATGCTTCAGTATTTCAGAATTTCTTGCACAACTTGCCCCACACAAGTCATGGAAAAATCTAAGCACTGTGTAAGGATTCTTTTTTTGTAGGTGTCATGAAATAGTCCTTACTTTGACAGTGACAGAGGAGTAAGTGTTTCATCATGTTTATATGAGTATGTGCTGGCATTTTGATGCTTGTCACTTCTAGAGAGTTGTTTTAGTCTAGTCTCACATTGGTTTAAATTGTTTCTTGTGAAAAGTTGGATAAAAGCTTTGTAACATCTTTAGATTGTGTGGTCCATCTCACCATGCACGGACTTTGAAAACAGTCCGCAAAAGCTCTTCCCACACATGATATGAAATGTTAGTCTTGTAACAAAATTATATGAAAGAATCATGACAATAAGATAAACTAGGAAAAGGAGAAACCTGAGATATCACCATAGTTCTACACCTTTGCATTTATGAGAAGTTTGTAAAATGTAATGCTCTGATGATCCTGGGAGGTGAAGATGCAAAACAACTCAGCTTTGCCCTGAAAAACCTAATCCCAAAATAGAGAACAGAATAAGTATGTCTTGGCTTGTCAATCTCAAACTGATCAACTATGCTACAGCAATTGTACTGTACTCATTCCCCTCCACGTCCTTGGCTAATTCATGTGGACATCAAGAAGTCTTGTTGTTTTCAGGCAGCAGTCACCATTGCTGCTCACTTATGTGCATGAAGCAATAGCCCAGAGTCTGACACATCTCCACTGCAGAGAGCGGTGACTCAAAAATTTTAAAAAATACAGTACAGCCCACCTCTCGGTTCACAGCTTTAATAGACTCTAAATGGGAATTAAAGGCACTGAATTCTGCATAACTTGGGTGATGAGTGACTCCTGAGACTTGAGCTGTGTGTGTCGGTGTGATCCTAATGCATATTGGGAGCTGCCCCCTCAGGGTATTGTGTACCATGCAGTGGTGGGGCTCGTGCTTGTGTGTCCTTTTGCTCAGTAGAGAGCCTTGGAGGACTACCTTCATTCAACTCACAGCCTAGCAAATCTTGGATGACAGCAGAGAAGAATGGAAAGGAAACTGGTCTGGGAGTAATCATGCAAAGTCCTTCTGCACAGGGACATGGAAGCTTCTCTTGGATCGTGTGGCTTGTTAGGATGTCATCTAGGCTCTCAGAAAGCCATCCAGAATCTAAAAACATAGATGCAGCATTCAGTCTCTGCAAAGCCTGTATTTTAAAATGAAGTAGGTGTCATCAGGCCATAAATTTGCTTCTGAAATGATGGCAATGCTAATCTCTCATCTAGTGTAGGTAGAAGCTATTTTTCCCCACACACTTCACTGTGATAAAGTAACTAGATGAATGCAGTCTCAGGGTTCTGCCTCAGCCCACTCTGAGAAGTTTTCCTTGATTGCTCTGATGTGTTGTAGCTATGCCTTTGCTCAGTTATCAAAGAAATTACTGTCATTGGCTGTATTATCTTTTAGGGAGCCTTAAAATATGGAGCAGCTGGTGCTGCTTGTTAGTTTAAGGTCCACATTTACTGCTTTATGCTTCAGCTTTACTCTTATTATGCTCTTTTTAACCAGGGGTCTTGCAGTGCTTCAGAGCTGAAACATACGGAGCTAGTGGTAAAGGCCACTGATATAATCAAGGGACTAGAGCATCTCTCCAATGAGGAAACTGAAGGAGCTGGGACTGTTCAGCCCAGAGAACAAAAACATTAGGGGACAGCACATCAATATGTACAAAAACCTGAAGTGGGGTTGTAAAAGAGGATAGAGCCATGCTCTCTCTACTGGTGCCTAGTGGCAGGGCAAAGAGGCAGTGGGCACAAACTAAAACACAGGAACATCAGAAAAGACTTTTTTTTTACTGTGAGGGTGACTGAGCACTAGCAGGGGGTGCCCAGAGATGTTGCCCAGTGAGCATCCATCCTTGGATATATCTAAAAAACTTGCCCTGGACAATAATCCTGAGCAACTAGTTGTCAGATGGCCCTGTTTGAAGTAGGTGGAACTGGATTAAATGACCATCAAATACCCTTCCCAACCTCATCAATTCTTTGGTTCTGTAACCAGTCCTTTGGAAAACTCCTGTGACCTTCCTTGCTTCAATGGGGAGGGGAAAACTGTGCTCCTTTGAAAGTATATCCTTATAGGAAAGCAAGGGCAGCTTTCATTTTCAGCTAGTTGAGACCTGTCAAAATACTATGGATTCATAAATCTGCTGAATTTTATTATTCATATTTGCTTTGGACCATTGAAACATCCTCAAAAGATCAGGGTTTTTAAAGACCATTCAGTGTTCCAGTTGCATGGGGATTTCTACTATAATTCCAGAAGTGTAATCATACTCCAAGGCTTGAAGGACTGCAGTTGATCACAGCATTCTTAATATGCATTTTTTTCTCCACATATTCATACATTTTTACATTCCTCCACTTAAAGAGAATGAACACATCTGCTGCAGTAAGTTTAACTGTCACAAACACGGAGCCTCATCTCATTGAAAGAATTCTGTGGTCTTCCTAGAGAAAAGCCCAATTGTGCTTGCAAAAAATGTTCACATATTTGGAAGAGCATAAACCATGAGTGCATTTTTCCAATTAAGTATTTCCTTTTTTCTCTTTTGGTTTGCTGGTGATTCATGGTACCTGTCAAGCATGCTGTCATCAGTGATGTGCTTTCAGCCTTCTTTCTTATAGATTTATCTGAAAATGATTTCTGTAGAGCTGCTTAGAAAATATTTCTAATGTACCACTGCATCAAGGTGATACCACGGTATTTTTGTAGCAGCTTTTCACTGTTGTTTCTTCCAAAAGTGACTTAGTCCATTTCATTGCTAGTGAGCGTGCCTTTAGTAGCTTCCAGTCTGAGGCAGAGTTTTCAAATGTGTAAGAACTTCCTGAGGATTACTTCAAATTACTAGTTATCATTTGTCATGAAGATGCCTCTCCTTCATGACTAAACACCTATAATGAAGTTCTCACTCCTCTCTCTCAAATCTTCCTTTCACTGAAAATCTTTATGCGCTGTCACACTCTTGTACTATATAAAGGCCCTGTACATCTGCACCCACCTCTTCCTTTTTCTATGTTTTAAGTATTTTTAGAACTTCAGTGTTCCATGTTGGAGTTCTTCTAGGACACAAGCTTGCACCCGTGCAACTGACACACAGCTCTGTGGGTGCTGTGGATGTAGGAACAATGTGAATAACTGCCAGCTATAGATGTGGAGTTGAGTGGGAAAACACACAAGTAAATACATTGCCAGATGAGAAAGATTCATGCTTTTTACCTTTTCCTAAAAGGTGAGATGAAGGGGCTAAGCAAGATGGCATTGTGTGTCAGCCCAAAGACCTAGCTTTGTGATACAACTGCTTTCTCAGAAAGAGCTACCTAAATTCTCAATGTGATAGCCAGTCTTTTAATTCTTGTTAAGTTCTCTACTTTTATGCACAATCACTATTTAGAAACTTGCTCACTGTGACACCTACTAAAAGGGACAATAATATAAAAGAATGGAGGTCTGAAGCAAGGTAGGGATTTCTTTGTGGTTTGGGGAGTGTGCATAAGGAATTGTGCAAGTGCTCTGATGGTGCCTCTGACAGTTGAGCCTGAAAGAAAACTTGCAGAGGATGCAGCTCTCTTTTTGTCAGGTAGCTTTGCTTAAGCCTGCAAGCTGTGGTTGGCACATTGCTTAATATTACCCTGGTAGATCTTCCTTTCTGATTTTAGTGATTGCATTGGGAAATTTGTTAAATCTTATGTAACTGTTTTCTTTGGAGGAAATGGGGAATAACCATCACTTTCTACTAAAAAAGAGGAAGGCCTGAGTTCATGTTATGCCACAAAGAATTTAGCAATTTTGTTGCTATTGTTCTTAAGTAGACAATGGCCAATTTCCTTGCAAACTTTGAGCTAACAACTTCACAACATTTGTATAGCTCAAAGAAAAAGATCTTGGAATGCTATTTACTAGTCTGAGTGAGCAGTGCCAGACATGACCTTTGGTTAGCAAAAATAGTAAATACTATGTGATTATGATGAACATGAAATCTCCAGCTATATTAAGTCTTTCCAGCACAGAGAGTATTTTCAGTCATGAAAAAACTGTAGCATTATAGCAGAGCAAATATAAATAAAGAAAAAAAGAAGACTTCCCTCAAATAACTAAGACTTTGCCACATCCAGTTCTTAAAAGTCTCTTTTTCTTGTAATTTTGACTCTGCTTTTCCCCACAAGTAAGTGGATCAACAAAACCTGTAGAGGTTCTGTCTAATTTTGGGAGAGGGAGGAGCAGGCAATTTTTGGCGTGCTTGTGAAAGGCAAGCAAATTCTGTGTGAAGCTATATTTAAACTCAGGTCAGGTCTGGCCAGATGTTGAAAATGTTGCCCATGCAACAGGGAAAAAGAGGCTCTCATGAAAAGCTTTAGTTGAAAGGGCTCTCTTGCTTTCCTGTGTCTTAGTAGTCTTCGTACTTGGCCATTTGCAAGTTGTCCTTCCTGCCCAGTTAGAACAGATTTACAGCTGTGCTAATATGGTAAATTATGCCTGAACTACCTTAAATTGGTCTTCAGCTCAATTCTCTGTTCTAAAAAATGGGGTGGATTCAACTGTCAACTAATTAAGAAATACCCCATTTTCAGTTTGAGCCTGTCTGAGAAAGTTCACTTCTTTCCCACTGTAAGTTAATTACTATGTAAAACAGCTACTGAATGAGAGGATGTGAATTAAAAAGTGCATGGCAGATGTCTTTGCACTGAAGTAGGGATGTTTCTAAATGAAGATATCTAGTATTATTTAAACAACCAACTACGTGTTTATATCATAATGTACTTCAATTAGCAGAAACAATCACCTATCCGTTTAAGATTAAGGGACTTGGAAACCACAGAATGTGTGAATAGCAATTTGTGCTCGGCTGAGGACTGACTCTACTTCTCCTTAATGTATTCACTAAAGGATGTTATTGAGTACTTCATCAGAATAAGATAGTTTTTCAATAGGTCTGTGGGTGGGTTCTCTACTCTTGTAATTCAATACACAATTGAAGAAACTTCTGAATTTAATTTTTTGTCTATCTGGCTTACAGGATTTACATAATTGGTTGCTCATGCAGCATTTCTCTATTATTCTTCATGATAGTTTTGTGCAGTGTGAAATTTTCCAGGGGCTCTCTTAGCAGTAGTGCTGTGCATAGTCTTTAAACTCATGGCCCTTGCACATGAGTTATTGCAGCATTATCAGCTTGAAGATGCAAATGAATGGAAGGAAAGCAGAGCTTCTATAATTAACTGGTGCTCTGACAATTCAAACTTCTCTGTGGCTCTACCTGTTTTTTGTAAAATCAGCCTAAATAGATAATCATGATGTAAGAGGATTTAAAAATTACTGGATACGCAGCTACTGCAGTCCAGAAGCATGACCATAGCTCTTCCAGACATGACACAGCTAACTTGGCACTATTCTAGCCTGGGTTGTGGCAGAAGGGGCCTTGAGGTGCCCAAGCTCACTGGGGCCCAAGATGCCTGTTTTCTGGAGGCAAGTAATAGCACTCTAAACTAGAGCAAGTCTTCACCAGTTGGCAGTGTGACTGCCATGAGCTGAATTCATCTGCATTAGACACACGTTGAACAGAAACAAAATGCAAACCATAGATGGTAGCAAATAGTATCTTGTTCCAAACAACCTTATTCAAGCATATTTCCTCATAAAGTGCTTAAAGAATTGCCTTTAAGGACAGGAGTGTGACTTGCTTAACAGTGACGAACATTTTTAGAATGGTTGTTTGTTTGCTCAGCCATTTCTTTTGCAGAACTAGCCTTTATTTTTGTCATACTTCTTGCTCACATGACAAGCACGTGCCTCTAAATAGGGCTTAAGAACCTCTCTGCTGGTGGATGGGGGTCACATAACCACAGTTATTTTTAATGGACTTGAAATCCCATGTGTGTGCAATATTCTGTGATTAAAAGTAAAGCAAACAAACAGGTTGGGGGGGAAAGCAGGCCCTTAAATTAAAATGTCTCTGGCCTACTGTCTTCCTGTCACCCATTAACATGCTGGTGAAGTAAACAGAACATTACGATGTATTGGTGCAGTCAACAGCACAGTGGATGCATCCTGCTTGGAGTATTCAGTAGCCATCAAACACTTAGAGTGCTACCTAAATTACCTCCTTTCTTCTTTCCACAGAAAATAAGCTTTGAAAGACCCGGCTTGCAAAGCGTCTCTGAGTAGGTTAAGACAGTCTTTCCATTTATGATCATGTCCAGCTTGACATAGAGTTCCTCGATGCTGTGTCCTACACACAAAGCAGAAAGAGAGCTCAGAGAAAGTGCAAGGATAAACAGGTTTATTACTTTATTTTAAAAAATATTCTGCTTTTTCCTCCCTGCAGTTTGAGCCATTAGATGCTTTCTCTTCTCAGAGGACTCCTGATACATGGAAATCTGTGCTTCAGGAGCAGGTTTCTAGGCCCTTCAAGGTATATGACAGTCATCTTGATTGTTAAAAAAACTATGCCCTTGACTGTTTTCTGACTATGAGGTCAAATGACGGTCAAAATCTCATGTCATTGCATCTAAACTTTTCTTGTGTTCTTAGCAGAGGGATCATATCCAATGGGCCCCTGGGAGCAACCTGTGACTGCTGCTGTAACTGCTGCCTGGGAAAACAGCAACTGGCCTGAGCCAAACATGTGCCAGGGACCAGCACAGCAGCTTGGCAGTGCTAGGAGGTTGCCTGCTTATGCCTAGCTTGCTGACACTGGCAGAGCCAGTGAGGCTACTGGATTTAGACAGAGGTCCTGTACTCTGACTTGTGGGAAAAATATTTGCACATGTCTGTAGTGTGATTTTTTAAGGCTTGTTTACAGTAGTTTCACGAATATAAGACGCACCTTTTTCATTGAAGAATCCAGCCT